>JAMJFZ010001089.1:10492500-11092500 GCA_026225945.1 Cricetomys ansorgei
GAGCTGTATGTAATAAATGGACCCATTTATTTTGCTGAGAAAACTTGGGTGACTTTCTGACTTCTTAGTTGGAAAGCCTTTCTGTGACTCAATATAGTAAAAGAAAAGATCGATAAGCCTGTCCAAGGATACATGAAACCATTCTCAGTGGCAAAATATGCCACAAGCAGAGTCAGGCAGGAGATGAATGATCAGCTGGAGAAACATTTGCAACTTCTATCAGGGAGGGACTGAACTCTCTCCCAGTTAGGTGAAGCACTCTGAAAATAAATCAACAAGACTAATAGGAAACAAGCAACTGGAACAAAGAGACAATTCACTGGAGGGAAAAGGAACTGGCTTTTAAACAAAGTTTAAAAAAAATTCAACCAGACTTACAGTAAGAGAAATTCTGATTAAAATTATACTGAGCTATTTCTCACTTAGAGATTGAAAAACAATTCAGAAGTTGAGCCAGGCATATTTTCTGTTGGCTTAGCACCTGACACTTCAAATAGTGGCCTCATATAGATGGTGTCATAAAAGCTTAGTGCATTTGTGGTGGTTTGAACGTGAAATGTCCTCCAGAGGCTAATGTGTTTGTCGTGTTCTCCAGTTGGTGGCGCTGTTTCAGGATGCTATGGAGCCTTTAGGAGGTGGAGTCTTACTGGAGGACACAGAGGGATGGATTTGAGGGATTTTAGCCTTGCCTCCCTTCCTGCTCCCCCTCACTGCACCTCCTCTCTGCACCCCTGCCCCACCCTGCTGCCTGTGTGCAAATGAAATGTAATCTCAGTGTCCTGTTCTGACCTCCATGCCATCCCTTCTCCACCACGATGAACTCTGTCTCTCCGGAGTCTTAAGTCAAATCAAGCTTTCTTCCACAGTTTGCCTTTGATCATGGTGTTTTATCACAGCAACAGAGAGGTAAATCCATACAACATCTAACCTACAAACATCATAGCTTCTTTGTCTGAAGTGACTTAAAAGTGGTTGCCTGGCTCTTGCACACAGTTGGCATATTTGGTTCTGGAAACACACACACACACACACACACACAAACACACACACGCATAGACACACGCACACACACATACACACACACACACACACGCACGCACACACATACACACACACATACACACACACACATATGCACACACACATATGCACACATACGCACACACCCACCCACTCTGAAAACGCTGGCCGAGGTTGCTTGAAAGGGCAGAGTAGTATCTCAAGAAAAATTGCCCTGAGACCCACTCACCTTTGACCTTTATTGTCTCCTTGCTTCCTCTGCTCTGTGATTTCTCTTCCCTTTGGGGATTCATTAGAAACTCCTGGGAAGGAGTTTAGATTCCTGGGTTGGTTAGTTTGTTTTGTTTAAATTTAGTTTAATTTTAATTTAATCTTTGGTTTTTGAAGAAGAGGGATGATTCTCAGACTGCGACAGGGGAAGAAACTTGCTCGGAAATTTGAAATCTTTGAGCTCACGGTGGATGAAATGGGGACTGGACCAAGGACTTTCCCATTCCTATGATTCTGTCTTAGAAAGAAGCGCAGGGATGGAGTCTCTCGGCTTGTGAAGGATGTAGTCAACCGAGTCAAGAGTGACTGGGAAGAGATTTGACAAAATGATACAAGGAAAAAAAAAGTCATCCCTGCACAATCTAGATCTAACTATATAATGTTTCACTACCTCTCCAGGTTCATGTCTTCCCTTCTTTGCTCATTCATCATGCATTCCTTCATTCATACCACTAGCTCTCACATGATGAGTGCCTATTACACTAACGTGTGCTCCAGTCACCGAGATAAAGATAGAATTATGATGGTGGCAGCCAGCATGATTGAGAGAGAGAACTGAAAATCAAAAATAAATCAGAAAAGCGTTTAAGTTCTCAGGGTTGGGAAGAATCTTAGAGGTCACGTTACATTACCCTTCAGGTTGGAGATCAAGGAACCGGAGCCTAGAGCATCCCTCCCCCAGACACAGCATCCCTCCCCCAGACCACAGCATCCCTCCCCCAGACCACAGCATCCCTCCCCCAGACCACAGCATCCCTCCCCCAGACCACAGCATCCCTCCCCCAGACCACAGCATCCCTCCCCCAGACCACAGCATCCCTCCCCCAGACCACAGCATCCCTCCCCCAGACCACAGCATCCCTCCCCCAGACCACAGCATCCCTCCCCCAGACCACAGCATCCCTCCCCCAGACCACAGAACAGGTGCTTAAGGGCAAAGCCAAGGGGAGGCTCGGGTCTCACCTCATCAAATCCAGCACCATCTCCATCACAGACTGCCGCTTCTAGATCAGTTCTGAAATGGTAGATGAGCAAGCAAGCTAGGAAGCATGTGTTACAGAGAGAAGTGAGCCGATGGCTCAATTATCCTATTTAAGATTCTGGAAGAAAAGCATTCTTTGAGGACAGGTGCTAAGTGGGTGAGGAAAATGTAGTTAATTAATCATTTTGTGATTCACTCATAAATACGGGCTTCTTGGGATAAAATCCCTCAAGATTTTGAAGCTAATGATGAAAGATGAGTAACTTTACTGTCTTACATATTGGTCTCCTCTTCAAAATATGTCTCTGAATAAAAATGCCTAGCTTTTGTAGCTGAACTTGGATTCACTTGGTCTCTATGGCAACTGTGAGCGAATCCCCACAAGTCACAAGAAAGGGGCACTTGACATCTTGAAGCACAAGAGACAGACCCATTAAATCATATCCATTCCTGCCGAGGCTGCGAGGTAGAATAAGGCGGGGAAGACCCTATCAAACATACGTGCCAGAACTGTACGACAAAAACCTCTCTGCTTGGCCTGATTCTTTGTGCTGCTGCCAAGGTCAAGAGCCAATTCATAAATAATGCTGCCTACAAGTGACAACTGTACCTACTCCTTGACGCTCTTCTCGCCTACACTCACCCTGTGCTGAAGCAGAGTGAGACCCAGTTGCCGTCATCCAGAGGCCTTAGACATTGGGCCTGTTGTTTCTACAGATGATGCAAATGAGCAGCTGCTTAAACATGTCCTGTCAAATGTCCAGAGAAGGCAGCCCTGTGCACCAATGGCTGCTCACCAAGGATTCTACGGAAACAGGCTTCCTTCCAGTAAAGTACTCTACCATCTTTAGTGAATGGCTCTTTGTCATCACAGCCTCATTTCAGGTAACAGAAAGAAGGAAGGATGCAGAAGGAATTACCTGTCATGGAAGCTGCCACACAAAATTTGTGCTAACAGCCATTTGACTCTCCTCCTCTTCCTCCCCCCCTCCTTCTCCTCCTCCTCTTCCTCCCCCTCCTTCTCCTCTTCCTCTCCTCCTCTTCCTCCTCCTTCTTCTCCTTCTTTTTCATCATCATCATCATCACCACCATCATTTCTGGGTCCTGAAACCAGAATCTTATTCATGCTAGGCAAGCCTTCTACCACTGAGCCTCGCCCCCAGCCCTGACCAGTTATTTGGTGATATTTGATGGTGGGAAAGACAGTAAAATATAGTCCTTATTCCTAAGGGATGTGTGCTCATTTAAAAAGCAGCAATTTCAGCCAGGCATGATGATGCTTTCTTATAATCCCTGAACTCTGAAGGCTGAGGCAGGAGGATTCCAAGTTTGAGGTCTGCCTGAAGTATGTAGTGAAATCCAATCTTCCAGAAAATAAAACCAAACAATAAGGTGTTTCCTTGTAAGAATGGAAGGGAAAATTTTGCTTTCTTGAAGAGTTCGAGTTAACTTTTGATGTCTCTTTCAGACCAGGATATCATTTAATTTTGCCTGCTAGCCTGCCTTCCTTCCTTCCTTCCTTCCTTCCTTCCTTCCTTCCTTCCTTCCTTCTTTCCTTCTTTTCTTCCTTTCTGTTTTTCTTCTCTTTCTTTCTTCCTTCCTTTCTTTCTTTCTTTCTTTCTTTCTTTCTTTCTTTCTTTCTTTCTTTCTTTCTTTCTTTCTTTCTTTCTTTCTTCCTTTTTTGAGACAGGGTTTCTCTGTAACTCTGTAACCCTGGCTGTCCTGGAACTCACTATGTAAACCAGGCTGGCCTCGAACTCACAGAGATTTCTTATAATGATGAGCCACTGACCCTGAGGCTATGGTATTAACAGAAAGGGTAATTTCAGGCAAAAGCAGCTGTATAATGACAATTATCCAAAGAGTCTTGGGGACTTTGACACCATGAGTAGGTACTAGCTGGGAACTATGGAAACATGTGTCTCCAGATGGATGTGGGCTCCTGGTCTCTCAGCATACAGGGTTCAGCATGTTCAGGATGGAGCATGAACAAATGCAATGTGAAGCAGAAGCCACTGGTACCTCTGTGTGGACACACTGCCTTCTGGAGCCAATGAGTCTTAGTTCCCATGCCAATCATAGGGAAAGGAGCTGAGGAGGCTGGAGTCAGCACCCGGAGGCCCCCAGCGGATCCAAAGGCCATGTTCATGGCAAGTTGGGTGTGGGGACATCTTCCACTGGGTTATTTTATGAGAAATCTGCTTATCTCACCTCAAGATTAGAGACAGTCAAGGCTGAAGGCCTCAGGGAAAGAAGGTTGTGGAAGAACGATTTCAAACCAGAATATCCCTTTTAGCTTAGGAGGTCGGAAGAGACTTTTGAACTCCAGGCAGATACAATGGATTGTCAGAAAGGGCTTTTGTGCCCTGGTGCCTGGCTTTTGGGCATTAAGAGTAAATGGTTCTGCCTTAAGCACAGATTTGAGGGAAATGCTTCACCATAAGACGGTGAATCAGTGCTCCTGGAGCTTAAGTTTTCTGCTCTGTCTGGGATCAGGAATGTGAGTCAGAGCCGAGAGCAGTAGGTAGAGGTCGCGACAGCATCCCTGCTGCCTTCGGCTCAGCGTGGATGAAAGGCAGGGCACCATGATTTCGGAGTTTGGGACTCTGGGACTCTGGGTGGCACTGGGGACTCTGTTTCCCGCTCTGCTGTGACAGAGGAGAAGAAGGGAGACCTGCTAGATCAGACAGGCAGACCTGAGATGGTTTGCATAAGCTCCCCGGAGACTGCTGGGGCTGAAGGAGACCAGAGTGTGTCATCCCAAAACATACCACACTGGAATAATGATTATATTTTGCTGACGGCAACTGAGGAAAAGGAGTGAAGGAGACCATCTCTGTACCAGGTGCCGGGGTCAAGGGGAGGAGCCATGACTGGGATGACACAATACGAGATCTACATAAACTAGTTTTACTGGGAACAAAGTTTGTCCCTCACCCTCCTCCTCCCAATTTATGTGCCTTCCCATATCTGCTGTCCCTGGAAACCCTAGCCTTTTTCTTCATCTCTTTTCCACAGATACATTGATCGCTCTTCATTGTAATATCCCGTAGGCGCCAGAACATCGCCACTCTGTTTCCACTTCCTGTTCTAAGAAGCCCTCTCTATGCCCATACAAAGAATCAAAATAAGAAAATCAAAACACGTATGCTCACTTTTCTTGATCTCTCTTTGGTCTATTTTAATTCTCAGGGCTCCAGTCACTGAGTAAAGAGCCCAGAGGAAGCCATTCTTCCCTGCGCAACAGGACAGGGGCAGCAGCCTTTGCTTGGCAACTTTAGAACAGACAAAGGAAGAGGCTGAGCCACAGGGGCTTGGGAGACAATATAGAGGGGAGCTCTACAGTCAGCAAGTGCAGGTGAGCTGGCAGGAGCAGTGTGCACACAGGCCAGTGGGTCTATGTGAGGGTTCTCTCAGTACCTGAACTTTTAAAAATAATCCACTTCTGTGAACAGAGCTGGCATGCTGAAGCCTTAAACTGAAAGAGATTGACATTGAAGATGGAGAAAACTGTGTAAACAGGGAAGTCATTCCTGCCTCAAAAATAAATAAATAAATAAATAAGTAAATAAATAAATAAATAAATAAATAAAATAAAAAAATCAGGCTTCCACCCCAAAAAAATAAGTCTGGTTATAAAAACACAAAGAATATTTCCAACCTGGCAGCCTTAAGTTTATGGCGTGAGAAATTTGCAATTGCTACAAACTGCATATTAACTTACCAAAAAAAGTTGTTGGCCATTATATGAATGTATCAGGAAGAGAGAGATGTCTAGGAGGTCTTGAGAGTGGAGAATCTTACTGGAAGACTTCTTATAAATATGAATAATCTTTTATTGACAGTGAACTACATTGGTCAAATACTATTTAATCAGGTCTTATTAATATTTGCACACGAACAACTGCATAGAAACCTTTGTTAGATGAAGATCTTCTGAGGAAGAAATAATGGGCTTATTAGGGTTTCCCAAGAGAAAAGATGTCTTTCCAGCGTCCCTACCCGACCTTCCCCAAAGTCTTATATCTTACTGGATGTATCCCACAACAGGCTCCGCTGCTCTTCCTAGAGCTTCTAAGAGTCCCCACACTTTCATTCCACTTGTCCTTTTGCAATATCTTGGGAAAAGCTGGGCACCAGCCCATTAGCATAGCTGTGGACACAAAATTGGAAGGTAGTCTTACTACCTGTTGGCACCTCATGCCTGCACCGAATGGCATTCTCTAGTGATGGGGCGCGTGGAGATTCCCACCTGGCCATCCGTGAGTTGAGGACTCTGCCCCTGGTTGCTTAATTGAGAATGATTCTCCCCACTTCTTGGCAGTGAAATTCAAGCTCACGATGTCACCTTTCTCAAGCATACAATTAGGATATTCATACTTTCGTCCCAGAAGTGTAGGCGTTGATGTAATTCTTATCTCATTGGTGGTTTTAAACTTTATTATTTATTTGTTTGCATGGGCACACAGGTGACGGTTAGCGAGCAACTTGCAGGAGGTGAGTTCTCTCCTTCCTCCACGTGGATTTCAGAGGTTGGCACAGGAACCTTTATCTGTTGAGCCATCTTGCAACCATCCTTCGTGTTTCTTTTTCCCTTTCTTGATATTGCTTTTTAAGTGAAGCACCCTTGACCATCTCCTCCACTCCCAGCTCTGATTGGGATCCTCTAATAGAATTTTCCGAAGGTCAGCTATAACCAGTACTGTTACAGGTCACCCACATATCCCTGTATCCGTCCTCTGCCATTTATTTTTAAACAGTCTGAACATTTGACCTCTCTTTTGGAGGAATATCGGGAGGACTTGATTATCTCAAAGGGAGAAACGATTTGTCAGCCAGATTAAGTGTGTCTAAGTTATAGGAAATTGAATCGACACACAAGAGCCCATTGTTTCTGAGGTAAGAATTGAATTATGTTAGAAAAAAGAAGGATCAGAGACCCATCGCTGACTGCCCGATGGATGCTAAAATTAGATAAGGTGCTGTGGCTCTGTTATCTGGAGCAGGGGTAAGGAGACTTTAAAGAACACATCTAGCTGGGGCCCATCCAAAGTCAATCAAGGTTTACTTAAACAAAGGACAACTAAATGTAATGAGTTCATCCAAAGGCAGGGGGGAATTGTCAAAATCATCTTCTATATTGGCTATTAAAGTGAAAGGCACGGGACATAAAACGCCATTCAACAAATACAGCAAAAAGTAAAACCAGAGGCTGTAACATTTTGATTATCTCGGAGCCCTTTAGAGAGGAAGTAATAGCTGACTTTATATCTTCAAGCAAAGATTTTATTTTATTTTTTTAAAAAGGATTTTAAGTGGAATGATCTCTAAAAAGATCACACGCTCTTACAAATTCTCAGGGTATGAAGAACACAATTTAACCCCTTTCTGACTGGGAGTGCCAGTGGATTTATAGTAATATCAGCTATTGTCGATCCTTTGTTGATGGGGTGATGACTTCAATATCAGCTTAGGTGCCTGGGCCCAACTGGCTTTCTAGTAGTCTCAGGCTTCTGTGGGTGTCAGTTTTCTCTCTCTGCCTGGAGGGTGCTTTCTGACATCTGTCCATCTCTACTGTCCCTGGTTGCTTTCGGTGGTTGCTAAGTCAGAACCAAGTTGTTGGTTTTTTTGTTTTTGTTTTTGTTTTTGTTTTTAGCTATTTGTAAACTGTTGTGACTTGAATGTTAAATGCACCTCACAGGCTTACCCCTTTGAACATTTGGTTCCCAGATGGTGACACTGTTACAGGAGGCTGTGGAGCCTTTGAAAGTTGTGTCCTAAGCAGCAGAAGTGGGCCACTGGGGACCCATGTTAAAGTGATACTGACTTCTGGTTCCAGACTGAGCTCTGATTCCTGTCTAGGACTGCAATGTGCCTAGCTGCCTTCTGGTCCCATCACCATGGACAGGAGCTAGTCCTAGCGGCATGTCTTCCCTAGGGTGGTGTGCTGTACACTCTGAGCTATGAGCTGAAATTAGCCCTTCCTTCACTGGGTTTCTTCTGTCAGATGGTTTGCTCTTCAAGTCTCATTTATGTATATGTATATCATGTACAGGATTAAGAATGCTGATTAGTCTTGGTGTTGGGTGACATACCGAATCTTAAGGAGCCATGCTTATGGTGGTAGGCAACTTGTGCTCCCTTGAGCTGTTATCATTTGGCATACTTTGCTGAGAATGTTTTTTTTTTAATACAGGAATGTTCATAAAACTGGGTGATATAGAAGTTCACCCTCACGGACCCACTTACCTGCAGATAGTGTTGGACCTCAGAGATCCAAACTGGGACCCCCAGGGCCCAAACCGGAACGCCGCATCCCCACAGAGACTCACAGACGGGATATCGATGCAAATAGCAAGAGGATTTATTCCAGTGCACTGGGGCCGTTCTAACACGCAGGATAGAAGCGGCCCCCAGGAGCAAATGGTGAAGCTTTTTATACAGTTGGAACGGTTGCTAGGCACAAACCAAGTTGGGACAAGTTGATTGGTCCCCAAATTGTTTTCCCATTTTGATAGGTAGGGGCCAGTTAACCTTTAAACTGATTGGTGCTGGCATATAGCAAGGTTGCGGGCTCCTAGAAAATGTAAACTTTAGGGTCTTAGTCAATGTGGGTGGGGGGAAGACCCTTAGCCCGAGGCCATGGGCTGTCTACGTGGGGAAACTCTTTTAGCCCAAGGCCGTCTTATTTGTCTTAGAAAGTGTTTTTCTTTAACTCTGGGAACTGTTTTGGGTCACGGTGCTCCTGGCTTGGGCCTACACAATTTTGGTGCTCTTAGAAGCCTGACTAAAGTTGGCTGCTTTGGTCTTTTTCTATACTAGGGACCTGAATCTTAAGGTGGGACCCCCACAATAGCCACTTGGTTCTAATATGAGAGAGATTTTATAAGGTTCAGATTACTAATTTAGTGTGCGTCTGGTGTCATGCAGCTGTAAACTCAGCGTTCTGGAGGCAGAGGCAGGAGGATCATGAATTCAAGGCCAGCCAGGGCTACATAATAAAGCCCTGTCTGTTTGTTTTCTTTAAATGTGTTCATTCAATATGTCTTTATTGAGTGTAGACACTATGATAAACTCTGAGACATCAAAGTAAATAACACTATCCACCTGCTCCTGCAAACTGCGAAGGTACAAAGGTAATCACAACCCAACGTGATGAATGGAAGCACTGCTTAATTCTGTCCTTCAAAGTGGAAACATTAGTCCAATCCTTGATCTCTGGTTCCAAACAAGACACCAGCACAACCTGACTGAGTCCTCGACCTCCCTAAACACCTCATGAGTGGGGTGTGTGTGCATGGGTGTATGAGAGGAGCTCCTGCATCATCATGAGAGTTCACTCATGGGCCAATCCCCACACCCTGCCTGAGACCTCCAGTGTGGGGCTCCCAGGGTCCTGTGACATCTGACACTTTCCCACAGAGCGGGGGGGGGGGTAGACTTGCCAATGGTCACTGTCATCCCAGAACTACCAATGAGGGGACAGACACAAAGCAAAGTAGTAGTGCTGAGCCAGATATGTGTGCTTGTTGGTTCTGTCTGCCTTCCACCGGGACAGCAAGTCTGAGCTGTGCTTCAGCTGAAGACTTTCCTCTCTGAAGGAAGCTGAGACTGCTGTTAAGAAAGTTCTAGAATGGGAAAGATGGGGTTTTTAATTGGTTTTCCCTCCGTGAATTGTGATACTAATAACGTCTGACCTACAAGAATGGAAGGAAGTCAAGCATGTAAACAAAGCCATGTCTAAGAAGACTTCATGACTGCCTTGTTTTGAAAACACACAAACATTCTGAATTCCCAAAGGAAATGCCCGTGTATGCATCATTTGAAGGTTGTAGTTTCCCTCTTGGACAAAGTGATTAGAAACTTCATTCCAGTAAAACTCAAGAGGTTTTCGTACTCACGGCTGTTCAGAGTTTTTCTGGGCCTCTCCTTCCTATTCAGTAAGAACTACAACGAACATTGGCATATTTGTCAGGGACTCTGACAGATACCAAGACGCATTATCTTGTTAATCTGAAATATAGTGCGTTATTGTGAGTCAAATGTCATATTCCCTTAGTCTTTCTCACGAACATATTTTATTGCATGATAAAAGATTGGAAAGATACAAAAGGAAGACAAACAAGCTATTTCCTAGCACAGAGTCTGGCACTGTGGGTAGTCCTGGTGATTATCTGCATGGGATGAGTGCCTTTGAAAACACGCTCATTACTCTTCCGAACAGGCACACGGAGAGTCCACGTGACCCAAGAACGGAATCCACATTTGTCGTCATTCACATCCTGCGTTGTACTTTATGGAACCCAATAATGAGCCGGCAGTGAAGGCAGGACTCCCATGTTGAGAAGAGTGTTATTCTGGCCCTGAGACAGTTTTACAAGGCAAAGATGTTCCCTCACTGTGAGCAGAACGTTATAGCTTTGCCGTGAGAATTTTGGTGCCCAGAGTATCAAAGTACAGACCTTCTCGGTTCAGTGAGCACTCCACCCATTCGAGAGCTCGTGGGAACTGTGCTGAAAACAGGAAATATCAGCAGCCTGAAGACCAGAGAGAAGCTGCAGAGCCCCGCCTTTCCTCTGCCAGCTCACCTGGCTTCAGGCACACCGCCCCGTGTTTGTCCTCCCAAGACTCCAAATCCTCATTTGTCTTGTGTCTTTTCACCTATTGTAACCTCTGCCTGGAAGGTTCCTCTGCATCAGCTCTTCTTCCTCTTAATTTTTTAAAATTAATTAATTAATCAATCAATTAGTTAATGTGTCAGCGTGGGAATGGGTGCGTATGGAAAGGTCAGAGAATGGTCTCTGATGTTCCGTTCTCTCCTTCTACCATTTGATGTTCAGACATTAGCCAGATCATCAAGTTTGTCAGCAAGCTTCTTTACCTTAGTATTCATGTTTCTCAGAAAAAGTATGCCCTCTGAGTGCAGCATGTATGTGGCCAGTATAAAAATGAGTTAGGGTATAGACAGTGAAAGGAAGCCATGTGTGAGGCTGGACCTGTAATTCCCACCATCACCGGGGACATTGAAACAGGAGGCTCATAATTTGAGGCCGATCAGTTTGGGCTACATAGCAAGGCTCTGTCTCAAAAATTTAAATAAATAAACAACACTATGTCGATATTACATTTACCTTTGAAGCAGGATAAGGATATTTACCTTGAGTCATCTTTAAACCAGAAAATATTCCATCTACCAAAAGCCTGTCACTCTTAGTTATTCCCCAAGTCAGTCTTATCTTGAGAAAATAGACATGTCCGCCCACATTCCTGATGGCCTCGTGTTTCCCATGAAAACTGGGGCTGGAGAAGCTGCAGAGAGGATGTGGGGGAGAGGGTGTTTAAAAGTGCCTTTTGAAAACTCTTTTCGGGGGTGGGGCTGTTTCTGCCTCTACCCCTACATAGACTTCTGAGTTTGCCCCAATGTGCAGAGGCTTCCAGGACATGAAGCCACAGCACATGACTCTGACTTGATGGATAGACGAGGAGAGACTTGGTTCTGACAAGGTCAGAGCTGCCTGCAGGCTGTAAGATTTTGCCAGAATGTGGCAAAGTCTGAGAGAAGAGGGGGAAATAGTATGAGGCTCAATGAACTTCCCTGGCATTGTGAAGCTGAATGGGAGACGGGGGGTGGGGTGGGGGTGGGAGTAGGGTGGGGCTCCACTTTCCCTAGAACCCCCTTCCTTGGAGCCCCAGCCTTTGGAGTTCTCCTGAGCTTAAAGGTCAGAGGTGTCACTGCCCAGAGTCAGAAGTGACCTTAGCTGTGCAGAGAGAAAGATGCTGATGATGTGGGAAGGTCCTTGTGTCCACCTGGATAAGGTGGTGGGTGACTCCCTGCTACCACACCTGCCTTCTATGGATGCTGGAGTTCCCAGACTACTAACATTATTGTTTCCAAAGAGCTGGCAGTCTCCTCTCCCAGGTAGGAGTCCCACTTGAGAGGTGCCATTTCTGCAGATGTGAACTAGGGAGAATGCACTTCCCACTGAGGGTCAAGAAAGCACAGGAAATGTGGCTTCAACAATACTGGAGTTTTTAGTAGAGCTGGCTCGGAAGGAACTGTGGGAGGTCAAGAAGCTAGGTCACAGGGAAGATGGATAAGAGTTGTACATTGCTGCTAGTAGAGTGGCTCAGTAAGGAAAACAGGGAGGCATTTTTCATAGGTGGAAGCCCTTCCAGACTCAGTAGAGGGAACCACCGTCATGGCCAGTGCCATACTCACAGTGGAACCCCAAGCATCTGAGCTCAGGTGTTTTTATTCCTTCAGAACTCCTCAGGTGCAGCTCATAACCAATCAAACATCCCCCACCGAAATCCAACACCTGCAAACAATACAAAATGCCCTAGACAGCTCCTCACCCAACAGTGCATAAAACAATTATTTTATATATCACTAAAAATAAACTTCTGCAACATAGGAGCAGTTGCTGAGGCTTAAGCAGAGCCTGCATCAGCTTGTGGGGAGAGAAGTAAGGAGATCACTGGGGACCATGGACGGAGAATGCTCTCACAAAGGAGAGAGAAAGGAGTAAAAAGAGGAATGAAAGAAAGGAAGGAAGGAAAGAAGGAAGGAAGGAAAGAAAAGAGAAGAGAAGAAAGAAAGAAAAGAAAAAAATAAGACTGGATACAAAGGAGACACTAAGAAAACTCCATTGCCAAAGATTGGCTCTCTCTTCTTTTGGGTGGGGCCAGGGATGGTGCATGTTTGAGTCTGAAATGCCCCTCTCAGGCTTGTGTTTTGAGTACTTACCCTGTAATTGCTTGGGAGGGTTTGGAGCCCTTAGGATGCGGCAGAACGCTCAGTGCACCTTTGAAAGCTACACCCAGCCTCAGGTTCTGGTTCACCCTGATGTTAGGAGCCTTCCCCTCCCTCAAGTTCCTGCCACCATGAATTGAGCTGTATCATAACAGTACTGAAAGTGAAGGAGCTATGAAGAGGGATTTGGATTGAAATTGTCTGAAACAGTGAGCCAAAATAAACGTCTTAAGTTGCTTCTGTTGGGTATTTCAGTCATAGCAATGGGAAAGACTTAATGCAATGTGGGAGTTCATCCTGTCTTTGGCTGTGAAAATGATTTCTCATGGTTTCATTCATTCTTTCTACCACTCATATCCTCTCTCTCTCTCTCTCTCTCTCTCTCTCTCTCTCTCTCTCTGTGTGTGTAGTAGTAGTAGTAGTAGTAGTAGTAGTAGTAGTAGTAGTATATCGAATATAAATAATAAGAACATAATCCACCCCCAGGGAACTGGTGTTGTAATAAGCAAGTACCAGATAAATAATACCATATAAGCAGTGATGATGGTGATGGAGAAAAGTAGGAGATAGTGTGTGTGCAGAAAAATAACGAGCTGTGAGAACTCCAGACAAAAAAGAAGCTAGGGTCAACACCCAAAGGGAGAAAGTTTATGGATATAATGTGAATGCCATCTCCTTTTCTACTTCTTTCTTAATCCTCTCCTGCCCCTTCCTCTTCCCCTTTCTTCTTTGATGGCGTTGGAACCTAAGGCTTTCCACATACCATACCAGGATTCTTACTCTACCACTGAGATACATCCTCAGCTATTTTCGTTGGCATCTTCTAAGTTTTGAGACAGCATCTCCATGACTTCCCCAGGCTGGCTTTGAATCGACTCTGTAGCCCAGACAGGCCAGGACCTGTGATCAGCCTTTCTCAGCATCCCAAGTAGCTAGAACTGCAGGGCTGTGCACCCAGAAACAGTTCTCTTCTCTTCCTTCACATGGTTATACTTCTCAGTGGAGGAGCCCTGTATACTGAGACATCAATTCATCCAAAGTGGAGGGAAAGCAGAATAGTAGAAGCCAGTGGAGTCAAATTAGATGAGCTATTCCTTTCCTCTTAACTCCAAAGTGCGGGCCTGGCCACATGTGTTAGTCTTTTGCTCTCGTTCATTGACCTTCTGCCTGATGGAGGAGAGCACTAGCTCGCAAACTTCTGCAGACTCTGCAGCGCAGACTCTTGCTTGATGCACTGAAGACCAGGAGCCTGTTCGGCAGGTAGATGCACTGGGCTACATCTAGCCTTACTAGGATGCTGTGTTTGATGCTCTTGCTGGTGAAGAGACTGAACGTTAGGTGGATGGAGGAGTTGCCTGGAGATACACTGCAATGGAGCAAGGACTTGAGGCCAAGCTCCCTAACTTATAGGAAAGATTAAGGAAATCTTAAAGGAAGATCTGAGCTGAGCCAGGAAGGAGAGGGGTTCTAGACAGCATTGCTCTGGTGATGAGTGTCCACTTTGGCACAATTGAACCACTGGGGGTGGAGGGAGGATTTTAAACTTTCAGGGCTCATGTCTTCTTCCAAACCAATTAAAACAACATCTCTAGAGGTGAGAGCCAGGTACCAGGACGTCCCATAGCTTCCCAGATGATGCCAGTGTGCAGCCAGGGGCTAGTGGCAAGCTCAGTTGTAGTTACAGAAAATAAAAACTTAGGAACTCTTTTTCTTTCTCTTTCTTTCTTTCTTTCTTTCTTTCTTTCTTTCTCTTTCTTTCTTTCTTTCTTTCTTTCTTTCTTTCTTTCTTTCTTTCTTTCTTTCTTTCTTTCTTTCATGTTTTGGTTTTTTTAAGGATAGTACTGGTAATTTGATATATATTTCTTCCTTCACTGGCCACTCCAAATAGTCATTTTTCAAGATTAGAAGTAGGGTTAAATGAGCATAAAAACATGAATAAAACTTAAAGTAAATTGCTAAGTGAGAAATAAAAGCTATGAATAATGTAAGACGGGGAAGAGCTGGAACAAGCAGGGCAGAAAGCGAGGCCAAGAGAATATTATAAGCAGGGGGCCACTTGCGGAAGGTGCTATGGGGTTGGAATACAAATTCGAGAAGGAAAGCTGTGTGCAAACCTTGTCATTTTGAAACTCAGGAGCAGTAAGTGCCTCGGATGCCCAAGGGATTTCAGCTCTCACAGATGATTGACAAGCTCTGGCCACAGGCAGCCAGTCTCTGCCCAGGAGGACAGTCACAGCCTTGGTCAGCACTCCATGTTTGAAACTGAGAGATGACACTGTGACACTGACCTCTGCCCAGCTGGGAGGAACAGTGTGTCGGAATCCAGAGGGTGGAAGAGAAGTCCCTTCTTCAGTTTGAAGAAACTATGGTGGTTTATCACGCTTCTCAGACTTGTTACCTTTTGGATCTCAAAGGCCAGGATAAGAATTACTGGCCTCACAAGAGCTCCCACGGGATCAGCTTCCCTGTAGATCCCACATCAGAAATCATGTGTGAGCAGCGTCTAGCTTGCACTTGCTAGGCAGTCAGTTACCTAAGTGAAGACTGCGTCTAGCCGGGTGGTTGGTAATGACTCCAAATCTCTGTCCCTCCGTGGCCGCCGTTGATCTCCAGCACAGTTTACTAGCCAAACCTCCCAGAGGAAGAGACAGAGGTGTCTTTTGATTGACAAATACTATCTTCTCCAAGAAGACTCGCTTCTAAGCACATTTTCAACCGTTTCAGATTGTGAATAATGGCTTTTTGTAAGCTCAGAATATTTCATCTAACAGTAACCAGGGTTTTGCATAATGGTTTCAGGATAATGTATTACCGCTTAGGCACAGGTCACTGAAGAGACAAGCTGTAACAGATTTCTTCATCTAACGTACTAACAGGCTGCAGGTTGAGAAGGAGCACGCACGCAGCTGGAAGGCACTGAGTGACATCTGTGAAGCTATGTAGGGCCAAGGCAAGTGCCTCTTTGTCCGGATTGTTTCCAGATTTTGTAAAAGTAGAGTGGGCACTTTCCTTGTTTTCTTGAGAAAACCAGGACGTTCTGAAAGACAAACATACACAATTCTATCCAAAGGCCCGGTCTGTAGATTCTGGCTTCATTCCTGTTGTGGTGTTGAAACAATCTGACTAAAAGCTACTTAGAAGAAGACATGTAATTCCAGGTCACAGTTCATCACTGCAAGAAGTTAACGCAAGGAACTCAAAGGCAGGCCTGCTCGCTATTTCACATAGCATTACCCCCACCAAGGGATTCCTGTCGCAGCCAAAGACGTATAGCAGGAACCAGGGGATTCTGCTTGCCAATTGCTTACATGCCGGTTTATACTCAGCTAGCTTTCTTAAACTGTTTAAGGTACTCCCTAGGGATAGTACCACCTACAGTGGACTGGACCCTTCTGATTAGCAATCAAAACAACCCCCCTCCCCTAGACAATCCCACAGGTAGATCTGATCTAGGCATTTCTTCAATTGAGACTCTCCTCTCAGATGATTCTAGGCTGTGTCAAGCCGACAGTTAAATCTAACCAGAACAATTAATTATAGAATAAATAGTTATTACATGAATATGTCTGAGAAGGAAACATTTGCATGGAAGATTCTCTCTTTAGCACATTCCCATTCACCCTTAAGTGCCATCTTTCTGTGCTTTATGAAATGGAATATTCTAGAATGTTCTCAAAGCAGTCACTAAAAAAAACAGACGTTATTATCAAGGTGTCCAAACAGATATTCACTCTCTTGGTGATCCACACTGTTATTATGGATTGCTGAAAGAAGAAAAAAGTCCCAGATTAGTAGATTGGCATATATTGTGCATGACCGGGTATCTTTTCGGTTGCCCGGAATAATAAAGCTGTGGTTTGATATGAAATGGCTTCCTGGGTGCTTTCAATATTCCAGTAAGTGGGTGAAGCAATGTTATGGTACCAGGTACAATAGACATTACCATAGGCACAAAATTCCTAAACATTTAGCCTAACAACTCTACCAAGCTAGTTACAAAGTTCCCATTGAATCATCTTAAATGAGCTCTCTGTGCCCACACAGACTCAGTCAGACTCCACTTCTGTGTGATTACATCTCTGGCAGAGCTGCCTCTGGAACTAGCCTTCCTCCTCAAGCATGGCTGATACCGTGCATTCATCGATGGGAAAGGACACCTTGAATCTCTTGAAAACATGTCCGGGTTGAAAAAGGGAGAAACAGCCCTCCCTACCCCCCAAAAAAAAGATAACCAGACAAGTAAAGAACAAATCAGAGAGTTGATATTTGAGGATTTGGCCACACCCTAGCACATACAGAATCCCATAGCAAGGAAAGCCAAAAAGCTGGAGACCACTTTTTGTTCTTCCAAAGGACTCAGTTGACAGAACCCATGTCCAGTGGCTCGGAATTACCAACAACTCCAATTCTAGGGGTTCCAACACTTTTTTCTGATGTCCACAAGCATCCCAACACAGGAAGGGCATACACACACATGTACTTCCATACACACACACAATTAAAAAAATAAATGAAACATGTTTCGCCAATCCCTCTGAACAGATTCTACCTGGGAAAGATTATGCCTTAAAAAAAAAAAAAAAAAAAAAAAAAACAGAATGAGAATGAGTCAGCAAAGTTTTTTTTTCTTTCCCCTTCCTTCCTTCCTTCCTTCCTTCCTTCCTTCCTTTCTTTCTTGTTTTGAGACAGGGTTTCTCTGTTGTAACTCTGGCTGTCCTGGATTCACTCTGGAGACCAGGCTGGCCTCGAACTCACAGAGATCCACCTGCCTCTGCTTCCCAAGTGCTGGGATTAAAGGTGTGCACCACCACAGCCCAGCTTTTGTTTTGTGTTTTAGGACAAGGTTCCTCTACATAGCTCTAGCTGTACTAAAACTCACTCTGTAGACCAGGCTGGCCTCAAACTCACAGAGATCCACCTGCCTCCACTTCCGAGTGATGGGATTAAAAGCACGTACCGCCACACCTGGCAAATCTGCCATATTTTTTAAAGGAACCACATAGTAAAACTTCTAGCCTTTGTAGATCTCATGGTGTTTATTGCAACAACTCAGTTCTGCCATTGAGGCACAAAGGCAGCCACAGTCTGTATGGAGACAATTGGAAGTGGCCATGTTCCATTAAAACTTTATAAAAACAGGCCATATGCTAGGTTTGCTGAGGGCTATAGTTTCGAAAAGCCTCCATTTATATAACTGAGAACATCGTGTGTACATGGAAGACAGATAACCAAATTACAGAGCATGGCTTTTAGGGCCCTTTTAGGATTGTGTGAAGAAACAGATTCTGAACTCAGATCCTGACTTTGCTACTTGCTTCCTGGGTGAAGCTTGAATACTTTATTAAACATCATTTCTAGTAATCCGTAAAGCCTTGCTCGGCTCATCTAGACAGAGAAGGTACCAGCAGAACTCAATGTTACATGTTGAGGACGTTCCAAAGAAGACCCCCAGGAGAGGCCTTCTGTGTAAGTGGTTTCTCTGAGATAACATTCCAGCATTTATTACGGAGAAGGTCATAGTTGACATTTCAACAAGTTTCGCTCTGGCACAGTTTGACACAGCGACTAGGCGTAAGTAGAATCCCATTTACATAAATTATTTTAGTGAGCAAGGTCCTGAGTGAGAAGTTCTGAGTGAATGTGTATTGTTTGATTGGAGCTGATCATGTCAAGGACTAAGAAATACGACCCATGGAAATTGACAAAGCCTTTCCCTCCAGATGAGGTTCAGAAAGGCAAACCTTGTTCTGTCAAAGTATGAGTGTTTTTGAATGGCTGGCCAGTGTGTACAATAACTAGCAACTATAGCTTCTGGCTCTCTGAGGTTTACAGCCTGAGACTGCTCCCCTACAGACCACCTATAGAGACTCGCTAACTCCAGTGCTAATAATTATTATCTCTAATAAACATGCAGAGGTTCTGGGTTAGTGTGGCTCCATTAGAGTGCACACAGCCCACCTGACCCCAGCTTTTCCATACTGTGTCTATGTGTCTGTCCTTCCTTCATTCCCTCACCTCCCCTAGTCAGGGTCCCAGACTCAAGCCTCATGGGTTGATGCAGACAGACAAATGTTTCCTCTTCCCACATTGTTCATTCTCCAGGATATTGAGCTGGGAAGAGATGGACCATTTCCCTCAAATGGCTAAACCATCACCATCACGGGTTTGTGGGTGAAGCCTGTTATATCCCTTGGAGTCCAGCCTTCCCTATTTACAACTTTCCTGACATTGATGTCCATCATTCTTACTTGGCTAGGTGTCTACCATATGTTCCCATGCTTCTACTATTGCTTTTACATGTGATTTTAAAGCACATGTATACATTATTTCTCTTTTCCTAAATGGTCTGGCTGCTGGTGAGCACAGTCTTATCACCACACTGTGAGCAATCTCTGACCCCAGGTAACTCAGAGAAGGCAGTAACATAGTCAGTCTCAGGGTTGGGTCTTTAATGTCTAAAAGTTGCAGGTGGAAGACGAGCCAATAGACTTAACTGGGCATAGATCAATAAAACGATAATGTCCAAGCAAGTTGATTCTTGTTCCAAGGACTTCTTTGTGAAAACCCACACAACAGTCTTTGACATGGATCAGTTGCTGGAAGAATATACCTGCCAACCTTTTATCGGGGCTCAGGGGAATCATCCCAAGGGGAAAGAGGAAACACACCTGCTTCCTATTTAATCCTATCATATAGCAACGTTACTAGAGCAGAATAGTCTGCAGAGACATTCCTGAACATGTGTCTCACTCGAAAATAACTTTAGCTATAAGAAACAGAAACAAAATTAACTGAAAGTAACTGAAAATAGAAGGAAATTCTGTATTTCACAGAAGAAAACACAGAGACTGCTAAATCTACTGGTTCAAAAGATCCAGGATCTAGACTCCATTCTACAAATCTCCACATATCACCCCTGTCTCCAGACTCCAGCTCCTGCCTTGGCTGTGGTTGGCTGGTGCCTCTTTCTTCACCCACAGCCACATCTAGATGACAAAGAGACCATATCTTTATGGAGGTCTCTTTTAGGTGTGAGGACACCTTTCCCAGAGTCCTCCAGAAGATCTTATCACAATTCCTTGGTTGCCAAAGATGGCAAGTTCAGTCCTACACTAATTCCAGTCAAGAGGGACTAGGAAGGACCATCATATGGACTTAGATGACCTAGAATTTACCCTGGAGCTCAGTTGCGGGTAATGTCAACCTCATTGTGTCATTTGAGGAAGGAGCGGATTTCAAACCAAATTTGGAGCTATGCCAACAAAGAAGACAATGCACTGGGTATTGACTGGCAACTAATATCAGGATTTTGGAAATATGGCTAAAGCCCACTTGATGCTCTTAAGCCCTGCCCTTGTCACCTTTCCTATCAATCACCAATCAGCAGATGTCTAAAACTCCTTTGAGAAGATGAGAGACGTTATTTTCCCATTTCCAATGCAAAGCACAAAGATACAAGGATGGCTAAAAAGAGTGCAGATTTAATGAGTTTCTCTTAATTTGGGGAGGTCTCATGGATCATCTTTTTTTCTTTGTAAAAAGGAAGGGGATAAGAATCAGAAAAGTATGTGGTACTCCGACATGGTGCTACGATTTTTCATACACAAATGTGACAGAATGCTTACCTTGCACTGCGGATCTTTAAGTACATGAGTCTCCTCTACCCTATTCTGAGCTTGCTATGGGTGGAAAACTCTACTATTCCTCATAGAATCCTAGCAATCAGGGGAGGCTAGTACCGATTTCCTGTCTTGCCACATCACTATTATGCTCACCTTGGTAGGGACCACAACAAAAACACTCACTGCAGCCCTGCCTTCCCAATGTAAGTCTGGCTCAGGCTGGTCCTATGGCACCCAGGCAGATTAAGGGCCCATTCTTGGTCCCAATCCTTGATAATATTTTCTTGGGAGGTTTTGCCCAGTTCTGTTGACCCTCCTCCCACATATGCTTGACCCTTGACTCTCCTCACACATATGCTTCCCTTAAGCCTTGAGTTGTTTCTCTCCGGCACTTTCATAGTCTCTCACTTTAAATCTCCAACCAGCCTGGAGTTCAGAAGACATGTCTCTGCTTTGTCTTTGATCACATGTCAGCCTATAGATGTTCTTGACACATAACCACTATCGTAATACCACCGTGGAGTTTGCTCTTGAGTGAGTTTGCCATTTCCTCTTACACCCTTCTACTGAGGTGCACTTTCCTCATCCGGCCCTTCTCCTGACCTCAGATCTCCCTTGTCTGATTTCCCTCTTATAAAGAAGCAGCCACCACACTCACATTCCCATCAACATGCAAAAGACGGTTTGTGTGTCCATGAAAAGGAGAACTAGCACAAAAGAGGCTGTCCCGGGCTTGCAAAATGCTTCACACAAATGGCCAGTTTTCCGCTACCCCTCTTCGTTCACCACCCCCTTCGGCATATAAACTAGGAGGCTCCAACATGCATAAATTCAATGAACGCTTGCAGAGGCCTGCCAAGTGGACGCCTAATGTTCTCTTCCCTTCTACAGCTGATCCCGGTTTGTACCCATGCAAATGGATGCTGGTATTTATATAACTTTAAAAGACTTAGAAAGTCCACAAAAGACTCTGACACTCAAATTAAAGTGGTATCCTTAGATCACCTCACCGTGAAGAAAGGTTGGGGGATATTTGGTGAGGTTAATCCGCATTTGGCCACATCCACAATAGCTAACCACAGCAGGAGAAATGAGAAGCATAAATTCCAGGCATGCCTTATGATTTATTTGATGTATGCGTTTTTAAGCTAAAGCCTAAGTATGCAATATATATTTGATTTTCAAAATAGACTGTGGAAGAACAAACCAAATATAACATTCCATTGCTGTCCCTGGGGTGCCTGGCTCCCAAGATTCTTTTCTGCTCTTTTGTGGTTGCATAGGGGTTGGATTATATTTTGCAAATGATCTTTAGTAGTGCATTTATGTGGTAGGTTCTTTTTGGTCTCATTTCAAGGGCTGCAATACAGGCTATGATGTCTACTCCCAGTGGTTCCTCTGGAACCCAAGAGACAGCACGATGATCAGAAATGGGGTGTTGGCACATGTTTAAGGGTCTAAAAACTAATGGTGAGAACACGGGTTTATGGGAACACTTAGTCGAACTCCCTATGGGAGTCATTACTGGCAGCCATAGAAGCTGCTTTGTAACTCCCAAGGTTGCAGATTTTTAGAAGCACCTCAGTCCTGGCAGATGTACCCGATACTGCTCTGGATTACAGAAGATCCACAGCCATCTTTTTTTTTTTTTTTTTTTTTTTTTTTGCATTGGTGTGAAGTTCAAGAAGGGCAGAAGTTCACTGCACATTGTAGAAGAGGCATGGCTACTCATTCTTCAGAGACAAAGGAAGCCCTTCCTCTTTGAAGTCTGAAGTTGAGCTACTTAAGGTCAGTGCTTAGAGGAGATCGAGTGGACTGGGGAGGCCTATCAAGAACAGTTATAAAGCAAATAACTGGGATCAAATGGGAACCGACTACAGGACAATGTAATGGTGCCTCACCAAGCACGGGAATCAAAGGGAACTGTGGGTCTATGAGCGTATAATTGACTCTGCTCTTTAATTGCAAAATGAATTTCTAATGAGTCTTCACACTATTCCAGTATTCCTGGCATTTTACAATAAAGCAGAGATATTTTAAGTTTGCCTTTACACTGTAAATCTCTGAGTACAACACTCGAGAAGGGTTTCAGTATGCCAGCAAAATGAAGCCTGCGGACATAGGCAGAACTGGTACTGATCTGAAAACGTTGCCTGGATATTCAACACGCTCTTAGACACCAATGACAATAGTCTCGGAAGTAACTTAGTCCAGTAAGACTGCCTGTCTCCCCTACAGCAGGAAGTAGCCATGTGGTCTGAACTGAGTGAGAGAGGAGAGCTTGCTCATTCTCTTACTTCTCTAACAAGTATTCACTGCTGTCTCTGCCTGATGACGTTGCAGAACAGAAGCCAGAAGAAGAGAGGTGAAGGGCTGGGTGGAAGGCCCTGAGGTTTACCAAGTGTTGTGCACTATGCTAAACATGGTCGGAGGGTACAACGATTATTTTTTCTTGAATCTGAAATGCCTCCAATAGGTCCTTGTATTCAAACCTTTAACTACCTGGTGGAACTGTCTTGGGAGGTTATAAAACCTTTATGAGATGGGGCCTACAAATAGAGAAAGTGGGCCACTGTGGGTCGGTTATATGGCTTATAGCCCAGTCTCTGTTCCAGCCCAAGCTCCCTTTGCTTATTCTGTGAAATGTGAGTGACCCATACTCTTGCCACCACGCCTTTCCCACCATGGTGGACCTGGCCATCTCAAACTGTGAGCCCAAATAAACCCCCCTCCCTTAAGTTGTTCCTGCCAGATGTTCTGACGTGGTGATAAGAAAAATACTACAACGATGAACAAAACTGTCCTAAGAATACAGTCCAGTAGTTGAATGCTAGCCTACTATACACTTGAACAAAGCCTGGGATTCAACCCCTGGAATTTCTTCAGACCAGAAGGCTCAGGCCTTTACTCCCAGGATGCTAGGCAGTAAGCTAGACAGAGGGCAGATGGGTAAGCAAGCTATGCCAACAGAATGAGAAAGTTTACAAACAGGCAAGTCCAAAGCATAAGGTGCACACAGAGGGACCGTCTAATTCAATTTTAGGGCGGTGCTAAAGCCGAGGCCTGAAAGATGAGTAGCAGGAAGCAGTAATCGGGGCTGGTGTAGTCACAGAGCAGAGGCCTCAAGGACATGGCTACAGACAGCGAGAAATAAAAGCAATAACGGAGTCTCGCTGTGAAACGGGATGTTGATGTGGGCATTCAGGTCATATTCCTAAGGGCGACAGGACAATAACCATTATCCTGAGTGGCATAAATAATTGAAAAGGCTGCCAGAAGGATGAGGACACCCACGCGGAATGCGTCTCGTGCGGTTTGGGTTATCCATCTCATTACCGCAGGCACTCCACTTGCACTTGGGCCTAGTTCACTGCGTGAATCAAATAAAATGTACATAATGATACCGACACATGCCAGCGACTATAAGCATACGCCTGGTTACTACTGAAGCTGCATGGCAACTGAGCTTAAATGACTAGAATCAACAGTGCTTTCACTGAGTTAAGCCAGTCTTTCCCCCCTCCTCCTATTAGCTCTTAAATATCTATTACGGTCGAAATGCCAGTTCTTCCTCACCTCGTGCTAAGGTGGATTTAAAGGAATCAGAAGACAGAAACTCAGTGTCTTCTCTACCAAGATGTGATTCCTGGTAACTCTCTGCTGGAGACACCCATGCTGGAACAACCTGCACATGAAGGGCTCCACTAAGTGAGCACTGGCTTGGTAACAGTGACGAGCAGACAGTAGCCACAGGTGCTTTGAAGGAGTCATGTTTGTATTGGGAAGGATAAGCACAGTCACAGAATAAAGTATTTTCGAGGAAAATGCTTCTCCTTGTGACCAAACACCCGACAAGAAGCAATTTAGGAAAGGGAGGATTTCTCTGGGCTCAAGGCTTGATGGGATATAGTCCACCATGGCCGGAAGGCATGGCGGCAGGCGGGTCCATGACATCAGGAGCTTGCAGGAGCTTGCTCACATCTTGGCAGATATCAGGAAGCAGAGAGACAAGGGTTGGAAGTAGGGCTTGGCTACAAACCAGGCTTGCTCTTTGGCAGCCCACCTTCTCCAGCTACCCATCACCTCCTAAAGATTCTACAGTCTCCCAAAACGGCACCACCAGCTGAAGACCAAGTATTCCAACACATGAGCCTATGGAGGATGCTCTAAATTCAAAGCATCACACCAGCCGGATGCATAAAACCAGGAGGATTTGCATACTAAAGAGCCTTTGTAGCTGTTCTATCAGGCACTGCTTTTCTCTTTGTGAGCACTTTCACACAAGGAGAGTTGAACTGTTAGCACTGGAATGAATCATGCAGTTAATATGGAGAGAGATGAGTATAGACATACAGTTGGCAAAGCTTTCACTTCATGCTCCAATGCAATATGAAGGCCCCTCTTTGCTGGATGAGTCACTAAGGCTCAAAGAGATGAAGCGCATTTCCCAAGTGTCCCGGCTGTGGCGTGGCAGATTGGGGTCTCAAACTCACGGCTTCTGGTATGACCTCAGTGAAACAAGTTCACTGTCTCCCTGCTTTCTTCTGACCTTCCGTGGTGGGCTTGGTAAAGGAATTTGGAACAACAGACCTGCAGATGGGCAATCCTGCTGTCTCTGTCTGATGACACTGCAGAACAGAAGCCAGAGGAAGAGAGGTAAAGGGCTGGGTGGAAGGCCCTGGGAACATGGAAGGGGAAACAGCCTGAGTTGGAATGTGATTCTCAAATACATTCAGATCTTCTATGAGCTTCGGGTTGTTTTATACATTTGTTTTATACTTGATTGTAAGATATATATATATATATATATATATATATATATATACACACACACACACACACACACATACACACACACATATACGTATATATACGTATATATATCATATGATTGTGATATATATGTATATATATCATATATCATATGCATGAGATTCATATATATACTTACATAAATATATATTCTGTAACATTGTGATACAGATGGAGTTTGGAAATTGGGATTTGAAATCAGAAGAAAGCCACACTACAGTTACTTACGAGCTTTCTGAAAGCTCACTTTCAACCTTTTATGCTTGACTAGGAATAGTGAAAGGGAGATCGCTCCTGTCAATGAAAGGCAATTCTGCGGAGAGGCGTGTGTGTGTGTGTGTGTGTGTGTGTGTGTGTGTGTGTGTGTGTGTGTTGTGTCAGGCAATCAAAGGAAGGGCAGGTGATGCACAGGGAAGATGACACAGCAAGGTCAGGAGGGAGAGCCTGAGCGAAGATCCCTCATAGCCTTCATTTCTAAAGAGGACTGATCTCATGGAAGCACATGAGCAGAGCCAGCTGGATATGCCCCATAAGTGCCGCTGATCAATCAGGTACAGGAAGTCACGGTGGGGTTGCATCTAGCAATCCTCCAGCCACCAGAAATCCTCAAAGCACCCTAGATCTCATCAAACAAAGTCCACGAAAATGTATTCATGGTAAATAACATGACCACATCAGCTAATGTGCTCCTCAAGTCACTAACCCTGCAAGGCCAAATGAGTGTTCTTTATTGTAGAAGAGACCACAGGTCTCAAAGGAGGTGATTGACCTTGAGCAATCTCTCTTAGCTCTCTGACAGAGCACACACCTATGTCACCTGGCTCTGGTTTCTCAGAGACATCAACAGTAGCAGGGGGAGGACAGATCAGTGGAAGCTACCGTATCCCCCAACAAGGTTACCATCTCTAGAAATCAGCTGCTCTGCCAGGATAGGATGACAGGGCCCACCAATGGCACTTAAGAATGGCTTAGAGACACACATAAAACTCCAGATTTTCTTAGGAGAAATGAAGGAAGCCTGTATTTTCAACAATAAGCAGTGGTAAAGGTCAGAAAAATGTGAACTCTGGGACCAAACAGTCTTTTGTAACCAAAGCTGAGTTACCTCTAGGAAGCTCGAAGGATAATTCATTGTGTCTCCTGATGACATAAAACAGACAAAAGAATGACTACACATTGCCACCAAGTCCTGTTTACCTGATTCACCCATTAGAGCATTCAGACCCAGCCAGAATGTGCTGGACCCCTCCACATCCTCTCCATCAGTTTCCTCTCTGGTTCACTTAGCTCCATGTTGCCTCCGCCTGGATGGTGCTCAGTGTTATGAACGCTGAGGAGAATTCATTCCTGGTTCATCCTGTGAAGGGACAGGCCCTTCTTAGAGTCACCTAGATACTTCAGGTTCTTTAGAGTGGCTTTTCCACAGCATAGGAATAGCTGCTGGCAGGGTGGGTGGGGTAAGTCTTGTAGAAATGCAGGCTTGCGTTCAGCAGGTCTAGGGCAGGCCTCAAGATTCTACATTTCCAACATTCTTTTACATGACACCCACATGTCCCATGTACAGCCTAGGCTTTGAGCAAAACGGATAAATAAATAAATAAATAAATAAATAAATAAATAAATAAATAAAAAAGACAAGATATGCTTTCTCCGGCTAGTGTTGTCATTCACAGTATAACCGGATCACCAGGGGTACTAGGCATGGTGACACACAAGTTTAATCCCAGCACTCAGAAGTGAGCAGTTACACAATCAAGTTAAAGGAAGAAATTCTCTGCTTTTACTGGTGCTGCCTATCTATTTGGGCTTTCTGAGACTTCCTAAGAGCAGAATAGCCTAGGTCCCTGGCCAGCTGCTACCTAAGCCCCACCCCATGCCCCTTTTCTAGGGCATACATCTGGAAGGCCAGAGGGTGGGTATTTAAGTGAATTTAAGTAAGCTGGGAAGGCAGCTCGGAGTCCTCTGGTCTTCACATCCTTTCTATACGAGGAAGAGTTATAATTCAATTAACATTTTAATTTCAACTGAGCTGGTGATCATGTTCTCAACCTTCTATGTAGAGACCTGAATAAAGAGGGGTTAATTTAGCTAAGATTACAGCTTTTTTGCCATAGTCATAACTAATATTAGTAGTCTTGGGAGGGAAAAACACTAAAAACGAAAAGAATGTAGCATCCATGTTTAGGGACTCAGAGAGAAGTAAAATGAAACATAATTCTGTGGGATGGGCTAGGATATATATATATATATATATATATATATATGTGTGTGTGTGTGTGTGTGTGTGTGTGTGTGTGTGTATGTGTGTGTATGTGTGTGTATATATATGTATGTCTATATATATGTGTGTGTGTATATGTGTGTATATATATATGTATGTGTATATATGTGTGTGTATGCATATGTGTGTGTGTATATGTATATATATATATATATATATATATATATACATATACACACAGTTTGTCAGTTGGAAAAGTCCAAGCTTACTCACCTTTCCAGGGTGAGTAAGAGAGCAGGCATTCCGGAGACTACACTTCCTAGTCTACTTGGGTTTTACTAGTCTAAGCATAGACTCTTGGCTTGTCTCTTCACCAATGTTTCTATTCCAATTACCACCACCACCAAACTTACCACATGACACGAAAGCCATCTATTCATTTAACATTCTGCTATATCTGAGGGGATCATCAGGGCACCCCCTCGTGATGGGCAGGCCCTGACTGATCTTGGCTCTTCGGAAATCCCCAGATTCTCAGAAAGTCCCGAAGCCAGCTGCTGGCCAATTAGAGCTTTCTGCATGTCTCTCACACGCGCCACTTTCCCTCTAACCTCTCACTTCCCTGCCAGACATAATGAGACAATCCAGGGAGGACCTGTGCTCAGGTCCTGACTAATCGGAGAAATCCCCTTAGCATCCTCCTATTTCACTTAAAAACCCCAGGGCACCCACATTTGGGTGCTTCCATGTTTCTTCAATTGGTCAGCCCTGATATGCCAGAATGTAACCCTTGGAAATAAACTGCTTTAAATGGCCGTATGTATATCTCAGTGTCTACTTGAGCTATTTTATGGACCCAACAATCTTCTAGTAAATGGATCTTACAGTGTTGGTAAAACCACTTTTTGCTGAGTCCTCCTAAGCCTTTATAAAGACATGGATCATTTATTCGGTTGTGGTGGCACATCTCTGTGATCTCAGCACGGGGAGAGCTGAAGTAGAAGGATTGTGAGTTCAAAATTAGCCTGAGCTTCGTAGTGTGTTGAAGATGAGCCAGGGCGATATACATGTAACGTGACCCTTGCTCAGGCAGTAAGAATAAGACAGAAACCTCACAAAACACTGAAAATTTTGCGAAATAAATAAAGTGTCTCTCTCTCACACACACACACACACAGACATATACACACAAAATGGAATTTTATACAACTACAAAAAGAGCAGAATTATTTCATCTGCAAATGGGTAGGACAAGAGACCATCGTGTAACGTGACATAAGCCAAACTCTGAAAGAACAACCTCTGTAATTTCTCTCGTATATGGAATCTATTTACCCATATATATGTATATAAGGTAAAACTAGAAAAGAAGGGAGAGCAAACGTGACCAGGGAGGAGGAACAGGAGAGCATCCTCGTGGAAATATGAGCAAGTACGTGGCGTCCGTGTATGAGCATGTCATCGTGAAGTCCATCATTTTGTACAGTTTGGGGGGACCATTTAAAATATTCACTGCATAATAATGACGTTTTCACCCTGCTGAAGGGAGAGGGAAGCTTGGCGAAGGCATATTGTGGGGTTCTTGGAAAGGCCTCAGGGGCCACCTCAACCCCACAAATGGGAAACTGGGGCCAGTAAAGCTCTCGCTAACTGTCTCAGAATCACAGCTTTGACCCCAGTTCAATGGATGATTCAGCAATTTTATGCACTATTATTGTGTCACATGATGGTTCGTCTGTAGATATTATTTTAAACAAATCTAAGCTCACTGGCTGTAAGTAACAATTAGTAAACATGACAATTTATATCACATGTTTTGACAAGACTGTGTTATTACACACAGCCTTCCCTCTGCTTGAAAGTTGGATGTGGCTGTACGGACCCTCGGCTCCTGGCTTCTCTCCATGTTCAAAGCCAGAAGAAACGTCCAGCTGCTTAAAGTAGCACACCAACTTATTTGTGTTCCCAAATTTTATTTATTTAAGTAGCTTACCGGAAACTCTTTCCACTCCGAGATACTGTCCGTACAGATAAACTATTTTGATAAAGGACAAATATTTAAAATACTAGATTGGTAGACTTCTACTTACTCTTATAGAACATTTTTCAGAACTCTGAAAGAACAGGATGAAGGCTTTCCCCCCTCCCTCAAATCTGGAGATAAAATTGTCACTTGGACGAAAGTTATGAAGTATTTTAAAGGTTTTCTCTCCTAGGAGGAAATGGGGGACTCCACTGAGAGATAAGTCCTGGGCGGTACCCTGAGAGCGTGGGGGAAGGGACAGGAGGGTGGAACATGGTGCCAACCAGCCCCAGCTCAAAGGATCACAATCCGGTCCCCTTTAGAGGAAGCAGGCTTGAGGGTGCAGCGGAGAAGCAGGGGAGAACCTAGATTCTGGAGGATGGGGCTCTGGCTCATGCTCCACCTGTCATCTTGGGAAAACCCTGACTATAGGCTCGAATCACACGTGGAAGTGTAGACTCCACGCTCTACCATAGGTCCCCACCTCTCAGACTACAGCTCCACCTCCTTGTTGCCTGTCTCTTTCAAAGATGGAACTGTGAGTCTGAAGGCAGCTAGGAAATTAGGGTACAGAGCTAAGGCATGAACACACTCTTCATTTAAACAGTGTAACAGAGGCTGCTGTGATTTCAGACACTTGGTGAAGGCTCTGTGTGCCATTTCCTGTCAAACTCCCTGTTGGAGAAATCTGTCTAGTTTTAAGGCCTTTATTTAAAAAAAAAAAAAAAAATAGGGATCTATGCTAAATGTTCGAAAGCCTTTCTAAATTCTGAGACAGCTTCTTCTTCCCTCCTCCCTCTCTCCCATCTCTCTTTTCTCCCCCTCCTCACCACTTCTGCCCCCAGTTCTGTGGCTCTCCATTGGCTGCAATTTCCAGCAGAGGGAAGTGGCCACACTATTTTTAGGGTAGAAGGAGAGCCTCCGTGATGTAAAGATGAGTTAGCAGGAGCTCCTGAACTGAGAGTTCAGAGAACAATTCAGTAATTTTTCTCTAAAGCCAGTGTCTCGATCCCTGGTCCAGGCCTCTTTTCTTCCAAATAAATCACCCCTTCGCTGACCACTAACCTCTGGGTTTCTGGAGCATTTGTGGGTGGGCTCTGGAAGGAACTGATCCTCCCAATAATTCCGCCACGTTTTTCACTCTCATCCTAAAGTTCAGAGCCGTTTCAGAGCTTGAGGAAGTTGTACGCCATTGACAAGGAACCTGTAGGCCCAGATGTGTTGTCATGAGAGTCGTAGTAATGGCAGACACCGCAACCTGGAAAGTACGTGGCAGAAACGGACTCAGAGGCTCGGGGCTTCCATACGGGCTTTTGTGTTGCTGCCTCCAGTAGCCTTTAACTCGAGCCCACTCTCCAGGGACCACAGAAGGAAGTGAAGTCAGGTGTTAGACCCTCACACTGTCAATCACAGAGATATAAGAAATCATGACAGTGTGAGTTGTTGGTTCCCTCCGAATTCATACATTCGAAATTCCAACAAGGTTTGCTGTCTTTGCGTTTTTGGAAGAAAAAGAATCACATTGACTCTCAAGTTTATTAGCAGATGAGGAAACCTTTAAAAAAAACTGTAGAGTGGGTGAGTGTGAGCCACCAGACATTGAAGCTGAATGCTAACAGACAGAATGCAATGCAGGAGTCTGGCAGTGAGCGCCATGCCAACGGAACAGAACAGAACCGGAGGAGTTCACAAGCACACAGTCACTTGAGTTTTAACACAACCAACACTGCAGAAGAGTAGAAAAAGAGTGGCCATTCATTTCAATATGTTATGTTGGGTCAACTGATATCCATGTGTATGTGTGTAGTTCATTCTCAATAGTAATATAAACTATTATGTAAAATATTTCAGCCACTGATTGTAACTGAGTTCTTGGGCTAACCACTAACACAGATCAAGTCACAGTGGAGTCACTCGCACTGACGCTCCTTGTCGCCAAACCAAACCCAAGTGATCTTTGAGAAACCAGGAGAGAGATAACAATTCAGGCAAATGTGATAAATCCCCTCTACTTTAACACAAGATACGGAACCAAAGGAACACAGTTCTAGCAGATTAAATGCTTGTTTCCCCAATCTGCTTTTTTGGCCTTTATTTCTAAAAGTATTAATTTATTTCATGTTGAGTATATGTGTATGCTCCATCTGTGTGCAAGAGCCTGTGGAGGTCAGAAGAGGGCATCAAATGCTCTGGAACTGGAGCTAAAAATGTTGTGAGCTGCCATGTGGGTGCCGGGAACTGAACCTGGGTTCTCTGGAAGAGCAGCAGGTGCCCTTAGCCACTGAGCCATCTCTCCAACCTCCTTTTCTGCCTTTGGAACCAACTTCCTCTGCCAAGCTCATGGGAGTCTTTTGGGCACGTTTAGAGGAGATGCTGTCATTCATGAATTGTAAATAAAGTCCAATTCGATGATTTCACCGAATTTGTTGTTGTGATTTTGTCTTTTGACAAAAGCAATAATAAAGGCGACGGGTCATTCAGGCTCCTCCAATAGAATGCAAACAGGTGGGGGGGGACAAACAGGCTCGAGCGAATGGGATCTCGTGTTCATCTACAGATGCAGCTGAGCCTAAGGCAAAGGCCGAGGCCAAGATGCACTCACAGCGTCTAAAATAGACAGTCTCCTCAGCTCCCTAAGAGAAGAGGAGATGACTGCGGGGTCAGACATATTTCACTCTTGTGGCAATCCGATTGCCTACGCCTGCGATCTGATCTCTCCTGAATTTAAGCGGTGTGTTTGAAACAAGGAATCCTAACACCTGAGAAATAGCAGCAGGAGGCTGAGGAGTTTAAGACCGGCCTGAACTATGCGAAACCCTGTCTCAAAAATAGCGAGTTTGATCGTGAAGAGAAAACAAAGACAAAGAAAGAAACTCAAGTTACTTCAATGCCATCCCCTCCCGTATTACTAACACCTGAAGATTTATTTCCGTTTAAAATGTAAAACAATGGGACTGTATACTGCAAGGTGTAATTTTGTTCGGTAAGTGCCAATTTTACTTCATGCATGACTGTTTTTTACTGTTGTAATAACATTTTAGCTGAAATTTATTATTTTTAAACAAAAGAATGTAAGAAAAAATCCTGTAATTACTTTTAAAATCAACCATGCCAAATAGACAAAGTGCCACATGAACCTGTCTAGATATCAAATACCTTATAATCAAAAGACCTCTACCGAAAAAAATTGTAAATTCTATCGAGAGACATTAAAGACTGAAGTAAGTGGAGAGACATTGTGTTAAAGGACTGAAAGACAATTGTTATAAATCGGGTCATTCTCCCCAAATTAACTCAGTCATAAGGACAGATCAAAATCCTAAATTCTTATTTACTCAACTATTTTTTATTTATTGAGATAGGGTCTCTGTGCATTTCTGGGTATCTCCTGGAACTTGTTATGTAGACGAGGCTGGCCTCAAACTCAAAGATCTACTTGCTTCTGCCTTTGCCTCCTGAGTGCTGGGATTAAAGGCACGCATCACACACCTGACTCCGGCAATTTTTAAATAAAACATAAAAGAATGTAACCACATTTCACCACTTTATGATGCAAGGGGTCAGTGAAATGGCTCAGCGGTAAAACCACTTACTCAACAAGCCTGGTGACCTGAGTTCAGTCCCCAGAACCTATGGTAGATAGAACCAGCTCCTGAAAGTTGTACTCTGATCGCTCTACATGTGTGTTGTGGAACGCACACACACTAGAAAACACATACACACACACAGTAATAATAATAAGTTAAATCAAAACGTGTTTACCAAGGGTTACTAATAAGAGAGTAGAAAAAACAAACAACTATGCAATGATAGAACTATTTGAAACGTAGGATTGACAAAGAGCTCATAGTCAGCCAATAATAAATCAAGACACAGGATACTGAACGGAAGATTCCAGACACAAATCAGTGCTTGCCACGCGACTCCATTCACAGTCAAGTTTAAAAATTGAGGTAAATTAAAACTTCACTTTTAAGGGACGACATCTTAAGTGGTGCCGCTAAAAGGAAGAAAGCAATGGTGTGTGTTAGTTAGGAATGTGGGTGTCTTCGCTGTACGAGAGGGCTGTCAGGACTCCTCCACCTGCAGGGGCAGGGGCATGAGTGTAGAGCTGATGTCAATCAAGAGAACTGTGTGTCTGTGCCATGCCTCTCTTTAGGGCTTCAGACACACACACACACACACACACACACACACACACACACACCCCTAGTAGAAAATTGTGGAGGAAGCAAATGAGTGTGTTCAAGTCCTTTTTGCAAGAAACTTCATGAAGCTGTGATTGGTGCTGCTCTCCTCTAGCTTTGGGTGGGCTAAAGCAAGAGGTTGGCGAATCCAAGGTTAGCTTGGCCTACGGAAGGATATCCTAAAATTACTTGAAGAGTCTGTCCATACTACTTTAGCGCACTGACCTTTCCTGGCCACAGAAACTCATGCCAGTGGCCTGTCCTAGAGCAGTTTGGTCAGATGAAGTGTTTTGTTTTGCATCCATGACACAATAGCAAAGTATCAAGCCCTCTTTGGATTTGGTGTTTTCAGGTAATTCATTGATCATGTAATCGGTCTTTCCAGAACGTTCTCCAGGATTCCCCTCTGAGAAACTCCTTGCTCTCTGGGCATCCCACCCCTAGTGTTCCTTTTTCTCTCTGGCCTCGCTGATGTCATGTCTGACCTGTTTGTGTAGTTTCTATTCTTGAGACTCCCAGTCATGTGTCAGTTCTTACTGCTGCTCCATTTCTGGGTGGGATGTTATGCCACCGCTACAGGCAGGTGCAGAAGCTGTCATAAGGTTGAATTTTGCAAAGGTGTAGGTGCTTTGGATAGAGTTCCCAACACCCTACATGGATGACACATTGGGTAAATCTTCTGGTCTAACGAGTTACATAGCCTGATTCAACTAGATGTCCTTTAAAACTGTTAGCTTCTGAAACTAAACGAAGTGAAAATACTCTAGTCACTCTGCAGGAGCATTCTGAAGATGAATTCCCATTCTTAGCAGTTGAGTGTATGAACAGATTTTATTTAGTATTCATTAAGTTTATGGACTAATATTATTTATGTTTGAGAAGAGGCAATATAGGTTATTACTGTATCTAAAAGTGTGCGTGCCATAATAAAAGCCGATATAAATCCTTTCGTACCTCACATCAGCTTTTAGCCTATTTTATTAGAAAGCTTTGCATTTCCCTATGAATCAAAACCTGCCCTTGTTTCCTTTCTTTCTTTCTTTCTTTCTTTCTTTCTTTCTTTCTTTCTTTCTTTCTTTCTTTCTTTCTTTTTTTTCACATCAAAATCTACTTCCTCTGCATGGATAGAATGAGCTACTTTGGGCATTTTAAAAACCTTGAAATTTTTGTATTGATTTTATGTCGATTTTTTTTTGTAGATGACAAACAACCACAGTGTTTAGGACATGTACAACTCATTGTTGGATGGTTTGTTGTAATTCAGTTTTCAGTTGACACGAGCTCTTTTGGCAGACTATAAGGGCTGATGGGAATAAAGGTGTCTTGCTAAATATTTCAGTCAGGTCTAAAATGTATGTGCGTGAACACACCACCACCGCCGCGGTAATAATGAATGATAAGGGCTATTCTCCAAGGACTTGGTGCGGTGGGCCATTTTTCATCTCTAATTTTTTTTTTTTTTGGTCATTTCTTTAAAACACACACACTCACAGTGCTTTTTCATGTTATTTTATTTGAATTTTTTTTTCCCCTTAAGATTTCTGGGCTGTTGCTATAGCAAAGACAATGATGAAATGAAACTTTGCCTAATGTTCTTTCGCTCCTGAATTTCAGATGAGGAGCCGTGGGGCACGCTGCCGGAGTTTCTCATGCTGACCGCCGCAGAGTGTTCACCGGAGAGAAGATGGGCTATTGATTCCAGGCTTCACTCGTTTCACCAGTGAACCTGCTTCTCCCTTCCGCCCACCCTCTTCCATTGAAGGGGAAAGTTTTGAGTTGAATTTTAGATAGTGACTTTTAAGTATTGTCCGTCCTCGTAGATCCAGCCCACGATGTCTTCAGAGTGCTTAGGGATTCGGTAACGGAGCCAGCCAGGAGAGCTAGCGTGGGTGTTTCTCAAGCACGAATGCGCGGCTCTCTGTTGTCACTTATGATTTGCGGGGCTAAAGGTACAATGAAGTGGAGAGGGGTGTGGGCCACGCACGCAGCGAAGACAGGAGCTCCTAACAACACAGAAAAAATTATATGAAGTGTTACAAAGGAGCAGAGCCAGGTATTACTGGAGCATGCAAAAAGGTTGCTTGCTTTGGGTTGCAGGAATCGCAGAAGGCTTCCTACAGAAAGGCGGTGACTAGACAATCTGTTCAAAGGCCCAGAGCCCAAGATAGAGCTGCCACTGGAGGCTGGATGTCATGGAAAGTGTGATGTGGGGCCAGCGTGCAGGGTGGGGCCAGAGACAGGGCCAGGAGCCACGGGATGGATTCCGAAGGAGAGAATTTGTAGAGTATTGTAAGAGGAAATTAATAAAAACAAAACAAAACAAACAAACAAACAAACTTGGAGTTCGATCATCTAGGTGAGAAGAAGCTGTTGGAATGTTTTCTGAATATACACATGAACTTCTTGGAGCTAGAAGTTGATCCTGAGGAACAGAGTTCTGCTCACTCAACTGGACTATTTCATTCCCATCTCACTGGAGTCCGTGAGTCTTCTACCATTCAAAAGCTTTTTTATGTATTTTATTTATTTCTTGTGTGTGTGTGTGTGTGTGTGTGTGTAAAGGGGAGCTGTGCACGTATATGCCCAGGTATGTGGAAGCTTGGGGGCTTGATGATTAGTCTAGGTGAGCTGGCTAGAGAGCCCCAAAGTTCTGCGTGCTCCAATCTCTCCAATTATAGGATTACAGCTGCACAGAACAACAGCTGGATTTTTCCCATGGACTCTTGGGAATGGACTCTGGTCCTGACGTACCCGTGGTAAGCCCTTTGTTCACTGAGTCATCTCCCAAGTCCCTCCCGGATGGATTTCAGTTGGCGCAAGACCGTGTGGCACCTCTGAGCTGGCGATTGGTACCAGGAAAAGTCTGGGAAGTGGGCAACACGACTTTGATAATCTTTGCTGTTGCTCAACTAGAGATGGTCTTTTTATCGCTCATCTGCAGAGCGATTTGGAATATGGAAACTAGCTATTGGCTCTGTCTGTACTGAAAAGTTCAGCACGCTGGACAAGTTGTTCTTCTTGAAGCGCCATCCGTAGCTGCTAAAAATAAGACCAGCGCCGCCAAGAAGGATGGTTCACACAACTTGCTTTCTCCCAGTTTCCTGAGAACCAGTGGGCAAACGGAATGAACAATGAAGCAGAACTAGCAGAAGATACACCCATGTCCATCGTCCTGTGTGGAGTGGATTTGTCTATAGGGAGATGTTTACATGGTAAAAGGTGAAACCTGGCAATGATGGGCTCTGCCTTGAAAAATATGTAATGTATATGATTGGAATTGAATTGCATGAAGGATTTAGTGCTTTACTGCCTGTAGACCTCTTCTTACTGAGCTCCCAAGAGACAAATTCTTCCTATCAAACCATTTGACAAGCAGCCTTGCTTCTCTGAGGCCTGTTTGACTAAGCCAGTGTGACAGGTCCTCCCCAGGAGTGGGGAGGGAATGTAGCTTAGGTCAACATCTTCCATCACAAGTACTGAGGAACACCGTCCTCCAGGTATGAATTGGCCGTTGCTCTCTGAACTCTCAGCAGCCACGATTACATTAGAAGATTGGGTCCATTAATATTCGTCATTGAGACATCTCTCCAAGGATGTAGAAACAGTTCATGGGTAGAAGAGACTTTCCTTTAGCAATGCGACTGCCTGTAAATTGTCCGTGCTCCTATGAATAGCCTCTCACCCATACTTCTCTGAACAACTCCATAAACTAACCGGTTCACCAGCTGGATGTGATAGTTATCTTTCTGTCAAGCTAGAGCCATCTGGGAAGAGGGAATGTCAGTTGGCCCTTAGGCAAGTCTGTGGGAGCATCTTCTTGATTAATGATTGATGCAGGCTGGTACATCCCACTGTGAGCAGTGTCACCCCTGGGCAGGTGGTCCAGCCTGTAAAATAAAACAAACTGAGCAAGTCATGAAAGTAAGCCAGTAAGCAGCATTCTTCCATGGCCCCTGCCTCAGTTTCTGCCCCTAGATACTGCCCTGACTTCCCTTGTTGACTACATAGTGTGTGATGAAATGTACCATCCCTCTCCAAGTTGCCTGGACTTGGGTAGAATTCTGTGCTACTGCTGGTGCCTATATTGGGGATAATAATATTGTTTCCCTCAACCTGGGAAAAGTTAACACGTGTGCTAATCATGCAGAATAGCTTAGATATGAAGGAAAGGGGGTGTTGGGGAGATGGCTCAGTGGATAATGTGCTTGCTGCATAGTATGATGATGAGAACCCACATAAACGACAGGTGCTCATGGTACCTGCCTGTAATTCCAACTCTAGAAAGGCAGAGGCTGGTTAGTTATACTAGCCAAATCAGCGAGCTCTGGGTTCAATTAAGAAAGCTTGTCTCAATCAATAAAGTAATAATAAAGTAATAAAGGAAGACTTCTTGTGTCAAGCGTGGACCTACACACACACACACACACACACACACACACACACACACACACACACAGGACAGCTTCCCATGCACATGTGAAAAAAGGGATGGAGTCTGACAATAATGAAGGTTAATGACGCTGGCAATGGGAAGACAAGATACTTTAGAATCTGGGTCCTGTTCACACCCTTACCATTTGTGTTGGGAAGAGCACGGTGGGTGCAGGAAAGGAGTTGGTGACTCTGCGAGGGGTGTGACCACTGGATTCGAAGAGGTGAGAAAGGATAAGGACATCAGATCCTCCGAGCCCTGTACAAGCTCCTCACTAAAAATGCCCAGAAGCCACTGTCTAGCTTGCTTTAGATTTTTTTTTTTTTTTTACCTTTACTTAAATCTTTCTCCAAATCCTCTGTCCTTTCTTTCCAGGAGTTGTGGCAGCCAGTTCTTCCCGAGGCTGACATTTTCATCATAGAGAGAGCCTGCAGTTTCTAGTAATGGCTGATCACAGACATTCAGGATAACCAGCATGGACGTCCACCCCCACTTGGCCTCGCTCTAATTAGGTGATCACAGACATCTCTCTTGACACGTATGGGAGGAGCTGGGGGTACTTGGCAACGAACCCATCAGTCATGCAGAGAGCACAAATGGGCTAGGTCAAAGTCAAACCTCACCTTTATTCCACATGGCTTACCTAGAAATTGGTCCACAGGCTTGACAGGGAGGACACAACGTGTCATCAATATATAAAGCTTCCTGTATTTTTTTTTCTTGGTTAAAATAACTTGAAATGTGAGGTCTTCTATAGTAATAAAAACGAAAACGTTCACAGGAAACTCTAAGGAAAGCTATAAATAATAAATTCACGACGTCAATATTATTTCGACGTGCTAGAATAACTCAGGATTAAAAAAAAATGTGATGCTCATTTCTGTACTATGTGAAACTAGCTCTTACATTTCTCTGTATTTTAAGTTGCTTAACACTCTCGGTTTTTCTGGAAGCTATGTACACCGATCGTGCTGTTAGACAGAGCAACTGTGGTTTGGGCGGTGATTGCAGCTCTTGTGTGTCTTCTTCGGGTCAGTTAAGTCAGCACAACCAATCAGAATAGCTGGGATTAGCTATCACCTGCAAGGGCTCCATTGTGCCACAGAAGTTTCCTCCACAGGCAAAGCACACGCAGCAAACAGAGACAGTCTACATCCAGGGCTTCAGGGTGCAGGCTGTAGAGGGGCCTCTCTGCCAGGCAGTTGTGAACCACTGACTCCTTCTCCTACCTGAAAAAAAAGGTATTCTTTTCCAAGTCAGGGCATCTAAGAATGTTTCCTACCTGGGAGCTCCTCTGCAGAGAGTAGAATTCTTGATAGCTGAGATACTTTGGGCTCTAAAGTATCCTGTAACAAGACCAACTCTTTTCCGAAATCCAGAAACAGGGAACACAAATGCAAGCCCAAATCCTCACAGCTTTGAGTTTCAAAGTAAACAAGTTAATAATGCCATATAAAGCTGGCCCCATGCTAAAGATGTAGCTCATATGACACCCCTGGGCCTACCTAGCCATGCTGTGGTAGGTATTTTGCAAACAGGGAAACTGGGGATATTGGAGGTTAAACTACTTGCCCATAGTCATGGCTGCCAAGTGGTATTTGTTGGAATTTTAACAGGGATCTGGCTGTAGGGACAATGCTACAAAAATATTATAACTGGATCGGAGCTGGTATATCATTGTAGCTGAACTCTGAGCAGTTTCTCCTGTTAGATCCCCTCTTGGCTTTCTGTGTCTTTATTTCATGAGGAACCCAAAGGCTTGTTGAAAAAAATGCATGTGTGTGTGTGTGTGTGTGTGTGTGTGTGTGTGTGCTTATTGCTTTGCATCCTTCTAGAATGCACTATAAAGAATGGTAATGAGTGTTGCTCCTCTCATAGCCTATTTGCCACCCCCTGGTTTGAAAGAGTATTCTTAGTCCTGATGGAGTCTTCATTTTCATCTGTCTGGAGGCAGGAGACGAGAAAGAGAGTCCCCACTGATACCTGTCATCGTCATTTAGCCCTTACTGGTTTCTCAGATCTCTAAATCAGGGTTTTAAAAGGATCCCAGGTACAAACAGTGAATTTTTAGTTCCATTTTTTTTTCTAGTTCCATTTCTTTTTAAAACCAAACAAATGTGTAGTGCCAGAGCATACTAACATAAATGCGTTCTTAAACCATACCCTTAGTTTTAAAACCTCCTTGAGTATCCTTATTATGGCACATGACACTGCAAGGTGCATATAAATATGGTCTGTGTCCAAACACACAAAAATAGTCTCAGAATGCTTATTATGTTCGGGTCACCAGGGATATAAATACTAATGAGATATCGGCCTTCACAATGTCAGAGAAATTAGTAACTACTCAACTAGATATCAGTGCAACAGAAATATTCTTTTTTTCCCTCAGTCCTATCATTCTGTTTACTTCCCCCTCATTACCCTTAACCTCCTTTACGAGTATGATATTCCTCGTGTTTTCACGTACCCAGTGTGCTTGGAGTGGTCTTGGTCTTTCTGAGCTTCCCGTGTCAGTCCCTATGAAGACCTTGATTTTCCTACAGTACCAAAGTTACTGACCTTTCCCAGCCTTATCTCACACAATCATTTTAACCTCCCTGCTTCTGATTCCTCCGAAGAACAGGTGGTCTCATGCAAAGCAGTTCATTGCTAATTGTAGTCATGACTTTTCTGGAGCTGTGACAAAATGCTTGACAGAAAGAACTTAAGGAAGTGAAGGTTCATCCTGTCAGGGCCAACAAGGCAGAGCGGTTCAGATTGTATTGTGGTGGGCCAGGAAGCCAAGAGAGGGCAATCTTGACCTGCACCCTGGTTTTCTCCTTCTTTCCCTTTTAGTCTGTCTCAGTCTCCAGTCTGTATTCAAGAAAGATCCTCCCCCTCAGTCAATCATCTCTGGACACACTTTCAGATAAGCCAGAGCTGTGCCTCTGTCTCCTGGGTGATTCTAAGTCCAGACAAGTTGGCAATGGAGGCTAACCACCACCCCAAAACAGATTTAACAATCATTTGTCAACAACAGCCCATATCCCCTAGTATCTTACATACAGGAAAGACTCTGAGCAACTGCAGGCAAAGGTAAGAAGCTAATATCTGCAAAATTATTTCTGCTCGGGTTTTGTAACACAGGGCTTTCCATCATACAACAGTTTCTAATTTGAAATGGCCACCATTCATCTGGGCCTTCTGGAGCCTTCCTCACTCTGTAGGCAGTTTAGTGAGGAATTCTATTTTCTTCCATAAAGATTAATGTTGTTAGTCAAAAAAAAAAAAAAAAAAAAAAAAAACAAAACCCAGCAGCAGCAAGCGTAAATTTGCATTTTAAATTTAGAATGATTCATTTTCAATGAAAAATATATGGCTGGCTTCCACAGCGGTTAGTCCAGCTCTGACTAAGAGATTACAGATTGATGGTGAGAGACTATTAAAAACGTGAGCTTCTCTATAAAGGGAAGAATGGTATGTTTGACTTCATAATTTAAAAGCTGTGTACGACAAACGATATCATCCACAAAATGGCATGGCGGAAACCGGCGGGAGAAAATACTTGCAATGTACATAATCCAGTTGCTATGCAGCGTCAGCATTAGGACTCCACAAGTTCCTAACCCTTACCAAGCACTTAGACTTCCACTTCCTGACACTTACAAAGCACACAGAAAACCGCCTGACGTACGAGAACAGACCAAAGAAGCGGCTCCTCTCAAGTCTAGCTTGGCGAAACGGGGAGCTTGATTAGAGTTACAGGAACCTAAGTAGGGGTTGTTCACAGAAGCGCGGGTAACTTACAAGTAGCTACAACAAAGAAGAAAATGTCCCTCTTTTGAGCAACAACTGTTAACTGCTCATATATCCTCAGGGAGGGGCAGGGCTGCTGAGCCCCTCCCCACTTGTGTGATGGAAGGGAATGTTAATTGGCCCTTGTAGGTGTCTCCTGCTGGCCATCACAGCTACCGAGTGTTCCAGAGAGCAACAACCACGACATGCCCCAAGGACAGCATTCTACAACTGTTTGACACAAGGCCAACATCAGCTACAGGATTTCTGGTGTTCCCAACCAGATAAAGAAACTAAAAGCCAGATAAAGAAACAAAGAGCTTATTTCAGGTGTTCAAATCTGTAATCTTATAGCTGACATTTTTTTCGCACGTCGTAAATGAGTTTTGCTGTGTATTAGTTGACTTTAAAAATAACATATGCCTCTCAGCATCTTATGTGAGAGCAGAATGAAGTCTTACAGCTTGGATATAATGTTTCCCCTAAAAGGCCCATGTGTTGAAGGCTTGGAGTCAGTCTCTGAGAGACAATCGGATCATGAGAGCTCTGACATAACCAATGAACCAATCCTTAATTAGATGAATGTTATACTAGTATTATTGGGAGATGGTAGTCAGTAGAAGGCAGGGCCTGCTGGGAAAAGAGGGTCACTGGTGGTGGCCAGGGTACAGTGTGGGGGTGGCCATTGTGTGAAGTTGTCTCGTTCCTGTCCCTTTCTTGTCCCACTTTCTGCTTTTTGGCCACAATGAAGTAAACAATGTTGTCCTCTCTAAAGCCAACCAGGCACTGAAACATCTGCACTCATGAGCAAAAGCAAACGCTCCCCCAATTTAAATTCTTTATCCTAGGAATTTGGGGTACCCATGAAAACTCTAACACACATGGATAAAAAGGATAAAAAGAGCAGGAGAGCCTTGACTCACCAAATCTAGGATGTGTGAGCTTTCTGCCTATTAGGGCAAAACTGGGAAAAATTAGCATTTAGTGTTAATCTTGACAAATAGCCCTGCCAGGGTAGAACGGAAACATTAACTGGCCTGATTCTGTAGAACAACTCAACATCTATCAGACATACATAAAATCATATATTTCCATAAATATAGAGTTACATAAATATGTAATTGTATAAATTATATAATATACAGCTCTATTATATAAATTGCTTTTTGACTCAGTAAATTTCCCAAGGATCTAGAAGACATAAATATTTGAACAGTAGACAAACGTATATTAAAAAATCTTGAAGACAGTGTTGTAGCAATAAAGTTTTGGGAACTATCTCATTATTTCCCAATGTGTTAAGGTACATCCACATCACGGACACAAAACACAAAAAATCAGCAAGTATTTACACGGAAGCTGTCACCTTCCTAATTTTTAAAGTTCTAGCACACTATTCGTAAGCACATTCTTTGCATTTCTGAAGTAATAAAAAATGGCATAAATACATAGGTGGATGTAATTATTAAGGGAGAATAACTTGATGATTCAAAGGAAGTAGCTTAGGGTTGAAGTTGGGATGTGTTTCCATTTATAATTTTACTAATTTCTAAGTTATATTTGTAAGGCTCATTTTCATTATTAACCTTCTGTCTTAGTTTCATTTCCTGTTGCCGGTAATTCCAGGTTACAGACAGTCATTGGAGGGAAGTCCCAGGAGCAGGAACGTGAAGCAGTTAGTCATTTAACATCCCTAGTTCATAGTCAAGAACAATAAATTAATACATGTGTGGTGGTCTGAATGAAAATGGCTCCCATCGACTCATAGGGAGTGGTTTTATTAGAAGATGTGGCCTTGTTGGAGGAAGTGTGGCCTTACTGGAGAAAGTGTGTCACTGTGGGAGGGCTTTGAGATTTCAGATGCTCAAGCCAGGCTCAGTCTCACTCTCTCTTCCTGCTACCTTTGGATCCAGATGTAGAACTCTCAGCTCCTTTTCCAGCCTGCCTCCTGCCATGGTTCCTGCTGTGATGACAATGGACTAAACCTCTGAACTGTAAGCTAGCCCCAATGAAATGTTTTTCCATATAAGACATGGTATCTCTTCACAGCAATAAAACCCTAACTAAGATAACATGCATGCTAATTAGAGTTCAGATCCCTTTCTTAAATCTCCTATAGTTCAAGATCCTCGGGGGACAATGGGTCTCACAGTGAGCAGGTCTTCCCACCTCAACTGATGTAATCAAGATAACCCCCCGTAGACTTACCCCCAGACCAACATGATCTACACAATCTTTCATTGAGACTTTCTTCCCAAGCGATTCTACATTGTGTCAAGTTGAAAATTAAGACTGTCAGACTAAAAAGAAGAAGAAAAGGTTGGAATTTTTATTATTAAATATTGTGCCAAATGGCTGGATTATGATGTTGGAGTTTTCTGGAAGAATTTATGTAGCTATTGAAATGCACTCTGTCCAGGGTGCATATTGACTCGTATTTCCCACTGATAACTTAAAAGTTGAGGAGGAGCACCATCTTGCACATTGGGGATAAATGGGAAGGTTGAGGAAAGCGAAGGGAGAAAGGTTGTAATTATATTATAATCTCAAAATTAAAATTAAGAAAAGAGCATTGGGAAACGTGAGTTCTGGTATAACCTTAATGTTTATCTGAAGACCGTAGTTTCACTTCTGTTCACATTTAGAAAGTGGAAGTTGCTAAGGTCAGTGGTTTTCTAGTTCTTCTCCCTGAAGATGCATGGACTCCTGTTCAAAACCCCCAGCCACCCACCCTCCTGCTTTTTCAGCCTCGGTGGTGCTTTGCCTGTCTATCCAACCAAGGGTTAATTTCTGGAAGAAGCGCAGGTGAACATGACCAGAAGATGTTATTTGAAGGTTCTTTATAGATCCATACTTCTTGAGTCTATAAGATCTAGGTCCTGGTTAGGGGGTGAAGACTTCTCTAGTATCTCTACCTGGAACCGAAGCTACCTGCTACCTGCTCACCAGGCCGGAAGCACAGATTGTCATTTTCAACAATGTATTAAGTTGTGTCATCTAAGCTGCCATGGGGGTGAACGAAAGGAATTGAGTGTGCGTGTCAGAAAGCCAGAGACAACATGAGCTTCTGGATAAAAGGGATTCCTTGATCATGTCATTTTAAATGGCTAGTGAGCCAGGTGACATCTTCTATGATGATTTTTGTTAGAGGGTGACAGTATCTCTGTGGTTCCCATCTCCTTCAAGGAAAGAACTCAACTGAGTGAAAGAGAGAATTTAAATGGAAGTTTACGTAGCAAAACAAAGGTTAGTGCCAGTGAGGGTGTGGGGAGGGAGGAGGGGAGCAGGCTGACCCGTGGGCAGGTAGCAGGTTATTGGCTTCTCCATTGTGAATTTTAAGTTTTTATGAATATTTATAAGGTGGCTTTCATATTTATGGGACTAAGATGATCTTTCTCACCCTTCCAGGTCATTGTGGATTGGATCTTCTCATGAATATATATATGTAAAATTATGTATTTGTGCGAACCCGTGGGGGGGGGTTGTGGGTCACAGCCCACATGTGGAGATCAGAGGACCACATGTAGGAGTGATTTGTCTCCTTCTACCATGTGAGACCCAAAGATAGAACTCCGGTCATCAGGCATGGTGATAGGTGCCTCCACCAACTGAGTCATCTTCCAGGCCCCCACAAATTACCTTATAATGAAGACAGGGTTGCTTGCAGTTGCAGCCCTTCTATTGGTGCACACATGTGAACACTGGAAAAGTGGATTGATTGGTGCCTGGTTTTCTGATACAGTGTAAAAAACCTACCTGCAGCTCCAGTCACTAAGGGACATTCAGACCATCAGGATGCACAGCTACCAAGACACAGTGATGGTTTCTTTGGCTCCCTCATGTCTAAACTCCCTGCGTGATCAGGAGACAAAGATTCCAAATTCCAATCATAGTTTTCCTTGTTACTTTGTACCTAACTCAATTTTGCTTTGCTTATGAACACGCCCCTTTCATAAATAACGGTTGACAGAATGCCTGGAGAATATTTCCATAATTGCAATCCATTCCATTCAGTATAAATTCAGACTAGAAAAAATAACCCTAGATTGTAAATGAAGAGCTTCATTAAAAAAGAAAGAAAGAAAGCCCTGACCTCTACTCCATATCAGCGAGAGCTTATATTCTGAGTCTACTGCTCACCTCAGTAAGTTGGGTATAACCTAACGCTATGGCCTTTTCTTTGATGTAAATGGAAATGTAAAGGTGAGAGCTTCCAGAGAGTTCTAAGGACAGTAGATACCACAGAATTGAGCTGGGCATTACTGTGCTGTTTCCAGCCATCTCACCCCTCCAGTGTATATCATCATAAATACTTATAATGCCATCTCCATAACATATCTGCTGCTTTCCAGGACAAGTGACCTTGGAACTGTTTGCCAAAGTAGGAAGCAAAGAGAAGCATCAGGATGCAAGCCATCATGGGTCATGCTTCAATTTCATAACCCAACCACAACCTGAGGAGAGAAACACACCAACTGGACATTGAGTCTCTAATTCCACATTTCCCCATATGAGACTCAATACCACATTCAGATATCACAGATCAAAAGCTATGTGATTCCAACTCTCTGAATCCCCCCTAGTTGCCTCTTACCTGTCTGCTGCAAGTCCTTTAAATGAATTCTTGTCGGTCAGGTATGTGTATCAGAGAGAAGACTCTGTCTCCTCTTTCTCTTATATCTCCTCTGAGACCCAAGTCGAATGCTATTAAGGAGACTAAATGTGGCATATATATATATATATATTTCTGGTTAGGGAACTAGAAATAGTATGGGTGCCATTTGAAATATGGCAAATTACAAAATACACACATTATTTTAACAGGGTACCTATGTAAGACGCTTTCGAGTGAAAACTCAAAGGAAAGGAAGAAAAGGTAAATGGGCAACTGTCTCTTATTTAAATGAAAAACAATTTGGATCATCAAACGACTGCAGTAAACAGTTTTCAAACGTCTCCCCTGTGGCAAGTTCTGTACAGGTTACTGATACGATAATGCTGGACCACACTCCCGCGTAGCTCAGTGGCCTAAGTAAAACGTTGACAACACAGTGGTCAGATGAGCGATGTGGGTTGGGTCCAGCTAAGTAGCCCTTCTCACTTATGCCGGGCCTACTGTCCTATCTGGAGATCCACTGGTTGTCAGCTGTCTGCTGCGGTGTTCAGGGTTAACTGGGTTCTACAGCTGTCTTCCTCCAGCAGGCTAGCACAGCAGGTATATTTTCGTGGTGTGACAGAAGGCAGGAGTCAGAACAAGTTCCTGTCTTAGGTGCTTTGTAACCTTCTGTCTCAAAGTAAGCTGCCTGGCTGAACCCAGAACTGGAGAGTACGAGGGGACGTAGCAAGGCTACAAAGAACACGGATATTTGAAGAAATGTTTAAAAGCCACCTGGAGCTGTAAATGACATCTTCTCATGGTCTCTGCTAATTTAATAAGGACTATTTTGGGAAAAAAAAAATCAGAATAGTGGGAGATCATTTGTCTTTCCAGATATTGCCACACGCATTATACAGGTACGGTAACTGAAAGCAGGCAGCACTATCACATGAACAGACGCATTGGCAGAGAATTAGACGGTAGAGAAGTGGGTCAGAGCCCATCCAAGAATTCGTGCTCTTATTAGAGCAACAAGCCAAATCAGTAAGTACACAATAGGTCCCTTAATAAATGATGCAGATCGACCCGAATAACTACCTGATCATTTTATTATATTTTACAGTACCTTACACTAAAAAATTCCAAATCTGTCAAAAACGTAAAAACCATAAGATTATGAGAATAAGACATGAAAGCACTTTTAAAAAATAATTACAGAACGATGGAAGATTTCTGGTTTCACACAAAGTCGTGTCTTGACAGGAACCAGCTGAAAGACTCTGGAATGTGGCTCACGGTTGTCCCATTGAGGGGTGGTGGAGTGGGCTGAGGTATTTACTGAGAACTGCATTTGCTGGAGCACCGGCCCCTGCCCGGCAACAATCCCCAGCTCTTCTGTCTTCATAAGTCCCTTCACAGCAGGCCAAGTGGCCAGGGCAGAACCAGGGGTGTCTGGTAACCATGGAAGCAAATTCTTCCTGTACGTGTCACTGGGTGAAAGGGCGACAGGTGACTCTCCTTTCACAACGGTACCACATATTGGTTACTTTCTCAAGGTCTAGGGAACATCTTATAAAATAATCCCTCAAACTATAAAAGCTGTACACTTTCATCCAAAGCTGTCTTATTGTGTTTAAGATTCGCTTTCCTGCGGGGTAGAGTCACAGCAAAGCCAGTGAAAAGCAGCGTTGGAGGAAACCTTTAGATTTCTTGGATCATGAGAGCCAGAGGGGAGAGGTGCTTGAATTTCTTTTTAAATAGTTATAATTATATTTGTATGAGTGTGTGCGTGTGTGTGCATGCCTGTCTGTCTGTCTGTGTGGGTCAAAGGACAACTTGTGGGAATTGGTTCTCTTCTTCAACTCTCTGGGGGTCCAAGTTAGGCAGTCAAGCTTAGTGTCAAGTGCCTTTACCTGCTGAGCCGTCTCACTGGGGCCTCTTCGATTCACGTTTTTTCACACTCAGAACCTTCTCTGTGTACGCGCTGGGTTGCACTCACGATCAGCAACCCTGAGGGTTACATAGCCATAGGCTGAAGCATTGTCCTTCTTTTGAAATGACAGAGCGAATGCACAGTGAAACAAATCGCCATTCATTTTGAAGAGGATATCTTGAATACGGCAGGTGACAAAACCCCAAGAATCTCATTCTGATTCATCGAGTTCCCATTAGGACTCTCACTCACCTTCTGGTGCATACATGGTTTGCCAGGATGTCTGGGTGACTTGCTACTCTTTTGTTTGGTCAACACAGTCTAATCAACATAATGGAACAGAGTGATGGCCTATAAGGTGATGAATTGATCAAGTTTCTACAGACTATTTGAAAAGAAAACAACCAGGACAGGGTGCTGGAGACCAAACCCAGGGCTTGATGCGTGCTAGGCAAATAACTCTACCAAATGAGCTACACCCTCATCCACATACTCCTTGTTCTCTTGCTACTCTTGTAGCAGTACGATACAATCTTTCACCCTCGATTTAGAGAAGGAGAAAGGAAAGATAGAAATCTTCACTGCTTTTACGAGCGACCTTAATACAGAAAGAGAGAAAGGTAGAAACCTTCTTCACAGCCTCTTTTTAGGCTGTCCTAACCTCGAATCTCTCTGACCTTTGTTCTCTTAGGAATTATCTCACACTAACAATGACAGCAACCCAACCAACACCACCCTGACTCTAGGGGCTTTAGACCTTTAATGCCCTAAGCCAAAAGTTCCCATAAACCCAGGCAGCACACAATCCCAAAGAAAAGTTACAGGTGCCAGAATGATTGCACTCAACCAAATTGTAGCCACCTGCACCAAGCATTCCAATTCCAACTCGTAAACAACTCTACCACAGCTTGGGTGGGAACACGAAAACCAAAAAGCTTTTCTTAACATAAAAATTCCAAGTGCTCCTCTACAACTCTCATACCTTGGCCAAGGCAAAGGGGAAGAACAATCCTGGACACCGAGGTAACTCAAATACCACTTAAAAAAATACGGCTTCTCCTTTGCTCTGTCTGTGTTACTGTTTGAATGGGACCCCAGACTTGATGAAAATTGGAGTCTCCTAGAGAGTTGTCAATAGTTATCACAGAGGCATTAGAAGAGGTGAATCCATGTAGACAGTGAGAATAGGAAGAAAGAGTGGGTGGAAGAGGCGTCTTTTAGATGGCCACTCACCCTCATGCACTGGCAAAACCCAGCTAAATTTAATCCTGCCTGCTTCATAGAAGTTCATTGGCAAAGGAATGTGGCTTGGTTGGTGTTTATCTGAATGCTGTAGCTGGAAGCCTAGGGTTGAGCCCATTTTCTGATAAGGTGTCTTCCTGTATTCCCTATGGGACCATACCTTATGCAGGACTTTGACCCTTAGACATGTGTACCCACATGCAAATAGGGCTACTCCAGTATCCCTGTCTTAATTAATGACCCCTGTCCCTGGGTATCAAAGTCCCTCCCCTGTCTTATTTCCTGTAAATGTTCCTTGCTTCAATAAACGGAGATGTTCTATTGACAACAGTCTCCTAGAAAGTCTGTTTCCCGTGCCTCTCAGACTCCGACCAAAGACATGCCTGGACCCACGGGGACCGAGACCTCTTCATCTTGGGAGCTATTCCACTGGCCACAGCTTAACTACCAACGAAGAGCCAACGAAGAGATCCACATACACACACCTGCACATACACAACAATACACACGCACACACACACACACACACACAATATTTCTTGGCTTTATGCACATATATAAACACACCTGATTTCTTTCAGTTGATCCTGTATATTGTCATATTCCTATAAGGGATCACTGCAGAGACTCTTCCAATGATGAAATGGTGAAATAGGTTGCCTACAAACCATAAAAGGATCATTAACTTAAAAAAATGCCAACACATTGGGTTTGGGAAAGATTAATTTCTTACTTGCACAGGGCAGAATGGTAATGGCTCAACATACCTGTCTTTTTTTCTTGCTGAAATCCACAGGCATAGTGTGTACTTAAGAAAGCGATGCTGGGCTGGGGTGGGGGCGGGGGCGGCTCAGTGGGTTAAGTATTTGCTTTGCAAGCATGAGAACCTGAGTTTGAATTCAGAGCATCCACAGAAAGAGCTAGATGTGGTTGTATATACCTGTAATCCCAGAGCTGAGAGATGAAAATGGGAGGATCTCGGGAGCTCAGGGACCAGCCAGTCTGCCCAAAGGGAAGCTCCATTTTCAGTAAGAGATTCAGCCTCAAAAGTAAGATTGAAAAGCAATAAAGAAAGATACATGATGTCAACATTTGGCTGGTAAATACACACACACACACACACACACACACACACGGGGGTGGGGTGAAGTGGGGTGGGGGAGGGGGGAGGGTTAGGTGGAAGGGGGCAACACTATTTTTAAAACATCTGAATTAGAAGGGAGTATTGGTCCAAAATTTTCCATGTTCTTTTTTTCAGTATGAAAAACAAAGCAGAAAATAAGAAGTCGAATCAGAGCCTAACCTTAAGAGCTCAACAGAGCAGAAGCTTGTAGGCCTAGAGTCAGAGCAGTGGAGGGCGTCTCCATCATCCAACCACATTCTGGGCTCATCCTGAGAGACCAGTCCTCACTGAATTCTAATGGTGATATCGAAGGATCGGCATATGAAAAGATGCCTTTCTACTGACACATAGAAGATAATTAAGGCAGGGTTTGTTTTGTTTTGTTTTACCGTAACCGTGCAACTAAATAAAATGAAAACCTTCATTATGATACCAACTGCCATTATAGACCTTTTAAAATTGGCTAAGAACACGATGGTAGAGTTTTATGCTACATTTTTTTCCCAAACGCTGCCCATATGGACTCAGTGATTAGGGTGGATTTGTTTCCAGCGATGTTGTACTTTCCCTCTGCTTCTGTGAATCAGAAACAGACAGCAACGAAATCAGCATCGACCCATTTGGTATTCATTGACTGTGCATCGGAGAGACGAAACTGGCTTGGAGGTAGGAACGCGTACATCCATGTGGAAAGCAAAGTGACAGAGGGCCCCAGAGAGACCCCGGATCTCCTACCACAGCTGCATCTCCGCAGAAGTGGCAAACTCCCTGTGACTCTCTTTGTATCCACCAGGTAGGCGTCAGAAGGACCGACTGAGTTAGCACATGTGAAGTGCTTCACGGAGCCCTCAATAAACACTACTTTCTCTGAGTCATCTTCTGTCTGATTCCTGCATCCAGTTTATTGCCACATCCTGTGGATTCTCCCTGAGCAGCGTCTCTTCCATTGATCACCTCCATCTTCTCCACTCCTGCTGCCCTGGGTACTGTAGAAGCTTTCACACAGGCCTCCTGACCTTGTCTTTCCTGTGTCTTCTAATCTATTCTGTAAACTAAGACCAAATTCATCTTCTGGAACTGCAATTCAGGTCACAGCCTTCCCTGTGCAAAGCCCTGTGAGGGCCTAGTTACCCCCAAAATAAAGCTTTTGGCTGTAACAGGCTTCTCAGGGTTGACTCCCTTTAATGCTCCAAACGTCCCAGATACATCTATTCCAAACATGAGGGGTGTGTGTGTGTGTGTGTATGCACACACAATGCTAGATAGCTTGATGCCATCCCTAACTTAGGCATGGGCTAACTCCCAGATACTATCCCCCCTTTTCTCTCTTCCTTATTTCATCCCTATGACCTCACCCAAAAGCTCTTGTATCTCAACTGTTCTTATTGTTTGAACGGAAACACCTACCTCCTCTGTAAACCAGCCTCCCTCCCATCAGTGATACAGTCCTGCACAGCTGGTATGTCCCCCGTGCCTCAGTTTGCTCATCTGTAATGTAGGGATACAGATAGGATGCCAAGGGGAATTAGGAGGAGCAAAGGAGTTGGGGGATGCGAAGTGCTCGGGGTCTGAGCAGATTCTGTGTTTGATCTTTGGGACCCTTGCAACCATCTTCTCCCTGTGATATAGCCATGTTTATCCATGTGATCCCTTTGCCACTGTGAGTGTTGTGGGCCTGGGCCTGACTCTTACTGTCCTTCATCTCCACTGGAGTACCTATCTGCATTGAAATATCTAACCCCCAGAGAGAATCAGTGCATCTCTGTCAATTGAAAGATGTCCATTGTGGTTTAAAAATGTAGACACATAAACACAGGGTGCCTGAAATAAAGTCACACATGAGGGGCTAAGACTAAGAATTGGAGAAGGAGGGGGATAAAAGAATATAGATATCATCAAAGTGCCTTGCGTGCCTGTGTGAACTTGTGGAATAAGTAATTTGAGAATGTGCTTTTGCACTAACAGTGCCTTTTGGCGCATATATCATTATTGTGGAGACAGTGTGTGTGCCCTCTCAAAGCATGTGGAAGATATTCTCTAAGGAACTCTGCCCTTTGTCCTAATTAGTAATGAGGTTTCCTAGGCACGGGTGTTCTTACTAGAGAATAGACTGTTCATTAGCAAACACCGTGGTCTTCAAGAAATCACACTAGCTCTTTTTTTTTTTTTTTTTGGTTTGTTAAGATCTTGTGTAACCTAGGCTGGCCTAGAATTAGTTAAGTAGCCAAGAAAGACTTTGAACTCCTAATCTTCCTTCATCTGCCACCAGGTGCTAGGTTACAGGTGTCTACTACCAATGCCCAGGCACGATGTATTAATAAATTAATAAATAGATGTTTGGCATGGAGAGCAATACAATGTAGAATCTTCTTTAAGGGGCTGAATCTTGCTAGCAAAGGGCCAAAGGCCTCTAGTGCTGCAGAAAGCTTAGACTGGGCTCTGTACCTGGGTGCCCTGCTCAAGGCCACAGAAAGAAAGGTGAGAGACCCAGATGAGCCAAACAAGCAGAGCAAACATCTCCAACTCTCCTTGTTTCCAATCGAGTCCACCTGCTCCTTTGTGATATTCTGACTCACTCCATCCCTTTGTGGATCATCTCTCCAATCTCCTGCACTCGGCTCAGAGTTTGATCTAAGTTAGAGGAGAGGTCATGAGAGTGGAGGTCTCTCCCAGGAGGTTATGGTAAGCAAGGAGCACCCTCCGCTCTCCCATGCCTTCCGTCTTTCTCTTAAGAACTTCTGTCTTCCTCCCACTCCTTCTTGCTCTGATGGAAGCCTCCCCACTCTCTCCTGAAGCTTGGTTTGCTCTGGTTAGAGCCTGAATGTCAGCCCATGCGTTATTTCCACACATCTGTCTCTGCTACGCTGAGATGCTATTAAAGTTGTATATATCAATATGCAAATTTATGCAACAATAATGTGTAACTTAACATTTTTACTTTTGAGCCAAATGATGAAGCGTGATTACTTGTAACCATTGAACCCCCCACCCCGCCACACCAAGAAGTTTTGGTTGCATGAACATGCATATTGACGGCATGTCTGGTTAGTCACTGTCTTGATGGCAGATTGGGCCGCTAGAAAGTAATCCTGTGGGATGCGACCTAAAGGGTAGACTATCTTGGAACTAGCTGTAAAAACAAAGCAAAATGAGAGGTGTACAACCGCTAGCATGTGGAAGCCGAGAAGAGAAACTTGAAGCTGAAGACGGTGAGCATAATCACTTGGAAATGGCACAGTAGGAGCCAGAGGATGTTCTGCTAACCAGTCTTCAGAGAATTGCACTCCGCACGAGGAAAGGGGGAATCAATAATCTTCAACGACCCAAGAAAAAGGCATGTCTGTGGAGGCTCTCATACATACCATCAAATGAGTGAGGCAAGCAAGCTTGAGTTCTATATGGGTCTACACACTTAGAACAATAGATTTTTTGTGTGAAAGTAATGTATTTCCTATTTATTATGCATAAATGAAGAGACTTAAAGGTGCTAGGTGTTTGGGGGGGTATTATTCAAATAACACCAAGAGGGTTCTTGTGTTTCTATTTTCTGCCCTTGCTGTTCAAAGATGGTCCAGGTCATTTCTCACTGCTGGGGCAGCCCCCCTCTGAGTGGCCAGACAAGCAGGCTGATAACTCAAGGGTTAATGTTCCTTGTCAATCAGTTTCCAACGCATGCTTTAAATTATTCTCAGAAGTCTACCTATCTGAGCAAGATGTTTAGAGTCCCCAAGGAAATTGAGCAGAGGCCCAGATGTGTCTGGATATGGGGATTGAGGGCGGGGCTCAGACTGCCCAGCTGTGTGCCCGTGGATCAACTGTAAGCGAGATGAGACATGGGATGGACTCTGCCAGGTGGTTTATACCCAGAGCTCTTTCACTGTGGAGGCATCTCTGCCTCCTCCTTTTCTCTCCTTAGCCTCACTACGTGCTTAATTCCCACCCATCAGGCTTTGTATTGGGCCACGGTGTGTCATGTAAGATGACTATGGGTCACATATGACAAAAAGCCATCTATAGGCTTTAACCACCCCTAGGCTTTAATCCTGTTATCTGAATTAAAAGTCTAAACGCTGCCAGAGCAGGGAAGAGACATAGAGATTGTCAAGGGCCCTCCAACAAGATCCTTCCGAGTTCTTACCCTACAGGTCTTGCCAGGCGCTCTGCCATGGTGGTTACAGGAGAAATACTGTGGGTACCACATGTAGTCTACACTCCAAACAGGAAAAAGGATGGGAGAAGTGGGGTGGACACACAGGCCACTCTTAATGAGCTACGCAATCACTTTCTTGGAAGCCCTTCCCCACGGTCCTCAATTACATCATCTAGGACTCGTGCACTTATAATCCCAGAGTCGGGATGCGGAGACAGGCAGATCCCTGGAGCTCACTGGCCAGTCTACCGAGCTGATCTGCAAGGGCTGGATAAAAAGTGAGAGACGAGAGTGCTAGCCCAACAGCATAAGAACCGGAGTTTGGATACCCAGAACTGATGATGTAAAGCCAGGCGGGTGTGACACCCCTGTGTAATCTCAGCACTCAGGAGGAACAAAGGGTCTCTAGGACAAAGACAAGATGGCTAGCTAGACTAGCTGAATCGGTGAGCTCTAAGTTCAGCAAGAGACTCTGCTTCTTTGGAGTGTGATCAAGCAAGGTATCTGATGCTGACTTTCACCCTGAACACACACGCACATGTGCACACACACACTTGGGAAGATGCATGCATACATATGTGCACATCACACACGCATACACACCCCAGAAGAAGTGAGAGGCCATGTCTCAAAAATATAAAGTGGTATACTGACTAAAAAAGACACCTGAGGTTGTCCTTTGGCCTCCATACCTCCGTGCACACATGTGCGCAGCTCCACATACTTGTGTACTTACACGCACAAACACAGCTGCATCCACCACCACCCCCAAAAAAAGAAAGAATCCATTGACTTAGTATTTGTATAATCTGATGCTTGTAGGCGCCATCAGGAAGTCTCCAACTTTGAGATAAAAGAAAGGCACCATGCTAAATTGCCACTCCCAAGTTGTTTATGATATAACTTCAGAAGCAAAATATTATGGAGCTTGACTTTGCATCTTTTACTGAACAAAAGCAAGAGAAACCAGTAACGAGCGTTATTTAACATCCTCCGGCAATCCTTATGACTGACGTATGGCATAATTCCACATTCACAGTAGAAATCTCAAGCCAGCATGGTGATTCAGACGCTGCAGCAAAATCTCAATCATTTAAACTCCACTAATTCAAAAAAGAACTGAGCTTAACTCCACCTTTGTACCGTCTCTGAGGAATTAAATATGAATAAGGTTTGGGGTAGGCCATTTAACTTCTTGAGGAGCCAAACATTCCTTAGAAGTTCCATTTCCATTTCATAGGCTAATTACGGTAAAACTTGAAAATCAAATTAGCTGAAGCTGCTTATTTTACTCCTACATTTTATTAACATAGCGTGGAGGGTCGTGCTCATGTTGTAGTATTCGTGTGAAGGAGGGTCAGAGGACAGAGAGCATGCAGGGGTTAGTTTTCTCCTTCTAGCATGGTCTAGGGATCGAACTCACGTTTGGCGGCAAACAGCTTTACCCCTTTAGGCCATCTCAACAGTCCATCTTTGCTTAAGTTAAAACACAGTGTCCGGTGATTCGGATCTCTCTGCTTCATTTGTAATCAGTGAATGCTATATTTTATGAAGATCTAGTTTGACTTCATGGTTTTGATTTGCATTTCTCCGGGGTCTAGGGTTTCCCTCCGTGTTGCTGCTCATGTGTGCCCATCATGAGAAGAGGCTCACTTGCCAGGGATGGCCTTTGAAGATCTAGTTTGGGCGGAGGCACATTCAGGAGAGAATCAGGTTTTGTTGTGTGTCCTCAGAACAATGCACACACGCTGACCTGTCTGTAGTTTCTTCTTGAGCTGACTTGCTTACAAAATAGAGTGGGAAATTTGACATTTTCAGCACATCTTTGAAGATGACTTCTAAAATCCTGGCTCATGGCCACTATCAAGCACCCACCTGGAATCCAGCTCCCTGGGCATCTGCAACTATTTTTAAGCTGCTTTGTGGATTCCTCCCTCCCCGTTCCTGTGGCTCTACAGCTCCCGGGTTTTCCTGAGCACATTCCACAGGCAGGCATTTGCTCTTGTCGTAAATCTATCGCACCATTTGGTCTCCTCTATCTGACACCGTCTTCAACACTGAGTGTGTACACCTTGTGCAGCCACAGGGCCAATCTGAGAGGAATTCTGGAACTAATTGCCACTGGCCCTCAGAAGCTGGTCAGTCAGCTCTTTTCAAATGCTTTTTATGATGGCTGAACTAGATGACACCCGCAACACTAGCAGGGCTCAAAGAGATGGAACAAAGGGCCATTACATCTTCCTGTGAAGAACTGCCTGAATACCGAGTGGCTCCCCAAATCAAGAACCAGCCCTGGCAAGCAAGCCCCTTCTCATGATGCACACGTGGGTATAATAGCATGGAGGGAATTCCTAGTCCGCAGAGAAAGGCAAATCAAAACCATAATGAGATACCACTTCTCAGGTAGGGAGAGGGCTGGGAGGGTACAGTACATGAGAGGAAGGGGTGAGGAGGGATTACGAACACTAATGATGTTTGTAAAAGCATATAGAAACCAACTCTTTTATAAGCTTCGTATCTAAAAGACAGAAAACTTTAAAGTTCATTACACTGATTTCAAGAATAGAAATGCTGTCTGATTCTACTTATTAGGTACCTTGGTGGTCAGAGTCATAGAGACAGGAAGTAGAGTGGTGGTTACCAGGGAGCAGGAGGAAGAACGAGGCTCTACTACAGTTTTGTGCATACAGAGTCACAGTGGAAAATGATAACACGTTCTAGGCATTGATAAAAGGTGGTGGTGGTCACAGAATAATTTTAGCCCTAACCTTAACCTAACCTTAACTTATTCTTCGTTTCTGCTTGTTAAAGAGGGATAGTATGTACTACTCATTTGAAGGTTGAGAATTGTGAAAGAGAGTGGCTCCCTCGGAATTCTATGATAAAATCAGCTTTCAACCCTAATCTCCTCCTGTGACCCACAGCCAAACTGGAAGCAGCCTTTTCCTTTGGGGTTTATTTCTGACCCATCCTGCCTAAGAGAGAAACCCCAAGGTACCCCAGCTCAACATAGTGTCCTTCATTACGTCCCTGCTCTAGGTGGGCCTCTGTCTTATCCACAGTATGGCTATCAGGGTAATTGAGACAGAGAGCCTTTACTTTCTCATAGGTGGGGGCCCAAGAAACCAAGGAACTTTAAAAGGTGTGCGTTGGCACGGCCATCTTTTAAGAAGACGATCCCTGTTGTATTGCTTTTGTGAGTGATGTCATTGTCTTCTGCCGGGTGATTTCTCAAGTTTCCCTTAGAAGCATTAGCAGTATTAATCAATGTTTCATCTTTGTGTTGTGTGGAAGAATTCCAGTCTCAGCTTCCTGTCGACATCTAAATCAACATCAAGACTCAATGGCTTCTGCTTCTATGCGGTCTTCTGGCGCGGGAAGACTTTTGCAGTATTTGTGGAAATTTAAACGGCCAACATTCTTTCAAAAAGCAAAGAACTCTTCTGGGGAAGTAGCTTACACACACACGCACGCACACACACACACACACACACACACCAAAGTACTTTACAAATGTGTCGTATTTCTTTCTTATACAAGAACACTGAAAAAATGAGGATGAAGCATGTGAGTTTAAATATGGTTTCTCTGAACAAGGATTGAGGTTTGTAAGCATGCATTTATTACATAGCTCCCCCATCCCCTGCACCCTGAGCCTTGAAGGCCCTCGAAGAACTTTTTGGGGGGGTAGACACTATTAAGAAGTCTTCTATTTCTGACACTCCTATGGCTCGGTACTGGAGACAATCATTGAGTTTTGCAAGAACTTGAGATACTGGATAAGATTTTTTGAAATTACGAGAAATGCATCGCTGAGCAAACAGTGCAGAAAGGAGGCCAATCATAGGAGGAAGTCAAAGCAGAGGTCAGACGTGAACGTGGAGATGCGAGCCACACTCACATTGGCTTTCACATTGGTAGGGGCCAGTTGAAACGTCTGTCTTGACTGGCGCATGGGCATTGGAAGGAAAGAAGACGCACACACACATCCACTCCCCAGAGTGAAAAAATACACAGGGACTTTATGTAAATATGACACGCCACTGGGCTTCTCTCTTGAGAAGGGCAGGCCAGAAATAAACCTCGAGGAAAAATCTCGCCTCCAGCTTGGCTCTGGGTCAAGGGAGGAAAATTGCAGTTGAAAGCTGACACTCGAGAAGAATTCCTGCCAAAAAAGCCCCTCTCCTTTGCTATCCTTAACCTTCAAACTAATTAGTTTTAAAGCGCTATGGATTGGTCATGCTTCCAGTAGCCAGAAGAAGCTAATATGCTAGATCCGATTCTCAGTACCACAAAAAAAAAAAAAGAGGGGCGGCATGAACACTTCCTAGAAAAGCCAGAAGGAATTAACTATTGGTCCTCAAAGAACCACTACTAGTAACTACAGACGCGAGTCACACGCTACTAAGAACAAGCCACCAAACACAGACGCCAGCCAGCAGCAACAAGGCATAGAAACGTCATATCCGGAATATGTTTAAATATTAATGACACAAAAAAAACATTGAGTAAGGTTTAATCATTTGAAGGTATAAGAAAAGAGATTTAGTATCAGAATGAAAGAAATAGAGAAAGGCAGAAAATATAACTCCTAAAAGTATAAAATGAAAAGGAGTTCCAAACTGCAGCTTAAGCCCAATTTAAAACAGAAACTAGTGAACTGAAAAATCAATTTGAGGAAATGACTCAAAATACAGAACTGAGAGACAAAGGGAAGACAACTATCCAAGGTTAATAGGTGTCCTGGAGCCTGCGATGAGGGGCTTCCTCTACATCTCGTTGTGATTATTAATAGAGAGGAGAGAATAAAGAAGGGGGAGATTTAAAGAGACAGGCTTCTCAAAATTGTTGCAAGACGCCACTCTTTTGATCAGAAGCCCAAAGGCAGCATGGTGCACGAGTATTAGATCTGGTTTGGTCTTGGCTTGAAGTTAGCAACTATGGAGTGAATACCACAGGCATTGGAAGCCTGTTTCATAGACAGCAACTTCATGGTTAGATACGCAAAGACATGTCCTTGCCTTTGTACAGCTCAAGGTGACACCCTTCTTCTGTTCCCCATTCTGACCCAAAGCCTTCGCCCAGTTGCTCTAGTATGAACTTAGCTCATTTGAGTGACTCGTGAGTTGATGTGTGTTTGTAATTTGGTCACTTTCAGGCTGAGATTTCTGTCTTGCTTTTTGCTCCAGTTCTTCTCCCCGGAAGTGTCTGTGGGCAAGGAGCTATTGGCTTTTGGATCTATATCAGCAAATGCCTAGGTGTTGGCATTTTCCAAAAGAACTTGTTTATCCAGTAGAATCTACCATGGTGCTTCTAGAAGCTGCCCAAGCCCAGTATATAGGGTATATAGAATTCAGACATCTTTTTTTGTGGCTGTGGATACATAGTATGTAATTATTTGGCATTCCAGATTCTTCTAGTTTTTTACAGTCCCGTGAGAGTGTCAGGCTCCATCCCATAATTCAGATGTGAGTGAGAGTTCTTTTCCAGCAAAGCATGATGGTAACATGTCTGTGATGGAAGCAATCGGGAGGTGGAGGCAAGAACCAGGAAGAGAAGGCCAGTCTTGGCTACATGAAAACTTAGACTCTTTTTGTTTTTAAGACTCTTTTTTTCTGAATCATGTTCTTTGGTTTGTTTGAGGCCAAGAATGATAGTGAATCATTTCAGCTGTTATGCAAGGCTAGTGTTTGAGGGTGGGTGACCTAGCATGCTAAGGAGAGGTGGAGGAGAGGGACTATTTGGTTTTATGGCCGGGGCATAGAAGCTAGGTATCATTTAGTCAATATAGAAGAGCTCAAGGACAAACGTTCCCCCTAACATTTCCTCTAGACAGTCAGTGTTGAGCAAAGAACAGTCAGATGAAGAATTTGAAGGGTGAACTCAAGAGAAAAGCCAGGTCTTTGGATGAAGGTATTCACAACGACACACCACAACAGTGGGAATAAAGGGGATGAATGGCAGACCCCAGTCTTCCAAGGAGTCTGTACCTGCAGTGTCTGACACAATAAATTCCAGAGCAAGAAGGTAGAGTTTGGTTACCTACCTGAGAGCACATCAACCTGCACATCTGAAAAATGCAGCCCAGGGAGCTCTCAGTGCACCCAAAGGATGTGAACAGTGTCTCCGCCCTTCTAGGGTTGGGCACAGAAAGCCCTCCCATTAAACACATTCTCAAATGTCTGAGGGCTGTTACAGATTAATTAACACTTACAAAGCACTTCATCATATATATTAACAAACACGTTCTCATGTCTCTCCCCCTCATTCTGCATGCAGTGACGATGACTGCCCATTTTATACATGGAGAGAGCAAGTTTCCAAGGCAAACCTAGTTCTACAGATTTCACAAGCATGTGCTTGTCACTGAGCTCTGAAGAAGGTAACTGACTGTCCACATTTGGGATGGGGAGATGGCTGAGTCAGTAAAGTACTTGCCTTGCAACCACCAGGGCTTGAAACACACTAAAAAAGTCAGGCACAGTGGTGTATGCCTGTAATCCTAGCAACGGCAGATTGGAGGGATAGTGACTGGAGGGTTCCTGGGGGCTTCTGACTCTAGTCTGATTCTGATTCTACTTCTGCTTCTACTCTAGTAGAATCAACATGTTCTGGGTTCAATGAAGAGACCCTGTTGCAAAATTACAGAGGAAGGAAGCAGACCACAAGGGTCACTTTAACTGGAAGCCTGTTTTTCAAAGCCACCCAGGCCTGAACCAACACTATTTGTCACCTTGGTAGCAATGTAGAATCTCAGACCCTACCAGACCTAGCCAATCTGAATGTGAATTTTTGTTTGTTTTCGTTTTGTTACTTTTGGATACAAGATTTCATTCAGTAGTGCAGGCTGCTCTGGAACTTATCATGTAGCCCAGGCTGGCCTTAGAAGTTACAATATTCCAGCCTCCACTTCCCCAAAGGTGCTAGGATTTTAAGCATGCCCAGGCATAATCTGAATGTTAACAGACTCTTGAGCTGACCTGCAATCACATTCAACTGTGGGAAATATTTACCAAAATATTGTTCCATTTGGAGTATTTTGTTTACTGGAGACAGGAAAGAGGGACACCAAAAGGGGAGGGCATACTACAAGGACAATGTATCGGTGACCTCAAAAAGTGGGTGGGGGCGGAAAGTCTGTGATGGTCACTATTAGAGGCGGCCTCCTGTGTTAGCGCTGTGTTAGGCCAAGGAGCCTCTGTGCTGCCTCTGCTGGAGAAGCTCTCCGGGGAGATGGCGCCTGTCACGATGTTGGTGGTACACGGCTGACAGGCCTGCCTTCTCAATCTCCAGCCTTGCTCATCTGAAGTCTGTCACCCTGGGGAAAATGTAAGCATGTTAAACTCCCTAGGAAGCAGCTAAAAATACTTTATTTCTTTTTAAGAGATGGATCTTGCTATATTGTCCAGGCTGGTCCTCAAACTGGGCTCAAGTAATCCTCCTGCCTCAGGCTCCTGATGGTAGGGACAGCACAGTGCATTGTGACTTTTCTAAGAGGATTTTTTTTTTTTTTAATATATCCCAGGGAGCCTGCAGGATGCAAAATAGACAGAAGAATATTAAACAGGGAAGACAAGTCTTGCCAGAAAATTGAGTTTTAATCACTGTTTTGTAAGCCTGGCAGGGCTTGGGAGGGACCAGAAGCTAAACGCCAAGTGTCCTCAGTTATCTTCCGTTACACACAGAGAATTGTCTTTCTTCCTCTTTTCCTCTCTTCCCCTCTCTCTCCCTCCTTTCTTCTCCTTCTGTCTGTCTCCTCTGTCTGTCTTCTCTCTCTTCCGCCCCCCCCCCCCCCGCCTTTTCAAACCATGTGACCCTGACCCTAAGCAACTAATCTATTATCTCAAATGCAACCTTCTTAATCTCTCTTTTATATTTCATAGTTTTATGCTTCAGAGAATCTCTAAGAAAAGGCAGATTTCTTTTTCGTTAAAAAAAAAAAATCTTAAGTCTCCTTCCACTAAAAACCCTTTCCTTTTATTTCCCTTCTACAGGACTCTTTGCCCTTCTGTGCCTTGTTCTAAAATCTTATAAAGCCAAGATTGGGCTCTTTTATAATTCATGGCGTGTGATGCTTTGAGCCCTTCAATTTTCTTTAGAAGATAAATGGCCACACCATTCGGGTCTACAGCATGGGGCAAGGCATCTTTATTTTTCTATGAAAGCTGGGGGTTTGGGCTTTTTTTGATCAAGTCAGATGTCTGCGTACTGCTGTTTCAGAGCAAAGCCAAGCAGAGAAATATAATCAAGTGTCACTTTATAAAAACTAAGTGGGTGTGAGGCCAGACTAAATCAATAAAAAGTTTGAGTTGTGGACTCCACTTCAAAGAAATCCAATTTTTACTACTTTTAAGTGTGTGTGTGAACTCAAGATAAACTAATCAAGTGTTGCGTGATAAAGGGCCTTTGAGGGTTTACCTTCGAAAATAAACAAAAATAATTATCCCAGTTGGTTGACTAATCGATATGCTTTGATTCCTCTGATTTGCTAACTAATCAATACCACTGAGTTTGTGTGTGTGTGTGTGTGTGTGTGTGTGTGTGTTGTGTGCACTCACACATGTATGCATTCATCCGGAAGCCAGAGGTAAACCTCAGGCATCTTCCATTTTGTTTATTGACACATGCTACTTTTACTGGGATCTCACAGGCCAGGCAAGGGTGGCTGGCCCTGGGCCCTAGGGATCCTCCTGTCTCTGCCTCCCCAGCCCTAGGATCACAGATGCACACATCACACTAGCCTGTTTTCCCATGTGCATTCTGGGGATGGAGCTTAAGTCTTCACGCTCATTGGCACACACATTAGCAATTGGCCAGGTGTGGTAGTTTATTTCCACCTTTATTTCTGGCACTGAGGTAGATAGCTATGAGTTCAAGGCCAGCCTGGTCTACTTAGTGAGTTCCAGACCAGCCATGATTGCACAGTGAGACCCTTTCTCAAAACAATCCGAGCCATCCCTTCCTTCCCTGGTTTCTTTGCATTTTGCAAATGATGCTCTTAGGGCAGACTTCCCAAGTTTATTCATTTAACCAATTTAAAATCTACAATTGCATCTTCTTTATATCTTTCAGCTTGCTTAATACATTTTGGTTTTAATCTTATTATCTCAGGACAGAAGTTTAGAGAAAATCCATAACAAGAGAAGTCTGCAACCAAATGATGCCTAACTGACTTGACAGTCCCTCGAAATCAACTCGGATTTAGTGAAGAAATAAAATTAAAAGAGGACCAGGGTTGTGGCTAAGGAACTTCCCTTTCGTGACAGTTCATTTTGGTTGTCAATTTGATTAAATTCAGAACTTCCTAGGGCCGGTGAGATGGCCTAGTGAAGAAGGGCACTTGTCCCCAAAACAGGTGACAAGCCTGATGATGAGAGTTTAATACCTGGATCCCACATAGGAGGAGGAGAGAGAAAAGTTTGGAAAGTTGCCCTCTAACCTTCACACGTCTGCAAGCGTACACAGCAACATATAAATAAATAATTGCAACACTTTTTTTCTTTAAGAAATGCATAGAGTATTAGTGAGACACACTTCTGCAAGGTGTGGCTGCAAAGTAGTTTCCAGAAAGCCTTGAACCTAGAAGACCTACCCTGAAAGTTAACAGCAGCATCCAGGGTGGACTGGGGTCCTAAACTATTAAATATATATATATACACATATATGTATGTATATATGTGTGTGTATGTACATATATATATATATATATATATATATATATATATATATATATATATATATGCCAGCGCTTCACTCCCTGTTTCCTGACCCACCAAGATGTAAGCAAGCAGCTTCACAATCCTCTCTCCTGCCCAACAGCCACCTGCGCCATGCCTTCCCTACCAGGATGACTCTACACTCCAGCCACGAGGCAAAATAAACCTAGTTGCCTCTTCTCAGATATTTGGTCACAGGAATGAAAAAAGTAACTAGCACACCCTCCCCTTCCCTGCATATTTGGGTTGGCACCTACCTGCAAAGATGGTGTTAAAACAAGTTTTACCTGATGTGAGCTACTGAGTGCTCTGAAAACAGCAAAGCACTCGCTGATGTGGGCTATACATAAATCCGATTCTGGAGTATCGAAGCCCTTGATAATGAGATGACTTTTAAAAAATGTATTAAAAGAATTTGTTCAGTCAGATTCTCCCTGAAAGGGACCGTGCCTTGAGAGTGAGGAAGGTCGCCGGCAGCCTCTGGAGTGCTGGTCTGTGTGCAAAGCACAGAATGCACTAAGAAAAACTCGCCTCTGTCTGGGGATCCACACAGAGATCCGCCTCTTCCGAAGAGCCAGCTGTGGTTCACTCGGTGCTTTCTCTGCCTTCTCTCGATGACTGGAGCCTGTCTCTGGATAAAATTCACCAAGTTAGCACTGAAGATGCTCCAAGGTGAAGATATTGGGGTACACTGGGTGGATTGGGAGGGGACAGGATCCAAGGTAAAGAGGGGTGCCAAGGACAAAACCTACTTAGAAAATGTTTTTCCTAAAAGCCATCACCTCCTTACTTGGACTCTCGAGGCGACTAAAAGCAGAATGGGGGTTTGGCATCTGCGCCTTCTTTCAGTGACTGTCTCCTTTGCCTTAGCTGGTGGCACAGAGGTAGGTAACTGTCCATAACCTCTGCTCTTTAGTCACCTTGGATTCTCAGAGCATCTGAACCTCAGAGAATAGACCACACACTTTCCCAGGAGAGACCAATTTTCCATGAGGGTGAAGTGGCACCCTGGAGCAGAAATAATCATCTGAGAACCAGCTTGTCCCCTCAAGCAAGGATTTCTTTGCGCCACACTGTGGGACCAGAGCCATTCCCAGATTCATGTTCTCCATTCTCCACCTCCTCCTCCTCCTCCTCCTCCTCCTCCTCCTCCTCCTCCTCCTCCTCCTCCTCCTCCTCCTCCTTCTCCTCCTCTCCCTTTCTCTCTCTCTCTCTCTCTGTTTATGGATCAAATGTAGGTGATACTGCCCCAGTGCCATGCCTGCCTGCCTGCTGCTATGCTCACCACCATGATGATCATGGACTCTAATTCTTTGGAACCTTGAGCCCCCATTAAACGCTTTCTTCTATAAGTTGCCTTGGTCATAGTGCTTTGTCATAGCAGTAGAAAAGTAACTGAGACAAGTGTAAATGAATTATTATTATGTCCAGCGTGATATTAATAACACAAGACACAGTTAATAGTTCAAACCAGACAGACCGGAGCAGAGCCCTCAGCATGCTAGGTTCCAGTCCCAACTCCTCTCCTCCAGGCTGTTTCTTATCTTAAAAGCTCCTCCTACCTCTCTCTTAGCAGTCTATTTGCACAATCAAAGAGATACAAGGATTTACTCCTCCCAAACCTTTGGCCACCGGGCATGTCCACGCCTCTAGTGTGGTGCCACCAAACACTAGAGGCTAAGCCTCACCTGCTGGAGTTATGTTCACTTTTACAGTGGGGGAACTGCAGATCAATAGAGGAGACCAGGCCATGCCTGGTTAGAGCATCCTCCAGTCTGGTAGAGCATCCAAATGACCTCTTTATCGGCAACTCTACTGACATTACGGTAAGAGGGAGTAACTCTTATTTACTTAATAGCACAGGCTGGCCCAGTCATGGAAATCACATCCTGCTAGGCTTCGAGCAGTCAGTGCAATGAATCTTCAGTAAATATAGTATCTGGAAATAAGTTCAAATACACAGCAACAGACAGTTTCCATAGGCAGAATCACATGTATACACACAGCGAGACTAGAATCCTAGAGAATTATTAGCTTCCTGGGACTGTTGTAATAAATGACCATAAACTTGGTAGTAGCAGAATTTTATCCTGTTGGATCTGAGTTCCAGAGGCCCCAAATCAGTATCACTGAGATAAATCAAGGTGCTCCAGGGGCAAGGCCCCTTCAGCTCTAGGGCAGAGCCCATCCTTTCTTATTTAGCCGTTGGTAGCTTCAGCTGTAAATCCCAAATCCCATTGAGAATAAGATCATCACCATTGAGCCAAGTTTGAAGCAAGCAAGCTTTAATGAAATATTGGCCAGGAAGATGGACTCTGACCAGGACCATTCTGAGGCAACCATGGAATGAAACCCGCCACCTCCAGAGCTCCCACAGAATGGCCCTGATTCACATGGCACAGGTGCTTAAAGAGGCAGAACTAGTAAGGTTACATACTTCCCACCAGGTCCAATCAGTGGCAAGCATCTACTCTGATATACTTCCTTGTCTGGGTTATCTCCTGCCTACAAGGGACCAGGCACATCGGTGCCTGGAGCACATCCAGTGCAGTAGCGTCAGCTTGGGATCTAGCCACTCCCACAATCCAAGTGGTTATGTCCTTAAGTTAGGGAGATTCGAGACTATCTCACCTGAACAGCCCCACCTAGCATTCCAGGCGGTTATCTGTTTTTCTTTTAAAGATATCTTAGGCACAGTAGCTAGAATTTAAAACATAACTTCGGTTCTTACATAGCATGCCTGGACTTGTGGCTTCATCCCTTGAAGCGTGGGCTTGGGCAGCATCTTCAAATCTCCCTCTGCTGTGTCATCCGGCTTCCCCCTCCTCTCTGTGTCAACCCCTCTTCTGCCTCCCTCACATAAAAATAAAGATAAGTACATTTAGGGTTCACTTGGATACTCCAGTTTTCTGTCTTAAGATCTTCGGTTTCATTTGCAAAGCCTCCAACTCTACCCCTTCTGAATTAGGACTTGTGAGATGGCTAATCTTGATCGTCAGCTTCAGATGGTGGGAACGCACCTCCATGCATGTCTGTAATGGTGTTTTCTGAGAGTTTTAACTGAGGAGGGAAAATCCGCCCTGAATGTGGACGGCGCATCCCAGGGGCTAGGGCCCTAGGCTGAATTTAAAAAGAAGAAAGTGAGCTAAGCACCAGCATTCATTCGCCTCTCTGTTTCTTGGTCTTGGACACAATGTGATTGGTCATTTGATCTCCTGCCACGGTGACTTTTCTGCACCAATGAGCTGTACCGTCAGACTGTAAACCCAAACGAATTTTCCTTCCTTTAGTTTTGTTATTGTAGTCGGTTTTGGGTCAGGTTTTTTGTCACAGCGATGAGAAAGTGATACCACACAGTTATTCAGGAGGAAAACTTTTCAGCCCGCCACAGAGGTGTTTTTATTAACCGCCCTGGACACCCTCTCATTATGAGTGCAATGGTTGGTTTTCTGTCATATAGACTGTTGGATCTTTTACTTTTCTCCTCTGATTCTTTTTTTTCTGGTTTATTTTTGACCTCGTTATCCTAGGAGTTGCGATAAGAACTCAAAGAAATCAATTTAACAATTACCAGTTCTGGCAAAAAGTCGATGAGGAATTAATTAATTGCGTGAAAGGAAAATCATGTTACCTGGGATTTGTTTATTCCTGGCCCAACTGAACTCGGATAATCAAGAATCATTGGTATAAGGAAAGTTGAGGACCCAGAGGAAGATCAAATAAATCCATTTTCTTCGGGATTTTCTATGGCTAACTTAGCAGAGTACAAATGAACTAGCTGGGCAAAAGTAGATTATGAAATCTGACCTGACAGGCAGGGGTCTCCACTCCGATTCTTGCAGTACACACTGGCTTTATCCTGGCCAGCTACTTGATTTCACTGTGGAGAGATTGAAAAGTGAAAGCATGAATGACTTTATTTTGTATTAGGATTCTTTAAAGAGACTGTGTCTACCGAACGCACCCTGGGGAAGGTACGCCATGTGCTTTTTGTTTTTTTCTAATGAGAAATTGACTACTGCATGTCTGTTTCCAAGTTCACTCAGTCCTTTATCTGTTTATTCGACAACTTTTTATTATTTACTCTGTGCTGGCCATCTGCTTGGGACTGTGGTGGTTGCTGGGTCTCCTGAAGTGAGAGTCGGCATCATACGGTACTCTTAGGGTACAGCTCAAACACCGGCAGAATCAAATCTAATCACTATAACCGGATCGGCCTCCTGATGGCCTGAGGAGGGTGTTGGAGAAATGTTAAGTCAACACTGATCCTCACCGGCTCCTCCCAGGCAGCCCTGGCAATGCTATGCTTCGGGTGTGAGGGTCTCGTTGCAATTCTTTTCCAGCCTGGCATACCAGAAAAAAAAGGCTTTAGGTCTGCCCTATTCCCAGCTAAAACAGAGACTAATTAAGGTATGGAAATATGGGAAATGAGTATCTGATCAATCGATCAATTGATTGAGCTGATAAAATTGTTTACTAAAAAATCCCCTAATTGCGGAAAGAAATTCGTTTTTATTTCTTGTTCTTTGCCACCCTCTGACGTGTACGTAATGCATTTGGGTCATTTATATCCCTCTTACCTTGTCCCACTCTCCCCACCCCACTCCTGTTGAATCCCTTCTTCCCAACAACCCCCATCCCTCCCGTTTCCCTGTCTTTGTCATCCGCTTAGTTTAACTGGGGTTGCTCTCATGAGCTTGGGTGAAGGGTTATCTACTGGAGCGTGGATCAAGGGGACGGTGCCAAGAGCTTGAGGTTCAGGCAGAATGAGAGGTAGATGTTAGGTTCAGGCAGAACGAGTGGGAGATGTTTCCACCTGTTGCTATTGCATAAACAAGGACATAAGATTTCACCCATTATGGCCTCGATTTCTCCTGTGAGCATTGCAGAGGAGGGAGGGGAGGTACGGTGTCCTAGAACAGCTGAGGAGGACACGCTGGGATTACATACCTCAGGCACAGAGAGTTGCTTAAGGAGTAGATTAGTTTCTCATTTCTGTGACAGAAGACCTGACAGAAGCAATTTAAGAGGGCAGAGTCGGGCTCACGGTTCCCAGGAAATGGTCTGTCATAGCGTGGAAAGCATGACAGCTTAGCTTGCTCCCATGGCACAGCAAGAGGCAATTGGTTACGTCATGGGGGCCAACCTAAGAAGCAGAGAACTCAGACTGGCTGGGCTGCAACACTCCAGGCCTCTCCCACTGACCTACGTTAGGCAGTGAGGACCCATGTCTCCAAGGTTCAGAAGCCTCTCAAAACAGCCCCAGCAGATGAGGTCCGAATGTCCGAACACATGAGCCTGTTGGGGACATTTCACATTCAGATGACAGCAGGCAGCATCTTCTCTGTGTCCTCTTCCTTCGGCCCCTTACGGCTTTCTGTGTCTGTGCATGAGGAGAACTAAGCAGAGGGGAGACATAGCTTTTATGAAACCTTTCTCTAGCAACCCCACCCCTTCTCTAGCAACCCCACCCCTCTCTAGAAACCCCACCTCATCTCTAGAAACCCCACCCCTTCTCTAGAAACCCCACCCCTTCTCTAGAAACCCCACCTCATCTCTAGAAACCCCACCTCATCTCTAGAAACCCCACTCCTTCTCTAGAAACCCCACCTCATCTCTAGAAACCCCACCCCTTCTCTAGAAACCCCACCCCTTCTCTAGAAACCCCACCCCCTCTCTAGAAACCCCACCCCTTCCCTAGAAACCCCACCCCTTCTCTAGAAACCCCACCCTTCTCTAGCAACCCCATACTTAATACTGAGTTAGCTCACTGCAGTGAATTCAGCACAGGCTTGACCTTTTCCTTGTATCAATCCATAAAGGCACAGGCTTTGTCACGCTCTCCCTTATAGTGCTATCTCACCTAACACCCGGGGATTTATAGTTGTTGCACCAGAGTCTGAAAAATAAAATGAAAAAGAAGCGGTACACACCACACCGCTGTTTCTCTCTTAAATACGAACATAGTTGAAGTGACGCCTCCACGCGTGTATCGACTTTATATGAAGAACTTTTTATGTGAAAGGATCCACCCCTTTCTCCTAGATTTCAAACACGTAAAACTGTTGAGCTGATGAGGAAAAATAAAACTGAATTTTCAAGTGACCTCTGGTAATTAGGCAATTTAAATGCCTCTCGCTGCAGACCGTGGCTCTCCGCCTGTGCACAATCCTACGCAGACTGAGTGTGTAATGCTTCTTCTTCAATCAGTAACTAAATGTTTCAGTCCTGTACAACTGTGCTCCTATTGACTGTATCGCCTCGGGGTACCTTACCCGCCCCAGTGTATGTAAGCACACCCAGACTGTCTGCACAAGGAAGCTTACGTAACAGCACGTTTCTCAGAATGTGCCCCTCTTGTCGGCAACATGCAACTCAGGAGACTGCTTCCCCCCCCCCCCCCCTCTATGCTTGGATCCTCCAGGAGAAAGCCTCCCTTTCAGTGGGGGTGGGTACTACTCTCTGTTACAAATGATAAATAGTACCAGCAGTAATAATAGCAAAAGAATCAAATGACTAATACTTCCATAGTACCTACTGCGTGGTAAGGCTTATTCAAACCACTATCTCCTCAGTAACTCATCTTCACCCCTTGAGGTAGGAAGTGACATCCCGACTTGTAGGTGAGAACACTGATGGTAAGGGACTTGCTGGGCAATCCGCGTGGGGCGAGCAGAAGAGGGGCAGGGATTTGAACTCAGGCAGTTTGTCCTCGGCATCAAGGCATGTAACTGCCGCACTGGAAAGGCTTCCTGGCTGCAGCACTGTAACTCAGCATGAGGAGGCAAGTAGCCGATGCCCAGTGAACACTCTCAACATACGAAACATAGGAAAAGCGGATGGTAACACCCGCGTGGTTATAACCGGTCCATCTCCCTTTAAATAGGAAAAGCGGATGGTGACACCCGCGTGGTTATAACCGGTCCATCTCCCTTTGATGAATAAGAGATTACTTGATAACCTCAGTTTGGCTTTCTTTAGATATTCTTTGACGCACAGGCTAATGATATTCCCGGGACACAAATCATATTCCTCACGGCCTCCTCACTTACACTGGACTGTTGGAATGTAGGGAGGTGGTGGGTTACAGTTTAATGTTCAACCACTTGTGTCCTTGCTTAACCAACATAAACACAGCTGGAGTCATCCAGGAATCCTGGCTTCATGTGTATGCGATATGGTTACTTGGCTTGGAGGTGTCAATTTCATGACTTCACTCTCTGGACACTTCAGCTTCGGTTTTATCTTGTAGACTGTTATAAAACCAAATGAGATCATGTCTGTTAATGGCTTTCTTTTTTTGGATAGAAAAATACATTATCAACAGTAGGTCTTCTTGTTACACACTATAACTTGTTGCTGATAAAGAGCTCAAAATTGCCCTACACGGACTGTGATTTGACTGTCTCCTTTGCATTTATTTTTGGAAATGGTAACCTTCTGAGATAACAAATAGAAACTTACGGGCGAGAGTAGAATGATAAAATAATCTTTTCCTTTATTTAAAAGTTTTCAACAAACTAATCCCCCCTTCTTCCTCCCCCTTTCTCTCCCCCCAACTCTGTGTGTGTGTGTGTGTGTGTGTGTGCATGCAATTGTTATTTCTTGTAATGCAAACCTTGCCTGCTGATCTCAGTGACTGTTCCATCACTCTATAGTCAGGGAAGGAGAGCTTGCTGCTGTGACATCTGCGAGGTGGCTGTGTCTCAACCACTAGATGTGTTTCAGTCATATATGACTGAGCTTCTAATGACCATATCACCTCAGGTATCACAGCCATCCCAGCATATGTAAATAGTGCTACAGTGCAGAATGATATGTTCCCTCAGGCTCAGCCTCTCTTTTCAAGAGAGAATGATGAGTAGGTCAAGTCTTAAGATAACAGAAATTAAACCAATAGAATGAATGTCTTAGAACTGCCTAACCAAATCAGATGGGCAGATTGGCAATTGGCAGCTGCTATTGCTGCTCCCACGGGGTCATTCATTATCACCCAAGGTTGTTCAATACCCTAGAGACAATGTCCTGGGCTCACAACACAACTGAAATGACTGGCGAGGCAAGGAGGCCCTGAGATGCCTGTCAGAGTCGGGCGAGAGGTGTGAAGCTAAATTAGGCATCATCACAGTGAACAAAGACCCGCCTCACAGAGGCCTGTGTGGGTTCGGTAAACATCAAATGGCTATACCTGCTGACTGCTGACTTACCTGTTCAAGTAGAACCATTCACTGCTTAGCTTCTTATAGGCACCAAATGAGCTTTGGTTATCAGCAGCTTTCAACCTGAGGGTCTCAACCCCTCTTGGGATCAAATGATCCTTTCACAGGGGTCTCCTAAGACCATCATATCAGATACTTCCATTACAATTCATAACAGTAGCAAAATTACAGTTATGAAGTAGCAATGAAAATAATTTTATGGTGGGGGGGGTCACCACAACATGAGGAACTGTATTAAAGGGTCACAGCATTAGGAAGGGTGAGAACCACTGGGCTAGATATTTTGAGCAAGCAGAAGCAGCTGTGTAGACATGTACTATCCTTACTCATGTTATATAGCTAAATAATATCTGGGATTAAAACTTTATTCTTGAGAAATAAGTTATTATGCCTGCCCTCCTGAGATTTTCTACATTTCTCTCTCAATTGATTCTATTTAAACAGAACCAAGTCTTCCTCAGCTAGGTGTGGAGAGGAGGCTGATAGGATGAAAACTTACCTTGAGGCTCTATCCGGTCAGCGTTGATGACACCAGTGAGACAATCCTATCTGCAGGCCAAAGGTCTGTGTATCTAAGCTGGGGAGTCTTGGTACTCAGCATGGGGGAGTCAAAGGAGTAAGAGATTTGAGCAGAGCCTGGTCAGCAAGAAAGATCATTGTTACCCATTCACAGTTTGATTCTGGATCCAGAGGTTATGAATGGGAAAAATAGTGAAAAATAAAACTAAAGGGTATGGATGGAGCCAAGACTGAAGATTGTAATTCTGTTGCCTTCTAGTAATTATAGACTGTCCTACTGGAATTCCAAAGAAGAGAAGAAGGGGGAGGAGGAGGAGGAGAAGAAGAAGGAGGAGGAGGAGGAAGAGGGAGAAAACCTTAAACATTCAGATGGTTTCATTTCATAGAATAAAGGCATTTGGTTGAACCATGTGAGATCACCATAATAAAACCATGACCTAAATTAAGTCATGTGCTCAAACTCATACTCCTTTTTTAATGCTGATGTTTAATCGTATCAGCACTCTGGGCTTATTTATTATACTAGGAAAGGAAAACAGAAAAAAAGTAAAACGTGAGCCCGTGGTGGTGCTTCTGACTCAAGGGAATTGTTAATAGAACAACTCCATGGAGTTTTCACCTGAAGTCAGACAACCGGGTGTGAAGAATTCACTATACAGTTGGATATAATTCCAGGTATGCTCAAGAGCACAGTCCTCAAGACATAAAAAGAGTGTAAAAACCCACCGGGTTCTGGGATCTTTCAAATGGTGTTGCTCGGGACCCATCGAGTTCAAATATGTAGTTGGAAAGGCACATGTCTGTCTTAGGAACTTACCCACCTAAAGGGAACTGCAGGTTCCCAGTGATTGATAGACTCTGGTCTATCAATCTGGCATCTGGGAGCCTTTTGTTTTCCTTAGATCCAGAGCAGGGGAGAGGAATCACTCTGTGTTTGAACCAAAGGATTCATTAACGAAACAACTGTAGAAAATTAAACACCTACCTGGGGGGAACCCCAAGGGAGATCCCTGCACCCTTTCACTGGCATGTTAGTACGTGTGACCAACTGCAACTAAATGGCCATTGAAGGCGGCACCCTCCCAGCCCGTAGACTATAGTTTAGAGGAATTAAAAGCTCATCCCAGAGATCCCAGCTCAGCTGTCTCCTTCCAACAACTGGAAATAATGCCATCCGTGTTCTTTCTGTTCTAAGCCCTTACTTGGCCGAAGCATAACTCTCCAGACCTCAACTAGACTCTCAGCGGAATACAAGCAAGCCCAGAAGCGTAGAGCGGCGGGGATTCTGGGAAGCGGCCTCTGTAGTTAGAGGAGGAGCTATGTATGAGCCGGTGTCGACCTTCCCATTTCTGTCAGGTATTTAGTAACAGTGACGAGGAAAATAACGACTAAAAATGTCCTTTTCCATGCCTCCCATACAAGAGGTTCTGCAACGTCCCAAAACAATAGGTCTACCCGGAGACCAAATATTTATACACGTGAGCCTGTGAGAAACATTTTTACTCCAAACTATAACTGCTCCCCTGACCCCAGTGGACTCTGCTCTGTGGAAGTCTCTTGATCACCCCCAGAGGGAGACAAGTGACTGACTCGATCGATTTCCACACAGTGGCCCTCTGCGATTTCCAGACGCCTTGGATACTAAGCCACCACTGCGTTAGAGCTGCTAGGGAAGTAAGATGGGACTAGGATAAAGAGACAAATAGTCGGGTACCTGATAGAGACTTTTCTTTTCAAATTAGGGAATTAGGGACGGCTCCACAGTTAAAAGCATTGGCTGCTCTCCCAGAGGACCCAGTTTCGATTTCTAGCACCCACATGGGTAGTTCACAACTGTCTGTGACTCCACTACTCCGATTCCAAAGGATCTGATGTCCCCTGAGGGTCTTGCATGTACACGGTACATAGACATACATACAGGCCATATATACACCCCTACACGTAAAGTAAAAACAAATACAGTGCCATAAATATCCCTGGAAGCTTGCTCCACTGAAGCATGGTTCTGTTCTTTAACAAATATCATGACTCCATTTCTTTTAAAATATAGTTTTTAATTTTTTGTTCCTGCTCATGTTTATTACCCTCATCTTCGAAAGGCGTGATGAGTATGGTTTCAAAATACGAACTAGAGTTTTCAGTGCACGCTTCTTACTTATGAAATACGCAGATCGCTTCCCTTGTGGACTGCAATCAATTCCCATACAGGTGCTGCAGAAGGGGTCTGTTTGTACTCAGAATGAAACCCCCTGTGAAAATGTTGTATTACAAATTCAAGCTGACTGGCTCTATCTGAGCTGGTAAATTTTTATAGGTAAGCGGCAGGGGTGTAAGAGACCTTAACCAAACCAAACCAAACCAAACCAAAACAAACAAAACTAAACTCAGTAGCTTGAGTGACTTTACAACAGATTTTTAAAATATCTACAACACTTGATTTTTCCTCCAAGACTCCAGAACGTGACAGTAAACAACAAACGTGATGTGCAAAGCACACACCTGGAATCCTAGTACCTGGATGGCTGGAGTGGGGGGATTGCAAGTTCAAGGCCAGCCTCGGCTAAATTGGAGAACTCTGTTGCAGATAGAAGAAAGAGGCAAACAAGCAGGCAAGGAAGGAAGGAAGAAAAGGAGGGAGGGAGAAGAGAGGAAGAAAAGGGAAGAGGAAGGAGGGGGAAAGAGGAGGATAAAAAAAAAAGAAAGGAAGGAAGGGAGGAGGGAAAGAAATAAAGAAAAGTGGGATGAAGAGCTACTTCCGACCGCTGCTACTGTCTCTTCTCCGTTAGCGGTGTCTATCCATGGTGTTGCATTTGCAACCGGATGGAAGAAAGCTGGGGTCAGGCTGCGGAAGGTTCTAAATAGCAAGAGTGAGGGAAAGGGCAAAGCCACTAAGTTGCTAATCGCAGCCCTTGATTCCTCTTCACTCACTCACATTCTTAGGTCGCCTTCCGGAGACCAGACTCCACGGCCTTCACACAGTTATAAAGAAGATAAGGCGTAACTTAAATACAGACTCCATGACAAGCGAAGTAATGAAAGAATGCACACGTGTTATGGAAGTGTATTTTTAGTTGTGTTTAAAATAATTGTTTTTGTGTGTTGTTGGGAAAAGGGATGCATAGGCCTTGGCATTTTGTATTGTCTGCAGGTGTTGAGTTTCTGTGGGGGATGTTTAATTGCTAATGATCTGCATGTGCTATCAGTAGAACACCGGAGGAGTTCTGAAAGATTAAAAACACCTGAGCTCAGATGCTCAGGGTTCCACTGTCCAGGTTGGTGCTTGCCACGGTGGTGGTTCCCCCTGCTGAGGTCTGGCAGGGCATGCACATGTGAGAACTCCTCCATGTCTTCCTTGGTGAGTCGCCACAGCAGCGCACTACTACACACAAGGGTTGGAATGTATCTCAGTGTGCAGTGCTGACCTAGCATGTGCGAGGGTCTAGGTTTGATCCCCGGTCCACGTTAAAAACATGTATCTGGTGTAAAAAGCACAAAGAGAAACAGTGCTTAATTCCACTTGGGAAAAGTTATTCAGAGGTGACTTCTTGGACTTCAGCTCATTTTTTTAAATTTTTCTTAAAGAGAAAGCCTTCTTAACTGAGTTTTAGAGAGAAGAAAGGAAGGGATTCAAAGCAGAGCACACCTAAGTAAATAGGGGCTTGATTCTGGGGTGTAATTTTACATGTCACTGAAGCACAGTTTTCAAGGGATATCAGGAGAAGATAAAGCTAGTATTGTGTGTGTGTGCCTGTGTGTGTTATACTCACATGTTCATGAGGGTGTGTGCAAAGGAGGCTGGGAAATGTAGTCCAGTAGTATACTGAGCATGAAGAGGACAAGGATATTGGGGAAATAGCCCACAGATTCTACCACATGACTGCTCCAGATGATACTTAGAGGAGCTCTGCCAACAAGCTACATAATTCCTTCCAAGAACGGGTTCAGCCTGGGATTGCAATGCAGCCAAAGACACCACTCAAGGAAACTCTGGGTTTTCCCTAAATTCCAGCAAGCCTCACTGTTCCATTTAGATTAGGAATGGTTCAGACACAGGGAAGGCACACCTCTAATTGGTGCACAAGATATTAAATGCATGCTAACTAAATACACAGAGGGTGCTGTGTGCATATGCATGGCCAAATATGGCTCTCACTGTGAAAGAAAGGATGTTTTTTAAACCCAAGCCTTACAAGCTCTTTATCTACACATATGGTTTTTGTTTCTTGGCTTCCTTTAGCAGACAAATGCACTAGGAGACAGAAGCACCTTTGAGGGTAGATCAAGTTGATTGCTCTTTTGAAATACATTAGGGGGGGGTTGCCTACAGTGCAAGCCGGGCTTCCCACATGGTTCAGCATATCAGATATTTTGCACTACACTTGTTTACTGCCCAAATAGCCTTTTGGCTCGTTAGTTTTAAGTGTTAGAGTGAAATTATTCACATCTCACAAAAAATGTATTGGGTGTGATTTAAAATGTCACTCAAACAAAGGCACGTAAAAATGTCACCATAGCGCTGAGTGAGCCTTCCTTATTCCAGATCCAATTTCTGATTCCCTTCAGCATTTTTCTGTTTTCTCTGAAATCCCCTACAAAATAGTTATCCTGTGGCTTCCACAACCTCACCCAACACACACAAACACACACACACGAACACACACACACACACACACACACACACACAGTGATGAGAAGAGAGCAGTCATCTCTGCAGTTACAGAGCTAGAGTCTCTACCCAAGCTATAGCTGCTGTGACCCAGACAAGCTACTATACCCGAGCCCTGATCTACTCTTCCATGAGATCTGGGCAACTTCATGGCCAGACACAAAGCACATGCTCAATAAATAATTGTCACAGCGACTTGTGGCCTATGGAAAGGCTTTGGTCCACTATTTGCTATTCAAGCATCAAAGAGAACTCCCATTGTCCTCCTCCTTGTGGCTGCTGTTCCGTGGGAAGAGAGGGAAGCTCCAGAGCCTGGCCTCTGCCTTGCTACGGGGCAGGGTGGATTCATGCAGCTATATAAAACTGCACAAGCTGGGTGGCTCCAAATACCAGAACCTCCTCTCACAGTCCTGGAGACCAGAAGTCCAAGATGAGGGTGTTGGTAGGGCTTGTTTCTACAGAATCTCTGACAGGAAATGTCTCATGATGCTCTCCTGGTAGCCGCTGCCAGGGATTGGCGTCCTCTGTCTGGTAAACTCATCACCCCAGTCCCTGTCTCCATCCCCACAGCGTCCTTCCTCATGTATGTCTGCGTCTCTTTTCTCTTCCTTTAAGACACTGTTTTCAACCTGTGGGTCATGACCCCCTTGAGGATTGATCGACCCTTTTACAAGGGGTCGCCTAAGACCATCTGCATATCAGATCTTTACATTAAGGTTCATAACAGTAGTAAAATTACAGTTATGAAGTAGCACCAAGCATAATGTTATGGTGGGGGTCACCACAGCATGAGGAACTGTATAAAGGGTTGCAGCATCGGGAAGGTTGAGGACCACTGCCTTAACTCCATGAGCCATTGAATGTGGGCCAAAGCTGCAGCACCGTTTTTGGTTGGGGTTTTGTTTGTTGTTGGTTTGTTTGTTTCGGGTTTTGGTTTTTTCAACTTAACACAAGCTAGAATTGTCTGAGAAGAGGAGATCACAACCGAGAAAATGTCTCCATAAGATTGCCTATTCACAAATCTGTAGAGCATTTTCTTGATTAATGGTTGATGTGGGAGGACCCAGCCCAAGTTCTGGGTGGGAGTAGGGGGCTGTCCCCTCCTTGGCAGGTGGCCTTACGTTGTGTAAGAAAGCAGGCTGAGCAAGCTACAAGAAGCTAGCCTGTACGCTGTATGTTTCTGTTTTCACCTCCAGGCTCCCACCTTAGGCTTTTGCATTTGACTTCTCTCAGGGACTGGATTGCAATCTGAGAGTTGTAAAGAAACCAAAATAAACCCTTTCCTTCCCAAGTTGCTTTTGGTCATGGCATTTTATTGAGGCAATAGAAACCTCAACTAAGACAGCCCTGTAAGTAGAACATGGTAGCCCATGACTTTAATTCCAACATTCTAAAGGGAGAGGCAGCACTATCGGGAATTCAAAATCACCCCAAGTACAAGGCCAACTTGTAGCAGCAATGGAGGAGGAGGGCATTAAATGAGCATTTCTGGGGAACCTGTGGTCACTTAACCCTCAACCCACAGGCAGCATCAATTGGGCCAGTGTCCCTTTGAACACACAGCAGCCCCTGGCTACATTCTAGATAAGACCTTGTTCTCTTTTGCCTCGAGAAGCTGTGAAGAGGAACTCAGTGCCGTCCATGGACCATGTTCACATCTTCCCTTTATGTCAGTCTGGACTCTGTCCAAAAGGAATGTGACGAGAACACACAGAAAATTGTCTCCACGAAATAGCTATCTTCTTCCAAGTCTGCCCATAGCAGCAAGGGAGACAGCCAAGGGCTTTAATAACATGGTCTAGTTATGGAAGCTTGCTGGACTACCCAAGTTAAAACTTTAGGTCAGAATGGGTGAGACTTCTTGGCTACCCTAATTAACACCCCATTGTTTAAGCTGGGCATGTGGCTAATGCCTGTAATATCAGAACTTGGGAGGTTGAGGCAGGAGGATTGATAATTTGAGGCCAGCCTGAGCTACATAGTGAATTCCGGGAAAGCCTAGACTACAGATGAGACCCTATCTCAAAAGGAAAATATAACAAAATTCCACAGTTCATTTACATTGCCCTACCTCAGTTCTTATATTTTCTTCCTGGTCTGATAGACTCTTCTATGTTTATTGTGAGAAATAAACATTTGGGAGCAAAGATATACAGAGCATTAAAAGACAAGGTTGTTTGTATGCATGAATTGCTTTGAGGAACGCTTTCAATTTCAAAATTGTGATCACATTATGAGACCCCAGGATGGGAAACAGGTGCTGCTCCAGCTGGCTGCCTTCTGCCAACATCAGCCTCAGCTCAAAAGCCTATGACCATTAACTACCCTCACAGCAGGTTGTCGGATTTGATAGGAAATAAGAGGCTTCACTCCCAGCGTCCATCGGGGACACTCTTTTCATGGTTTTTGACATGATCCTACCTTCCAGATAGACAATGAAAAGCAGACCCCAGTGTCTGCCTTCCTGGCTTGCTCAAATGTATTGCTTATGGTCTTGCTTAGCCTTTCTTCGTAATTTTGAGGGAAGACTCAAAGGCGCAGAGCACAAAGGTTTTGGGAAGCAATGGTGTTCGTGTATTTCCCATGAGTACTCTACTGGGTTACTCTAATTTGCTCCAAACTCTGAAGAGGAGCCAGATTCACATCCAAACATTTTGACCAAATCAAGGCATAAACAATACCCTCTAATTGTAGGTTCTATTTGACTAGAATGGAGTCAGCCTGCATTTGATTAAAGCCTCCAGGAGCACAGCTGCAAGCCACTGTGCTTCCAAGGTCAGACTGAAAGATCAGCAAGTGGGCCTACCCTGACAGGTTAAAGGTCTTGATTTTTATGTAAGGTGGGGAGATAGGAAAAAAAACAACAAAAAAAGGCATTATAGGTATATTTATATATTTCATTGCATTTATGTGTGTCTTTGTATATGAACACTTTCATGGGTGGGTGCCCATGGAGGGTATCGGATTCCCTGGAGCTGGCTAGCAAAGTTATAGGCAGTTGAGGGTGGATACTGATGTGGATACTGGAAAGGGAACTCAGGTCCTCTGCAAGAGCAGCAAATATTCATCATTGCTTAGCCACCTGTCCAGCCCCAGGAACTTTGGTGTAAGACTTATCCCTACTCAGGTTCCCCTGAGTACAACAATAAAACCTAAAAGATGAGTTTCCACATTGCTATTGGAAGCTTATTGGGAGAAGTTTCTTAACTCTATTTTAACCTCCAGAAGGTTTTTTTGTTAGTTAATTTAAGATAATATTAAGCAGGGTTTGGTGCCTCAAACCTGTAATCCCAACACTTTGGAGGCTGAGGCAGGATGATTACTATAAATTCAAAGTTTACCTGAGCTACAACATAGTGGGTTCCAGGTCAGTCTGGGCTACCGAGTGAGACCCCGCTTTCAAAAGAAAGATGACACGGATACAATTGTCCTGTTGTGCGTTATACCAACATGGAATGCCTAAGGGAAGAATATTAAATCAAGCTGTATTTAGTTCAGAGGAGTCTAGACTATTGTTCCTGTTGTAAAAGATTTAGAAGGATGAGAATCTATTTTTTTAAAGGGACAAGTGGTTTTTCCTGGCTCACACTTCAGCAGCCCATCATGGTGGGGAAGTTAAAGCAGCATGAGCATGAAGTAGCGGGACACATCCACAGTCAAGAGCAGAGAACGAGGGATTGATTCACGCGTGCCAGTGTTCCGCCGTCTCTCTCCATTGTTACGTATCTAATTTCATACTCGCATCCTATGTGTTGGATCATATCCTTTCCCTTCTTTCTACCCTCTGACTCCCCCATTCATGGTTCCTCTACACATCTGCCCCCTAACTTCGTGTCCCCTTAAAGAAAAAGATCCCTAGTTTAATCAATGCTCCCTGCATGTGTACAAATATGCGACCATCCACAGAGCAATAGGCAACCAATCAGTGGCCACACCCACAAAGAAAAATGACCCTTCCTCTCCAGCAGCCATCAACTGCCAAGAGCTCCTCAGTGCAGGGTGAGGACCTCCTCGTGAACCCCTTCTCTATCCGTGCTGGAATGTTGACTGGTGTGATCTTGTGCACACAACCATGACCGCCGTGAGCGCACAAGTGTAGTGGCCATGTTGTTTCCAGAGGACGGCACTTTAGAACGCTCCTCCCCATCCTCCTCTGGCTCTAATATTCTCTCTGCTTCTTCTTCCTCAATCCTCCCCCAGCCTGGGTGGGTGGGGGTTGATGTAGAGGTTGTAAGTGTTGCACTTGGGGATAAGCATTTACAGTCATTTATTCTTAACACTTTGACTAGTTCTGAGTCACTGTATTAACCATTTCCCATTGCAAAAAAGAAGCTTCTCGGGCCAAAGATGAGAGAGCATTACTAATCTATGGGTATAAACATAAATATTTAGAAAGCAATTTGACAGCACACCCATTTAGCAAAACAGCAGTAGTGAATTATCCCCCTAGGTCCTACAGCCTCTGTCACCATGGGCTTTTGATAAGGTTTACGGAGTGTCAGATACGAACTCTCTTCTTTAGGGCAGGCCTCAAATTCAATCAGAAAGTGGTTGGTTACCCTTATAACAGTCACGACATCATTGTACCCAGGAGTGTATCTTGCCTGGCAGGTTAGTATTGTAGTACGCAAGGCCCAGCCCTGGGTAAAATCACTGATACTTTTTTCTCTCCCAATGGTCTACATAGCACCCTTCATTACTATGGAAAGTAGCCAGCCGGGAGGAAGTTTTCTGGTCAGTTCCAAATTGATTCCCTTATATCCCACAGCCAAAGCGTGTGATGTCTTTAGCAATACGTTTTTACCATCCAGTTAGAAACCATAAGGTTTATAAGAACAAGTAGCGAAACATCTAAAATCACAAACATCTCTTCCCTTTAAACATTTTTATTCTAAACACGGACACTGGACTGTTTCCTCAAAACTGAACTGCTTCCTTTGTTTCTAGCCTAACGTATCCTTAGTGAAATCTAAAGTGGAACAGGCTAGACGTTAGCATGCAGGAAGAGTATGAAGACCTTTCCTGTGATGTGGTGTGTGTTCCGGTGTACGCGCCACGGGAATGTATGTGAAGGCCGGAGATCAGAATCAGATGTCTTACTCTATCGTGGTCCACCTGATATTTTGAGGCAGGGTCTCTCACTGAGTCTGGAGCTCACCGGTTTGGGTAGACTAGCTGGCCCACAAGTCCCAGGGGTCCATCTGTCTCTGCACCCTTCACTGGAGTTACAGAAACACACCACTGTGCTTGGCTTTTATGTGGGTGCTGCTGAAGGTCCCCATGTTTTCACAGCAAGTACTTTTCCCATCAGGCCATGTCCCTATCCTCTCCCAAGTATGACATAAACACTTAAAGCTTAGGTAAGCTTTGAGAGTTTAAACTAAGCATTTAAAATGCTTGGTGCCTACCAAGTTTTCCCGAGTATGTGTGTTTTCTGTAACAAGTGAACAGTGATGAACCACACGACAACAATCAGTAAGCAAAGATGGCATTGTATCTGTCTTAGCTTGTGTAGGTTTTCATTATGGTGTGTTCATAATAACAAAATTGCCAATGATGCATTTGTTAAAATGGAACTCTGACACTAACTTTTAGATGGTTATAAGCAGATAGATCAGTGGTATCTGATGAAATAAACATTCCTAGGTGAACTTTAGATACCTTTAATTCATTACTGGCTTCATTAACATATTATATGTAAGTGTCTTAGAATTTTTCTGGTGCTATAACAAGACACCTGAGACTCATTAACTTACAAAGAAAAGAGGTTTTTTTTGAGTTTATAGTTCTGGGGTTTGGGATGTTCAAGCTGTACCTGGCCAGACCTACATGCTGCATTATCTCATGAAAGATGTATGGATGAATGAATCATCTGTGAGGGTGGCAGTGGGTGTGTGCAGAAGAGCAAAGGGAGACAAAGGAGCTGACCCACAGTTTAGCAAGCTGTTCCTTTGAGTATCAGTTCATTTCCTGGAGACATAAAATCTAGTCTCCTGAGAAAGCCATTCATCCTTTTTGAAGGCTCACCTCCTAGCAATGCTATATTGGCGACCATATTTCATCGTGAGTTTCAGCAAAAACAAAACCACAGCATTTATTTTATTTACCATCACAATACCTTCCGTGGCAGTACTGGGAAAGACAGAAGAAAATCATTTTTTTCAGTACACTTTGAACACAAAAAGTCAGTCGTTTTTCTGTGGGATGCCATCCGTCTTCTGAGTGTACCAGCCATTAATCATCATGTGTGATTGCCCACTAGGAACCCTAAGGTGGGACCGTGGACATTCTGTCATAGAGGAAAAGGATGTGAATGGCCATCAGACCTTCCGGGGGATGATGCCTGACACTCCTTTCATGGCCCTTGATCAGGTGCCTGTAGTTCTGCCCCAGCTGGGTGTGGTCTCAGGAGCTGATGGAGTATCTGGAGGGTGGAAGGTTATCTCCATCTACACAGCCAAGGGAAGCCATCGTTCAGGCTGGGTTTGATGGTTTGGAGATTCAGCTCTTCTGAGTTATCCACACTCCTGAAGTGACTTCAATAAACTTGTTAGTTCACCAAGCTAGACTTGAAATCCCTTGGTCTATCCTTGGTGCCCTAAGCGGAGTTCATGTCTCCCCAGGAAAACTACGTACGGTAATAACTACTCACATAACCACTGCTGTCTGTCAGAACGTGTGGTACAAGTATCCAGGTGCTGGAAGTGTAGCTTCCTCGTGTCTGTCTGTCTTTGCTGTATCGTTGGTGGAAAACAGCAGACTTTATGGCCAGTCATCTGCCTCTGACCTTTGCTCACAGATGCTCTGCCAGACGTCTGGAATAACAAGCGACAAGCCACTTGTTACTCAGGAAGAGTGTCCTTCTGACTTCCAGCGTTCCCCTTTGTGTTTGGCCTCAGCTCTCTGGAACAGGGGTCAAAAGTCTGATTCCCTCTGTGAGGCAGTTTCTACTCCAGATGCTGGGAGTGTCCCAGGGCAGTGTTTGTGACTTGCTGTACCATCTGGTAAGACTCACGGTTCTTGTCCAGTGGAAGCTTCGTGTTACTGTTGGCCATTTGAAAATGGTGGTTGTTGTGGACGTTTAGTTTTAGTTATGTATAAAATGTTTTCTGTACTGTTGGGTGAGGGGCTAGCCTAGGTCTTGGCGTTTTGTATTGTCTGCAGGTGGTGGATTTATGTGGGGGATGCTGATTGGTAATGATCTGCACATGGTATCAGTAGACTACCTAAGGAGTTCTGAATCAATAAAAACATTTGAGCTCAGATGCTCGGGTTCCACTGTCGACTGAGTTTGGCACTGGCCATGGTGGGTGGTTCCCTCTGCTGAGGTCTGGCAGGGTTTGAGTCTATAAAAATGCCTCCTTGTCTCTCTTGTGAGACACCATAGCAACACACTGCTACAGGTGGCTGACACAGTAATAGCTGATGAGACTTCCCCCTTCATTCTAGCCAGTTCATTTCAGCATCGTTAGGTGCTAATTTCCTTAATTAAATAAGAACCATTTGATGTGGATGATAACAACGGTAGAATTTTGGTGAATCCTTTGAGTCCCAGTAAATGAAATCCAGTGAGAAAGCACAGTGTCCTGAAACCTGATTGGATTGAGAAGTCCTCACTCTGTGAGAAGGAGCAAGGCTCTTCCTGCCAGGATCTGTTGTCCTCTAGGTGAACACAGGTTAACAAGGTACTGTGTGAGGGCAGTCATTTTCTTAAAGGGACCAGTTTTATCTGACCATGGTGGGAAGAGTGGACGTGTCCTTTGTTCCAACTTGAAACCATAGCTTTGCTTACGAGCCACTTAGACTATGCTAACTAAAGTCTAATTCTTGGATCTTGTTGGTAGAGCTAGGAGTAGGTATGCCTTCTGCTAAGATGCTATGACCACACTCATACTCACAAAGTGAAATGAAGCACAAGATAGATTGAATGTCACCTCCCTCTGTGTGTGACTTTTACAATGGAAACAAGAACACATGTCAATTTACTCCAAATAGTTCTGAGGTTCTGACGACAGAGCAAAGAGGTGATTCCATGAAGGTCTGGTTTGGTGAACCTCAGTGACTTTATTGAAACTAGGAAGTACAACTGGAGACGTTGCTCAATGGTTAGGAACACTGGCTGCTCTTAGCAGTTAGATTCAGTTCCCAGCACCTACATGCTGGCTCACAACTACTGGTAGATCCTGTTCCAGGAGATCTGGTGCCTTCTTCTGAACTTTGAGGGTACCGGGCAGGCACATGGTACACAGACACACATGCCAGCAAAACACTCATGAACATAAAATAGAAATAATAAATCTTTTAAGAAGAGGGAGAGGACAGGACATAAAACTTTCTAATTCTCTTACTGCTTCATTTCAGACTCTAGTAAGCCAGCCTTCCAGTCTCAATATTATGAAGACAGAGTCACACTGAAGCAGTCTTCTTTAGCCAAGTCTGGATTTGTGGACCTAGGGATTCCCAGCCCCGGCCCCACACAGCTGCAGGCAGCTTCTAGGGTCATGCAGTGGGTTCCCCCTCTCTTTTTAATCTTAAGCAAACAAAATCCATGGCAACAACTACTTATTTCCAATCCCAGCGTGCCTAAATATGGCACAGTAAAAATATTTAACCTGTTTTGTCACAGTATCTGTACTATCAGCCTTTGCCGTTATATTGAGCATCTGCCACAAGCCACATTTGTTTTTTGTTTTGTTTTTCATGTAAATTGAATTTACCAACATGCCTGTTCTGTGCCACTCACATTCAAGGTGGGTCTTCCCACCTCAGTGAAACCTCTCCGGAAGCACCCTCATGGATATACCCAGAGTGTGTCTCCTAGGTGACTCTAAACCCAGTCACTGACCATAAACCATTATACCTTTGAAATAAAATTATTTTGAATGTTGACAGTCAGGTGTCGTTTATCCACTATACAAATGTTTATGTGGTTCCTGGTATATTTGGAGTACTTTGCTGGGCCATGGATATTTTTGAAAAGAGGAGAGGAAATAAGAGGGGAAGGGAGGACAGGGAGGAGGAGAGGAGAGGAGAGGAGAGGTGAGAAGAGGGGAGGGAAGGGAAGGGAAAAAGAGAGGAGAGGAGATATTAAAGACAGCTAAAGGCTCTTTCAAGGCTGTTCTCTCTAATAGGCGCTCACTCTATGTAGATATGGCTTCTGTCCCCTTTTCCTCAGAAGCAGATCCTAAAATGTCCAGAATCCAAGCAGCATATAAGGTTTTACCCATATCTTCTCACCAAGCTGAGCTGCATGCATTAAAACATGTAAACTGTGTTGATGGTGTGGAGCTAAGGTCAGAATCCAAAGCTGTGATTCCACTGTGTAAAAAGGGAAACGTTTTCTTTAATTGGTTTTCTCTTGAGTTCTGAAACGATTCATTTTTGTTCACTGAAAAGTGACAAATCCTTTTAGCGTCTCATGCAGAAATGACTTAACACAGCAGGCCCTAGAGTGCTATCTTTAGACGGGCCTGCTTGCAAGGCTGGCCTTTGGCTAGAACAGCGGTTCTCAACCTGTGAGTTATGACCCCTTTTGGACTCAAATGATCCTCCATCTGCATATCAGATGTTTACATTATGACTCATAACAGTAGCAAAATTACAGTTATGAAGTAGCAATGAAAATAATTTTACGGTTGGAGGTCGGGACAACACGAGGAACTATATTAAAGGGTCGCAGCGTTAGGTTAGGAAGGTTGAGCACCACTGGGCTAGAGGCTGGGAATTCGGACATGGAGAAACTGGAGGCCTTTGGAGGTTATAACTGATCTCTAGCCCTCCTTCCCTCTGCTTCCTGACTTTCATGGAATGGTCCATGGTATTCTGCATAAGAAGTTTAATAATAGTCAATATTTAATGTAGGCATTCAAGGCGCCAAGCATCTGTGACTATACTTCATTCCCGCCAGAATCAAGCCAGCAAGCAAACGTCACACAGATCAGGAAACCAAAGCTGAACCAGGAGAATAATACATATTCATGTAATTGGTGACAGAGTCAGGACTCAGTTTCTTTAATTGTGGGAACAGGGAGCATGACTAATTTTTTACAAAACTGTACATTTGACACAATTTTATTTAAAAGTGTTGTTTTAGTCAATTTAACTGACACAAATTTATAATCCCAAGCCCTAGGAATTCAAGATTTCTCTAACTTTCTCTAACTCAGAGTTAAAAGGAGGGGGTAAGGCATGAGAAGAGTTGTAGCTTACAAGCTGAACTGACCGTTGGGAAGATGAGGTGTGACTGGAGGTTGCGGCACTCGGAGGCAGCCCTGTTCTGGAGCAGAAGCTGATACTGTGAACCCTTCTCTGTGAACAGGCAGAATGCTACTATTTATCATGGTAAGGAGGGAGTCAAGCCTTGGTAGAAAAGGAATTGGGGTTTCACCAGGAGAAAGAGCCCACACCAACTGTGCACAAGCCCTTCCAGAAAACACACACACACACACACACACACACACACACACACAAAGAGACCACTCTTTGGATCCTCTTCAGATGCCAGCACAACCCAAAACAGGCAAGGGTGTCAGAAAAGCCAACCGTCACTTGGCTTCATCTGTGAACACGGTTACAAGTCTTTAACAGAATGTTAGAAGATCAATGCAGAAATGTATAGAAGTCTGTTTGTATTTGCACTGAATTTTCTTTTTTGTTGTTTTCAGTTACACCCCGCCCCCCCTCCCCCCAGGCATCAGGACAATGTGTTTCTAGTCACAGTGACACATGCCTATGATCCCAGCTGAGTCAGGGAGGGACTGCAAGTTTAGAAGCTCCACCGAGCTGCATGATTCTATCTAAAAAACAAAACCAAATAAAGCAAAACCAAAAACCCTCATAAGCAAACAAAAGCAACAGCAATGAACACCTTACTCATGGCCTCGATAATGTCTTCCTCTCCCACTTTGCTTCTTCCAGACGGCAAGAGAGAGGCAGGCACTTTCTCCCTTTGATGTTTCTATGCAGCCGTGCAGAGCTGGCAGAAAGGGCCAGACATTCTTTATGAAACTCTTTGCTTGTAATTATAAAAGATTTATTTTAATTTGAGGATTCAGGGTATGTTTCCCATCATAGACGCTGTAACTTATCTATTCATAGACTAAAGATAAGGCTTGGAAAATCACAAGACATACTTTAAGGTTTGTCTAGTTATAATTTGCCCTTTACAAAGTATCCCTTCCAGCTGGGCTTGGTGGCACATGCCCGTAATCCCAGCACTAAGGAGGATATAGCTGGGGACCACATGTAGTTAGACCTACCTCTAAAATACACACACACACATACATGCATATTCACATGTATATACACACACATACATATATATAGACAGACATACTCACACATACATACATATACAACACACATATAGGCAGACATACACACACACACATATATATAGACATACACACATACATGCATATATACATACATATACACACATATATGTACACAGACATGCACACACATGCATATACACATTCATGTATATATATTTATCTACACAGACATACATACATGCACACATGCATATATATACACAGACATACACATACATATATATATACACACACATAGACATACATGCATACACACATGCATATATAGATACAGACATACACATACATACATATATATATATACACAGACATACATGCATACACACATGCATATATATACACAGACATACACATACATACATATATATATACACACACAGACATACATGCATACACACATGCATATATATACACAGACATACACATACATACATATATATACACACACACACATACATGCATACACACATGCATATATAGATACAGACATAAACACACATATACATGCACATATATATATATATACAGACATACATCCACAAACATACATATACACATGTACACACACACATATACATGTATTTCACTTTTTCAAGTGAAACAAGATCTTTTGAAGACCTTATCACTATAATAACAACTGAATAAATACTAGGTATTGTTTATGATATTTATAAAAAACATGAAATATGATAGCAAGGACCTGCATTGGCATGTCAAAAGAATAACCCCCCAATCCTTCCCCATATAAATATCACATAAACCGGCTTAATTACTGGAGACTTTGACCAACAGAATACCAAAAAAAAAAAAAAAAAATCCGAAGTTAATTGCCCCAGGTTCATTTAAGGAGATACAGTGCTAAAAATACTTAAGATTACCCAAAGGATAATATCAAATATAAATCCATGCAAAATTAAGATGTTTGGAAGTCAGATAACATAAAAACTGAATACAGCCCCATACTATTCATTATACCTGTACCATTCTCGAAATGCATGGGACAAAAAGTACTAAAAAGCGTCACCGTTAGAGGCAGGACACTGAACAGCACTGTAGATAGGAAATTATGACTTAAGAGAACATCCCATGGACCCTGCTGCTGCTGCATGGTGAGTCACATTGACAGTCACAGCCTTTTCTCCTACATTACACATGTTAGTCCTCTAAACTTTAATAGAAAATTAAATATTTTCTCCATTGCAAAATCTGTTTCATATGTTCATGGCAGTGTCCCGTGGCCCATGTTAGTTATGTTTTTAATAACACGCTCTATGTAGAAGACAGGCGAGTTTCCATTTTACAGGTGATGAAGTCGAACTTCTAGTTGATACTTGTTCCTGACAACTTGCAAGGCCAGCACTGGCTTGTCTTGTTTAATCTTTGGCTCCGTGGCTATACTAGGGTTTGAACCCACAACTTAATGCATTCTAGACAAGTACTGTACCACTGAGCCACAGCCCTCAGCCCCCAGAAGACCAGCTATTAATCCATGATTAATTTCTGAGCTTTTGAGCTTAAGGTTGGCAACATCCAGTGATCAAATTTCTATTGGTCTTGGGATCACAGAGTGGGAACTCTTGAGGCTGTAAACAAATGACCCACAGTCTAATTCCACTCCTAAACGTTTAGAGAAAGCACTGTTCCATTCCTCTCTCGAGATGTCTCAAACACTGTCGTGTTAAAAATATGCTTGATTAGCATATGTAAAAAGACACATCCTTCTGGTTGAAAAAGAAAATGTCTTTGGCATGACACAACTTGTTCTGGTTACAGTTGTTCCTGTCTGCCCACCCTGAAACTGCACACTGGCATGATGGGAAAAAACCTTAAGGAAAAGTTTTACCTTACCGTTAGCCTGGGGGCACTGGGGTGGCATTATTCTAATTAATTCTGTTCAAAAGGGTTTTCAGGTAATTAGAACATACAGTGCTTAGAAGAACAAGAAACAGCCATTTAGCGAAACTTAAAGCCAACTAGAAATCCATAGCCTGTTTTCAGGAACCTGTTTGACCAACTAAAACTACCTGTTCCACATGGTTCAGGGAAATCACCTGAATAGCTAATTAGTACCTTAACTTGACAGAGTGGGTAGAATAGCCTTAACACTCGTCCTTTGAAGTGTAGCTAATGGAGCTGCAGTCTGTTCATACTGGAGTTCCGTATCAAAGTTTAATTTCGTTGGTTAGTTTAAAATATCTCATTAGTATTTCAAACAACACTCGAGAAATCACAGCATTTGATTCCCCACACCCCCCACCCCAGAATTATTTTTAGGCAACAAGAGCAATGTCCATCCATTAAAATAAATTTGTGAGATTTAAAAAGAAAGCCAAATGGTTTTCCACCCTCCCACACCATGGCTGTCTCTCGGGGAGGCTAAGCAAACTACATACCCCCAGTCCCTCCATTTAAAAAATTTTTACTTTTATAAATGTCTGTGGCCCAAAACAATCTTAGCTAGCACTTTGGACAATTCCCTCCAGATCTATTTTGATGTGTAGATCTGGTGTGTGTTTTACATTTTCTTAATAATGCTCTGGTGGCTCTTAAATTGGAATCATAGGGCAAAAAGGAGATAAACTGCAATTCAGCTCCCAGAGCACCCTGAAGATTCTCTCAGCCCTCTGTTTTCTTTCTGTGTGATTTTGGGTAAACCTGCTGATGCTCTCACCCCAGGGATCTGCAGGAGAATCTGGCTCTTGAGTGACAGATGGGGTCATAGGCTTTGTACTTTGCAGTAAGTACCCAAGAGGGTGACTGGGTGTCCTAGTTAGGGTTACAATTGCTGTGATGAAACACCATGACCAAAAGCAACTTGGGAAGGAAAGGTTTTATTTTGCTCACAGTTCCAGATAACAGTTCATTATCAAAAGCAGTGAGGGCAGGAATTCAAGCAGTGTTGGGCACCTGGAGGCAGAAGCTGAGGCAGAGGCCATGGAGGGGTGCTGCTTACTGACTTGCTGCCCATGGCTTGCTCAGCCCGCATTCTTATAGAACCCAGGACCACCAGACCAGGCATGGCACTGTCCACAATGGGCTGGGCCCTCCCCTGTTGATCACTAATTAAGAAAATGCCCTACAGGCTTGTCTGCAGCTGGATCTTATGGAGTCATTTTCTCAGTTGAAGCTCTCTCCTCTCTGATGATTCTAGCTTGTGTCAAGCTGACATTAAGCCAACCAGGACACAGGGTGAAGAAGGAGTTTGAAAGCATCTACACAGGGCTTGTCTCCTTAATGAACACTGGTTTTCCCTGCCACTTAGTCAAAGTGACACTTACTTCATTTTCCTCTGCCACGAAGGGCAGTGGGACTGAAAGTGGAGCTCAAACAAGCAAGCTGAACAGCAGCCAAGCGCAGCATCTGCTGACCGGACCCCGCTAGAGAGGCTGGGAAGGCCATTTAACCAGGACCTCTGAAGCTGTTTCCACTCATTAGCCCTTTCATTATGGAACTGGGGGAGTGTGTGTGTGTGTGTGTGTGTGTGTGTGTGTGTGTGTGTGTGCGCGCGCGCGTGGGGGTTGGGGGGGCTGCATGCACATGAATGTGCAGGTGCACCCTCCCGTGTGTGCATATGTGCCAGCCAGAGCAGGATGTCACATGCTGTCATCTATCATGCTCCACCTTGTTGCCTTTTCCTGTCTCTGCCTCCCAGTGCTGGGGTTAGAAGCATGCGTGGTCATGCCTGGCCTTTTACATGGGTGTTGGGGAAATTGAACTCAGGTCTTCATGCGTGCACAGCAAGTGCTCTTAGTCACTGAGCCACCTCCCCAGCTCCTCCCCCCTTTTATTATTTTTTAACATTTATTTATGAGTGGGGGGAAATATGTAGTAATTAGCCACTATGTGTAGGCTCAGTATGGAAGACCTGGAGGCATTTTCATAGGTGGAAGCCCCGCCAGACATCAGCAGAGGGAACCACCATCACGGCCAGTACCATACTCACAGTGGAACCCTGAGAGGCTATGCCCGGGTGTTTTTTAGATTCAGAACCATGTGCAGATCATACACAATCAAACATCCCACCACAGAAACCCAACACCTGCAGACAATACAAAATGCCAGGCCTATGCATCCCTTTTTCCAACAGTACATAAAACAATTTCAAACATAACTAAAAATATACTGCCACAACAGAGTGGGCATGTGCAGATGCCACATGGCACAGTGGAGGTTTTAGCTCTCTCCTTGCACACGTGGGTTCAGGGGATCAAATTCAGATGGTCAGGCTGCAGTCACCTCAAGCTCCTTTGCTGCCCAAGGAAATTTTACAGGACTTGTGTATAGCTGTATGAATAAAGCATTTACTGATAATAGATCATAAATAAAGGCTCTTTAAAACAATTCTTTGGTATACATATAATTTTACCATTTATTTACAGTGAATACAATCTGCATGCTAATGAGTGGTTATGCCTGTTTATCTTTAAATAAAGAACTAAATCTTGGCTGGATATTTGATGCTACAAGGCATGAATCATATCCCGTGCTACAGAGTTGGTGGGTATTTTGGTTTTATTATCATCAGTGCTGAGGACACCACTTCAAATAAGTACATAGTACAAAAAGGCAGAAGTTTCTATAAGTTTCAGAAATTGTTGGAATTCTCTCCTAATCCCAAACCAAATTGCATCCAATCGTTTCTTTTTTTTTTATATGAAAGTCAAGTCATCCACTCAAGCAGCAATTTTGAAAATCAAACATTATAACACAACACGATCCAAGAAGGACACTAATTTGATATTTACACGAGAGAGAGAAAACATTAAAACTCTTCGTTTTCCTTAATGAAACCGTTATGTTTCTATAAGGGCAGAAAAGTTTCCATGGACAGTAAAAATGTCGCAATCAATAACAAATAAAACCAGATGTCCCGGTACGTTGATACTGTGTGGTGTATCACGAACGAAGGCTCGGCCAGAGGGGAATGGGCAGCCCCCCGACAAGTTGCCTTTCATATCACTGGAATGTAACAGGAAGGTAACGGTGGTGCAGTTGTTAAAGACGCTAGTGTTCTTCTCTGTGTGGCCTCAAAATCAAATTCCAGGTATGAAAGTCGTATATATGACAATTGATTTACTTTGCCCCCAAAACAGCGCAAGAGTTATGAGGCACCTCAAAAGATCTTTCTAAAATGTGTATTTATTCTTTCACAGTCTCATACACACATAGCATATTTTGATTATTTCCTTCCTTACCCTGTGTTATCCCCCACCCCCATTGAATGCCTTCTCTTCATCCTTCTGCCTCCTACTTTATCCCCGCCCCCTTGGCTGTAGCTGTATTTAGTTGGGATTGCTTGCTTTAGCATGGGTTGGAGGAGGCTATTTACTTGAATAAGCGCAATTTACCAGTGGCGACACCACTGAGGATATATGACTTCCCCTCTCCCAATAACCATTAACTGCCTACGGCTTCTCCATAATCCCTATCCTTACCTGTGGATGGAATATCGATGGACTCAGTCTCGTGCAGGTAGCCACTGCTGACGTGTGTTGGTGAGTGTAACAACTGTGTCATATCCAGGAGACAGCACCACAGCTCTCTTCCCCACCCTCCGGCTCTTAAATTCTTTCTTCTCCCTCTTCTGCAGTGTTCTCTGAGCCTTAGAGGGGGTGGGCTAGGTGTCCCATGTAGGGCTGAGCCTCACCAGTTACTTATTCTCACACTTTGACCTGTTAGAAACCCTGAATAAACCATTGACACTGACCAGGGGCTTCTCAGACCAAGGCTGAAAACTTCTCCAGTGTGTAGGTATAAGCATGAATATTAAGAAGGCACTTTGACACCATGTTAGGCTTCTCCCACTGGGAGGAGGTTTGCCTCTCTTTTAATTAGCCTGTTTGCTTTTTTTTTTTTTTTTTTTTGACTCTCTAACTCAGAGATATTCCACAGCACAGTTATGAACTCTTCAAATATCAAGGCCACAAAAGACAAAGAAAGAACCAGATGGACTGTCCCAGATTAAGGGAGGGTAGAAGACTTGAATTCGATATTCAATAAGGGTGTTTTTTTTTTTTTTCCGTTTGCAATAGAAGACATGAATGGATCCACTGGTGAAATATGAATAAATAAATAAAATATGAAAAATATTCTACCAATGTAAATTTCCTGGTTACGACAATTATTTAGGGTTCTATAGGAGATATCTTACTTTCAGATTTATGAGTTAACACCCTGGAAGCATTTAGGTCAAAGGTGACATCATGCCTGAAATTTAAACATTTCGTACAAAAAAAAAAGAAAAAAGAAGTTAAAACATCTAGCTGATAAAAATGTTCATAGTTGAGAACATCAATGTGAAACTACGTAATTCTTTGTGCTATTATTTTCTATGTTGATTTAAAAACTAAATGGTAGAGGCTTGGACTTTATTTCAGTGATAGAACTCTTGAAAATGTCTGATGCCATGGGTTTGGTCCTAAGCACCACAGATAATAATAATAATTAGTCTTGGTGTCTTGGTCAGGGTTAGTGTTGCTGTGATGAAACACCGTGACCAAAAGCAAGATGGGGAGGGAAGGGTTTATTTGGCTTACATTTCCACCACACTGTTCATCATCAAAGGAAGTCAGGGCAGGAACAGGAGCTGATACAGAGGCCACGGAGGGGTACTGCTTACTGGCTTGCTCCCCATGGCTTGCTCAGCCTGATTTCTTATAGAACCTAAGACCACCATCCCAGAAAGACACCACCCACAATGGGCTGGGCTCTCCCACATTCATCACTAATTAAAAAAATGCCCTACAAGCTTCTGTCAAGTTGACCTAAAACTAACCAGCACATGCAGGTATGGTGGCACATGCTTGTGATTCCAGCACATTGGAGCAGAAGCTGGAAAATTGCCATGAGTTCAAGGCCAGCCTGGTTTACATAGTGAATTCTTAACCATCCAGAGCTACATAATGAAACTCTATCTCAAATATACAAAATTTAAGGATGTGGGGGATGCCTTCGTGATTGCAGTGTTTGCTGCACACACGTGAAGGTCTGAGTTTGGTCCCTAGCCCCCATGTAAAAAATCCAGATGTGATGGCGTGCCCTGGTAGCACCAGCACTAGGACAAAGAGACAGGTGGATCCAGGGATCAGAGGTCAGCCAGCCCAGTCAGGTTGGCAAGCTCCAGGAAAAAGAGACAGACTTTCAAAATCAAAGGTGGACTGTGTCTGAGGAATGACACCTGAGGGTGATCTCTGGCCTCCACATGTACCCACACATACACAGGCACACACACACAAAAAAAAAACAACCCAGGTATACGCACACACACGCATACATAAACTTACGCAAAATTTAAAAACCAAAAATAAAAATAAACATAAAAAGATAGCTTTTTAATGCTACTATTTAAGGTTATTTTGTTAATACCATACAGAGACATAAGCAAATACTTAGCAGCCCTTTATTGATGATATGTGTTTTAATTTTAATGACAAATTATACACAAATTCTAATGGAAAATACAATTTTACATTTTTATGGGGCGATCTAATTGATCTCATAATCTGTCGCCTGGAGTGGCAAATCCTGTCAGGCATCCAGTTGTCCCTGAAGAGAACTGAATGTCCCTTAAGCGAGCTGACAAGCATGGCCCACAGCACATGTGAACAATTTAAAGGGAAACCTGCATCTGACCACAGTCCATTTTCTCAGTGTCTTGCCTGAGTTTTCCTTCTATATTCTGCCTGTATGCACAATTTTAGACTTGTAGTTTTTCAAGGAAACATTCACAGCTTGATGAGATCTTAAAAAAAACAAAAAAAAAAACATTTGAAACTGGTTAAAAACAACTACAATCTGAAAAAGACCTCTTGTTGTCTAAAGTGGGACTGAAAACTGGGAGAAGGAGTTTATTCTTTCCAAAGTACCCAGAAATGGACGACTTGCTTATTTTATATAGACCATGATCCTAAAATCTAAAAACTGCCCTGAGCAATCTGTTAGTGATACATCTAAGTTTCTGTTTCTTATGACAGGAAGACTGATAGCAACCTGACTGTCATCTTGTTTTCCTGAGTATGTATTTGTCCTAATCTACTATAGTTCAGCTAATTATAGCTTTGCATTACAAGACCTTCCATCTAAAACAGGCCCAAGGATAAACAGATTTGTCATCTGTCTTCCTTGTATATATCTAACTCAATTGATGAGTTATTAATGGGTGTTTTTTTTTTTTGCCAAAGTCAATAATATATATCTGTACTTACCGCTAGATAGAAAATACAGTAAGATAAAAACTGTGTATAGGTGCATGCAAAATTGCCACCTCCCTGAACACAATTAAAAACCAGATCATCCAAGATGGGGAATAAAAGGCAAATACTCCTGAGTTTGTGTAGCTGGGCTTCCCGCCTCACTCTAGAATCACGCTCTAGGATGCTGGGCGGGCAGCTCACACTAGTGATTCCAGCACTTGTGTGGTGGAGGCAGGAAGGTCAGGAGTTGGGGGTCATATTCAGCTACATATCGAGTTGGGGGGGGGGCCTACAGGAGACTGTATCAAAACACAAAAGCAGAGAGAGAAAGGGAGGGAATGGGAGGCCAGAGTTTGAGGAGGGGAGTCAAAAAGGAACTCTCTTGGAGTTACTTTTATTGCCTGGCAGGAGCGCTCACAGATTTCGACTTACTTTAAAACTCACCAATGCCCTGAAGCCAGTCTTCACCTACTCTATGCAGATAGAAGACCAATTAGCCATTTGGCTAAGTTTTTACAAAGACAAAGGGATAACCAAATGTAACACAGCAGGTCCGTGTAAGATTTGATTTCTTTTTTGAGCACCAAGGAGCCTAATCTGGCCTGACTCTTAATGGATACCAGCTTCATGCCTGCAACCAAGGGCCTATGGTTAGACTCCTGTTCCTCTAGAAGGCTGGACCCACAGAATGGCAGGAACACCCGCTGCTGCCAGTCTGGAAAATGTCCCCAACCCACTCCGGGATCACCACTGTGCCCTTGGGCTCCAGCAGCTATAATGTTCATTGTGGAGGAAAACATAGATGAGAGCTCCAGACCCGTCACTGAAAGTAGGAAGGGTCCAGGCTGCCTCTCCAAGCCTGTCCAAGAACTGTGAACCCAGTAAGGAAAGAGGAAAGGAGAAAGGAGAGAAGAGAAGGAGATTGCCAGCGAGACAAGAGACCACTGCTTACAAATCAATTTCAAATAGTTAGAATTTCAGAGAACGCAGCAAGGATGCGATAGTGAATAACAGCAGTGGGGAAAGGTTCCCAACCACGGGGCAACGCACTCTGACAACAGCAGCAAGAAGTAGGCTGGGCAGAGTTGGCATTAAGTGAAATTTAATACGAAGTTGCCTCTTTCCATAGTGTTTTTCTGAGTCTTTCTGATTTTGTTTTGTCTTACTAGTCACTTTTACAACACATGCAGATCAGTCCATATCCTCTGGGTCTTTCTATAATATTTCTAATATCTGTCATTTTTCCTCTGAAAAGTTGGTACCCCGACATGCCACCAACATCAGTGAAGACCATGCATCCACATTAGGTTGTGCCACATCACACTCACTTATTCTGGGCAGCACATTGGCCCCTTCATCCTTTCAGAAAGCCATGTTTGGCATTTGGGTGTTAATTAGAACAGGAGTCAATTGGTTAGGGAAGTTTATTGAGCTTGTATCTCAGTCAGATGGAGTGGGTTTGTTTTCTCTTCCAAGGGTTCCCATTGTATCCTCAGGATACACCCAATCTCATCAAAATCAGAATAAAGGATGGATTCCATGGAATGGGAACCAATACCCATACAATCTCAAACCCTATAAGCAACTCAAAACATGTATGCATAACGATCACTAGTTTTCACAAGCGAGAGATAGATATCTGCTATGGTTTGAGTATGATCGGCCCCCTAAGAGTCCTGTGATGGAAGCTTGGCCTCCACGGCGATGGTTTGAATTTGTAGAACCTTTAGCAGCAGGGTCTGTTGGAAGGTGGTGATATCTCGGAGGCACCATCTCCAGAGGGAGGGCTTCATGCAGGTCTTGTAGGATTGGATCCATTTCCATGAGAATGGGTTATCATAAATTGAGTTCAGTGATTAGAACTCATTCTCTGGTACAAAGTCCCCATTCTCATCTCTTCTTCCATTTCTCTTCCACACTGTGCAGCCAGAGAGCCCTCCTCAGGATAGTGACAAGGTGTTCTTTAGATCCTCCAGCCACCAGAATTATTATTAGCCGAGAAATCCTTCATGCTTTATAAGTTAGCCAGCCTTGTATAGTCTGTGATAGCCGCACAAAGTGAGCTGTTATTATATATTGCTCAACAAAATGTGGCACATTGAGGAGTTTCTCAAAGCATGGAGCATCATTCAACTAAAAGACACATTTTAAACAAGGAGATCACAGGCGTGGCTGTTCAAGGCATTTTAATTGTCAGAAGAACACAAAATAGAAGTTAGTATTTGATTTTTTTTTTTTTAAAAAAAAAGAGGGGATAGGGCAGTGGTTCTCAGCCTTCCTAATGTTGTGACTCTTTAATACAGGGCCTCGTGTGGTAGTGATTCCCACAACCATGAAACCATTTTCATTGATCCTTCATAACTGTAATATTGCTACTGTTAAGAATCAAAATGTAAACATCTGACAGACAGGTGATCTTACATGACCTCTATGAAATGGTCATTTGAACCCCAAAGGGTTCTTGACACCACAAGCTGAGAAGATGAGTTGAGCTAGAGGGATGGCTTAGTCACTATGAGCATGTATTACTTATGCAGAGGACTCCAGTTCAGTTCCCAGCATCCATATTAGGCTACTCACGACCACATCCAACTGCAGCGCCAGAGCATCTGGTGCCCTCTTCTGGCTTCTGGGAGCATTTGCAATCATGTATACACATGCATACACACACACACACACACACACACACACACACACACACACACACACACGGGGAGGGGTGGGGTGCGGGGGTGTAAAAATTGATTAGGACATAAGCAAGTGATATATAGCAGTTTGTGATATCACAATCAATATTTACCTCTCTCTCTCTCTCTCTGTATGTGTGTATGTATATATGTGTGTGTGTGTGTGTTGTATATATGCCACAGCTCACATGTAGAGGACAACTTGCAGGAGCCAGTTCTCTCCTTCCACAATGTAGGTCCTGGAAATTGAACTCAAGTGATCAGGTCTGGCAGCGAGCACTTTACCGACAGTGAACACTCTCACTGCAGACTGAAACATCAAAACATCAATTCTAAACAGAAAGTCCTGATAAAATGACGGGTACTTCATTTTTCTCTCTGTACTGTTCTTTTTCAAGTATTCCACTGTGAAAAGTAACTATCCTAGTTACTAGAAAGAAAGAAAAACTAATTTAAACAGCTCTCCAGTGAAGACCATGCCACTTCAGATCTCCCAGTTTTATACAGGGATTCTTCCTCTGTTCCCTTCCCCTTCAACCAGTCTGTTCAGGAAAAGAGATGAGCTTTGATGGTGGGCACAGATCAAATTAAACTACTGAGTTTCATGAGGCTAATATTCCAAATTAGAGATTTCAGCTCCGTCAACTTGTTCTAACGCACTTTGGCCTGATGAAGCGTTACTTATGTGAATAATTAGCTTGAATGGGGTGGGAAAGCAAAAGGGCAGCACTTTAGGCAGTTGCCGACCGTTCTTCCTCAGATGCTCTTACAAATAAAACAGAGGAGGGTACGGCAGGCAATTCACTTCTCCTCCTGAGGGTACTCCTCCTCCAACAGGTACTCAGCCATGTTGAGACCACATGCTCAAACAGGAGCATCTGTATGAAGATAACTGCTGCAGGACAACCTACATGCATTAGTCCAAACGATCTAGCATGGAAGACGAAGAGGAACAACCTGCGTGTGGGTCTATCGGAGCAGCCAGGGCTGTAGTGGGTGAATCAATTCTGTCACTTTGAGACTTTTTGTTTTTAATAATCTATATTCCTACAGACAACCATTTTCCTGTGCTAGCTAAGTGCAAGGCTTTAGTCTTTTGGGCGGGGGGAGGGGCGGACAGGGCCTCACTCTGTTACCCCAAGTTGGACAGAACTCAATTTGTAATCCAGATTGGCCTCAAATTTATGATAATCTCCCGGTCTCAGGCTGATTCAGGCAGGAGCCATCACACCTTACTGGAGAGCAAAGGAAGGCAGACAGAGAGCACTGACTCTCCAGCTTCAACCACAACCCAATCTGATCCCCTTCCCACCTCCAGCCCTGGATATTCAGTCTCTTCTTTTGAAGCTAGACTCAGTAGGGCTTGAAACTGGCTCCAGACGCTGCGTAGCATCAGCAGATGGTGGAATCTTCTAGGAAGCAGTTCTACTGTGGGTTTTCTATTCCCTAACCAAGTCTTTTAAACATAATGTGCTTTCTCACTCGGCTTTCTCATTTCTTAGCCAGTCTCTATGATATTACGAGGGAGAAATGGCAGGAGGGAAGAAAGAGAGCCCAGCTCAGTCTTCTATTCCACATATACCATGAGAAGCCTGGCTTCTTTTCTTCCCAGAGGCCAGGATTTCTTTCCCTTTTCCACACCTGTTTTTAACTTTTGTGGCTTTTGTTTGGTTGATTGGTTCATTTTCTGTGTGCTTACATGTGTTCGCTCACACGCATGTGGAGACCAGGGGTTGCCATTAGGTGTGTATGTGACTCGTCACCTTTTAATTTTTTTTTAATTTTAAGTTTTGAAAAGCAGAGTCTCTTACTAAACCTGGAGCTCACTGACTGGCTAGACTATCCAGCCAGTGAGCCCCTGGGATCCTCCTCTCTTCTCCTCCCAACACTGGGTTTACAAAAGCACACATCACGGTGCCCTGCTCTGTATGTGGGTGTTAGGGATCTGAACCCAGGTCCTCATGCTTCCGCAGTGAGCACTTTATATGTTTGGATGCCTGGCCTGTCTTTCTTTCTTTTCTTTTCTTTCTCTCTCTCTTCTCCTCTCCTCCCTTCTCCTCTCCTCTTCTTTTATTTTGTTTAAACCATTCTCTGGTCTTATCTGGTGATTCCTTCTTTAAAAAAAAAAAAGGTTAGACCTTTGTGTTCATGTGTGTACTATGTAGAGGTCAGAGGACAACAGTGGGAGTTGGTTCTCTCCTTCCACTGTATAAGTCATAGGATCAAATTCAGGTCCTCAGGCTTGGTGGCAGGTGGCCTTTATTGACAGAGCCATTCTACCCTGTCCTTGTCTGGTGATACTTGATTTTAAAATGACTAGATCTTTCCTGAGGATCCCACAGAAGGAGCTCAGTGGATCTGAGTTAGAAATACCGCTGTCAATCTTAATCATCCAACTGCTTTGTAAGTAAATGATGGTTGTTAAGTTTTTCTTAATTAAGATTTTTAGACCTGACAGACATTTCCTATGTTTCTACAAATTATTTAGCTGCTCATATTAAAAATATAAATATAGAATTATTTCTATGGAAAAAAAACCCATTAAAAAAATTCCTGCCAGAACCCAGAGTAAGATAGTTTTAAAGATAGTTGCGCCACAAAAATAGAGATGTTTTTATTTTATTTTCTTGTCTTGTCTTCTTTTTGTTTATTTTTGTTCTTCCTCAGCTCCTTTCTACTCATTTCCACTTCTGGTCCCCCCAGTTTCTAGGAGTTCCCCAAATCTGTCCCCTAAATTCCCCTTTGCTTAAGCTTTGGTTCTGGCCTTTCAAAAATATTAACCAATATAACCAATTTCCATATTGCTTTCTCTCCTTGTGCTGAAATTTCCATCGATGGAGCATACACTAGATAACAGTAATCTAAATGTTATCTCCCAGATACACTTCCCAGATCTGCTGCCTGGAAAAGGGAACAGGCAGCAGAACAAAGGGGTGGGTGCAAGCATGCATTAGTTCAGCAGTGCAGTGATTGTAACGTGTGTTCAGGAAACAACGATGTGAGTTTGCACAGCTCTGTCTGCAGTACTGGCAGTGAGACGTTGCCAGAATAAACCCCTAGTTGGTTGGTTTAAGACAAGGGCTGTGTTAAGATCTATCCTTTCTTCTCTGGTACTTAACCCACTTTGCCAGAAATAAATATCACTGAGCCCAAGTATGAGGTACACTGCCAGCTTGAGCTATAGAGCAAGGCCTTTGTCTTAAACACACCACAAATAAACTACCATCGGGACAGGGATACAGCCATTGCTTTACAGGGATGGTGGGGGAAGGTCCAACAAATACCTAGTCTCTATTTTAGTATTGAGGATACCAAGCTTTAGAGAAATGAAGCTTTCCAAGGCTGAAACCTTTCTAAGGCTGAAACCCACATCACCTGGTTCATTTTATAAACCAAAGAGGCAGGCAAAGTAATTGTATAGGCCAAGAGAAACAGGTACTAAAGACATGAAGATTGTATGCTTTAATTATTAATTTCTTATATTGAGACTAACACATACACACACACACAAGTCCGGATAGGAACCCATTACTTTTATGACAGTGTAACATTTGGCTGTTCCAGAGAAAGGACAGGGAGAGTATCAAGTGTATAATGAGTGTATTAGATATGAGATAGGATGGGTAACAAAACGGAGGCCCCGGCACTCTATATGCTGTTAGGTTTAGCAGAACCCACGCATAGAAACCCGTGGCACACAGTAATGTAAGAATGATGCTTTAATTTAGACCAAGCTACTACCCGGCTTATTATTGGCCAACTGCAAAAACTTTTCTACTCAGATTATGCTTTTATTCTTTATTTACAACCCACAGTGCCAAATAAAAAAATAACTTAACTTTAGGCTCCTGCTTGCTCGCTTCCCTCTAGACTTTACAAATCACGTGGTTACTGGAGTGACTCCACGCACGAGTCGTGAGAACCCCGGCATCACGGGAGCGGCTGATCAAGGTCCTCTGGAACCGGGACAGAAAGGCGTCCCTTGGAGCTGCAGGCGACAGCGGGCTGGGAGGAGCGTCGCCCAGCGGTCGAGGCAGCGACAGTACCGGGTGGCAGAGAGCCTCCCACCTCCCGCAGCTCCACAGGCAGCGCCGGGAGGCGGGGCTGCAGCCTATTGAGGCTGAGTATTGGCTGGAGAGGTTGGGGAGGAGGGGCGAGCGCGCCGTGATTGGCGGAGGCCGGCGCCGGAGGGGGCGGGGCTGCTATAAAGGACGCGTGCCTGTCGCGGCGCAGGCAGTCGGCTGTCGGAGCTGCGCGGCCGTGTGGCATCCGGGAGCGGGCGGTCGCGGGGGTGGCGGGGACTCGAGCGGCGGCTGCGTGGGGTGCTGGGCTGGCGGCTACACGGCTGCACCTTCCTCGCGGAGCCCGGAGCCTACTTGGAGCGACTGCGGTGAGGCGGCAGCCCCGGTGCACACCCGAGAAGAAGCGGCCGTGGCGGCGGCGGCGGCGGCGGCGGCCCCAGCCATGCTGTGCTATGTGACGAGGCCGGACGCGGTGCTGATGGAGGTGGAGGTGGAGGCAAAAGCCAACGGCGAGGACTGTCTCAACCAGGTGAGGGCGACGATCGGAACGGGAATCCCTGCTTGTCCCCGGGAAGCCTCGGGGCCTCTGGGTTGCTCCTCATGAGCCGGGCGACGTTGCACCAGCGGCCCGTGGAGCGTGCCCCGGACGCCAGGCTCCAGCCTCCTCTTCTTCCCGGCGGGAGGGGGAGGGGGCGTAGAGGACTCGTACAGTGGGGGATCCCGGGCCTGGGGACCGGAACACTGCCGGGAGCCGCCACTCTGTCCCCCTAACCCTGCACTTTTCTCTAAAGAAGGTGGCCCGGCACACCTGCCGCAGGTGTGTGCGTGATGCCGCCCGTGGGGTCCTCGCAAAGTCCAGCAGCGCCACCCGCGTCCCGGGATGGGGTGGCTGCAAGCAGTCGTCGTCCCCGGGGTTCCCCAGCTGACCAGGTGGGCCCTTGCTTCAGTCGCTTCTCAGAAGGACAGTTCACCTGACACTACGGGCTTGCTGGGGATCCGCAGTATCCTGGGTAATTTGCAGGGAACGGTTCCGGCAGTCTCCCGCTTGGGGTTTTCTTAAGAACTCGTATGTTTTCTTAAGAGTGACTAAGTGAACAGCGTGTGCATGATGGACATGGCAGACACATTTGCTCCCCTTGAAATACTGCCTTCGGGTCCTGTAGACCTGAGCTGTTTTGGAAAGCCGCTTGCAAAGAAAGCTTAGCTGACACTTGTGGCATGCTTCCTCAATGTGTTTGTGTTTTTGGAATCCAGATGGTTAAAACTGTCCAGATAATAAGCTGCCAAATCAGCTGTGCAGATGGTGCTGGTGGAGGGAATTCCAGCGATTGAAATAAGAAATAAAATACCCCGTGGGTTCTTCCTTCTCAGTCTTTTGGAAAAGCCGTTTTGGGGGAATCCTTTTCTTGTGTAATTGGTCATACCCTGGACATATTCGAGCAAGGCCGAGCCTCCTTTGGACAGCTATTTGTTTGTTTGGTTGGCATTGCTGGCACCTTAAAACATTGTTTTGCAGTCTCCCACTGGAATTGTAACAAGGTAGAACTTTGTAGAAGTAGATGACAGTCCTTCACTCAGGTGGAGCCCTTGAGTTTGCACTGCTCATGCCAGCTACCTTCATTCTCTCTTTTAGGTGTGCAGGCGATTGGGAATCATAGAAGTGGATTATTTTGGACTGCAGTTCACGGGTAGCAAAGGTGAAAGCTTATGGCTGAATCTGAGAAACCGGATCTCGCAGCAGATGGATGGGCTGGCACCTTACCGGCTAAAACTGAGAGTCAAGTTCTTTGTGGAGCCCCATCTCATCTTACAGGAGCAGACAAGGTAAAGTGAGGCTGAAATAACTCATGTCAGGTACACCTCCGATTCCGATTAGAAGGGGCCGTTGTGCTCTCCCAGACAAATTTGACATCGTGCAGAGGAAGTTCAAGAAAAACTTAAATTTCTTTTCAAAGCACAGTTGGCCTGAGTGACTTTTCCAAGTCTTGTTTTGGTTTATTTTGGTCTCTATAATATTAACGGGAGAGGGTTGACTTCTTACAAACAGAAAGAAAAACCTCAAGACTGACTTCCTGACAGCAGCATCTAATGCCCGAGAGTAACCCCGCCTCAGCAGTGTTACTACAGGTCATTGTCGACAGTTCTAACCGAAAGCAGGAAACAGTTCCTCTTGGGTTACTTAAACTTGGTCAGTCTTCAGCCTAGTGTCAGATTACAGTGTGTAGAGGGAGTGCTCTGGCCTCCTGCACATTTTAAAACTTTTTTGTTTCATGAAAACTTAATAAAAGAACTCTTTGAAGGCCACTGTAACTGAATTCCAGCCCACAGATACATTAAACATGATTGTTGGGCATTAGACTTTTTTTTCTCCTTGTTAAAATGAGGGCCACCAGCCATGGTAGACGTCTGAAGCATGTGGTCTTCTTATTCAAACAACCAAAAAAAAAAAAAAAAAGTGTTTCCCTCTGGACTGACTGTAATACTTTTCTCAAAGATGAACCAAAATAGGAAAGCGATGTTTAATATTTATTACTGAAATGCAAGAGACTTACGGTGGCATGTCGGGGTGGAAAAAAAGAAAATGATTGGTTTTAAAACCACAGCAGACTTTGGATCCCAGCACTGATGTTTTCCATACTCCCGTGGCTTGGAAATGTGCCATGCATGTGAAAAATGCGATCCTGTAGATTCTGACTCATAATCAGGGAACAGGATCATCAGAGAGGTTTTAACATACCATCTTTTGTTTATTTACCAAATAACCAATGGGGACATTCTAAAGTACTATTCGTTTGGATTTGAAATGTCTACTTTGCCTTGCTGTAACAATGTAAAGATTGAGAGGGATTTTGTTTATGAAGGAGACTGGCATAATGAATTTTTACTGCTTCTGAAAATACCTTACAAATATTCGTGTGGCGGCATGCTTACAGATGTTGTGCTGTCTCTGTTAATCACAAGAGGCTCTCTCTTTTTTCTCAATTACACTTCATATGTGCATGTGCCTGCATGCATACACACCTGTACACGTGTGGAGGTCTCCTTCCGCTATGTGGGTCTCAGAAATTGAACTCTGGTTGTCAGTGTGACACAGCATTGGCTTGTGGTGTGTGTGTGTGTGTGTGTGTGTGTGTGTGTTTCTAGCAGTCGTATTATGATGCTACAGTAATTTCAGGGCTTCCAGGTGCAACCCAATTCTAATGACACAAATTTATTTTTGAAATCTGCCAACTTTGGCGAAGCAAATACCTCATTTAAACAGTGGAAGGATAATGGCATCATAAATTTTTATTGGGACTGTGTTCGTGCTTCATGATTGACTGTGAGCTGGTCTCTACCTGGCTCTCCCGTAATTGGGTCAATACCTATTATCAAATCCACTTTTTTCATGTAACAAAGAGACGTTTATGAATTAGTACTCAAATCAAATTTCCAACATTGGTTTTTCCGTTATTGACTCGATTGTCTTTGTCTCTTGGGATTGGTAGCTAATGGCACTCAAAGTATGTTCCTTCCTAGTTCAACTAGGTAATTTCAATTGGTTTTCATTCCTCTTAGAAATCCCAGAAAAATGGTTAGTGTAAGCTGGGCCAGGTAGCAGCCCTGAAAAACCCAGCTGCTTGGAAGGTAGAGAAAACTGTGAGGTCCCTCCTGCCTGGCCACAGTGTGGGTTCAGGGTTAGTCTGGGGAACTTAGTGAAACCCTGTGTCAAAAGTAAAAGGTAAAATGAGAGTTGAGAACATAGCTCAGCGGTCAAGTGATTGCTTAACTTGCCCAAAGCCCCAGTATTGGATAAATAAAGGGAGGAGGGGTGTAGTGTAGTGTAAACTTTTTTGAGTTCCTTTTATTATGTTGGTGAAGTTTGTATGGTTTTGTGGAGTTATCCAAAATATAAAACTTTTAAGAAAATGCTTAAAGTTGATGACCATTCTTCTTTACTGTCTGCATAAAGTAATATCTAATTTGCATTTGTTCCCTCTAATTGGGGTGTCAAAAGTCATACGAGGTCCAATTTAATCTTTTTAAAATATTTATTTTGAGTGCACGGATATTTTTCGTGCATGAGTGCCCTGTGTAGCACATGTGACCGTGGTGCTTGATGAGGTCGAAGAGAGTATTGGATCCCTGAGACTGGAATTATATAAGGTTGTGATCTGCCATGTAAGTGCTGGGAATGGAACTTGGGTCCTCTAAAAGAGCAGCCAGTCCTCTTAACTGCTGAGACGTCTCTCCAGTCCTCCCCGGTTAACATTTTTTTTTTTCTTTTTATCATGGTACTAAAGAAAGAAATTATTTTTATTTAATGTTGTATTAGCCAAATTTTTTTTTAAAAGGCCTTTTGACAAACTTTTTGATATTCTCTTGTTTGTTGTAAAATATTTATGTTGAATGTTTGGTTCTACAGTAGATCTGTGTGTACAGTGAGTAAACGCGGCTTTGGCAATTCAGTTTCAAGAGGTGGCTTTACGGAGGCAAGCTAGCTAATGAGGGTGAGTAAAAGGGAATAGTTGAGCAGAGTTGCCCACTGAAGACCACTAAGCAGTATTTAGTGTAGTAGAGCAGGTTTAATGTGAAGAGGCAGTTAATACACTAGTTAGCATCAGGCAGGAAGGCCTAAGTACCATTGGGGGACCCTGGGAGCCAGGGAGAAGCCATTTCACTAAAGAGGAGCACTGGCTTGCTATCCAAGGTTATCTTACATGGTAGATCGGGCTAATCTGGTCTTGGGCTTAATCTTAGATTTGGTGAGCTTACCCTGATTATTCCATTTGCTCTTGAACGGAGGGCCTGGGTAGAAGGGGAGTCTTGTTCAGCTGGCTGGTGTGGATTACAGATGGAGGCAGCAGGTATTTCCAGCAGATGTTTGCCATGCTGTGGATTGAAATGAAAAGAGAAACAAATTAATGTGTTCTGGAAGTAAATCTGAAATAATAATCATCTTAGTAGAAACTCCTGCCTTTCCGGGGCTCACAGTTCTTCACAATGAATTCTGCCAACATTTTCCAAACCAGAGATTAGGGAAGTGCCTGGTTCGCCTCCACAGTGGTGGTTATGCCATCCTCTGCTGGCAGGGTCTTTATGTTTCTTTTTGTTTGGCTACATTTTCAGAGCTCTGTGGTTTCTGTTAGGGACAGTCCAGTTTGATTAAGGTTAACCAACATCTGGATTCACCCTTCTTCCCATAAAACAGTCCCTGTATGAAAACGTTGAGTCCTAAACTGATGTTCAGAGAAACTCGGTAATCCTGGACATAATATTTCCTCAAGACTTCTGTAATAGGAGAGCAAGGATAAATCCCTCCCCAGTTCCTAAGCTCAGCTCATCACATCTCCCTGGAATGCCTTCTCTAGCACTACCTGGGAGGCTGCGTTCTCCCAAGACACCACCTTTCTTTAGAGCATCGATAGCTTCTAATGTCACAGCAACTTACGTTCTGTGTGAGTCACTCCAACAAGGCAAATTCCATCAAAACTGATCAGCACTGTATCTGCAGAATGTAGCACGTGTGCACTGTGTAAATATCTTGTTAATCAATAAATTAAGAATTTAGAAGCGTGGAGCTAGAGATGGCTCAGTGGTTTAGAATACTGGTTGCTTTTGCAGAAGACCCAGGTTTGGTTCCTAGCACAAATGTAGTGGCTCACAACCACCTATAGCTCCATTTCCAGGGTTCCAATTCCCTCTTTTCTGAAGGTACCAGATATGCACATGGCACACATACATACATAGCAGACAAAACGCTCATGCACATAAAATAAAAAATAAATAAATAAAACCTCAAACAAAAACAAAACGAAAAGCTCACAGAGCCAAAACCACAGACAAACTCCAGGCAAATGGGATATGGTCATTTCAAACCAATTTAGGACCAGTCCGACTGTCCTAGCCAGGGTCGAAAGTCATGTTCAGTCTTTCTTAATGTCAGTTTTGGTAAAGATTGTTTTTGTAATCTGTGTGATTAAGGATAAGAACATTCTATATGACAGTTTATCTATAGCCAGTGTGTGTCTATCATGAAGGTTCATGTATCTATTATAAAGGTTCATTTATGTTTTCTATACTGTATATGGAATGGCAGAATCAGCTTTCCTCTCCCCATCCCTACCTCTCCCCTGTCTCCTTCTTTCTCTCTTCCACTCCCTTTTCTGTTTTTACTTGCCAAAATATACAATAAGACCAAGTAGCTGGGCGGTGCACACCTTTAATCCCAGCACTCTGGAGGCAGAGGCAGGTGAGTTCCAGGACATCCAGAGTTATAACAGAGAAACCCCATTTCAAAAAAAAAAACTACCAGGAAAATTAAGACAAACAAACAAAAAAAGTAAAAGCGTACATATATATTATTTCCAAAGATTATAAATTAAATTTCTGAATCCTACTTACCTTCTCTTTACCAAAGCATAGGGGTGTTTGCATTGCTGTGTGGTGCTTATTTTACATAAGGAACTCTTATCCGAGGACCTTCATTCCATACATTTATATGAAGTATTCAAGGAGCATTTTTTAAAATGGCATTTTATATATTCATTTTTGTGTGGGGGAGTATGTTATATGCATGTGATGTATGTATGTATGTGAGTGTGCAGGTGCACGTCCATGCATGTGCATTCCAGAGATTGACAGCTTGCTCACACAGGCACCTATTGCCATGAGTAAGGACATTCTTTAGAAGTGCAGACTTTATGCTTTCGAGTAATACTATTCTCCTGGCACAGACTAATCTCTCTTGAGGCTGCAGGCCTCCCTGTGGCAATCCTCTTATATTAACTGCTTTAGGGCTCAAGAAGGAACATCTTAAGAGTGGTTCCATTTGGGGTTTGAAAAAGACCGCCTTAAGCCTAGGTAGAGACCTGACTTAGTAACTCCATGCTAATCATCTACCCCTGACAGGTTTTTCAACTGTGAGCCCTCCCTGATGTAGGCCTGACAGTTTGATAGAGCTGAAGCTATCTGAACCCAAGCCCTAATGTGTTGCTGTCTTGGCTCAGCAAAGAAGACACGGAGGCACAAGCAAGTCCCATACTGGACAGCGGAACCCCGAGGGTCCCATCTTAGGGGTTTTTATTGATACTTAAGCTCCTAGGGTGTTCTACTGATACTGGTTCTGCCAGAGAGCCGTGAACATGTGCCGATCATGAGCAATCAAACATCTTTTACATAAAGCCAACACCTACAGACAATACAAATGCCAAGGCCTAGGCAGCCCTTCTCCCAACACTGCACAGAACAACCATTGTAAACATAACTAAAAATAAACTTCTGCATCACTGATGTTATTTTCCCAACCTCCTAAGAATTTCAAAAATGGAGGAAAGTTGAGGGTTTTTATCATGAACACCCACATAGCCCTCCCCCTAGATCTTACTATTAAGTTTAACATGCCTACTTTATTGTATAGTGAATCATTAATGGGTCCTTCCAACCATCCATCAGCTGGTTTTTTTGATACATTTTTAAACAAGTCATATATAAGTACCCTTCCTTTTAAATACTTCACTAGAAGTTCAGTTCGTTAAGTAGAACTTACTGCTTGCATGTGGTTCTTTTTTCTTTTTAGTTAAAATTTACATAGTATAAAACATATAAATCCTAATTATATCTCTTAATGAGATTCGATGAGTTCACGTTTAAACAATACCTCTGCCGAGATTGAGAACAGTAACCTGATCCATCATCCTGGAAAAAGTGTCTTTTCTGCAGTTGGCCCAAACTGCCCACCCTTACCTGTACTGACTCTGCTGTCAGCGTTGTGGCTTTCCACTCTTAAGATTTGCTGTACCTGTTCAGCTTTTTGCACAGGGAATCATTCAGGAGGTTCTGCTCTATGTCTGCCTTCTTTTAACCATCATAAATTGTGTCGAGATCCCTCATACTGTTGTATGCATCTGTGGAGTTTTCTATAATAGTGGTTTGGTCTTTCTCTTTTTGTTTTGCTTTGTTCTGTGCTAGGGATTGAACACGAACATTCTAGGTCAGTACTCTGAGCTACACACCGGCTTCATTTCTTTTTACTCCCGGATGGTATTCTGTACTGTTTGTTGATCCACGGTCCTATCGATGAGCGCCTGTTGTCCATGAATGAAGCTGCTATAAACATTCTAATGCAAACTTTTTTTTCCTTGTAGACACATGTGTTTTCATTTTCCTTGGGTAAATACATAAGAATACAATAGCTGGGTCATAGTACGATTGTTTAGTTGTAGACGTTACTGCCAGACCTTTCCCACAGCATCTGTACTCTTCCGTACTTGGACTCCCACACAAAATGTAAGAAAAACGAGTGTCTCCACATCCCTGCCAGCCTTCCGGTGGATACATGGTGGTAGAGTGTTGGGGTTTTAATTTGCATTTCTCCGATGATTAATGATGTCCGTCAGATTTTCATGTGCTTATTGGCCTTTCCTTTGGTGAAGTGTCCAAGTCACCCATTTTGAACGTTTGCCTTTACTTTTGAGCTGTCCACATTCCTTATGTATCCTAGATACCAGTTCATTGTGAAATCTGAGTTTTATAAATATATGTTCCCCCTGTGGCTTGCCTGTTTTCCTGATGCCTTTTGGTGAGTAGGAGTTTTTAATTTTAGTGAGGTCTAATTTATTCTTTTTTTTTTTTTTCCTTTCTGGAGTTTATTGACTGTGTCCTGAAAAGCCTTGTCAACCCACTAGCCACAAAGTTATTCTTAGGCTGAATCTCAAGCCAGTATATCTTTAATGTTTACATGTAGGCCTATGCTCCATCTCGAACTGATTTTATGAGAATGCTATAAGATTAAAAAAAAAAAATCTCAGCAATTTCTGTTTCCGTTGGTCGTTTTTAAATATAACTTGGCAGTTGGAGTTTGGTTTAAAATAAACCGATGCAGTTAAGTGACTCATTGGACAGAGATGGGATTCTTGATTGTAACAGGGTCTGCCCGGGGTAAGTGGCCGTCCAGACAGTCCTTCCTGTGCATGCACTTCAGAGGACATCATGGTTCAGCTATCGGCAACTGGGTTTTTGAAAATAAGTAGATAGCCATTCTAAAGATGTGTTAAGTTCATTACTTGCATTTTGAACATGAGACTGCATCTAGTTATTTTACATTTGTTGTCAAAAGCTCTTCAAAGTGGCGTAACTGGCAAGATTACTGGGAGGTTGTGCCCAACAGTAACCATCTTAGTTACCTTTCTGTTGCCATGACAAGACACTATGACCAAGGCATTTAGTTTGGGGGGAGTCACAATTCCACACTTCCTTAACCATCATGTCAGGGAACTTGGCAGTAGGCAGGCAGATCTGGTGCTAGAGCAGTAGCTAAGAACTTACATCCTGATCTGTGGGCAGGAGAGAGACAGCAAGATGGAGATAGAGATAGAGAAAGAGAGAGAGAGAGAGAGAGAGAGAGAGAGAGAGAGACTAACTGGGGATGGCATAGGCTCTTGAAACCTCAAAACCCACCCCGAGTGACACACCTCTTCCAACAAGGCCACACCTCCTAATCCTTCCCAAATAGTTCCTCCAACTGGGGAATAAGCATTCAAACATAGAATTATAAACTCAAAGCCACTCACAAGTCCTGAGCCCCTGTTGGAATCATGTCTTTGAGTACTGCAGTCCTCGCTCTTGGAAAGAGCACACTGGTAAATCTGATAGCTTATCAGAGCTGGTAATATTAGTCACCCCTGCTCCCTTACACTGGTGCCTAGACCCCTGTCACCCAGAAGTCCATCTGTGGCTGGAGTTACTTCGATAGGATGTGTTCCTGTCCTCCAAAAACTGTGTTCCATCTAAAAAAGAAAAACAACTATCAGACGTGTCCAACCCAGAACCCCAATGTGGGGTGGGACACAGAGGCAGTGCATGACAAGTCTTTATGGACTTGAAATGAAAGGCGACCATAAAGCCATAAGAACTGAAGGAGGGGCCTTCGGGGGTCTACATAGACAGCGAAGAGGAGGTCTGCTTGTGCCTGCTGGGCGCTGTGCACAGTTCAGCCTCACTGGCTGGAGAGGGCCAGCGTGCCCCTCCACCTCTGCCTCGTTCCAGCTCTTATCCACTCATGGGGAAGCATGGGCATTGCTCTAGGCTCCTAGCCACCTGTTTACTCTGGGTTACCGTCTCTTTGCTTTGATTTTGGCAGCTGTCCCTCCAGAAGTAGGCGTAGAGAATTTGGAGAAAGAAATTGAATAAATTTGAAAAGTCGTCTTTGGCAGCTCTCCGTACTGTTTAATAAAGCAGGAAGCAGTTTCAAACTGTATGCTAGGAAAATAAGTCAAAAGAGACCTTTACGTTCACAGTAATTAAATTGAGAAGGCTCAGTTTGTGGTGCTAATCTTAAAATCTTTTGGCTCAGGATTTCTTCTTGAGTGTAAGCGTAGATTCAGACTTTAGGCTCCTGAAAGCATACCCCCTGATTGAACAGCCACAGGTACCTTATGTCATTACGTTAAGATTCCATTTTCCCTGTGAGACACACCAGGTTTTTGTTAGAACTGTAGACCTACCTGCATTTTCTGAGAGCTGCTGTTACTGCTTCTGCTTTCTCCCCCCACCCCCACTTCCTCCTTCTTTTCTTTAAAGACAGATCTCACTATGTAGACCAGGCTGGCCTGGAACTCAGAAATCTCTCTGCCTCTGCTTCAGAGCACTTGGATTGGAGGTGTGAGTTGCCACACTGCTTATCTGTATAGCTATTTTTAAAAGCAGGCATGTGAGTATATGTGTGTGTGTGTGTGTGTGTGTGTGAGAGAGAGAGAGAGAGAGAGAGAGAGAGAGAGAGAGAGAGAGAGAGAGAGGAAGGATTCCTTTGCCCCAGCAGGGCCTCTTTTTCAGTTTAGCAGTATGGGGGAAGACTTTAAAGACTACCAGATGTCTGCATTGATAAAAACTATCTCTTCTCTTTGAATGCTACTATGTTTTTTTTGTTGTTGTTGTTTTTTTGTTTTTTTGTTTTTTGGTGATTTCTTCTTGGAGCTTGCAATATGGAAAAAACCTGAAACATTTAAGGTCGTTTCACCATCTTAAACATTTATAATTACTGAACATGCAAACAATTGAACTGATTATTTCTTAGTTAAGAAAGACGAATGGCTCTTGTCAGCTTGATAGTTTGAGGTTCTCAGCACAGTCCCTTTCATCTGTCACCTCACTTGTCCTGATTCCTTTCTTACCTTTCTCCTGCTTTTCCCTTGAGTGGCAAACTTAGGCGTGGAACAAAACTGGAAAGTAAGGAGCCAAGCTGACACCGAGTTCAGAGTTCACCAGTGGCTGGAATTCATTATTGTGCCTTTTGAGCACATGTGAGAGGCTGCCACAAGTCATCTACTACAAGTTAGGTCTTCTAGCTGAGTATAGTGGTTGGGCACACCTGTAATCTTCAGAGGCAAAAGGATCCAGGGTTGAATGCCAGCCTCAGCTGCATAGCAAGTTCGAGACCAGCTTCAGCTATATGATTTCCTATCCCAAAAAACCAACCAACCAAAAAAATAACTTTTAAATTTTCTTTAAAACATTATAATGCAGCCAGGCAGTGGTGGTACATGCCTTTAATTCCAGCACTTGGGAGGCAGAGACAAGAGGATCTCTGTGAGTTTGATGCCAGCCCAGTCTACAGAGTGAGTGCCAGAACAGTTGGAGTTACAACAGAGAAACTCTGTCTCAAAAAGACAAAGAAAATCAAAAAAAAAAAAAAAACAAAACAAAACAAAAAAACCCAACCCCAAAACATTATAATGCAAAGTGTTGTGAACTTTTATGACATTTTATTTGCTGATTGGAGGAGGGAGCATGCCATGCTGCACAGGTAGACGTCAGAAGACAGTCTGTAGAGAGTCTCCTTCCACTGTGTGAGCTCAGGGGCTAGAATCCAGGTCCTGGGCCCTGGCTGCAAGCTCCCTTATTTGCTGAGCCATCCCTCTATACCTGTTCTCTTTGCTTAAAAAAGAAAGCACTTGATTGTGAAATTGCAAAGCTAGTTGAGCTTGTTTGATTGTTTTTTGCAGCACCAGGGATAAAAAACCCAGGGCCTTTGCACATGCTAGGTAATCACTCTGTCCCGGAGCCATACCCCAGTCCAGTGGCTGGCTCGGATACTGTTATCCCAAGCCTCAGTCATTCTCTCCTTCTTTTGCAGACATATCTTTTTCTTGCACATTAAAGAATCCCTCTTGGCGGGCCACCTCCAGTGTTCTCCAGAGCAAGCGGTGGAGCTTAGCGCCCTCCTGGCTCAGACCAAATTTGGAGATTACAACCAGAACACTGCCAAGTACAGCTACGAGGATCTGTGTGAGAAGGAGCTCTCCAGTGCCACCCTGAACAGGTAAGGCCACCGGAGGCTAGTGTGCGTGCTCACAGAGCTACCGACTTGATAAAAATCGGGAAATTGGTTGTATGGTGTAGTCATGGAATTTGTGAGGCAGAGCCCTGGCCATTGCCAGGTTCAACCAGTTATTTTCAGAAGATTCACGTGCCTTTTATTTGAGAAACTTAACCAGCACAAAACAGCCCACACAGATCAATGCCTTTATATGAAATGCCATAAATAACAAGAATCTTGAAAGTGCCTGACCTTTTAAATGTGCAAATCTCCTATATATAAATAAAAGTCTAGTGTGTCTATTGGGTGTTTGCTTCATCCCAGCAAGAAATACAGCAAGAGGCTCACCTACCTATTCCTGTGTAACAAGCTAATCCCAGCGGCTTAAAACAACAGACATTATCTGAGAATTCGAGGGCAGGGAAACAGCTGTGGCTGGAGGGTAGACCAAGCCCCAGAAGTCAGTCTCATCTAAAAACTCAGCTGAGGAAGGCAGCCTCCTTCTCTTTCCTCCTGACCTCAGGGTGTGCATGATCCAAGAGCAAGAGAGAAGAGCCAGGGAAGACATCAGACCTTCCTGACTCAGTCTCAGAAGCCAGTACCATGCCAGGTCATCTGCCATTTTCTGTTCTGTAGAAGCCAGTCATCAATCCAGATCATACTCAAGGGAAAGCTACATTAGGAGGCCAGATCACCAAGAACCACAGGAGAAACAGCCTTGCCACAACAGAGAATATAGATCTCCGTCTTCTTCAGTCACAAATAATCTAATCAGTCCCCTGTGCCGCTAGCCTGTCAGAAAGCTTGTAAAGTCTATGTAGATAAATGTGTGAGGGGACCCAGCCTACACATCTGTTTTATGTGTCTGTCTAGACATTTTCCGTAATTCTTTCAGTTTACCAGTGTTCCTTAAATTATAGGTTCTCCACATTTGTTGAGATCTTTTTTTAAAAGTGTGAAAAGTGTGTGTGTGTGTGTGTGTGTGTGTGTGTGTGTGTGTGTGTGTAAATGTAAGACAGCTGGTGAGAGTGAGTGCTTTTCCTTCTGCCTTGTGTGTCCCAGGGATCAAACTCAAGCTTGGCAGAGTAACATCTTTACCCACTGAGTCATCTCATTGGCCCTGATAATTGAAGTCTTGAACGGTGTCTTACAAGTATTTTATAGTAAATTGATAAGTAAGTGAAATAGTAATGTGCCATTTGGTGCCTTTGTGATTCATAAATGACCACATCCCTGTAATTCTCTAGTGAAGATGATAAGCTTTACGGAATGCATGCACTGATCTGTCTAACTCTCCACCTGTGGGTGTCCCGCAGCATTGTTGCAAAGCATAAGGAGCTGGAGGGCATCAGCCAGGCTTCGGCGGAGTACCAGGTTCTGCAGATTGTGTCGGCAATGGAGAATTACGGCATAGAGTGGCATGCCGTGAGGGACAGCGAAGGACAGAAACTCCTCATCGGGGTTGGTCCCGACGGCATCTCAATCTGTAAAGATGACTTTAGCCCCATTAACAGGTGACCCAAGTCTTCAATTACATCCATACGTACACACACACTCATGCATACATACAATCCTAAGCATGTATATCCATCTGTTGCTTTTTTCTGAAAATATAAAATAGTCAGAAATTCACCAGATACCCTATCATTTTTTAATGTATTCATTATTTAGCTATTTAATTAATAGTTAATTTAATAATCAACTATTTAATTGCTTTTTAAATGCTGACTTACACACTAGTGGGAAGAGTGTTTCAGGCCATAAACACTCTTGTCTGTCTCTGCATACACACACACACATTGAGAGTGCTCCAGCACTTGACTCTGCATCAAGTGTCTGGTTTACCGCCTGGTCATGGGCAACCTACAAAGGCATGCTGACACCATGCTGAGCTCCCTCACTTTTCTCCTGCCTTTCAGGACTGAGCTCACTCACTTTTCTCCTCCTGCCTTTCAGGATAGCTTATCCTGTGGTGCAAATGGCCACCCAGTCAGGAAAGAATGTCTACTTGACCGTCACCAAGGAGTCTGGGAACAGCATCGTGCTCTTGTTTAAAATGATCAGCACCAGGGCCGCCAGTGGGCTCTACCGCGCCATCACCGAGACACATGCTTTCTACAGGCACGTACCACTACGCACTCCCTAAGCTTGGGGTCACGGCTCAGTGGTGTTCAGGTGACTGGCAGGTCCCTGTGATTTCTCCCAGCCCTGAGTCAGTGAGTCTTACACAGAATAGAAGAGAATGGCTACTCTGAACACTCCCCTTTGCAGTGCTAGCAGGAGTCCTTACCAGCACAGAAAGTGTGCCTCACTCCTGCTTATCTCCCTCCTCATTTCCTTCCACAGCCAACTCCCAGCATAACCCCAGCTCGAGCCTGCTCTGGCCCTGCCCCAGCTGCTCTTTCCCAGAACAGTGACTTAGTTCTTTCCCTGCTGAGGAAGACCCCAGCCTGAGCCCTTGCTCCTTGCACTCTCAGGATACTTTTTACATTTAATTTAATTTTATTTGGTGCTTTTTGAGCAAAATCTTTGTGTCAAAGCTAGTTCACTCTATACCTCAGGTTGGCCTCAAACTCAACTGCAGTCCTCCAGCCTCAGCTTCCCAACTGCTGGGATTGCTGGCGTGCACCACCACACCTGGCCACGGTGAAGATTTTTAAATAACATTCTAGAGGGTACTCTCAAACTAAGTTGTGATTAGGTGTGATTAGAAAAAAAAAAAATTAAAGACTAAATTGTGGTTAGTAGGAAGCCTTCAAATTTTTTATGTTAAAATAGACTATGAAACAGAACAGAAAATTTGTAGGCATGTTTAACATAAAAGCCCAGACTTCAAAGAACAAATGTCCCTTTGCTTCTGCAAGCTGCTGAACCCGCAGCTCACAGCCCGGAGGAGCTGTGAAGTCTCGTCCCTGTATTTATAGCTGCTCCCCTGGAGGTACTTGGAGACCCCTGAGAACCTCAGAGGGGAAGTCACTGAGCTGCTAAGCATGTAAGATGGAAAGGACTTAGACATGCACACAGGAACATTAACTGTCTTGGTAAGGGATGTAGTCCATAGAAGGCTTGCCTACCATGCACGAAGCTCCACATGAACTGGCGTGGAGTGTGTGTCTGCGATCCCATCAGCTCTCAGGAGGTGGAGGCAGGAGGATCATGAAGCTCTGAGTCATCCTTAGCAACGTAGTTCTAGACCAGCCTCAGTCACATGAGACCTTGTCTCAAGAAAAAAATAATTAGCTGGTGTAGGTACATGCCTTTAATTGTAGCACTGAGGCAGGTGGATCTCTATGAGTTAAAGGCCATCCTGGTTTACAGGGTGAGTTCTAGGACCTACATAGTGAGAGCTTGTCTCAACAAAACAACAACAGCAATAATACTACTACTGAATGCCTGCTAAACCAGGCATGGTGGCATAGAACTGTAATCCCAGCAAGCAGGAGGACCAGATGTTTCAGGCCACCCTGGGCTCCATTCTCTCAAAAAGACCAAATACATAGGGAGGGAGATGGATGACAGTTAGACAGATAGATGATGGCTGCATGGATGATAGTACATAATAGATATTTAATAGATAAATAGAAGATAGATTGACAGAAGGATGATAATAGATAATTGACAAGATCAAAGATAGAAAGCTAAATATCTGTTGATAAGCTATCTGTATTAATAGCCGTATCTGGTAGTCTGAGTTACGAAGCGCCCTTGCTTTTCAATATTAAATCAGGTGCTCACTCTTACCTGCAGGTGTGACACGGTCACCAGTGCCGTCATGATGCAGTACAGTCGTGACCTGAAGGGCCACTTGGCGTCTCTGTTTCTGAACGAAAACATTAACCTCGGTAAGAAATACGTCTTCGATATTAAAAGAACATCCAAGGAGGTATACGACCATGCCAGGAGGGCTCTGTACAATGCCGGTGTTGTGGACCTGGTCTCACGGAGCGACCAGAGCCCTCCCAGCTCGCCCCTGAAGTCCTCCGACAGCAGCATGAGCTGCGGCAGCTGTGAGGGCCTCAGCTGCCAGCAGACCAGAGTGCTCCAGGAGAAGCTGCGCAAGCTGAAGGAAGCCATGCTGTGCATGGTGTGCTGCGAGGAGGAGATCAACTCTACCTTCTGCCCCTGTGGCCACACTGTGTGCTGTGAGAGCTGTGCAGCCCAGCTGCAGGTAAGGGCTCACTTAGCCCTCCTGTCCATTAAGAAGGGTCTGATAGGTGCACAATACACAGAGTGGAAGGCGCCCATGTTCACCTGGAAAGGTCTTGCGACTTAGCTCATTTAGAAATGCGGATCATCGCACTCTTGTCACCGCTTGGTTTTGGAAATGAGGCCCAGACTGACAAATCAATGCGTCTTGAAGCTAAGTCCAGGACTAGGTTCCAGGCCTGCCTCTTCCATTTTATGTTGCCTCTTGTTTTCTGATACCACTTAGTAGGAATGTCTGTATTATTTTCCTAAAATTCTAGTTAAAGAACACATAGATTTTTGGATTATTGATATAGGGTGACTTACTCTATTGTGATTAATTTATCTTTTTTCTGTATTTATATTTGTGTGTTGTGTGTGTGTGTTGTGTGTGTGTGTGTGTGTGTCACAGTGCACATGTGGAAGCCAGAGGATAATTTGCAGGAGTCAGTTCCTCCCCCCACCATGTGGTCCTGGGAATCGAGCTCAGGTGGTCGGGTCTGTTGGCACGCATCCTTCCCCACAGAGCCGTCTCACCAGCCCCCTAACTTCCTTTTATTGCTGTTCACACCTTTAGGGAGCTCTTCTATTGGCTGTTATATGTTAGCAATTTGTTAGTCAAAGGAATTTTAATTCAAAAAACAAAAGGAACTCATATATAATGCTCGTCCTTTCTTGCATTTATGTTCCCTCTTACAGTAACATTTCCATTTGGTTTCACTTCTCAAAAGCTTCTGCTAAATGTCACTGTGGATATATGGAAACCCAGCACGCATGCCACCTGCTCCTTACAAGCCACGATTACAGAGTGACTGTTAGGATTGGACAGTGTTGCAAGGGGCTCACCCACCAGCCAGGCTAGCTTAATCAGGGTTCTCCCTACCAGTGAGAGGCCGTGTCTTCAAAATGAAGTGGAAGGCATCTGAGAAAGGACATGAGGCTAACGGCTGGTCTCTATGTGCATATGTGACACATGCACATACACAGACACACACACACACACACACACACACACCATACACGCTTGTACACAGTTTGACAGAAATCGTAATTTACTCCAGTGGATATCCTTTCATAATGCTCATTTTTAATCTTTATAAAATGTAAACATTCAAGCCCATTACAGAGCAACTGAGAGCTTAGAAATCACAATGGCAGCTTATTTAGAAAACTGAGTGTGGTGGATATCAAGGCTGAACTGCTAGACCCAGGCCCTGCAAACACTCTAACTGGTGTTGACTTCCTTTCCAGTCGTGTCCGGTCTGCAGATCACGTGTGGAGCATGTCCAGCATGTCTACCTGCCAACCCACACCAGTCTCCTCAATCTGACTGTCATCTAAGGTGTCCCACGCTTACTAGACATGCCGTGTCCCCAGGAGTCAGTCTGTCAAGTAATGCGCTCTGCACTTACCGGACATGTCCCATGTCCCCACAAGCTGCATTATTGTAAACTATAAGAACAATAACTTTGTGAGAGAAGTATCTCACTCTCAACACGCATCTGCCATGAGACATTTCAGAAAGAAGAAAAGAAAAGAATGCAACCACTTTTCTTCCATGAGTAGAAGCCACAGCCCCCGTGATGACCAGGAGGAGCTCCGGGACGTGGACACATTCCTAGGACTTCAGTTTTTTTGTGGTTTTGTTTTTATGATCAAGTAAAGGAGTAGATAAAATCGTCTTGTCAGTTAAGTGGCACCATAGCCCAACAGTGGGCATCTTTTAGGAAATGATGTCATACGCATCTCCTTAATTCCCCCCAAGGCGGCAGATTTCATAAGAGTATTAAGAATTTCTTTGATTCTCTTTGTATGGTCATATGGAGTGCTGGCCATTTTTAATAGGAAATTTTTTTCTTAAAGAAATAGTCCTCATTATAATGTCATTTCTGTCTTTATAACTCGTTCAAGAATGACTAGCTAGCTAGCAGATTGAAAAGCAATCCTGTGAGTTCTCAAGGGTTGGCAGCCATGCTGTCAAGATAGAGAAAACAGGTAACTCGACATTCCTGCCCCTTCCATTTCCCTCACCCCACACCCATGCCTTTCGATGATAAATGCTACCCGTTTGGTTAAAAGATTTCCACGGCATAGTCAAGCACTCCCTGAACTTTAGAGCTGGTGGGATATTTGGAGATTGGAAAGGGAGAGTGGCTTCCTTGGAAAGGAAAAGCTGAGAGAGAGAGAGAGAGAGAGAGAGAGCTGGCATGCTCCGCAGCTTTTCAGTGCCCCCAAGCACTCACGCCAGCCACACCCATGGGTGTTGCCTTGCTTGAAGATCAACCTTCGACAGCCTTATCATAGGTTTCTAGGCAGCGTCTCCTTTCCCCGTGTTTATTTCGGTTAGTCTGTGTTTTCTTGAGTCAGTGTTTCCGTATTCATCGCACTGGCCCCTCCGCATCTTTCCCAGGTGGGGCTGGTTTGTACCGTCTCCATATTCTTAACCATGTTTCCACCCCCACTTGGGCATTTGGGAAGCTAGTGAGCTAGGGGGTTTTCTAGGGTGTCAGGAAACCCAGCTGACCTCATCGGGTGCAATACTAGCTAAGTTAAAGCTAGAAACCTACACTGTCACTTTACTGAGATTTCTGAGTCTACGTTTCATATTGCCTTAATGTAGCAGTAATGTGTTTATGCATTTGTTTCTTTGCACAGACATTTTGTCAGATATTAAAACTCTACTTTTTTATGGCACATATTAGCATATAAGCCTTTATTCCAAGAGGTATTTATTTTTTCACTTGTAAAAAAAGAATAATGTTTCCACATTTAAAAAAAAAACAAAAAACTCTGTTATATCCTAGAGGACTTCTGTCTTTTATATTCAGGATAATAAAGACTTTAAAGCAAGCTGGACATTTGTGTACTCGTGGTCATTGTCATGTAAGCCATCTCCCAGATGAGTGAGCACTCACCACAAGGTTGGAAAATTTGAAAATGTCCAAGGTGTTCGTCTTCAGGATTTGCCCAGCTCTTCTCTCGCCTGTGTTTTTTGTATACAAGATCAGAAGGCAGGTGAACGTGATGCTGTGACATGCACAGCAGATGGAAAGGAAAAACTGGGAGGAGGGCATCGAGATGGCTCAGCAGGTAAAGGTGCTTGCTGCAGAAGCCTGCCGACCCGAGTTCGATCCCTGGGACCCACAGGAAGGTGGAAACAGCTGACTTGGCAAAGTTGACCTTTGATAGCTACACGTGGGGTTCACGGGGCTCAGTTATAGCAGACAGCATGCTGGGGTGTCCACAACTGCCTTTGTACAGTACCACTGTGTGCTACTGCCAGGCCTTAGCAGTCTTCTGTGCCGGTGGCGTGCTCATCTGTTCTGAAGATGCCTTGTGGTAGAGAATATTGTACAGTGTCTATAACTGATACCTCTACAATTGGGAGACAGACCCAAGTCTGCCTCCCATTGGTTTCTAGGAGTCAGTTCACTTATTCAACATATTTATTAGACACCACTAAGTTGTTATTGAGCCCTGGAATTTTAAAAGAAAAAAAAAATTAGTCAACAACACAATTTATCACATACCTGAAGTGCCAGAGTATCAGGCCCTTAGTGATTCCGGATGGTGGTGCCTGTGACATGCATGCGTGCTTCTGTATGGAAGTTAAATAATATTCAGATTTGTAAGCATGGTGGTCTCAGAATGACAGCCAGGATGGATGGGCAGATGAGTGACAGGTCAACAAATGAATAGCACTGTTTGTACTCTATGGACCAGGGGCCTCTTAAGCTCAGCAACTAGCACAAAACCAGTGTATTACTTGGCATTCTGGAAGCATAGAGGGTGGGGCACTGTTGAGCACAGGAGATACTGATCACCTTTGCTTGGGGCCCAGGGTAAACATGCGTCAGAGGGACCTTTAGCAAGATCTTCACTCTGTAGCCGAGAGAAGGCTCTATATGACTGTATGACCCACATCAAGGCTGCAGTGCGACTGGTGGGTCTGGCCCACACTGAGTGTCAATGCAGTGGAGAACCAGGAACAGGGAGGGAAGGAAAGCTTGTACTGCAACTAATGCATGAGACAGAGCAAGAAGAGAGCAGAGAGAGAATTCAGTTTTGATTATCGACATGAAATAAAGTGGAACCAGGGATGTGGCTTGGCAGGCAAAGACTGGAAAAGTGAAGGAGAGAGGTGGAGAGGGCTCAGCAGTCAGGAGCGCTGGCTGCTCTTGCGGAGGTTGCAAGAGTTGGATTGGATTTCCAGCACTCACGGGATGGTTCGTGACCATTTTGGAAAGCCAGTTCCAGGGGATCTGGTGCTGTCTTCTGGCCTCTGCAAGCACCAGACGTGTGTGGGACACAGACATACATACAGGCAAAACACCCACACGCATACATCTACTTTTTATAAAAAGGGAGGTGGATAGAGAAACCAACTCCATAAAGTTGAACTCTGACCTCCACATGTGCACTGTGGCATGTACACACATAGACACGCACCATGCGTGCACACAGTCTTAACTACGATTTTTAAAAAGAATAAGACAAAAAGACTTCACGAGTCTTCAGTCACATGGGAAGCGTGTCATAAAGATTGTGCTTCCAGCCTGAGAACAACTGAAAGAGGAACCAATAGGAGGAAGGATCAGTGATTCGTTTCTATGACCAAATGCCTGGCAAGAAGCAACTTGAAGAAAGGGTTTGTTTCAACTCACACTTTAAGAGGAGATGCATATACTCCGTAGAGGAGGGGATCACTTGGCCACAGGTGCACGAGGTTGCTGGTCATGTTGCACTTGCCATCAGAAAGCAGACATTGGCAGAAAGTGGGTTAGACTATTAAACCCCAAAGCCTGTTCCCAGAGACCCAACCTTTTCAGCTGGATTCCTCTCCCTTAGAATTTCGCAGTCTCCCCAAGTGTTCAGACAAACGAGCCTATGAGCACCTTTCACGTTCGAACCACAGTAGGCGCAATCCATGGGAACAGAGAGGGGCTTGCTTTTGGTCATGAAAAGCTTACATTTGTGATACTTGGGAACTCACAAACCTGGAGCCAGTTGGAAGCCTTGGTTGGGAAAGAAAAAAAGCACTTGATGGTAAAGATAGGAAATGGACGAAAGAAGAAGACTTGAGTACTCCGGAGGAGGCGGGGCTGACAACCATTCCTTTCTCACTTGGGCCCTAACTAAGATAACTAAAAGCAGCATGGGAGCCTAGCACCCCTACCTTCCTTTTGTATCTATCTCCTTTTACTTTGGATAATGAGACAGAGACAAGTCAATGTCCTTATCTTTCCTCAGAAATCACCTTGGATTCCTAGTGCAGCAGAAGAGCACAGGACAGAGCCCCCCCGCCCCCCCACACACACATACACCACCACCAGATGAGGATCTATGTAGGCCAGGCTAGAGTGACCACTCTGTAGGTATTCCTTCCAGCAATGACAGCCACAAGGAAGGACTTCTTCAAAACACCTCCCTAAAGTAAGACTGGGACAGGGATAACCGACACATTGATCAGATGTTTGACCATGTATACCCTTGTCCTCTTGCCTCAGTTCCTCCTCTGTTTAAACCCAAAGCTCATTGCCAGCTCATGCCAAAAGTTCCCATGGGGTCTCTAGGCCCCTTTATTCCTCTTCCCAATGTGGTCATATTGGATAAGTATGTTTTTCACCCTTACTTTTATCTTTAATTGACATATTGGCACATAGAGCCAAGTCTATAATAGACTCCACTTACAGGCCCAGAAGTGTTTTGGTTCTGTGGTTTAGATGGGGGTGCCTGGGTCAGCAAAGAGAGAGGAATAAACAGGGACCTCAGGATCTTTGAAACCAGAGAGACTGATGACTTTGGAGGCTGACCTCCAACGACCCACTGAATTTCATTAGCACATATTAGTTGCTAATTAATAACGAGTATTGTCATGACAATTTTCATACACACGCAGGATGTAACTTGACCATATTCCCTTTTCTACCTATTACACTCTCTTGTCTTCCCTCCCTGTGATGCTCTTCCTCTTCCCCAAATAGTCCTCTCCTCTTTCAGATTTTAATTTTAACCTGGATTCCACACATGTAATGTTTTTTTGCTTAACCTGTTGTTGTGGTGGTGGTGGCAGTAGTGGTAGTGGTGCTTTGGTTTAGTTTCGTTGGTTGGTTAGTTTGTTTGTTTGAGACAGAGTTTTAATATAACCCAGGCTGGCCTTAAACTCCGGATCCTCCTGTCTCTACACCCCAAGTCCTGGTATCGCAGGCATGCACTGTCACACCCAGTTTCTAATACTGTTTTGCCCCCGTAGAAAAGAACCTGAGTAGAGTTCGAGCACAAACAGAACGGAAGAAAAGAAAACGCATCCGTTTCTGTGTTTCTTATTGGGGGGATAGTCCGTGCCTTCTCGCAGAAATCCAAAAACATTTGCAGGCTCCTTCTATTCCTATTTGTTTAAATGGATTTATTTAAAAAAAAAAACTGAAAGTTATTAAAGAGTCATCCCTTTGCCTCTTCAGTGCAAATCACAGATTGAACACATCTGCCAGTGACTTAAAGCAGTGTGTGCTTCAAGCAAAGCCAAACATCTGTTCTTATAGCTCACAGCAGTGGTGAGGGGGAGAAAAGCCCAGCAGAGCGAACCCTCCTACGGAGGAGCCATTCTTCAGTCAAGAAGAAAGTCCGCGCGTGTGTTTATGAGACAAAACACTTATCAACAGGACTGAGACCCAAAGCAGTATACAGGCACATGGGTTCCTTCCCAAAAGAACGTGAGCGAGTGGCAAAAGGCGGTTGCAAGAAGTTAAAGGCTTTGTCCTGAAGGAAGCACAGAATGTGAGTGACAGAAAGGCAAAGCATGAGAACAGGAAAGAGCTCAGAGGTCAAGAGCAAGAACAAAAAAGCCTGACAAAGACAGAAAGAAGGCTGAGGCCGGTCCTGAAAAGCCTCCATGGCTGGAATAAAGACTTCAAGTGTGATTTGATGAATGCTTAGCAGCCACCATAAGATGCTGGGTTTGTTTATTTACCATTGTGCATTTGATTTGCTCAGACTTTGTTAGCTCAGCAAATATTCATTGAGCATCTAGGATCAGGCTGTCTAATAGGACTGGGGTGGTGGTTCCAATTGGGGGCAATTCCCTTCTGTGTGTGTGTGTGTGTGTGTGTGTGTGTGTGTGTGTGTGTGTGAAGTGTGCCCCACACTAAGACGTTAGCAATGTCTGGGAACATTTTCTAAATTGTCACACTGGTGGTCTATACTGGTTTTTCGTGGATCAGCAAATTGGCTCATCTGGTAAAAGTACTTGCTGTCCAGCCTGATACCCTGGGTCCCATTCCTGAGACTCACACGAGACTCAGTGGAAGGGGAAAACTGATTCCTGCACACTTTGCCCCATACACAGAATTTTTTTAAATGTAAGAATATTTTTGAAAAGAAATTTTTTAGCCTAAAACATCAATATTCCTACTGTTGTGAAAGCTTGGGATGGATAGTAGAAATGTCTAACATGAAGTCCTTGTCCTCTGTGGGCCACCAAGTGGAGTTGAGATTGCAAATCAAGCCTCCCAGCTCACTCAGTTCCACAGCTGAAGCAGGTCGTGGTTGCTGTGGAGGACGGAAGACGGTGTTACTGGATTTGCTCAGGGTGAGACATTTTTCTAGAAGTCACATTGGAAGGGGTTCTTAAAAGATCAATCAACTTCCCTGGTAGGAAAGGTAGGTGGAAGGACTGTATTCAAAATCATGGCATCTTTGGGAGCCAGCAGACATCTTAGCAGAGCTGGCATATTAGGTACATGACTAGATGAACAGATGGAAATCGTGTGAGAAAACTCTGAGTAGTTACACTGGGACTTTACCTGGGAAGCCGACATAGCCCCTGCCAGCCCCTATCCCAGCCTCACTGATAAGAAAGATGGCATCTGAGGCTGGGGATGTAACTTGGTTGGCAGAATACTTGCCTAGGATGCACAAAGACCAGGGTTTGGTGCCAGCGCTGCATCAGCTGGGCATGATGGCACATGTGATCCTTGGCATTCAGGAGGTGAAGGTAGAAGGAGCAGAAGGCCAAGGTTAGCCACATGGGGACCAGGCTGGGCTACGTGAGACCCTGTCTTTTAAAAGGCGGGAGGGCTTAAATAGGTGTCTTCAAAGGTCCATGTGTTGAAGACTTGATCTCCTGCAGTCAGAGGGCTGGGACCTTTAAGAGAGGAAACCCACTAGGATGATGTTAGATCACTGGGGCACGCCCAACAGTTCTCTGCTTCCTGAGCACCATGATGCCAGTTTGTTCTTCCACTCCTGCCATGACACGCTGCTCAGACAAAGACCCGGAGCAACAGGGTCAGCAAACGGACTGAAAACTCTGAAACCGTGAGCCCGCCGAATAAACGATTCTCTTTCAAGCTGGCTCGCTTGCTCTGACATTTGTCACAGCACTGGAAAGCTGTCCAGCAGAGTCCGAAACAGTCACGGAATGGAATCAAGCATCTGGGTTCCACACGATTCTGCTCACTGCTCTCTCGCCCAGAGATCTGACTTTTTTTTCTTAGGCTCTAGTAAGCGTAGGTCCTATGAGGCTTTAGTGGAGGCGATAGCGAGATGATACCCTAACTAAACGTTTGCCCTAGAGACAGAAGCTGTCAGGCAGTCATCCAGCATTCAAAAGCTCACCTCCATATTCCTTCGTATGAGGAAAATGGCAGGGAAAAAAAAAAAAAAGTAACACGACTTATTAGTAACAACTTTTCGCCCTAAATGGTTAGAACGCACTGCCTTTCCCTGCTCTTTACATCAGCGTTTCGTTATTAAAGCTGTCTTATTTTTCAGTTCTAAATCCTCAGGGGATTCTCCCCATGAATTTAACATGACTGAGGAAACTTGCTTGGGGGTAGAACCTGGCTGCAAATTATCTGAGATAGGATTCTTAATAAAGAGACCAAAATGAATCATAGTGTTCTGGTGGTTTCAAGTGTGGTGTCGCAGTCCCCCGTCACCCCCGGCGTCGTGACTATTCATGAATGGAAATGGGACAGCTTTAGAACACAATTACACGCAACAAATGTCCTTTGTGTTCAACGCTGGAAAGGGCTGCCACTGCAGGCCTGGAGAATGTGCATGTGAGGGTGTTGAGCGGAGAGCAAGCTTCTAAAAAGGCCATTTTGGGTGTTGGAGAGATGGTCCAGCAGACACAAGGACTTTGTGGAGTTTGAATGTCAGCACTCATGTAAAAAGCCAAGCATTCCCAAAAATGTCTATGACCCCAGCTCCCAGGGTGAAGGGGGAGAAAGGAGGGTCGCTGGCACTCACCAGCTTCCAACCCAACAGAGACGAGAGTCTCGTGTTCAGGAAGAGACTCTTGTATTTAAGGGACAGACAGACAGCGATGGAAGAAGACACCTGATTCCCTCATCTGGCTGCTATTTTTGCACAGGCATGCACAGCTCCACACACATGCATACTTCCATGCAGACAATAAATAAATAAATAATTTTTTAAAGGATGGTGGTGGCAGAGAAGTAGCTCAGCAGTCTAAGAGTGTGTACTGCTCTTGCAGAGTACCGCTTATAACTCCAGCTCCAAGCAACCTGATGCTCTCTCCTGGCATACACACACTCACTTCAAAATAAAATAAAACATTTTAAAAGGCCATTTCCAATTCAGGGATGGGTAGGACATGCCTGTGATCCCAGCACTCCAGAGGCAGAAATGGGACATATCTTCGAGTTCAATGGCAGCTTGGGTTATGTGGTGCATTGTAAGCCAGCCAGGGCCACAGAATAAGACCCTGTCTCCAAAAACAAAAAACCAAGCAAACAAAATAATAAAATAATTCATAGACAATGCTCATATGAAGCAAGCTGCAGATAGAACACTCCTGGAGTGAAGGAGTAACTTTGAGTGTGTGTGTGTGTGTGTGTGTGTGTGTGTGTGTGTAAAAGTTTGTATATGTCTGTGTGCTTGGATGCTTTAGCACAGGTGATTTCGTGCAAAGGAGGCCAGAGGTAGACTTCAGCAGCTCTCTATTTTGTTCTTTGAGACAGAATCCATCACTGAACTCAGAGCTTGCCGATTGGCTTTACTGGGTAGACACCAAGGGCCAGCAATCCTCCTGTCTCTGCTTCCCTAGCACCAGACTCTAGCTGTGCACCCCCATACCTGACATTTCCATGGGATTGAATTAAAGACCTCATACTTGCATGGAAAGCACTGTAGCAGTACATCGCTGTGGCGGCTCACCGAGGACAACGAGCAGGCATTTTTCATAGGTGCCAATTCCGCCAGACCTCTGCAAAGAGAACCACTGTCGTGGCAAGCGCCATACTGGACAGTGGAACCCAGAGAATCTGAGCTCAGGTGTTTCTATTGATTCAGAACTCCTCAGGTGTTCTACTGATAGCACGTGCAGATCGTGTGCAATCAAACCTCCCCCACGTAAAGACAACACCTGCAAACAATACAAAACGCCAAGACACAGGCAGCCCCTCACCAAACAGAGCACAAAGCAGTTACTTTATACATAACTAAAAATAAACTTCCACAACAAAACTTCCACTTACCAACTGAGCCATCGTCTCTCCAGTCCCTCAAGCAGTAGCTTCAGAAAAGCACACTCAGGATACCCACTCAACCTTTACGATGTCCGACCCATCTCCCTCGGCTTAAGTTCTAGCCAAACACACATAGTATGTGCAGATGATCTGATTATTCCAGAAAGGAAGAGCACTAAAGAAACATACAGATCTCCCCTGCCATCTCCTCTTCAGTTTACCCTCTCTCTGCAACGGGAAGGGGAGGTGTACCTACACCCACGCAAGGGAATCTCACCTTTGTTACAGCCCACCAGACCTTTGGTTCCTGGGGTATTACTTCCATGACAGGTATAAAAATGCTCAGGGGACTGGAGAGATGACTCTATGGTTATATGCCCTTGATGCTTTTTGCAAAGGACCAGGATTTGGTTCCCCAAACCCACATGGGACAGTTTATAACTGCCTGTAACTCCAGCTCTAAGGAATCCAACACCCTCTTCTGTCCTCCATGAGCACACACCACACATACAGACACACACACACAAATACAATTAAAAATTAAAACAAATACATTCTACCTGTCCCCATGGAATCCATACATATGGAACTGTACCTACTGCACTGAATTCTAAGACAAATTTTTCTTTCTTCATATCACTTCAGTGGTTGAAAGTTCATTTTCCAGCTAGGTGGTGGTGGCGTGTCTTTAATCCAAGCATTTGGGAGGCTGAGGCAGAGGTAGAGGCAGGTGGATCTCTGTGAGTTTGAGGCCAGCCTGTTCTATAGAGTGAGTTCCAGGACAACCAGAGTTAGAATAGAAAAACCTTGTCTTAAATAAATAAATAAATAAATAAAATAAAGTTCCTTTTCCTTCTGAAAAACTGCCATGTTACCTCTCTCCCTTCTGGTATTTAATTTCTGATTCTGTAACAAGACATCCGAGGCCCGGAAATTTATAAAGAATTCAAGTTTATCTGGCTGAACTTCTCGAGTCCAAAGTCCCAGAACACAGCCCCAACCAGCATCCACTCAGCATCTACTGACCACAAACGTGGCAGAGGACATCTCCAGGAAAGCCAGAGCTACCTGCTGGCTTAGATCCCTCTTCTTACAAGGTTCTCGTCATCGAGACGGACATAACCTCAGACCTCATCTGATCCCAGGAACTTCCCACCGTCCACATCTCCAAACACCGCTCCCGGGTGAATCTTCACAGCAAATTTCCAACACAGGAAGTTCTCCGAGATACTTTTAACCCACAGTAGTTGTCCACAGAGGTCAGGTCATCTGGTTGGTGTAATAAAAAGGAGGAGCCGTGACTCTATCAGCCTCAGTTTACCACCCTTGAGGTTGAACACCAGAGGCTCAGCCATGGAGGGAAAATCCTGCTTTAATGCAAACCTCTAGCGTAGCAGAAGCAGCGCGTTACTTTGAGTAATTTGACCAGTATGACAAAGCCACCTGCTTCCTAACAAAAACCAAAGATTCTTCTTGCCTTGGGCCGCGAGGTGCGGGCCCCAGGGCCAGCCCCTGCCGCAGGTGCCTCCGCACACCTGGAGAAGGCTTCCCGCCGCCAGCTCTGCCATCTGTGAAGAAGACATCTGCTCTGCTTTGGGCCCAATAAAACATTCTTGCCTTCTTGTTCTGGTTCTCTTACAAGAAGGAGTCTGAATCTTACTTATTTCCTTCCTAATTAGATTTAGCAATTAGGTTGCCTGTTAACCTAGAGTTCTTCTGTTAGAGTCTGTCTCCCATGAAAGCAGAAGCAGGGACTGTGTGGGGGGAGGAAGGGGACCAGCAGGTGAGGACAGGAAAATGAAGCAGAAAGAGGAAAAGGAGGAAGAGGAGGAGGAGGAGGAGGAGGAGGAGGAAGAGGCACAGTGGCACATATGCCTGATAATAGCATAATGAAACCTATTAGTTAATATGCTAACTTTGAAAAAGAGAGCTAAGCTGGGCGGAGGTGCATGCCTTTAATCCCAGCAGAGGCAGGCCGATCTCTGTGAGTTGGAGACCAGCCTGGACTCCAGAGTGAGTTCTAGGACAGCCAGAGTTACAACAGAGAAACCCTGTCTCGAAAAACCAACCAACCAAAATAATAATAAATAATAATAATAATTAACAAATAAATAAATAAATAAATAGAGCTAAAATGGAGAGAAACCAAGGAAAGACTCATGCGATGAGCACTACAGACTTAAGGAAATGTGGGGCCGAGACTGTGGCTCAGTCGGCAGATTTCTTCTTTAGCATGCATGAAGCCCTGACTTTGATTCCCAGCACATGTCACGGTATGTCACGGTATGTCACGGTAGCACATACCTGGAATCACAGTACTAGGGAAGTGGAGATGGGAGGATCAGAAGTTCAAGGTAATCCTCAGCCGCAGAGTGAATTTGAAGCCACCCTGGGCTATGTGATACCCTTCCTCAAAACAAAGCTTGTTACTTTGAGTAATTTGACCATGCAGACAGAGCCACCTTCTTCCTAACAAAAACCAAAGATTCTTCTTGCCTTGGGCCATGAGGTACGGGCCTCAAAACAGAATTAAGGAACCATTTGTTCATTACACCTGCAGCCTGGGAAAATAACCCAAATTTTAATATAAGAAAACTCTGAAATTAAAAAGATTAAGCATGCACATCAGCGAGAGCTACTCTTTTTCTTTTTCAAAAGATAAAAGGCATGGGCAGGACATGGGGTACACACACACTTGTCATCCTGGTTCTGGACAGGAAGATTAAGAGTTCAAGACTAAGCTCACATACATAGTGAGTGAAGGTCAGCCTGGATTATATGAGACCTTGTCTCAGAAAACAAATGAACGAACAACAAAAAAGAACAATAAAAATTACTCTCTAAAGAAAAAAATTGGGAGTTCATCTTCCCCATCAAGTCTGCCATACCACAGTGGGGTAATTGCTACCCAATTCCTGCACAAAATCATAACTCCCCACTGCACGCAGAGCTCCACTCCGAGGCCTAGCAGACAGTACCCTCCAACAGATCGTGTTTCGAGACCACAATCGCTCAGTAAGCATTGGTTGGATGACCAAATGAATGATGTGTGGGAACCTGAATATCCCAGACTGTCTTGCTCTCTGGTCCCTTCACCCCAGAGTAGCTAGCAAGAAGATGCTTGGCACTGGCTTCCAGAATCAGAGCAGATGAGTGCCAGCCACCTGGTTAGCCCTGTGCATATCTAGTGTGCTTTGAATGGATGGGAATTTAACTGCCAATTACGCAGCTGTGGGGCTGTAAAGCAGGCGGACTCGGTGGAAGATGAGACTCTTACAGGAAAACTTTAGGTTAATGGGCAACCCTAATTGCTAAATCTAATTAAGAAGGAAATCGGCTAAATTAAGAATCGTTCGTGGAAGAGAACCAAACAAGAAACTGATGGGCACCAATGTTTTGTTCCTCGCTTGCTTTAATCAGCTTCCTCTGAGAAGGAGGCAAGCTAGCAGGACTTCAGGGAGAATGGTTTACTGGATCCAATGCTCTGGTCCCGAGATGTCAAAGGCCCAGAAGAAAGAAAGCTGTGGTCTGGCCAGCCGGCCCGTCTTTGGCCTGTACTCAGAGGAAGCTGACATGTCGCCTCGCCAAAGATCTTAAGGATGAGCTGAAAGCTCAGGCTTTTAGACTTGAATCTCTGCCAACCTGCTTCCAATTTAGAGGGCTGGTGCTCCTAATTGAGCAAAGGCCGGCTCGGCCTGCTGAGAAGCAAGTGACTCAGAGGGACCCCCCCCCCCCCACACACCGCCTCTGTAGCTAAAGCTGTTATTTGCATGTTATTCTGTCCTTTGGCCTGAAAAGGTGAGCTTTTAATTCACACCTGTAGTTTCTAACGTGTCCCCATCATCTTCTGCAGTGCCCTAAGGATCTTTGAGCTTCTCCTTTTTCCTTGAGAAACCCAGCAATATGAATTAAGATACAGAAACATACACGAAATCAACAGATTGTGGAATGCGGTCTGTCAAGACTATAAATATGTTTAGGAGCGTATGCTGAGGAGGAAGAATGGTAACCTTAGCATTGACCACCAGGTTTCTAGGTGGGCAACGTTCACCACATGTGTGAATTAGGACATCATATGCATTTTCTAACCTTGGACTTCCTTGTTTCCAAAAGACTAAACAGCTCAGTGGGGAAAAAAAAAATGCTTGCAGCCCATGTGAATACCTGAGTTTGAGTCCCAGAAGCTGACTCCTGAAAGTTGTTTTCTGATCCCCACACAAGTATAACTCTCTTTCTGTGTCACACACACACACACACACACACACACACACACACACACACACACATACAAACACAGACATTGTACATTAATAATAGTAATATAATAAGTGTAAAAATATTTATTCACAGTTATTTGGTGAAGATGGAAGGAGATGGTGGTCATCAAGCACACAGTACTGAGCCTCTAATTTAATCCTTTACGTACTGAATTAATGTATTAATAAACTATCAGGCGCCTTCCAGACCACTGGCTCAGACCTCTAGACACAATAGGAGTTTTTCTTAGCCCCAGATCAACTGGATCTTGAGACTGATGTAACAGCTGTGCTGGCTACACACTGTACAAGCCCTAAGGGGCACCATTCCGAGTTCGTGCCTCAAAGATTTGTAATCAATTGCTTATCGCCTGTTTCGTACATTGCACATTGCAACAATGTGTCAATAGATAGAAATACAGCATTACAATGCAGGAACCGCCTTTCCTCCTTTGCACAAAGGCAAGTGCTGGCCCCAGGCACTGGAGACAAGCTTTGGCGCCAGCTTCCTGAAAGAAAGCCGCGAGGCTTGGATACTGTAGTTCGGTTGCAGGCAGGCTCATTCATGGGACTTGAAACACTGTGGTATTGTGGAGCGGTCTGGAATGCAGCTCTTTCTGGATAAAACTTTGGTTTGTAAATGTTAGTTAATGTTCTGGCTGACATCCTAAATTATATATATATATATATATATATATATATATATATATATAAAATATATATATATAATTTTTTTTTGAGGCAGGGTCTCTCTCCTGTATTCCAAAATGGCCTCCGACTTGCTTTGTAGAAGAAGACGGCTGCAAAGTTCTGAGCATCCCACTCTACCTCTTGAATGATGGCATCACAGGCCTGTGCTATCATATCCCGCTTATGTAGTGCTGAGGATTCGAACCCAGAGCTTTGTGTATACTAGGCAAGCACTCTACCTAGTGAGCTACATGCCCAGCCTTAGTAACCGAACTTTTATTACAATAAATATATCCCTTCCTGTGTTCAAAAGGTCTGTCAAGTTCACAGCAGTCATGCATTCGCAGCCTCTAAATAGCTTTTCAGCAACATCTACCCGCTTAAGGCAGGTCCTGAAGGCTATCCTGGGTTAACTGGTCCTGGTTGGAATGAGATCTACAGATTTAGCCTCCCTCTCTGCAATGTAAACACATTCTGAACCCAGAGAAAAGACAAAAACACCCAGCCTGTGAGCTGGAGGACTAGAAGGGTAAAAAGAAATGAACAACAGTTTGAGTCCTTGGGAATCAAAGCAATCCATGAGGTCAGCCACAGTGTAGTGTTCAACGACAGCCATTCAGCTGGCATCAGAAACAAGGTATTCTGGAAGCTGTGAGAGTCATAAGGACAAGAGCATGACTCAAGAGTGTCCCTTCAAAGCCCCATGGTATATTGTCTGTGCCTTCAAATATATATATATGAATGAATGTATAGATATATATTTTTTCTTTTTTTTTTGGTTTTTTGAGACAATGTTTCTCTGTTATAACTCTGGCTGTCCTGGAACTCACTCTGTAGACCAGGCTGGCCTCAAACTCACAGAGATCTACCTGCCTCTGCCTCCCGAGTGCTGGGATTAAAGGCGCGTGCCACCATCGCCCATCTCCTATATACAATTTTTTTAAGTTGCCTGGTCACCATCCTCTGTGAACTCATAAAGACAAAAGGGCAGAACTGCCCCCCAACTCACCTCTGTCATTTGTACCACAGCAGTAAACCCACATAGCCCATTATAGACATGGCCACTGGGTCTCCTCCCTATGTAGCCGAGGCTTGGCCTGAGAGAATCAGTGGATTTCTACTCAAGATGACTAGATCATTCTTCCCACCTAATCTGTTGCCTCCTGCATGTGCACTAGCACCTCAGACTTGGGGTGATCCTCGAGTACTATACCCGATGGCCTTTCAGGCTCCTAGTACGTTCTTCTCTATCGTGATCGTAGTGGTGAAGGTTACATAGTCTATGCATTTGACAAAGTCTACAGAACAAGATACACAAAGAGTTTATGTCATTGTATATAAAGTAAGAGTCAGTGATGGCAGGGCTGAGGTGTGGCTGGGTGGCAGAGAGTCTAGCGTATGGAAGGCTTTGGATTTTATCCCCTGAATCACAAACAAACCAGGAAAGAGAAAGAGAGGGCAAGGATTAGAGAGAGAGAGAGAGAGAGAGAGAGATGCCATGGGTGCCTACACAACAGTCCCTCCTCACCTCTTTCTTCCTACCAAGGAAACTCCAGCAGCCTTGTTAGCATTTATTTTGACTTAGGAAAGCATGGATCCTCCCAGCTTCATTCCTTAAAAAGCATCATTTTGCAGTTCTGGGACTTGAACTGTGGGTCTTGTGCATGCTAGGCAAGCACCCTACCACTAAGCTACCCCACAAGATGAGATATATCCTCCCTATGTAAGCCACATGGTCATCTAATCCTTCACATCTCTCCTTGTTTTAAAAAGGCACCCGACAGCCTTCTTGCCCAGTCTGCAGTGTAAAGGGGCTGCACACGTGGACTCAGGTTCAGTTTTCTCTTTTAAAAGTGACTTCAGGAAGGCCAGATTCAGTTCTCCTGGCTTAGGGTGTTGTGTGAGGACGTGATATTCAAAGCCATCGATCGCAACAGTCTTGTGACGAGGACAACTGCTAGTGCGCAGGCAGAAGACAATAGATTGGGTGGGTAGAAAGATCTAGGTCATCCTGAGTAGAATGCCCTGATCCCCAAGCCCACCTGCCCACCCTCAGCCCCTACTTGCTTCCAGAGACATGCAACATGCTCTTCCTTTTGACACTGCTTCATTTGATTTTCCTCTTACCTTCAGACCGTAAATGTCAGCCTCCTGCTGGGATACATCATTATACCCTCTGCAAGAGGCAGTGTTTTGTTTTGTTATAAAACTTGTCTCATTACCAGGGGCTCTTGCTGCCTACAGAGTTACTCGTACTTAATTCAACCAATAGGGGAAAGGGACTATTAGCCAATAATGCTTTTAACTGTGTCAAGCCTTGGATTTGTTCCTACTTAGACAATGTGCCGAGATGCTTTGATGAACTTCATTCCTCTACCTGGTTTGCTTCCTGCTGGATGCTGAGCACCAGGTTTCAGCTCCTCTGTAGCTTTTCTGTAGCTTCCGGCTGAATCTGATTCAGGCTTGGAAGGCGCAAGCCTAAAGACCTGAATTTGGCCCCGGAAAACCATGGAAAGACGGAACCAATACAAAGCCATCCTCTGACATCCACAAATATACTGTGGCATATGCTCATGCAGGAATAATAATAATAACAACAATAACAGCAGCAGTAATAATAATAATAATAATAAATAGCCTAAACTACTTTGTTCATTGCTTGTGTTTTAATTTTTTTAAATTATGTAACCTCTCTCGATGTAACCCACACTGACCTCAAACTCGTGATCCCCCTGCCTCAGCTTCCTCAGTGCTTAGGGTTCATGTGTCCTCACACCTGGCTTCTGCTTTCCTCTTGGTTGCACATGGCAACCTGAATGTCTCTGTTGCTGGAGTCTCTTCATTCCTTCTGAACTCGTAATCAGACTTGAGGGCTCTGCTCTCTGTTGACTCAAATCTATATCTGCTTGTTAATCTTCCTTCTCCATTCTACAGCCACAAGCTTAAGACATCCTCCGCCCTTGGCGCCTTGCAGGCCACTGCCACAAAGTCCCCCCAACACACACCGAAAGGCCAGTGCTGATTAGAACTCAGCCTTTCATTCACCTCTCACTGAAATGCCCAGCATAATAATTTGCTGAGTTACTCAGTGACTTAAATAGTTTTGAATTCAGTCAGATTGAACCTTCATAGTCCCTTTCAGGAGGAACACAGGTAACATGCATTGTTTGGGGCTGTTTTAGACCACATGGGAAAGGGCATCCAGTCTGTTAGTATCTTGAGATACCTTCAATACCATCTGAATGTTTACAGTGTGGATTAATTAGTCCTAGTCCATTGCCTGATCTCTTGCTCACCCAAACCTCCTGCACATTTTATTCTAACTCAGAATATATTGTTATAAGCGGGGTATGGAGGTACATGCCTGTAGTCTCGGTCTTTGGAAGGGTAAGGCCAGAGACTGGCAAGTTTGAGGCCAGCCTGGACTTCAGATGAGAGTGTCTCATAGCAAAACCAGGGGATGGGATACAGCTTAGCTGGTAGAGTGCTTTCCTTGTAAGCATAGAGCCGTAGGTTCTATCCCCAATGTTCTATAACCTGGGATGGTGACACATGCCCGTAATCCCAGCACTCCAGAGGCAGAAGCCAAGAGGCTCAGAAATCCAAGCACATCTTCAGCTATATAATGGCTAATCTTAGCTGTCAACTTGACACATCTGGAAAGAAAGGCCCTCAACTAAAGAGTTGTCTCCATCATATTGGCTTGTGGGAATGCCTGTGGGCATTCTTTTCTTTTTTATTTTTAATTGTTAATTGATACAGGAGGGCTCAGCCCACTGTGGGAGGCACATCCCTACACATGAAACTGTATAAAATAGCCAGCTTAGTGAGCCAGGGGAAGCAAGCCAGCGGTATCTTTCCGTATCTCTGCTTCAGCTCCTGCCTCCGGGTTCCTGACTGAACTCCTGCCCTGGCTTCCCTCAGTGATGAACTACATACAACTTGTAGGCTAAAACACACCCTTCCTTCCCCAAGTTGCTTTTGGTTGTGTGATTATCATAGTAGCAGAAAGCAAAGTAGGAGAGGCTATAAAATCCAGTTCTAGGCTAGCCTGGGCTACATGAAAACCTTTAAAAGAAAAAGTATCTGTTGTATATTAATTAATTCATTAGTTTAGTGCTAAGAGTTTGACCCTGATTAAAGGTTTGGTGATGTTTGGGAGCTTGCAGTACGAGGGCCCTACTTAGCCCTCCTTACCAGGAGGTGGGGGGGTGGTGAAGGGTAGGGGAAGAATTTGTTTAAATATTCTCAAAATGTCTGCTCAGCACAATGTTTGATGTCTCAGTAAGATGACAGATATATGGCCCAGATGTTATTTTTGTGCCTTGTATGGTTAATCCTAAGCACTGTTTGGGAACCTTAGATAAATCAATGAATAAAACATTCAAGACCTGTATTGTCCAGTAACTCACACTCTGGTGTAGAAGATGCTGGAATGTCTTAAATCTGTAAGCTCCAGGAGACACAGTTATTTTTATATGAGGAAGGCTGGGTTGGATGTTGTGGTACCATTTGAGCCAAGTCCTTATTTTATTTGTTTATCGTTTTGTTTTGTTTGTGAGACAGGATCTCAGATGGCCCAGGCTGGCCTTGAATACCTGACCCTCCTGATTCTGCCCACCAAGTGCTGGGGTTCGATGTGTATACCAATGAGCCCAGCTCCTCGGTTTAAAAGATGCCTTTGAGCTGGTTACAAGGATACGTGCCTGTAACCTAGCATTATGGAATTCAAAGTCAACCTTGAATTAGAGCAAGACTCTATCTTAAAAATTATTTGAAGTCTTTCTGCTGTTATACATTCTTTAGCTATTTGTTTACTCTGTTCTCTAATAAAGGTGGTTCTTAAACATTTTCCAGTAAGGTCTTCTTTTCACACAAGAAAACTTTATGTGATGATCTGCACGTAGGTCTAGGAACACAGAACAGTTACTCATAATAAAGAAATTCATTTTAGAAAAAAATTTGGTATATATATATACTTTTACCATTTATTAAAGATGAAAGCAAGTCAGAATGCCAACATGCATGTATTTGTTTATTTTTACATAAAGGCTTAAATCTTGGCTGAATATTTGATTCTGCAGGGAGTCAGGTTATCTTCAGCATTTCTGAGTTGATCAATATTTTGATTTTTATGATCATCAGTACTGAGAATATCGCTTTCCGTAAATACAAAGTACGAAATGGCAGAAGCATGTTCGGGGCCATTTCAGAATTTGTTAGAAATTGTCTCCTAACCCCAAGCCAAAATTCATGGGATGATTTTCTTTTAATGACATTCAAGACATCAACTCAAACAGCAATTGTAAAAAAAAAAAAATCAAACGTTCTGGGCTGGCAATATGGCTGACTGGTAAAGGCACCTACCACCAAGAGTGAGGACCTGGGTTCGATCCCTGGGATCCACACGCTAGAAGGTAAGAACTGACTCACCCAAGTTGTCCTCTCACTGCAGGGAGAACCTTCTACCTCGGCATGAAATACAAGAACAAATGCTTTATAAAGAGCAGGCATTCTAGCCCGATACAGCCCCACAGCATCAGGCGCTTTCAAAATAACAATTGAGGAACGATGGTCAGAAAGTATTAAGTCTGTGGTTCGTAATTAAAGCGTGTTTCTGTCAGAGTGGAAGACGTCTTATGTACAGTAGAAACATGGCCACTTGTGACACGTGCTAGTTACATCTCAAGTCTGAGCCGAGGTACTTGCAGACTGTTGGCATCGGTAGTGTTGTGACGTATGTGTGGGGCAGAGTGTGTGTGCTGTGCGTTCAGAACCAAGGTTGAAGTGACAGCGTGCAATGGAACACGGGCTCTTATGGCCACTCGCGCACCAGATGCCGGGCACATTTGTTTCCGATGAATATTTGGTTGTTGTACGTTCCGAGACCCTTTACTGTCGCCTTTTTTTTTTTTTTTTTGCCTCTCCCCAACATGCGGTTTTGTAACCCTATGTAGGGTCATGACCCACAGTTTCAGAAGACAGACTGTCCAGAACATAAGAAGTTCCTCTAGCTGCAATTGGACTTTCCAACAATCACCTTCTCCTTCTGCTATCAGAAACCTAGGAGCTCAGTCCTGCTTTAGCCAGAGTACCTACTGGATGACTTCGCCACGTAAATTCCTGAGAGGGAACTGGGTACAATTCTATTATGCCCGTAAATTATGGAACGGGGTTCAGATTTCTTGAGAAAGTGCGAAATAGCTGGAAATGTATTTTCTACTTGTTCCCGATTGTTAATGACAGAACCAAGATGGGCTAGAAAGGGCCGTAGTGACATGCCTTCGTAGGAAAGGTTCAGAAACCCAAAAGAGATAGAACTACAGAGATACGTACTGAGCCCTCCGGGCCAGCCGGATCTGATCAGGAGAAACACTCACTAAAATGTCTGCGCAGGGAAAAGGATGCTCTCCTACGTAGCCACAGACCATGGGAGCGCATTTTAACTAGAGCGTGAAGATGCTAACCTTCACAACATCCATGGCTGCCTCTTCAGAGTCTCACTACATTATCTCCTGACCAACAATTCACGATCTAAACTAGAAGTCCTAGCCTCACATTTATCGCTATCTGTAGACCTGCAGAGAAGTAGAATGCTATTTTTAATCTAATACATAAATAAAGGGAGAAAAGTCCTCTCCAGAGCATGGAAAATGCCCAGGCCTCTTTCACACTTCCGGTCTGAAGATGTGCAGAAGTAGCTTCAGGGGAAGCCGTTCTCCAGAGCGGCCTTTTGAGAGCTCACCCAGGCACCTTGGAAACTAAGACATCCGGCTTTGTACTCAAGCTCTTTGCCTGAGCTAAACCTCGTGTGTAATAACCGCTTTGCTCTGTGCAGAGGTTCCAAAGGCGTACTGAGTCAACGCTGGCCTTTCGAAAACAATCTGGATAATAACTGCCTGCAATTACGCAAATGTTTAGATTACCACTGGGTTTTAATTGAATTGAACAAGAGTAAAACTTCGCAACTCCTTACCCAAGGCCTTCCAGGGAGCCGAGAAACCTGACATCCATGCAAGAAGGAGAACAGGGACTGAAGAAATATGAATGACGAATGACTATGTAAGGGACACCTAAAATTCGGGCATTGTTTGATTTTGATAATAACCTTCTCTCCTATCTAAGTTTGTCCATCAATATTTTTGAAGTGTATTTCAAAAATGTATTACTGTGGAAGCGTGATTAACACCCACAGTGATTAGCATGGTTCCCCTCCACCATTCTGTGTCACCTTCCTAAATGCATTCATGGCCTGTGGCTCTCCAGAGGTGCAGACATCAAAGCCGGCTAGGATGAAAGTGAGGGTTTCCTAAACTGAGCTGGAATCAAAGTAAGGCAGCAGTTTTAATGGCCTCGGGGACCAGCCTTCAGTCTCTATCCCGCCAGTCCTTTCCCTGGTTGACTGCAGGCTTGTTTTGGCAAAGCCCGGAGCCACAGTTCACCCTCCAGTTCTCAGGGTCAACCACCCTCATCTCCACCCATGGAATGCTCCCAGGAGCTTGTCTCAAAGTCAAAAATGTTTTAAGTGGATTGGATGAGACTGGAGACAAACGTATTAGGTGAATTAGGCCCATGTCAGAAAGATACATGTCTTTTCTCTCATTCATGGCTTCCAGATTTTATAGTCACATAAAATCATGTATCCGCATTTAAATAAGAGCAGGAGTGAAATTGTCCAGAGGAGCCAAAGCGGTTAACTGAAGGAGGCGGGTGTGAGAGAGCGGGAGAATGGAGGAGGGAGCATGCTCGGCATATAATACACTCCTGTAGAGAAAATCTTTAAAGATTTAAGAACCTTTTAAAAACATTTAAACACACCAAGTGTGGTGACCCACACCTTTAATCCCAGCACTCGGGGGGCAGAGACAGTCGGATATCCGTGAGGCAAGCACTTTCACCCACCGAGCCCCTTGCTGACCCTTCCTTACCTTTTCTTGTCTAATTGAGTTTCTTCCAGCCCAGTGTTAAATAGTAGGCGTTCCTGTGGTGTTCTCTGTTTTTAATACAAAGTCTTGAATGTTATTACATTAACCTAAAAACTAAGTTTTGAGCTACAGTATAAACACACACACACACACACACACACACGTTGTGCAACAGCCTTTCAGTCACCAGTGGACCATATAAAAGATGATGGCAGTGCCATGTCGCCTAGGTGTGTGACCGGCTACAGCATCGTATAAGCGTACTCTATGATGTTCGTGCGGTGATAAAATCAGATAATTCATTTCTCGGAACACATCCCTGTCATGAACCGATGAATGGCTGTGTGTGTATATATATATATTTATATATGTATATATGTATATATATACACACACATATATATGTAAATGTATATACATATATATATGTATATATATTTGCATATTACATGTGATTATAATCACATATATATGTATATATATAATAAAATCACATATGTATATAGATAATAAAGGTCATGTGCAGTGGTCAGTAGTTCTCTATCTATGGGCTCAACAAACTATAGATACAAAATATTCAGAGGCCCGGGTCAGCCATCGATGCCTGCATACCAGCTCAATTCACCTGCTTCCTTAGGAGGCTAGGAAAGAAAAGGTGTACTCTTTCAGCTGGAGATAGAAAATGGAACCACTGAGTGGATGGAGCCTTTGGTGGAGTCATCTCTGGACTCATAGGGACAGTTGGCAGGGGAACAGCCAAGGCAGCCACCATTTGAGCATTGTATGTCCAGGTTAGGCATATCAGGGACCTTTTGATTTTGAACTTGACAAAAGAGCCGTGGACATTATCAACTAGGTCATCTGTCTTTTTCCTTTAGGGGTTACTTAACATAATTGAACTTCTTGAATTTTTTATGATTATAAATGAGCTCCATTGAAGACTATCAGAGAGGACTCTCATTCATGTTTGAGACGCTCTAGAATCTCTAGTATCTAATTTTCTCTTCTGAACATCTCTCTCCCTGATTGTAATTTTTTTGGTGGAACTGATGTATTGAAAATCCTCACACAAGTCTCTTTATTGAGAGGGGGGAGAGAAACCTATTACTACAACATACAGTCTGAATGCAAGAGCAAGGCAAGGCAAGGCACTTCTCTGGAATTTAGGTTTCTATTTCATTAAAAAGTCAAACTAAAAAAAGATTTCATAAAACTATGTGTGTCCTGAACATCTACGGGCCTGTAACTATTCCCTCAATCACACGACAGAACAGCGGTTTATGGAGCATCTACAATATATTAGGAATTACAAGTAGAGATGATTTGAAGTATACAGGAGGATGTGCACAGGCGATATACAAACATTATGCTGTGTTATATGAGGGATTTGAAAATACATAAGGGCCCTAAAATGGATTCCCCATAGTTTCCAAGAACTGACAATACAAATATATATCATTTACATATTGTTATAGTTTGAGCCTTTTCCTAAACGTCTCGTGAGTTGAAGATTCGGTCCACAGATGGTCCGATCCCTGAGAGATGATCAGATCATGATGTCTTTGACCCAATCAATGGCTTCATCAACAGATGCATTTGTTGGGGAGATGATGGAACTTTTGCCACCGGAGCCTACTTGGAAGATGCGAGTCGCTTGCCCCTGGGGGATGTGCTTTGCCCTGAGCCTCTACTTCCCAGCTACCGGAAGGGAAATGGCCTGGTTCCTCACTTCCTTCCCACCTTGACGGTCTCAGCTCCACCACTCTCAGAAGCAATGGAGTCAAATGACTGAGGATTGACACCTCTGCCAAGTACACCTTTGTTCCTTGACCTTTTTCTCTCAGGTATCTGCAACATTGATGAAAAAGTCCTATACATTTGCATGGCATCAAATGAAACATAAAAACCACACGTCAACAGAAAGGAGTAGCCATCAATTGACGTTTCAATGAATGCTTTCAACCAGAGTGAATGTGGAGATGACTACATGGGCATCTGTCTTTGGCCTTCAGTATGCGAGGGTTGATACTAGTTTTCTAATAATGACAACCTCTTGCTTTCTTAATAATAAATTCCATTTGAGATATATCATTCCTGTGTTGGGATGGGGTAAGTGTGTGTGTGTGTGTGTGTGTGTGTGTGGTGGGGCAGAAGTTGACATCGGATGTCTTTCTCAGTCACTCTCCATCTTCTTTTTTGAGGCAGGGATTTTTTGCTCAACCTGGAGCTTGCTAATTCAGTTAGACTGGCTGGTCAGAGAAGCACAGGATTGCCTTGTCTCTGCCTCCCCGGGGCTGGGTTTCTAAGCCACTCAGGCTTCTGCCATGTTTGAACGGCAAGCCCTGCAGCAACTGAGCAGTGCCCTTCTCCGTACGGTCCCAACTTCATTTCATCTGTAGGACCCAAAACAGTGCTGAGGACCGTGTTAAAGACAAACCCAGGATAAATACATAGATATGAACCTGACTCCGTTAGCAATCAAAAAAAAAAGGACACAAATTATGTCAGTGAAAAGCAAGATTCTCCTCTTTGACAACAAGGAAAGAGAATTTATATACCACTCACATTTATGACTAAAATAATCCATTGCTGATGAGGAACATCCTATATCTCCCTGGATAGCAACTATAATTAGAAAGGAGTTGCACACGCACCTTCCCTTTTATCAGCTACCGCCAAGCACACCCTTGGTTTCTAAAAACGGTTTCTGTTCTTAGCGAAATAAGCAGCAAAGGTGCTTACCACCCATGGCAAGTGAGCGCGGGGGAGGGGCTGCACCTGCAGTGTGATTCCTGCTGCCTAGAGCCGGTGAGCTTTGAAGGAGGCAGAGAAACAACCACCAGGAGCTTGGCTGAAAGAGAAAGTTTCCTCCTCAGAACCCCTAACTCCCGTACCGCCATGAGAGAAGCAGACCCCTGAGCCCTCCCTGAAGACCAGCCTACCAAATCCCTAGCTAAGATGCCTTGAAACCCAAAGTCCGCAGGAGCAGAGGGAGTCTGAGTTAACAGTCACAGTCGAGAGATGAGAGAGATGGCAGCATGGATTCCTAGAGTGGTAGGTGACTGGAGCTGAGCAAAGACGCTGCGTAAAAACACAGACAGGATGAATGGATCTGTTATGGGACGATTGAACAATATTGAATGTGTGACGAACGGGCCACGTAAGCCATGACAGAGACAAGGGTGTGCAGAGGCCGGGATGCTGAATGGGCTGAACAGTTCTTCTGTAAATTCAAAACTATCCTAGAACTTAAAGATTTTATATTTATTTGTTTACTTACTTGTAGTCCAGGCTGGACTAGAACTCAGTGTGTAACTCAGGCTGGCCTCAAACTCATGACAGATCTTCCTGTCTCAGGTTTCCAAATGCTAGAATTACAGAGCCACAATGCCTAGCAAAAGTCCATTTTTATGTGACTTTATATTGTATTAATGGAGTTATTTGTGTGGTGTGTGTGCGTGTGTGTGGGGGGGGTGTGTCTCACTCTGTGAGTGTGTTTCCCTCTTTCTCTGTGTGTGTGTGTGTGTTGTTCTCTCTCTCTCTGTGTGCTTCTCTCTCTCTCTGTATGTGTGTATGGTTCTGTGTGTGTGTGTGTGTGTGTGGTTCTCTCTCTCTCTCTGTATGTGAGTGGGTGTATGGTTCTCTCTCATTCTGTGTGTGTGTGTATATGTGTGTGTGTATGGTTCTCTCTCATTCTGTGTGTGTGTGTGTGTGTGTGTGTGTGTATGTGTGTGTGTGTATGGTTCTCTCTCATTCTGTGTGTGTGCATGTGTGTGTATGGTTCTCTATGTGTGTGTATGGTTCTCTCTCATTCTGTGTGTGTGTGTGCATGTGTGTGTGTGTGTGTGTGTGTGTATGGTTCTCTCTCATTCTGTGTATGTGTGTGTATGGTTCTGTGTGTGTGTGTGTGTGTGTGTCTCTCTCTCTCTCTCTCTCTCTCTGTATAGTTCTCTCTCTCTCTCTCTCACTCACTGTGTGTGTGTGTGTGTGTGTGTTAGTTTCATGGTACTGGGGATGTGACCCAGGTCCTCACACATGAGGGACAGTAGTTTACCACTCCACTCCCCAAAAATCCCCAAAACTTTTATTTGTGAAAATACTAAAAAACTTTAAAAGACCAGGGAGACTTTTTCCCTCAGGCACCAGGAAAAGTAGAATGATATTGTTGGATTCCCTGTCCGTGTTTTTCAAACTCCCCTTTCAGGTCAACTAGAGCTCACTTGTTTGTCTTTCTCTTTGAGACTGCATTTAGACTGGCTTGGGTGAAGGAAGGTGTTTGGTGGGGAGAATGGGGAAAACCAAGATGGAGAATGAGCGCTCAGGTAGCAGGTAAACAGTGCGTTCCCCTGCAAGCCTTAGCTAGTAGACAGGTATCCTTTCTTTTCTTCTTAAAATTTTCTGTCTTTCATTTTTATTCTGGGGAAGTGTTGGGTCGGCTCTGCAAGCTAAGACAGATACAGATGTGGCAGTGGACAGCTGGAGTACCTGGAACCTGGAAACCAGGAAGCTGAGGCAGGAGGGGTGGTCTGGGATACATAACAAAATCCTGATCTAAAAAGAAAGAAAAAAGAAAAGAGACAACGGGGGAGAGAGGGAGAGAGAGAGGAGGGGGGGAGGAAAGAAGGAAGGGAGGAAGGGAGGGAGGGAAGGAGGGAGGGGAAAGGAAATAAGCAAGGAAGGGAAGGAGGGAGGAGGAAGGAAGGAAGGAAGGAAAGTGGGAGACAGGAGGGAGGGAGGAAGGGAGGAGGAAGGACATGACACCCAGGCTTGCACGGTTCTGCACTTAGTGACCCTCTCCTCGTATTCATAACTGGCCCCTGTTTTCCACAGTCTGTGCTGAAAACATGTCAGTGAACTCTGGTTACTCGGCCAATATTTCCCAAGACCTGGGCTTTTCTCAGCTCTTACTGCCCTGTGAGTCTGCCTGCCTAGCCTGGAAAGAACTGTCCATGGCTCCTGCGTAAGCAGCTGGGAATCTTCAGCCCACAAGTCACTCAATCTTCTGCAGGATGTCAGCTAGAAGGAAGGAACAGGCCCAGCTGTTCAGACAGGTTTCCATGGCGTGAAGGACACCTTTGCGCTTTAGATGCTCAGAAACCTGAAAACCTGTTCACCTACAGAGGAACATGAGTCGAAAGACAATGGCCTCCTGGAACTGACCTAGATGTGATGAACAGAGGCCATTGTGGAGACAGACAGCTGCCAGGGCCTGGCTGTGGCAGGCTGCCCACTGGCTGGGCAGTGCAATCCAGTTGGCGTCTTCACCTTGGCTACGGAGTGGCCTTTTCACGCTTTAGTTCCTTGCCATTTGCGTTTAGATCCCCTTCTATTACCTCTGACCACATTTTCTTGTGTTGATTGAAAACAAGGCCATTGGTAGTTGTGGTTTAATTCTGTGACTTGACATACTGAGTTCGTGGCAGAACCAAAAATTATTTCCAAAAGAGATTCTCTTTCATGTATGGGGGAGAGTCAGGCAATGCTAACAGGCTGCTAGACAGGCAGGTCACAACATGGACTGACAGAGTTTTCTCTTTCATTGTTATGCAAGTGTATGATCGGTCCACAGATATCCCCCCATATGGCCAATCTCTTTGGACATGAAGCTCCAGCCATTCTCTGATGACCCTTCTTCCTGGGTTATTCAGAAGCCATTACAAAACACTATATACTTTGTAGGCAGCTGTGAAAGACTTAAGACTCATTTATAACATCCTGTGACCGAATCTAGCAGTCTACAGTCATTCTTCAATGTGGCCATGCACTACTGAACGCTCCATTTGATCCACTGTGCCCCAAAACACTTTTTTTTTTCCTACAGCTCAGACTTAACCTTGAGCTTACAATTCTCCTGCTTCTCAACCCAGTAACTAGGATTACAGGACTGCACTGCCAGGCCTTTCTCAAAACTACTTCTTCTTCGTGTTTTGTATTTTCGCCATTTTAATAGGGGGTCAAGATAAAATCCATATAGGGCACTTAGTTATATCTCTATAAAGTTGCACTTTCTCCCCTACCCTCTTACTCCCCCTCTCTTCCTCAATATTCCCCCTCCCCACTTCCACATTTGGGGGCATTATTCTTTGTTTTATTTTGTTTATTCATTTGTTGTAGGCAGGATGATCTGGAATTCGCTATCCATCACATGACCTCAAAAATCATAGCAATTCTCTTGCCTGGGTCCCCACGCTCTGGGGTAACTAGTGTGAGCCACCACGCCTAGCTTCTGGGACTGTCTTTTTAGTTTCTATATTATTTGACAAACAACAAGGGTACATATCCACAGAGAACAATGTGGGGCTTTGATGTGTGTGTTAGAAGTACATCGAGCCAATGGAAGGTTTCTGCACCCTTAAGATGCCGTAGTAAGAACATTTAGCATAGATTGTTCGAGCAACTTTGAAATATATGACAACCGTTATTAGTTGTAGTCACTGTGCGGTCAGCAGATCTAATCTTCCAGCTGCCGGTCAACTTCCCTCCTACCCCACACCCCACACCCCACACCTCACATTGGAGGACCTTTCTGAGCACATTCAAAACTGCAGATGAGAGAAAAGGTAGGCAAAAAACTCCATTCAGACAGTACTGCTGTTCGGAAGACAGCCGAGGACAGAGGTTTTAAAAGTGTGTTCAGGTGATTTTCCTAGGCCAAGGAGCGGTATACAGAAGAAAACACAACGTACAGATCTATATTCGATCTGGCTTCTCCCGGGGAAATGCGTGCTTGTTCATCTGTTCCAGAGGACGCAGCCAAACGTCTTGGGAAGCAAGTCTCCTTCCTGGGGATGTGTGAAGCTGTACTCCTCAGGCAACTACAGGAAGCTAGGATTTACTTATTTCCATTTACGTAGGAACATGCTGAGCCAAGCTTTACTGAAATGATTAAAATACACCATTTACAGGGGTCTCCCGAAAGGCATAGCTCGGCATCGTGACGCCTGTATGTTAGACCTCCATTGGGGCCAGAGTGTATCTCAATTGGCAGAGCGCTTACTTAGCCTGTGCGAAGCCCTGGGTTAAATCTCCAGCACTGCACAGTTGGACTGTGTGGCACATGCCTGGCATCCCTACACTTGGATTTAGAGACGGGAGCATCAGAAGTTCAAAGTCAGCCTCAGCCATATGGCTAGCCTGGGCTACAGGACACGCTATCTCAAAAAAAAAAAAATTAAAAAAACCCAAAACACAGCATCGTAGTGTCCAGTTTCACTTATTAGGGAGAAAAAGGGAAGAAGAACTTCACTGAGTACCCAAGTACCTGAGTACCTGACCAAGTACCTGACTGAGTACCTGACTGAGTACCTCCTGAGTGCCTGACTGTGTACCTCCTGAGCAAAGATGAATGTTGTCTTAAGGCATGGTCCAACAGAAACCTGAAACTGAGCTCTCATGAGGAAGCCATTTGTCAGCCAAAAATCTTCAAAAAAAGTTCCATAAGAAACTCAAGCAGAAGCATGGGTTAGCATGTTACAGTTTGGTCTTAACCCCCCACCAAGGGCTTACATGCTGAAGTCTTGGTCCTAGCCTAGGTCATTCAGAACCCAGACTTCCTCCCCTACCGTTTTGCCTCTGGCCACCATAGAGAGAACAGGCCTCTGGCATACATCCCACCAGGATGTCCTGTGCTACACCAGCCCAAAGCCACAGATCCAAGGGACACCATCAGAAACGAGTGATCTATAAGCCAAAATAAATCTTTCCCCCTTAAAAGCTGGCATGTCTTATTTTCAACAACAGAAACAGAGCAGCACAGTGCTTTAGTCCAGATTAGAACCCTAGCCATGGAAGTTACCTGCTCTGCTGTGACAGCAAATGAACTTTGCACAAGAAAATGCAGCTGTGGAATGAACCTACAAACCCAGCACCTCGGAGGCTGAGGCAGGAGGATCACCGAGTTCAAAGGCAGCCTAAGACTTAGGTCATATAGTTACACACACACACACACACACACACACACACCACACCACACATACATGCACACATGCACACACACAACACACATAAATGCACACACACACCCCACACATACATGCACACATGCACACATACCACATACATGCACATAGCACACACACACATGCACACCACACCATACATGCATACATGCATACACGCACACACGTGCACACCATAGACTCATAAGCACACACATACACACAAACACTCCTTTTTTTCAGTGCTCAGTAGCTTGTCTTATCAGTGAGTGGGCCCCTACAATAATTTCCAGGTCAGCTGCTCCGACAGCCTCCTCTGCAAGGGCGCAGACATAGAAAAGAGACAGCAGTTTCTCAGAGTAACATTCCCACAAACAGTAAAAAACAAAAAAAATCGAGCCACAAAAAAAATCAACACTACATGCACCTCATTGGGATTGAACTAAATGGGACAGAAACTACATTAGCAAGCCTCTGATAAAGGGGACTACAAAGGTTATAGTCGACCTCAGGATAGTAAATGTACTGGAAAGTGGAGTTACGGAGGAGGTTTAACTTGAAATGGTTGGAATTTATCCAGTCTCATTAAAGTCATAGGTTAGGTTTTTGTTTCATTTGTTTAGAGGTGTGTGTGTGTGCGTGTGTGCGCGTGCGCGCGCGCTCATGTGTATCTGTGTGTACAACTTGTGGGAGTTGATTCTCTCCTTTTATACAAGCAGCTGGGACCTTGACCCTCCCTGCTGTCTTACTGAGCCTAGGCTAGTTTTATGAAGCCTAGATACCAAGCTATACCAAGTGTAAATCATATTCTCAACTTCTTTGGGGGAACGTGATAAAGTGTAGTAGGATCATTGTGTCTACAAATAAGAAGCATCGGTTTGGCCCTCACCTCCCAACAGAACGTCTCTCACACAGTAGGCACCAAGCGGGCATCCAGGCAAGACCTGGCAAGCAACTATTCTGTTCAGCAACAGCAGCTTACAAGTATACACAGGCTGCTGGGTGGGTTTTCTTTTTGTTTTATTTTTTAAATGAATATATATTACTGGGATCTAATTGAGTAACAAACAAGAAAGGTAGGTGTGGTAATCTTCTCAACTCGATGGGGCTTAGAATCACCAGGGAAACACAGTTCTGGGTGTGTCTATAGCGATGTTTCCAGAAAGAAAAGTTCACTAAAGAAGGAAATATCTCCCCAAATTGGGTGGGCACTACTTCATAGGTCGGGATCCCAGACCCAACCTGAATTAAAGGAGAATCAGCACTCCTCTCTCCTCACTTCCTGACTGTGGTACAACGCATCTGGCTGCCTCTCACTTCTACTGCCATGCTTGCTTTCGCCACCATGGCGCCGTGTACCCTCCATCTGTGAACCAAAAGTAAACGCTTCCTTCCCTAAGTTGATTTTGCCCAGTATTCTGTCACAGCACTGAGACAATAGCTAATGTGACAGGCAAGGCCAGGTAGTCAACCGTGGAGAGTTGCTGTAGAATGTTGTCTTCTGAGCATCGACAGCCATTACAGGAGTAGCTGTGACTACATGTGCGAGCACCTCAACAAGACCCAGCTTCCTGCTGTTTCCACATACAAGGATGGGGTGGAGAGGGTTCTTACACCCTCCCCTGAGATTCTCTCCACTCGCTCCTGCCTGAAATCCCCTCCCAGCTGTATGTAATTCTGTCTCAACTGCGCAGTTATATTGGGAGGTACTGGAACTCTAAGGTTAACTGAAGGCGGGACTCCATGATACACCCATGACTGGGTGACCCTTTGCAGCCATGCAGACGCTTACGAGTCACGTATGATCCTGTAAGTAGCTGCCCACCCATGCTCCTGTAAGCTCAATCAGTTCATTGATTCACCAAGTTGGACCTGGGTGAAATGTTTACCTTGGTTTGTTGTTGGTAGAATGGTTGCTTTGGTCTGTCCTCGGTGCCATAAAATGAGAAGACATTGTCTGCATCTCCCTAGGAAAAAATCAATGTAATAGGTGTTCTTCAGCCAGACCTACAGTGGAGGGGCACAACTCACTAATGGGCTAAATAAGCTTTTCTTTCCTTACCTTGGCAGGCATTTTGTCCCATCAATAGAAAAAAATTACTAACACAGAGACTAAATTTCTGCAGTCTACTCTTCTCCAAATTAAAATTTAAGAATAGGAACAGGCGTGTTATGAATATGCCATTCCCACCTGGGCATGCTTGGAAAGTACTCTTACCACCTGGCTTTTGGAAAACTTGCTTTTGGAGAACAAGCAGATCTTTCCCAGCATGCTTTTCCTCTGAAATTGTTTTTGTTGCTGTTGCTAGGTATATTGTTTAGGACAGCCATTCTGTCGCTTCTTAGTTCAACTCATTAAAATGATGCCAGGTTAGTAGAGGTTATTGACCAACTACCTTTCCATTTAAAACAGGAGCTTAGACGTATTTTTTGAGTGTAGATAAATTAAAAATCAAGATGCTAGGATCTGGCTTGAAATGCACTGCCAGAGGGCTTCCAGTATCCCTAAGCCTTGCTTCCTGCCTCTTCGCTTGGCTCTCAAGAGTTCCCTGTTTGCACAAACCACCTGTGACTGCAAAATGGGGAGGAGGGGGAAGCAAGGCCTGAAGCACAAGAAAATAAGTCATCTTCAATAGTCCTGTCAATTAACGCTGTACGATCCTATGGAGCAATTTAAAGGCTGTTTTTTCCAGTCAAGAAAACTGGTTGGAGCCTTTACTGCCACCTGGAGGTCATTGAGCTGTACTGCAAAAACAAGAAAATGTGGAGACAGCGGGGCCGTAAGAGTCCCAGGCATTTTATGGGTTTTCCATTACAAACCAACTAGCTGAATATAAAATCCTTGAGGGGAATGAATAGTCTTTAGAAGAGTGGGAATGCCCATCAAGGAATGGGCCAGCCAGCTAGAAAGATGGGTTGTTCCAAAGTCGTCCGTCCTGAGCTACAGTGGCCATGCCTGAATCAACAGCAACATTTTAAAACTGCATGCTGGGTAGCCACTCCGCCAGGAAAGCTGTCGGTATCCCCATGTGGCCTCCTAGGGAGGAAGGCTCAGAAGGCAAACAGAAAGGAGTTGCGGGGATTTTCATGGTTGTAGCATGGGTAGTAGTCGTGTTGGCGGGCTTGCTCCCACTGAGGGAACAACCGAAGAAATCTGCCTAAAGGAAGGATCGTTTACTGTGGCTTCTGACTTCACAGGACTCAGACAAAGATCCTCTGGCCTTGGGCCTGCGGTGAGGCGGTGATCCATGGCAGGGTGTGTGGCAGAGAGAGGCTGCTGGCTCTGGCAGGCAGGGGTGCAGAGAGACAGGAAACAGCTGGAGTTCAGATTTATCACTTTCAAGGGTGTGCCCGTGACCTAACTTCGGGCCCCAGCTCCTAAAGGTTCCAACAGCTCCTAATGCCTCCTGAAGACACCCCATGGCCTTTGGGAGGCGTTTAAGACCCAAATCATAACACTGGTTTACCGTCTTTAGGTCCCAGAATCTAGACTCCTAACTCATTCTTCGATGAATTCCGACACGACAGATGTGAGATACGACATGGAGATCTAATATCCTCCATGATTTTATTGCCAGGGGAGAACAGTTTTTTTTCTTTCAACATTTAGAAAAACGCATCTTAAAAACCTTCCATCTGAGACATTGTGGAGGAGGGGAAAAGGAATAATAAATTGTTTTTTTTTCTTCCATGTGCTATTTTAAAATAACTGTCATCTATGATTGAGATTTTGCTTCTCATTGGGGATTTCTGTCTATTTTTGTGTCTGAAAAGCTGTTGGTCTTCACCGTACTGCTTGTGGCTCTGAAACCATGTTAGACCTACCCTGGAGTTAGATGGCCTTCCACTTGTAAGGCTTGGGGAAAGGGTTAGTTCCAAGCCAGTGGGTACTAAGAGGCCTCCCACAACCAAATGGACCTTCCATAGGGAGTTTTGAGGTGACCCCTTTCTGCCTCACATTTTAAAGCCTGTGGTAATGGACAGAGCTGTTTTCTGATCTGATAGGTACCTTCCCAGTCCTTACTTACTAAGCAAATGACAGTCAGAGGCAAACTGCCTTTCACAATCAGAAATGAGTGTCAATGATGGGTGTGGAGAACGGAACCCATGTCCTTGTGTTGGGTGGGTGCTGGGTGTCATATAACAAGGTGACTGGGGTAGCGTCCAATGTCATCTAAGGTTAGTGAGCAAAATTAACAGGGAGATTGCAAATGTCAGCCTTCCTTCCCATTGAATGGTTAGATTCCTCGGTGAACTGCCTGCACGTAGCTTTTCTTGCCTGTAACTGGAGAGCAAGTGCTTTTGCCAGGATCGCCTATTTTTGTTGTCTGGGACTGTGGTGGGATAGCCTATAATCTTCTGTGGTTAGCTCTCTTCTCTTAAAAGTGATGCCAGAGGCATCATTGGCTCCGGGGATCTGAGAGCATTTCATGTTTCCATGCAAGAAAACTCCCCTACGTCCAATGTGTTTCTTTGAAACTCAAGGACAATAAAGTTCACTGAGACGCTCTGCTTGTAATTAACTGCCTTGAGGCCCAGGGTACTCAGATGGGAGCTCAGACTCCTTCTTCCGTTTACGGGGAAGCCATTCAGACCTCCTTAGATGAAAGCAACCAGAATTGCCTATGGAAAGAATTAGTATGTTTTAGAAATGAGAGCTGAAAGCAGCAGACATGTAAGTCTGAGGCGTTGCATTGAAGTTAATCAAATGAGAAAGGCAAGGCAGGCGGTAGGGTTGGGGGGGTTTGCGAGAGTCACGTGCTTATGGTAAACTCCCTTCAGTAATAGCAGGATAACAGGGAAAGGGTGGTGTCCCAGGGAGATCAGACAATGCCACAGGCATGTCTACTGGATGCTTCGGAGTCACACTGGGGGTTCTAAAGCTAGATTAGGGCCATGATGGAAAGACAAGGAGTGCAAACGCAGGCCCATCCCCTCACCTGCACAAAAGCCAATATGAACCTTGAAAGCCATGAGTGGGTTAGGGTTAGGAAGTGCTTGCCTAGCAGGCACTGGCTCTGGGGCCAATCTCCAACACCACATTTTTTTTTTTTTCAAAAAAAGAAAAAGAAAAGAAGAAGGAAATCAAAGGGAAACCTATGGAGGAAGTTGGAGGAGGGAAAAGAGAAGAGCTGGCTTCAGCTGATCCATTGACTTGGTGGAAATTGATGCTCACTCCTTTCCTTTGAAGGAAAGAGCATCAAACCCCGGACATTGTGTGTGGTAGGCAAACACTCTACTGCAGAGCTATGTCCTCAGCTCATTGACCTGATTCAGACTTCACTCAGAAAGACTACCCTTCCTAGAGGAACTCTTTTTGTTAATAAGGTGGTAACCAGATGGTATGTGTTTCATTAAGAAAAGTATGGCATACAATCTACCTAGATGATAATGTGAATAAGACATCCCAGGGTGTTGTTTCTAGTTTTCTGTCTCCCTCGGAAACGTTCCGCCACAGCCCTATCCCGACCGGGAGCTGGCTGGGAAGCCACTCGGTTCCCGCCCTGGCCAGGAGGGAGAAGATGCCCAAGCCGAAAGCCGTGGGGAAGCCCCGGGGGACGTTTCTCACATGGGTTCCTAGGACCTCGTGGCGCCGCCTGATCCCGCTTGCTGAGAACGAACACGAGTTGGCATCTGGTGGACCCGAACTCAAAACTCCTTTATTCCCAGCTTTTCCCCAAATAAATAACTTCTCCCCATAAGGGCGTGGCTTCTCCCCTCGAGCGGGGAAGCCTTAATTAGCATGGCAGGGGGAGTGTTCCTAAGCAAGGGACCCGCCCCAATGCAGACAAACATGTTCCTTTAGCTTCTTGTGAAGCGAGCAAGTTATAATATTCTGGCTAGGGACCTTCCCGGGCTGGGAGAGCAGGAGTCTGCCAGCTTCTCATCCTTCCTCGACCTTTTTTCCAGGGAGCAGGGGCACTTGGCCTTGACTTCCACTGCTTTCCAGCCCCCGGGTCCCACACCAGGGCTATAGTTTATAGAGGTTTGGGCTTGGGTTTTGTTTTGGGTGAGGGGTTGTTTGCTTTTGTTTTTTGATACAGGGTCTCACTATGTAGACTTGGCTAGCCTGGAACTTGCTATGACGTACGCTAGGCTGACCACATCACAGAGATCTACTTAAAGGCATGTACCACTCTACCTAGTTAAGTTTAGATTTAATAAAGTGAAAATGTTTATGCTTTTCTTTTTCCTTCTTTGTCTCTTTTTGGAGGTTTGGGGATAAGACTCAGAAATCGCCTTTGAAAAGAATCTTTGACAGTTTGATAGTTCCTGCATACAGCTCCGATACTTGGGAGGTAGAAGCAGGCAGATCAAGGTCATCCTTGACTACATACTGACTACACAGTGAGTTGGAAGCCAGCCTTGGCTACAAGAGCACCTGTCTCAAAGCAAACAAACACAGTTGTTGAGTTTAAAAGAAATTAATGATGTGCCTATTATGACCTCTAAAATGAGCTACAGAATGAGACCCTGTCTCTAAAAACAGGAAAAGGGTCTGGGAAGGTGACTCAGCAAAGTGGGTGCTATGCACAAGGACCTGAATCTGAGGCCTAAGACCCACACAAAAGAAAGAGTCGGGAGGTAAATGGAAGGATCCCTGGGACTTGCTGAGTAGTTAAGTCTAGGTGAATCAGTTCTGGGGTCAGTGAAAGATGCTGCCTTAAAAACTCTGTGGTGGATCAATTGAGAAAGACACCCAACTTCTACCTCTGCCCTCCACATAGGGTACATATATACCCTTGTACACACACACACACACACACACACACACACACACACAGAGGATTATAGGCAGCAATTGCCTATAATCCTAGCACCTGGGAGGTAGAGTTCAAGGTCATTTTCAACTGTCCTAGAGAGTCAGTCATAGCTAGCCAGAGCTACATAGACCTTTTCTCAAAACATAGAGCATGGGACTTTCTGATATTAGGACTAAGAGTTTCACTGGGGTTTCAAATGTGAGATTTGGTCTTCTATGACAATGGTAGTGGCTGGTTGCAGTAAAACACCTACAGTGGCTGCCCAGCAAGGAGACAAGGAGGCATATTCATTGCCAGACTTCAGCAGTGGGAACCATTATTCTGGTAAGAACCATCCTGGACAGTGGAACCCTGAGGGTCTTATCTCAGGGATTTTTATTGATACCTAAACTCCTCAGATGTTCATTGATAGCACGTGCAGATCATGAGCAATCAAACATCTTTTATATAAAGCCAACACCTGCAGACAATACAAATGCCAACAGCCCTTTTTTCCCCACAGTGCACAAAACAACCATTTTAAACATAACTGAAAATAAACTTCTGCATCACTTCCGCCTTTCTGTATAAGACAATCAAAAAAAGGAAATCATTTTGTTTCTACGACATGATCTAACACTACACCAGCAAAACTATTTACCAAGGAAGCCATCAGGAAGGACCAAATGAAACCAAACATCTATCAAGCTTTTCACAATGTCTTTGGACAGCAGAAAAACATTATCAGTGTCCAATTATCTGGAATTCGCTCATGATTTTTTTTTTCTCCCTATGACAATGAGAGTTGTTAGTCCCTTTCCACCATGTGTTGAGATTCCTAGGTGCAAAATCAAGGGTCAGATTGAGGGGTTCTGTGTAGCACCATCTCTAAGAAATCATGGCTTTCAACTCCTATCCTTACGAAGCCTTCAGCTACTCCGGTCCTCAGACATGCCTTTAAGAAGAGTGGTTAGACCCATGATTGCTGTGTTCCGAAACAAAGAAGAGCCCTGTTAAGGGAGAGATGCAGAGGGGTGTTGTTCAACTGGGGACCTTGTCTGTGAATGCTTGCGCTGTTGCAATCACCACTAAACAAAGCTCTCTCCCACCCTGTCCCTTCCTAAGGCTTGTGTTCCCAAGATCTGGTTTTTCTGTGGAATTTTAATGATGCTGGTTTGGGCCTGGGCTAACCTCACAGTGTGGCGTGGCTGTGGCCTTTGCATAGGTGCAGCTGGGCTGGGTACAGGCCTGGCTTTTGTTTGTTTGGATGGCTGGTTGGTTTGAGTGTGTTTTGTTTACGTGACAGGATCTCACTCTGTAGCCCAGGCTAGAGCATTATGCCCACTGCAGACACATGTCCGAATGTGTGTCACCTCTGAAAACTCTGGATTTCATGACCGTTTTTTCCATTCTTCACTTGCTTGATTATCCTTGCGTTTGGGGCTTGGAGTTTGTTTTTTGCTTGTTTTGTTGTGGTTATGCTATTAAATTTTTTATTTTATAACATTTACGTGTGTGTGTGTGTGTGTGTGTGTGTGTGTGTGTGTGCCTGTCACATGTGTCCAAGTGTCAAACTGTCCTCTGTCAGGTCAGAGGACAACTTGGGTAAGTTGGTTCTCTCCTTCCACCATGTGGTTTCTGGGGATTGAACGCAGGTCCTCAGGCTTGACAGCAAGCACCTTTACCCACTGAACCAGCTCACTAAGCCCCATTACTGTGTTTTTGTTTGTAAGTTTTTGTTTTTTTGTTTTGTTTTGTTTTGTTTTGAAACAAAGTCTCCTCCTGTAGCCCAGGCCCACCCAAAACTCACCATGTAACTCATGCTGGCTCCAAACTCACAGCAATCCTCAGGATTGGGGTCACAGGTGTGAGTCACCATGCTGGCTTTAACTGTCCTATCCACAGGATCAGCTTCCCCCTTTACCTCCTGCTGACAGAAATTGCAAGAAATTATAAATTCTTTTGCGGGAAGAATAGATAAGAACAAGTCTTTGATTTAGAGTTAAGAGTCCTCCGTTTGAGGCTGTCCTGCATTCCTGGGAGCCTGGCATCCTCCCGCTTATTGGCTTCATAATGAAAGATGTCAGGTGGAGACAGACTGACTACTATTCCTCAGTTCGGGTGTGTGAGAGAGAAACCATGCCAGGGCCAGCTCTAAAGCCCATGTTCCTGCCCTCTTCAGCGTCCCCGTGGCTTTCCCCTCACAGCTTCACACACCACTACTTTCAGAGCTGCAGACAGACACTCTGACCCTGCCACACATTGCCTGGCTTCATACGTTTTCCTGTGAGATCTAAACCAAAGCCTCCATGATGCTATGACTTTGCATGCTACACGTCTACAAACATAGCATCCTGCAGACAACACTAATGCCTACTACTGCTGGTTCAAGAAGTAGCCTGGCCCCTTGAATCACAACAATGGCTTCCGACCATAGTTCCGACTTCCTGTTTCAGAAGGTATCCGAAAGCACTCTCCTCTAAAGAGAAAAGCCTTCTTCCAAATACAGCCTGATTTTGGAGCTGCCTTGAAGTTATCTTTCCTGGATTCACTAATCTGTTGCTTTTAAATTCAGCCTCACTTAGAATCCTAGGGCAGAGACAAACTGTAGGCAAGGAATTTTTTCAGAATGTAACAAACTGGGTGGTGGTGGTACATGCCTTTAATCCTAGCGCTTGGGAGGCAGAGACTTGGCCTCTACACACCAGCTTGATCTAGGGTCTTTTGTAACATTAATTGAATCTTGGCACCATCCCGTCTCCATGCCATGCAAATGATGCTGACTCAGAGAAATGGGCATCAATAAGCTTAAAAGAAAGACACTTGGTTTCAACTGCTGTGAATAAATTCTGGAGAATCAACGTCAAGGGTGGCCTTTCTTTATCATTCTTTCATCTGCAGCAAATGAAGACCAAAAGGTCCTGGCCATGTACCTTGAGCATGGGAATCACTTTGTGAAAGGATAGGAAGGAAAGAGAAACCTTTACAGCCCTTTTTTGGCTGTCTTAATCCGCCTACGTCTGGGGAACTGAACTGACTCTATCCCACTCTGGTTCAGCTTCTCCCAGCACGGCAGTTACTGAGAAGATCTAAGTTGTAACTTTTCTAAATCCTCAGTTAGTTCAATTTATCTGTCCTTATTTCTGCCTGCTTCTCTATCATCAGCTTTTGTACTCTCTCTTTCCCTATCCTGCAGCAACTCTGTTGTAACTCTTAGCTCTAATTCTTAACTTCCAACTCTTCCTTTTTGATACCTCCCTCCAAGCTGTTCCCAGAAGTCTAAGCGGCATGCAACCACAGAGTGGGGGGGGGGGGGGCACTTTTCCCTGGCAAAGCTTCCCTCTACAATTTTGACTCTTTATAAGCTGTGTGGACACTGTTAATGAATTGCCCATTATATCAGACCAGATCAATCAGACTCAATGAAGAAATTTAATAAATATTACATGACTAATGGGTGGGTGAACAACACATGCATGAATGGATATAGGGATATAAATTTTGCTTAAGAGAAATCAGCCTGTATTACAAGTCCCTATGGGTTTTTCAGGAAGTGTTTGGGTCCATTTCCTAAGCTCCATGGCAACAAGCTTAAGATAAATGTGTCTTATCCCAGGATAATAGTGAAATTGATCCCTAAATAAGAACACCAGATCTATATCCATCTCAAAGAGAAGCACTGGTCACAGTTTGGCCACATGATTGGACTCATCTGAGAAATGGAGAGTTTCTTGACCAGGATCCTGAGGCCAATAAGTGGGAGAAAGAAGTCATGTTCTCTGTGCTCAGCCAAAAATGGTACACTTCTTCTCTTCTTGACTTTTCCGCTCTCCCTGTCCCAAGCATTTTCAATGCCTATGTATAGAACCTTTACCCGCTGAAACTCTGCATGTTCTTCATTGTCCCATGAACTCCTTAGCCTTAAATAGCTTGTTCTGAGTCTTCACAGTGCCTTGGTAGGTGTCAGTATTTAGATATGCTTTCACACTCATATTTTGAGTAAGGTTGTCTCACCCATCCCCCATATAGATTAGAAAATCTTTGGGGAAAAGTACCAATTACCAGTGCTAACACACATTACACACACACACACACACACACACACACACACACATACAGAGAGAGAGAGAGACAGAGAGACAGAGATGTACATGCATGCTTTCCATATATATGTATGCATATACATGAACCAGTTATGCATGCACACATGCATATCTACATATACAGTCCTATATATTGTATATGTATGCACACGAATTAGTTATACATGCACATTCTTATATTAGGCAGGGTTCTATAGGAGACAGAACCAATAGAACACACACACACATATACACATACAATATCATATACTTATATGCCATAAAAGGGAATTCATTATGTTACATGGATATGGAGGGACTCCTCCTTCATGATCCTCTTTGAACCACTCCTGCTTCCCTGGTAATACTAGAAAGGAAAGCTTCACAATTGTGCCTCCTTAGGATTTAAACTATCTTATGAAATGATGGAGGTATCAGGTCTTTGTTGATGCCCACCCGTCGGAAATCCATTTCACTTGAGGACGTGCTAAGGCACTGGGAGGAATAATTATCCCTCAGGAGATAATGTACTTACACCGCTCAGAAGCCACAACCCCGTGCAGCTGATGAACAGCTGCCACCAGAGAGCACTGCTAAGCCTGACAACTTGCTGAGTTCTTACAAAAAAAAAAAAGTAACGTTTTCTTTTCCTTCTTCCTGATTCTTTTCCAGACACTGGCCAAAAGCCTAAGCATGCTCACCTAGACGTTCTGGGCTCTTTCACTTGTTCTCTGGAACTTCTCCCCACCCAACCCCCAAACACAACAGTGACTTACAATTGGGTAACATCTACAATCTCAGTAATCCTATTACAGACTGAAAATACTTTAATTCAAAACTTCATTGAATGTCCCTAACTACAGAATGTCCTAGCTTAACAACCAAGCAGATTAGATAGTGTCAGTTGTTTCTCCGCTTGATTTCATGGCTGGCTGGCTGCTGTAACTGGATGGCATTGCCAAGCACCGTAAGAAAGGATTGGGCTTTATGTCACTAACCCGAAGAGAAATTCAAATGCAAAACCCGAATGGCAGCTTCTACTCAATGCAGCCCACTTTCACACCATGGTAAAAATAATAATAATAATAATAATGTTACATTTGGTATATGCACATATGCATATAATGGTACATATGTGTACATATTACATTTATTAGTAATATCATTATTATAGCTACTCAAATCTCTTGCCTGCTACAGTCTCAGGAACATAGTGGGTGCTAGTACATCTTAGTTCAACACGCTGAGTACCAATACTTAGCCCAGGGAGAGACCCAGTGGAACTTAATTCCTTGGTATTTACTTATGTACCCAGGGTACATTCAGTACTCCCTGCCCTTAGAGATTGGACACACTTGTCCTAACACGATTGCTCTAGCCTGGACAAATCAAAGTTCCCCAAATGCCTGCAAGCATTTCCCCCCACCTCCCTTGGTTTTGGCCTCATCTGCCAGTTACCTGTTGATCAGGCAGTTTCTTCACTCAGTTACAGTGTGTCTCCTGGCTGCTCTGAAGCTCTCATTCCCAGCAACAGGACATTGTTAGGCCTCTCTCCTCTACCTGGCTCTCTTCCATCCTCTCAGCCTTCTAGAGTGACTGTTGTCTTGCTTTCTTTTGTTGAGAGAGGGTCTCATTACGTAGCCCAGGATGCCTCAAGGTTTTTTCCCACCATGTCTGGCTTTCATTGTAGAATCGCAAATGAGTCCCTTCGTCCTTGCCTTATTAGAGCAGCTATGCCTGGGTCTGGAGGGATTCCTACCTACTACCTTGAATGTCTTGTTGAAGCGCTTTTCACAGTGTTCTTGAGAGAATTCTGGGATATATTCTTCCTCTCACTGTCTGACAATCTGCCGTTGTATAGAGCATGACATAAGCAATGTGTTTGGGCATTCCCTGATCTCTATTCCTAGAGTAGGAGTTGAATCAGTATTGTTCTTTTTAGCTTGTCTTTGTCAGTCCTCTTGGTTTCCAGTTGTTAGTAACGAATTCCATTTCTTCATTCTTTTTTGTTTCCGCTTCCTCTTTTCTTTTTTGTTTTTTTGTTTTTTGCTTTTTGGAGACAGAGTCTTACTATGGATCTCAGTCTGGATATAGATATATAGACCCAGCTGGCCTTGAATTCACAGAGATCCACTTGCCCCTGCCTCCCAAATCTTGGAATTATAGACATGTCCCACCAGAACTAGCTTCCTTTCTTCTTTCATTCATCTGACTATAATACATTTGCTGAGGGCCTACTATGTTCTGTGTATTTCTTTTATAAAAAGTCAATAAGCAATAAGTAAGTTAGTCAGACTCCCTGTCTCTAGGAATCTAGCCAAAAAGCAGGCTGAATTGCTGCTGATTCCTTCAACTGGCCCAGGGAATATAGCTGTGGAGTTGCCTCTTAAACTAGGCAGCTAACTGACCTTGTAACAACAAAAGATTCAGAAACCACAGTCTAAACTTCTCCACTTTTAGTAGAAACTTGGTCAAACTGTGGCTCTAGTCCCACTGGTTAGCAGAGGGCATTAATCATAAAGTTAAATAAATGCCTAACTGTATATTAGACCTAGGGAAGTAGCTGAAGTTCAGAATAACTAAATAAAAAACTAATGTAGTCAACCCTTTGGGAGCAGATGGGTACATTCTGAAACAGTTCCCCTTTCAGAACCTCTGGAAACGTTCCTGTTAAGGCCCAGTTGCTTTCTCTTCCTTGAATGTACTCTCCTTTAAGTACTCCTGAAATGTCTGAGGAACATCTTAGGGTAAACTATGCACCTTCATTCAAAACAAGAGCCAAGTGTTTTTTGAAATGCTTATAATACTTTTCAGCTGCCACATCAAGATCTCACTTATGTTCTGACTTAGGGAATTACAAGCAGGAAAGAAAAAGAGAGAGAGAGAGTCGCTCTTTTCTGACACTGGGGGAAAGAACAAAAGAATATTGGTAATTATTATAATTTGTTTCGTGCCAAATGTTGGTGGGTACCATAGATGCACTCAACTTCCTGGAGAAATCTCCTTCTGGCAGATACTGTCACGGCATCCCTCACTTTAGGTATAAGAAAAGTGAGGCAAATCAGAGCCTGATTATAATCCCAGCATTCGGGACGCTGAGGCAGGGGGTCACCATGAATTGAAGACCAACCTGAGCTACATTGTGAGTTCAAGGCCAGAATGTGCTGTCCAGACCCTGTCTCGGAAATAAAAACAGATGAACAGCCACAAAAAAAAAGAATGAGTCGGAGCTGGGACTCCAAAGCCTATAACTCCAAACCCTTAACAGGGTTCATTTTCAGTCACAGATTTATCCCGTTAACAGCTGAGCCCAGGAACACCACCCTCCCCTGACACTCAGCCACAGAATTCTAAAGAGGCTTTGTCTACAGATTATTAACCTTTAACCCATAATTTCACAGGCAGCCTTGTTTGTTCCAGGATTGGAGTCCGTACACATTTCATTGGCTGGAGGAAAGCACGTAAGAGATAGCAATCAAGGGCAAAGAACTGTGAACCCATGTTCCTAAGGTCCTTTGGGCGTAATCTTACCACATCGTTAAGTGTCTTCACAACAGCTGCAGATAACATCTGTCCTTTGAATGCAAAGAAAACTCTTCATTGGTCTGTATGCAGGCTCCATGAGGATGGCTTGGAGAATGCGCAGATATGGTTTTTTTCCCGTTTATATTTAGCCCCTAAACACATGAAAACTCATAGAAATCAGGAGGGTAGCTGCTCATGATTGCAAGGGGGAGGGTGAAGGCTTCTGGGAGCAGATGCTGTTTTGTTGCCTCTCCTGTGAATTAGCGTATGAGTGTATTCAGCTCCATTTGTGCACCAAGTTGTCCCAAGAACAATTTTATGTGTTGGGTTGTATAGAGGAACATTTTATCTTCCAATCCAGCAGCATGGCGGCTCTAGAAAAGGATGACATTGAGAAGCCCGTGTGATAGCTAGGAAGGAATCACATCCAAGGGCCTGGAATCACATCCAAGGGCCTATATGAAGGGATCACATGCAGAGGCCTGTGTGATCTGAATGCAGAAAGAATGTTAGACTAGTCCTGTCCTCTGTGCTAAGGATAGGTGGAAGGGATTTCTGTTAAGGCAACCTTGTACATGCCTTTAATACCAACTCTCTGGATATAAAAGGAGCAGTCAGTAGAGAGAGAAACAGAGCTCAGAGAGTAGGAACAGAGCTCAAAGAGAATCAGAGAGTTTATTCAGTCAGGCAGTTTGAGTGCAGTCAGCTCACAGTTCATAAGGAGAAGCCAAGAAGAACAGAACTAGTCCAGAATAAGCAAAGAGAAAGCAAGGAGTCTGAAGCAGATTAGGTTTACAGTTTGGAGTTCACAGTACAGGTCAGAGTAAAAAGAGGTAGTTCAAGAAGACAGCCAATCAGAGTGAGCTCAGTCAGTAGTAAGGCTTGGAGGCTGAAATGTTCTCTAGATTTGCAGATTAGAATGTCTGGAAGCTGAAGCCTTCTAGATCTAGGCTTATAACTACATTGTACAGAGGCTGAAACTTTCTAGGACCAGGGATTGAATTAGCAAAGAATAAACTGTCCTCTGCCAGGAACTCATGAGAATAATTAATAATTTGATGCTTACATCTACAATTTTTATTTTTAAAAAAAACTGTAAATAAAGCAAACACTACTCAGAAGGATGATGGCAAAGTAATTATATAGCCACTAAAGTAAATGATTCTATTTTGGCAAAAGTAAGTTTTTAGAAAATATTCCACTTGGGAAAAGAAGTATCAATCTATTCTTCGACAATTTCATATATGTATATAGTATGTTATTTGACAATTTCATGTATGTATATAGTATATTCTGGAGACAGAAATTAAGTTACTTTTTTAATGTGGCTTTAATCAAAGTTGGTTTCAAGGGCCAACTCACTCATTTATTTCCCTTAAAGGGATCAGTTCAGTTTGTTTTGTTTTGTTTTTTAATCAGACTTGTGAAGATAAATCTTGTTACCTACTCATGAAGCATCCCCAAAACAAAATCTGGAAAGGAAATGTTTCTAAACGTCCATGTTTGTTTACATTGCAATCTAAGATATAAGAAGAAACAACAAAAAAAAATTGTTTCCCATTTCTCTATCCAAATTCTAGCATGAAGTCCCTCTCATTCCTCAACCCACTGAACAATTTTGACTGCCTGATGAACATTATTTAATCTGAGCTGACCACTTGGAATTTAAAAGTTGCAACGTAATTATAGTTACTGGGCCACTGTCTGAAGGGAAGCTGTGGCTGCGGCTGAATTTGGATGTTGTGAAATGGGTCATGGCAGCAGATGGCCTTCCAAGAAGCAGTAAATAAATAAATAAATAACTCTGGCATTGGGTTGCTCTTTCTCCTTGACTTCCTTAATTGAGTCCCTCCATACAATCGTGGGAATGCTCAAATCAGGTCAGAGAGACCTGGTCTGTCTGCGTGGCAAATCAGAGAGGGTTATGAATTGTTAAGGAATAATATTTTGAATTGAACTCACCATATGTTGAGACCCGAATAGAAAGCCAGCGCTCAGCTGTAAATCACCATCGTCATTAACGTTTATTAAGCACCCTGTGCCACAGACAGCACACACTTTGGCTTGCTTAATCATGACCCGTAAATTCTGAGAGTGAGGATTATTATAATCTGTACTTTACAAATGAAAAAAAAAAAAGGAGTGAGATTCAGAGAATAAACTGACCAAGTTCAAAGTGAATGTTATTTTGGGTTGGTTGTATGAAATATTAAATGAACCATGGGGATGCTTTGACTTTATTAAGCTAAAAAAGATCATATTTGGGCCATGATTTCTTTTTGGTTATTTCATATTTATTTATTTATTTATTTATTTATTTATTTATTTATTTATCTATTATCTATCTATCTATCTATCTATCTATTTATTTATTTATTTATTTATTTATTTATGCTTGGGATTTTGCCCAGCATCCCGCACCTTCCAAGCATACAATCAGCAACTGAGCTACACCTCCATTACTGTGTTACGGTTTCTAAGATCCATGTCCCACTCAAAGAAACCAGGACACCTTGGAGAACTGTGTCAAAAGCTCTCGGAGCTCTTACTGGGCAAACAGGAATATGTTGACCATCAGTGAGAGTTGATCGTTAAAATGAATGTAAACACACAGAACAGTGTTTGTTGAAACACACAAAATTCATTTAAATTCACAGGTTCCCAGGAGCCCTAAAACAACAACACAGTGATACTCTGGGGAATCGATGAACTACTGTGAAACTTGTCAATCAGGAGGAAGAATCAAGAGTCTCTTCCTCACAACTAGAGCCTGTTTTGCTCTTAGTGTCCTACTGTGTAGAAGATGTAACTTTCAGTGTGGTTAAATTTGGCCTTTTTCTTCTATAGCTTACACTTAATGATGTTTGAGAAACTATTACATACTTAGAAACTAGAAAGGTGTGTGTTTGTCCTTTTTTTAATGAAAAGTTCTGCAGGCTGATGTTCGGGTTATCTTTGCATCTGGAATTTATCTTGTGATTGACATTTAGTGGAACAAAACAGTATTTTTCTCAACTTTTCTTTCCCCAGTGGTTTAGAATTCCAACTGGGACCTACTTAGCATTCTCTCACATACTACTGATTTTTCATTGGCTCTATTGTGCTTCACGGAACTATTTGTATGTACCCGTGTCAGTATCACAGTCCTGATAAACATGGCCTCAGGCTGAGCATCCGTCTATCAGTCCTTCACTTTGAGATAGGCGCTTTACTATTGGCTCTTCTAAACTATCCTACTGGGATTCGTTCTGATATGGAGGATGTTTTTGTTTGGTTTGGCTTTAAACTTTTTTGGTATCATTAGCTCTCCCAAATTTGTAGTAGAAGATCTAAATTTCCATAATGAGAACTAATGAAAGGTGAAAGGGAAACAGGATAAAAATGAAAGTGAAACTCAATAGAAATAGTTAAAAGCATAGAGGTATGCAAAAAATGTAATGCTAGGACACTTAAAGATTTATTTTCTTTTTTTATTTCTGTGTGTCTGCGTGTGGGTTATGTGCACATAAATGCACATGTGCCTACAGAGGCCAGAAAAGGGCATCGGATCCCTGGAGCTGAAGTCACGGGCAGTTATGAGCCAACTTCCTGTAACAGTGTGGGTGCAGATGCTGGAAACTGAACTATAATTCTGTGCAAGAACACTACACACTCACTACACGCTCCCAATTCCAGTCTGCTCCCCAACACGTCTCATAGCATCGCTAGTCCGGAGAGGAAATACATCTAGAAATATAATTAAGCGGCAGATATTTCATGTTTTATGTATTGGATATATTTCCTCTCTCTCTCTCTCTCTCTCTCTCTCGTGTGTGTGTTGAGCAAGTGGATATGCATGTTTGAATGCGTGTGGGCATACATGTGTGAGTACGCATGTACTCTCTGGATTGCTCCTGCACATGGAGGCCCAAGGCGGGTGTCAAGAATCATCTGCTGCTCATCACCTCCCTTAGTGAAGCAGGGTTTCTCAGTCAAACCCAGAGCTTGCAGATAGGCCTGGTCCTGCTAGTCAGCTTGCTCTGGAGATCTCCTGTCTCGGCCTTCCTAGGCTGGAATTATAAGTGAGGGCCACCATACTCATCCAGCTTTTACATGGGTTCCTGAAGGTTCAAATTCTGGTCCTCACACTTTGATAGGGAGTGCTTAACCACCGACGCACTTTCTCAGTCTCCTGAACATACCTTTTAAAACTTGAATTTTACATCTTTAAGTTCCATTGTGTGTATTTACTTCATAAAAGCTGTTTAGACACTTCAGGTGGTTTTGTTTAAATTTGAAAATGAAAATACTCATGCAGGACATGGACCCTGATATGCTTATACATGTCACCAACTTATCGCAAAATGTTTTAAGGCTTTAGAAGAACACAAGTAAAAGAGACACTATTTTCCCTTAAAGAGTTGAAAATTCCCCCTATAAAAATGCCAGGCCTTGATGGTTTTTAATAAGGCGTCTTGACTACTGACTCACATTCCTTAGTGCATTAGTTAGCTGAGTGTGGTGACGCGCATCTATAATGCCAGAACTTGGTAGGTAGTAGAGGAAGGAAGATCAGAGTCCAATCTCAGATACGTAGAGTTCCAGGCCAGCCTAAGATCCTCCCTCAAAAATACAAGTTTCTTAATTTTAAAAAGTACAGATACTCTAGTTATCATTGCTTAAGAGCAACAACAATGGAACACTCGAACTTAAATAACACATGTCAACATAGTTTTGTGGGTCAAGAATCCATTCTCTTCTTTAAGGTTTATGTGTTTCTATTTTATGTGTATGAGCGTTTGGCCACCATGTGTAGAAAGTGCCTGTCGAGGCCAGAAGAGGGCATCAGAGCCCTCGGTTCTGGTGTTATAGGTTCTAGTGTTATGGTTCTAAGTCACTGTGCGGGTTCTGAGAATCAAATCCTGGTCATCTGGAGGAGCAACCAGTGCTCTTAACCACTGAGCCATCACTCCCACCCCAAGAATCCATTCTTGACCTTAGCTCTCTGCCTTTTGTGCTGATTCTCTCACAAGGCTGTGGTCCAGGTGCCAGCTGGGGTTATAGCCATCTCTGGCAGTGCTGCAGAAGATCTGTTCCCAATTCAGTCCTGTAACTGGCACCAGCTCTAGACAGTTGTTTGTTGGAGACATTGGTTTCTTGCCATTTGGGCTTCTCTGTGTTGCAGTCCAAAAAACAACAGCTGGTTTCCAACATATTGAACCAGCCAAAGACCAAGATTGGACAGACCAGACAAGAGCCGCAGTGCCACTGTAACCTAATCTGGGAAAGCAACTCTCTTTCCCGGGGTTTCTGTTGCTGTGAAGAAGAGACACCATGACCACAGTCATTCTTATAAAGGAAAACATTTAATTTTTAGTCCAATTACCATCCTGGTGGGAAGCATGGTGGCACTCAGGAAGACGTGGTGCTGGAGAGGGCGCTGAGAGTTCTGCATCTGGATAGGGAGGTAACGGGAAGAGAGAGACACCGGGCCTGGTTTGAGCACTTGAAATCTCAAAGTCCATCCCCAGTGATACAGTTTCTCCAACAAGGCCACACCTCCCAATAAGTCCATCCCCAGTGATACAGTTTCTCCAACAAGGCCATACCTCCCAATAGTGCCATTCCCTAGGAGCCTATGGGGGCCATTTTCATTCAAACCACCACAGCAACATACCACTAAAGCGGATTGATCTGAAGTCTGATGCTTCCTCTTCAGTCGACTTTGGTGAACAGTGTTTTCTGTACGGTAATTAGCTCACCTACGTTTTCTAATTATTCATGTCGAGTTCTCAGTGTTCTCACTTCCAGGGTGCAAAGGCCATAGCGACAGTCTTTTAACCATGATAGAAATATATTTCTCTCCTGACCGTGAAAGCACAAACAATCCAGGGCTGACCTGGTGACTTCATGGCACCAAGAACCATATTCTTTCATTGCCCTACCATCCTCAATCCATGGCTCCTATCTTGTAGTTTATCCAAGTCTGCAGGGATCCATTTGGCATGCCAATAACCCATCTTGGTAATGACTGCAATTTTGTTCAACAGATGTTCCAAGCTTCAAAGAATAAGCAGAGTCATTGAAGCACGAAGCTGAGCACGCTATACCAGCCATTGATTCCTGGCCTGTGTCTCAACTGTCATTGGGAATATTAGGAATATTAGTAGTTTTTGAGAAAAGTCCTCTTTACACTGGGGTATGGACATATTGAGTTGTGTCTAAGAACTGCAAGCAAGATTGATGGGTGCTGTTTTGGGGCCTGTCCCCAGATCTCCAATGTACATTGCACGCTTTCTTTTTCTCTTGATCATTGGATGGATTTGGGTGCTGTTATTTCAGGAAGAATCAAGTAACAGATTCCTCAGTGCAAATCTATCGTCTTGACTAAATGCATATTTTCTCTAAGCCCCTTAAATGTGTGCCATTGTCAGGCCAGTGGCTAGTTCTGTGGTAGCCCCCAGGATACAGTTTGTCTAAATCCAGCAGGCGCTCCCAGTGAATATTTAATCAGCCTCCACTTAAACAAGTCATTCCATCCCCTGTTTTACTAGGCACCGGAGAGGGCTGAGTCATCTTGACCATGCATGGCATCATTTTCCCCTCATGACTTGAACATATGTCTGCTCTCCCTTTCACACGCTGTGGCATCTCAAGAGCATAGCAAATATGTCATCCAAGATCCCTGCGTAGAGATGACAGCGTAGCAAATGCGCCTGCCTGTCAAGTCCCATCTGATCACAGAGCAGTTCCTGCTGGGTCTTCTGCATCCAGACTCTCCTCCCAGACTCTCTCCCCATGTCGTTGGTACCACAGCCTTGGTCTCACTGGGATTGGTGAAGCCTTCCCTTCCTGGAATATGGTTAGGATCAAAGCAGGGTAGATGTTCACATGAAAGCACGCGGGGCCTTTCCCGTCATTTCCTCTGTACGTTTCTCAATAAATTCTGTTTATTTTTATGCTTTACTTTCTCTGTTTGTCTCCTTTAAAGCTTTAAAAGCTCCCTGTAACCTTCCTTTGATTGTTTGTTTTGTTTTGTTTTTTTCAATCCTTCATTCGATTCGGGGTAAGAACTCTAGTTGGAGTCTCTGGGAAATTATGATCTGTTTTTGTATGTGCCCTTTCTTTTCTTTTCTTCTTTTCTGCTGTGTTGAGGATCAGACCAGGTGCTTTGAGTGCTTGAGCATCCTGAACACACTGTCTACCACAGAGATGGACCCAAACCCTCTGTGAAGAGTTTGCTCGGAAGAAGGCCTATACGTTTTGTGTGGATCTCGAAGTTCAACGGGGCCAAAGATGTTAAAGAATATTACTGTGGTCATATTCGTCGGTTAATTTGTTTATTTTCTTAGTTTGGTTTTGATGTTATATCTTTTGTTTGTTTGTTTATTTTTCCTGAAACTTCCTGGAAGTTTAGGGTGGAGAAGGAAGGCTCTTAGAGACAACCATTCTAACTTAGATAGTCTTGAGTTTTGTAGCTGCTTCTGTGAAATACAACAGTAAAAATGCAGGATATCACAGGGCTGCGAATATAGCTCAGTTCGTAGAGTCCCTGACTGGCATGCACAAAGCCCTGGGTTTTATCTCCAGCACTGAATAATGACAGACTTGGTGGCAGACATTTATAATCCCTGCACTGGGAGCCAGAGCCAGGAGAATCAGAGTTCAGGCTCATCGTCAGCTATACAGAGAGATGTAAACCACCCTGGGATAAATGAGACCTCATCTCAAAAAGTATTACAAACATGTGGCTGGAGAGATGGTTCACCATTTAAGAGTACTGGCTGCTCTTGCAGAGAATCCAGGTTCAGTTTCCAGAACCCACGCAGCAGCTCACAACTATCGGTAACTCTACTTCCAAGGGATTCTACACCATCTTTGACCTCTTTCAGTATCAAATGTGCACATGGTGTGTGTGTGTATGTGTGTATGTATATATATATTTGGGCAAAACACTCATATAGAGTAAATAAATCTAAAAAATATAAATTAAAAATAAAATAGTATCACTGAGATGATTCAATGTGCTGAGTTTGATCCCTAGGATCCATGTGGTGAACCAACTCTCATTAGTTGTTCCCTGGCTTACACCACACACACCACACACACACACACACACACACACTAAAATTTTTTTAAAAATTAATTAATTAAATAAAATGAAAACCCCTGGCTCAAATGGCTCCACTAATGAACTCCATCAAACAATGCAGAAAGAAATTATACCAATTTCTCTTTTTTTTAAATGTCAGATGTTTAAATCAATAGCTCTGAACACTGCATATTTGATGAGGGGAGACTCAAGAGCTAGCCTGAGAAACTGAGGCTGAAGTACAGTTCCTGTGTGTTCCATCTGTGGTAAATAACTCCTAGGATCCTGAATTTCAAGGTCAGCTTAGGGAAAAGGGAGAATTGGGGAGGGAAGAACCGTCTTTGGAAAGCTCGGTGTGAGTAATTTAAGAAATCTTATTTCCCAGTTTAAAGTATAATCGCAGTCATTTTAATTTATCCATTTCATAATTAAAGCACAAGCAGTCACTAACACAGAAGGCAAGAGAAGTTAATGAAGAGATAATGCTGCTGCACAGTCGTCAGCATAGTAATGCAAAAGAAATCGCTGTTTATAGAGTGCTTTTATCAAAAGAATTTTTTTTTAAGACACAGGACTCTCCTGACACTGATTTTTTCAGAGGTGACCCCACCCTCTGGTCATTCAATTTTCCCTACAGAGTAATGAGTTCATTTTCCATTTTTATGATTTGCGGGGGTGGGGAGTCTAGGGTCCCCGTGTCCTCCCAACTGTTCATTTTTATTACGTCTGTCTGGACATTTGTTACTTTTCCCAAATCATCTCAAAATCCAGGTGTGGCCATACAAACCTGTAATCTCAGATCACACGAGGTTAAGGCAACATGGTTTGGTGCAAGTTCAAGGCTAACTGGTCCTCATAGTGGAACTTGGTCTCGATAATTTAATAAGTTTAATTTAATTTAACAGGGTCGGGAGATGGTCCAACTAGTAAAATACCTGCTGCGTACCCACCAGGCTCTGAATTCAGATCCTGAAGAGCTCACATAAAGAGTCACATGTCAACACACTCCTGTAAGGCCAGCATTAAGGAGGGAAGACCAGAGAGAGGCGGCTCCCGGAAGCTCCCTGGCCAGCCAGCCTATCAGAATCAATGAGTGTCAGGTTCAATGAAAGCGCCTGTCACAAAAAATACAGATACATGTACAAGATCAAGCCAGTCAAAACTCCAGCACGGATGTGGGAGGAGCCTGAGGCTCCACCCTTACGGGAAGAGCCATTGACAATTGGTGGCTACTGGCAGGGAGGCGGGGGCGAGCAGGGGGAGAGTCACTCCCCTTTGGTGACATGGGACAATTGTAAGTTGTAGGTTGTTCATGCCCCAGTGGATGACAACACACCCAAGTGTGTGTGAGCAGCACTAACGGGAGTTTGAGTTACTGATGACAAAAGCAAAAGATAGAGGGCATGGAGTTGGGAGGGTGTGGGGAGGGGGCTCTAGGCGGAGTTGGAGCAGGCAGTGGTGGGTGGGTATACATTGTACACATGCATGAAACTTCGAAAGAATAAATAATACTATTGGAATGCAATAAATAAAAGTGCAGGGAGAGCATTGCCTTCGGTATGGCTTCTTAAAGAGACCCAAGGCACCACTGACAGAGAACAAAGAACAGGGAAGAAAAACCCTCGAGCAAATTCCAGATTCAACTATAACTAAGGATCGTTCTCTTACCCTGAGCAGATAGTGTTCAGAAATGACTATCACGTGGCAAGATGGTTTCAATTATTCTTATTCTCGTTTTTCTACTCTGGGCTGTGCATTAACACGACCACAGTCGGGAAACCTTTAAACAGGACGACAGGCCCAAAGCCAGAGAGAGAATCCTTGAACTGGAAAATCCACCTATGAATAACAGCCCCACCCCATCCCACCCCACCCCCTTTTAAGGAGCCAAGCGCAAGGCCCCACCAAAACCTCTCCCTGCTGGAGACCCAAGGACTCCTTCTGCATGCCAGCCAGTATTCAAGACCAAACAAACAGCCCCGCATCCGCTCAGACATGTCCGTCCTCACGGAGATAGAATGTTCTGGACTTGAATGTGAATGCAGCTGACTGGCTTGGAGTTTGTACAGGCTTGCTCGGTGTCTTTCGGAGACTGCACCAGTGAACAGGACTTTGCCTCTGCTGGCAAAGGCCCGGCAGTGACACTGGGAGACAGGGGCATTTGAAACCACATTTTTTGGCTCATTAAAGCCATTCTCTCCATGTTGCTCCCCTTGTCAGTCAACCTATTCTCAAGGCGTTTTCTCAATGGTGCACTTCAGGGAGGCTGAGCATGGATCTTGCTAGGAACTGGAGACGGTCCAGAAGCCTCATCAAGGCTCTGGCAACCTTTAAATGGCACTTCCACCTTCGTGGGCTCCCACACAAAGCGCACTCTGCACAGTTTGCCCATGGACCAAGAAGTTTATTTCATCTTGCTTCTGAAGTCAGGGGTGTCTTGTTTCCACCTCTCTGCAAACAGCCACCACAAACAAGTGTGAACTCCCAGATCTCTTTGGAGGTCTTTCCAACCCAAGACAGTCCTGAGGTGTTCAAGGCACAGAATGCTTCAAAGGAACAGGAAACTGCGCCTGAGCTGGGTCTCTCATTAATTAGAGTGGTTTATAGAGCTTTCCATGCATGAAAAGAAAACAGCTTCCTGAATTGATAGACAAAAAAAAAAGCAATACTGTCTTTTCCAGTACACCCTGCCATGGCCAGTGTAGATGGTACTAAGGTTCTGGGAGTTTGTGTAGTTCTAGCTGCAGTTCTGCCTGTGTGTGATGTCCAGTCTTTGTCACACACACACACACACACACACACACACACACACACACACACACCCTGTATTCCTATCTGTCAGACATCCTGAAGGCATTATTCTGAGTAGAAAAGATCTCATGTCCAAAATTATCCCCCGTCTCTTTTTTTCACTGGTGTATTTGGTTGGTTATTTGGTTGGTTTGGGTTGTTGTTGTTTTGTTTTGTTTGCTTGTGGTTGTGGAGACTGAACCCAGGGTCTTGGACATGTTAGATAAACACTCTACCCCTTTGTTAGATCTCTGAAAACACCTTTCCTGGTGTTTTAACTTTCTGCCCTGGGACTTGTTTTAACTCGGCTAATCCCGTTCTTGATTGGTCACCAGTGCATAAGGGTTGCATTGCTGTGTTGCAATATGCCCTGGGAAGTCTGTTTCTCCTGATTTGGGTGACAGGATAGCTGTTAAGCACTAGTTGCCTGGTTCAAGGAGCTGGAACACCAAATTTGGCAAAGGCTGGATAAAAACCCAGCTTTTTGTGCAGCTGTCGTTCGAATGGTCTTCACAAAGGTAATGGGCAAGTGTGAAATCAGAATAGTCCAGTTAGAGAGGGAAGTTAAACTATATTTTCAGATGACATAATCTTGGGTTACAAAATAAGTTCTGACAAATCCACTAAAAACACATTAAAGCTAGCAGGTATTTAGCATGGTTGCTGGATAAAAGATCAATACACAAAAATCGATGTGTTTTTCTGCAGTTGCAATGAATAAACTAAAATAAAATTGGGGGCTGCTGAGACAGCTCAGAAGAAAAAGCCTGGGGAGCCGAACTCAATTCCCAGCACCCACAGGGTAGAAGGAAGGAATCGACTCCCTCAAGTTGTCCTCTGATGCCCCTCCCCCCACTGACCCACACATACACACACACACACACACACACACATACACCCTTAGTTGGCCATTAAAAAAAAAATCCTATTGTTTACAGGAAAATGGATTAGAACTAAAGATCATTATGTTAAGTCAGGCTCAAAAAAATTTCATATTCTCTCTCACATATCAAATTAGATTTGTATTTCAAAAAGACATGGAAGTAGAAGCGGGGACCTTTAGGAAAAGGGTCGGGCAGAAGGAGGGGAAGATGGGACAGGAGGAAGGAGTGGGGGGCTGGGTGTGGTTAAAGCATATCATGTACATGTATGTGAAGCTCATTCACTTGTATGATAATAAAAATTCTTTTGTGACAAGGTCTCACTCTGTGGTCCTGACTGTCCTGGAACTCATTACATAGACCAAGCTGGCCAAGAAATCTGCCTGCTTCTACCTTCGGTGTGCTGGGGTTAAAGGAGTGCACCACCATGCCTGGCCACTTTTTTTTAAAGAGAGAAAAAAAGATGATAGTGTTAAAATAGAAACAGTCCACGATTTGACAGGTAGAATTCAAAGCTAATTCCCATCAAATTCGCATTGGACACCTTGGCAGAAATTGAGAAAATAGTCCTAAATTAATATCAGAATCCAACAGATTCAGAATTTTAAAATGTGTTTATTTACTTTTTTTAAATGACAAAGTTGAGTGAGTGTCACTTCCCGAGTTCAACACTTGCTACAAAATGATAGTAGCTGGGACAGCGGTGTGCGGTGTAACGCGGACGCCACGGAAAGGATGAAAACACAATCCAAGAAAGTAAAGTTTTGCAAAGAAAATATCTGATAAGGGACTTGATTTTGACCACACAAAGAACTATAACCAACCCAACACTCAAAACATAAATAACAGAAATGAACAAAACTAGAAGTAGGTGTTTTTCGAAGGCAGATGCGTGAGTGGCTGGAGAAGCACTTGCAAGAATGTCAAAACCATTAGTCATCAGAGAATGGACATCAAAGCCTCAATTAGATACTATTTCCATTCCCATTAGAGTGGCTGCTAGAATTTTTTTTAAAGCATAACATAACCAATGCCAAGTAGGGAATGGACACCTTGGGGCTTCTGTACAGTGCTCATCGGACCGAAAAATGATATGCCTGCCTTAGGATGCTGTCTGCTCTTTCCTCAAACATTTAAACACAAAATGAAATACAGTACTGCTGTACATGACCATATGGATGAACTCTGAAAACCTGCTCAGTAAGGAAAACGGTTGCTGCAGACCACATACTGGGTGTTTCCATTTACATGGCACATTCTGGATTGGCAGATTTACAGAGACAAAACTGTAGCTTCTCTGCTGCCTAGGACCGGGACGGATACAGGGAGGGAGGTTGTGGGGAGACAACGGTGTAGGGAGTGGAGAAGCTTCTTTCGGGGGTGATTGAGGTGTTTTTAATCCAATTGCAATGATGGCTGCCTGTTCTATGAATGTTCCCCTAAAGCCATTGAAATAAAATTGCACTCATTTTATTTTTCATTTTTGACAAAGTCTATGTTGTCTCGGCTGTTTGCAAACTCCTGGGTTCTCATGATCCTCGTGTGGCAGCTCTGTCAGTAGCTGGGACTGCATGCGTGCACCAGGGCAACCAGTTCACACACTTGAAATTCATGTGTCTTGAGTGGTGAGTGAATTATAACTCTGGAAAGCCCCTGCAGACCCAGGAACATGGCTCAGTGATGGAGAACTTACTTATGGAACATGGTTTGAGCTCCACCACCAAAATAAAACTGTTTAAAAAAATAAGCAAAAAAGAAAAATACCTTCTGTACCTTCTGGCTACATAGTAGTTATTAGGCTGGATTCTAGACTTAATCAAACGGTGCTTTTGTGAAGTTTTTCTGATGTCTCCAAGCTCTAGAAAAGGGGTGTAGACACCTTAGGAGTTGGCTAGGGTAACAGCAAAGGAGCCCCAGTTAGCTGACAAATCCCCAAATTATCTCTTAGGAGAGAAGGGGACTTGGATTTCAGCCATGTAAGACTAGACTTCTCACAGGAAATAGGTTCATGTCTTAAAAAGAAATTTCCAAAGGAAATTAGGAGATTCAGAAATGTGCCCCACTCTCCCACGCCAAAGCCTTCTGAAAATGGACCACTCTGAACCTACAAGCATTAGGACCAACCACAGGAAGCTGCCATTTTGCTAAGTGGAGCATCAGTACCTCCACTGGGCTCAGGCTAGCTTCTGCTGTGATGAAGAGGCAGAGAGGTTCAGTGTCCCAGGCGCCAAGCTCCCTGTGCGGGGTCTCCCACTCAGTGTGCGTAGCTCAGTCTTCTCAGTTTGCAGAAGACCCTGGTTTTGTCATGGCAGAAAGCTGGCCTATCCGTAAACGCTCCTGCATGCTGACTCCTAGTTCCTAGCTGGAACATCTGTAGCATTGACATGAACTGTCCTTTCTGGCATAGTTTGGCCTCCAAAGGATTAACTCAGCCTTGTGCAGAATGTACCTGGCTGAAACATTGATGTGATTTTCATTCCACTCTAAAATTACCTCCACACCAAAATGCGGTAAACAACTTCTCAGGGCTTACCAGGCCCACTGGGGAATTCTCAAAAACTGGGAAAAATCTCACTCCAGGAGCTTCTTAAATTGTAAGTTTGTTATATGTACATTTAAAAATTAATTGGGCAGACTGATGCTTATTAAGAAGACAAATGGCCTTTTAATTTCAGCTTAAAATTTTCTCTTTTGAATTTGGGAGGGTTGGGTTTTGTTTAGTTTTTTGTCTTTTTCTGGTTCTGAAAACTCCCTCTGTTCCTTCAAGAGCTGATGGGCCCAGAGAGACACAGAATTTCTCTTGTGCGATATAGAAAAGGCCTGGGCAGGAGACTTGGCTGCCATGCTACCGGCAGAAGGGGCAGCCTTGCGTTCCACTGCCTCTCGGGGGCAAATGTGTGCTCTGGGTTTGCGCTGCCGCCGGGTGCATGGCAACCACTTCTCGTTTTCAAAATTCTTACTCTTGCCTGTTCTTCAAATCTCTCCTCGTGTGTAGAAAGAATACTCTCATTCTCAGCCACTAAAAGCCAACAGTAGACGTTGACAGTTTCTGTTTTGTTCTGCAGGTTAGCAAGCATTCATAGATTGACTGACAAAATGCTTGCTGGACCTTGCTTCCTGCCTGATGACCCAGCTCCCCTGAATCTCAAATAAATGTTTCTTGTCAGGAGACTGAGTGCCCAGCTGTGCAAATTGGTCACAGATGTAATTGCATTTGCCCTCTGCCCTGGAAGAAAACATGCCTGTGGTTGGGGGGTTAGATGTCTGCGAATGAAACACATTACTCCTGACTTCGGGTAACAGCCGTGATGCCCAAAATAAACCGCCGCAGAGACGCCACGGTGTCGCCAGATGTACTGGATTGTTGCTACCCAGAACCCAGGCTGGACAACCAGTTACCAAAACTGGACTATTTCATTGGCTGGTCAGGCATAGTCACAAACCAAGCTTTCCGATTGGTTCCTGTAACTCCCAAACCGGACTTCAAGTGCCCTCCGCCGCTCCTCGTGACATCCACTGGACCTGTGCAAAGGGCTGTGATGCCAAATTCCTGGAACAACAAGCCAGGGCAGCAACAAGACAGCCAGGCTTCCCTGGCCACCCGCCGCAGCTGCTGGAATCTAATTAAAATAAACACAGCAGTATGTTGCTGAGCCCCGCCCGTCACCCCAGCACCCCAGGGTTAATCCATCCACACAACTTTTCTGGAGAGTCTGGCACAGAAATTCAACCCCAGAGACTACAGCGGGAAGCATTGCATCTAAAAGACAACCAGGACAGAAGGCCTGACTGAACCTAGCTAGCCGGGGAGGGGGTGGGAAGACATGGAGGACAAAGGAACATCTGTCTATCTGAGATTGCCACAAGAGACTCTTACTTCATAGCAGTTTCTCTAGGTGGCTTTGCAGATGCAGGCACGGAGGACCAGGCACCTGGACTGTGTTCAGGAGCTATTGGGCAGCTGGCTCTCATGAAACTGAAGACTGGCAGAAGTGACTTTTGAACAAAGTTCATGGAATTTCCAGAGAGCTGGCCAAGGACTATGGACATTGAGAAGGAAATGGACTTTCTTGTGCCACCTAGTGTGAGGAGCTCAGGTCACATGGCTCTAAGTGCCAGTCTACCCTGTTAACTCTTGTCACCATACCTACCTATGGTCCCCAGTCATTCCTCCTCTCCCTCCTCCTCCTCTCCCTTCCTCCTCTCCCTTACCCTCCCCCACTCTCCTTTCCTTTTTCTCTTTGTTTTGGTTAGATTGTTCAAGAAGGGCTCTAGCTATGTAGCTCATAGTGGCTTAAAACTCACAGCTCCTCCTGCCTCAGCGTCCAAAGTTCTGGGATTACAGGAATGCACCATCAAGCCTAGCTTCAGTTGCTTTATTTTTTAAATGGGAAAATAAAAGTCCATATTTCAGAGTGTTTCTGGGAGACCATGAAGTAATCCTAATCCATAGGAAATGCTTTTAAGGCAGTTTGGGAATCAGGAAAAGGGGAAAGGGGGGAGGGACATGGGGGAGGGGGAGGTGAGAAAAGGAAGTTTTTGCTGCCTGTTCAAGCTCAGAGCTAGTGTTCTCTAGAGAAAACAGAACAAAAGGACATATGCCAACTCACTGTGGGGGGGTGGTTATTATGAGATACAGGATACACATACACACCACACACACACACACCACCCACACATATACATACCACACATACACACACACACACACACACACACACACACATACACACACACACAATGGAATGAAACTCAAGTAATTAATACAAGTATTATATTGAAAAAAAAAGTAGGGGGAAAGAAGTGGAAGTTTTTCCCAGTATGAAGTGGTATGGATAAGCCTAGGTTGTTACATTATATGAAATAAGCAAGTCAGAACTATGTGATTCCATTTATATGAAGTAGATAAAACAGCCAAATGTGTAGAATCAGGTAGTAGTAGGCTAGGCAGGGCCTGGGGAGGGGGGCATCGGTGTAAGTTATCAAAACTGAAAGTTCCCCAATACCATACCTATAGTCAACAACACTATAAATCTCCTGCCTCAGCCTGCTGAGCACATACATTACAGAAAGGCGGCGCCATACCTGAGCTGCTTTTATTTGTTCTATCAGTCCTAATTGACTGAAGGTAGTCAGGCCATGGGGGGGAGGGGAGAAAAGAGTGCCCTGTGTTTCTATAGGAGTGAGACCCGGTGAGGGTAGGCAAGTGACATCCTTGGAAGGAGGTCATGCCAGGTCTGTCTGGGAAGGACATGCCATGTGCTGGCTGAACGGGGAAAACTTCACATTTGTGTATTGGGATAAACAAGAAACTAACAGCAATTGCTTGCATTAACATTTGAACAAATTTTTGCGCTGCTGTGCATGCCGACACGGCCAATTTTAAAGACGGGAACATCTTGTTTGGGGTATAAGCTTGAAAAATGAAAGACTGAAAAATTCGGGGAGCATATGCTGATGTCAGGGCTTATGGCACGATCTGAATAAGTGTTGCCATGTCTTCAGAGTGGGTGATGCCTTTGCTTCTCTGTGGAGTCTATTTTGCCTCCGTCAGTGGTTCTCAGATACCTTCACATCCCATGTGTGTGCCAGGAAGCAAGCACTGCCTCGCCTCCGAGCAGGTAAGACAGGTTGGCCTTTCTGTGAGGACTGAGTGACCCTCTCTCCAGAGCTCGTCTCTGCGTCTCCTCAGCTGTCTAAAAAGAACATACATTCTGAAGCTGGAACTAAACGCCATGCTTATGGAGCCATGGTCCCTACTAAAAGGCAAATGAGACAAATAAGCTTAATGGAGTTTGTTTGAGCAAAAGTGGTCATGAATTGGGAAACATTCAAAACTGGGAGGGAGGCCAGAGAGATGCCTCGCTATTGAGAGCACTGGCTGCTCTTACGGAGGACCTGAGTTTAGTTTCCTGCACTTACAAGGCAACAAACATTTGTCAACTCCAGTTCCACGGGATTCCGTGCCCTCTTCTGACCTCCAAGGGTACTGCACACACACACACACACACACACACACACACACACACACACACAGAGGCTGACATGCAGGCACAACACCCATACACATAAAATAAACATAAGTAGATATTTTTAAAACCTGGAAGAAGTTCTAAGAGTGGCTGGACATGGACGAAGTGTTCAGAATTATTCTTAATTGGTGATAGCTAGGAATCTGCCTTCATGAATATGGTCATTGAAGGCCCTGCCTTCTATAACCAATCTGTTATGTGACTCATTGGCTGAGGCTTAGGCTTTTGGTTCTGTTTGTTGGTTAGTTTTGGACTTTGTTCTGTTTTACTTTGAAGATGGGGGTCTCTCTATGTTGGGGAGGCTGGTCTCAAACTCCTGGGCTTAAGAGCTCTTCCAATCCCTGCTCTCCTAGTAGCTGGGGCCACAGACATGTACCAGCATACCCAGTCAAGATCTGTGTTTTCAAAGCCAGTTACAAGAACTGCCTCAGAGTTGAGTCTAAACGTGGAGAGAAATTCAGAATAATGGCCTCTTTTATTTACTTTAACACAGCCTGAAAACCCACCACAAGCCTAGCAGGGTTGTAGTACACTGTAGGACAGCTTGTTTGTTTTTGAGCTGAGAAGTTTCTAAGAGGGCATCAGGGATCAGCTTCCTCATTTCAAAGAAAGAAAAAGACTGGATTCCTCTGGGAAGATGGGGTAAATATGCGTTTCCCTGGCATTTCTGGTAAATGCAACATTACATTGTCAGAGGATGAAATGACAACAATTTGGCTTAATGATCTTAATTGGCTTTATTTTCCATTCAGGAACTGAGCAAAGCTATAGTCTGGAAAGCAAAACAAAGGGCTGGAAAAAAACAGAAACAAACCCCAAATTGGATTAGCAGAAGGAAAGCCACTTTCCTTATAAGGTGATAAGAGGGGTGAGGATAGACAAACAAACAAGCAAACACTGATTGGCTCGCATCACAAACGTCTGGAACCTTCTTGGATTTGGATAAGGAATTAAGTAACAATTTCATTGTCACTTGAAATTGACCTGTTTGGGTCATTTGGCAGCCGTCTCTGATTTCCCCATCCTGATTTTTTTAAAAGGTCAGATAAATAACATAACTTTAACTTGGTGACATGAAACTTTAGCACAGGTTAGTCCATTTTGATTTTCATCCTGGTGTATACAAGAGTTTATCCTTAGACAATGGTCCTGGTAACTTTGACTCAGTAATATGTATGTATATTATGTATGTATGTTATATAAATATATATATATATATATATATATATATATATATATATATATATATATATATATATAATCAGTTACTTTTCTTGTTCCTGTAACAAAAATACCCAACAAAAGCAACTCGAGGAGTTTTTGGCTCACAGTTTGATGATGAAGCCTTGGCAGCAGGAACCTGAGGCTGCTGATCACATTATATCTACAGTCAGGAAGCAGGGGCGTGAAGGCAGGTGTACCTCTTACTCTCTCCTTTTTATCCAGCCCACTACCCCAGCCTGTGGGGTGGCACATCTACCAAAATGGAAAGTCCCTTCCTATGGGGGCCTTGTGAAGCTGTAGGACTTTGACAAGCTTCTAGAGGCAATGAAGCCACTCCACCCTCCTATATCTAATGTCATGGAATGGCAACACAGTGATCCTGTCCCTGCCTATGGCAGGTGGTCCCAGGGTGCTTAAGAAAGCAGGCTAGGCAAGTCAAGAGAAGCAAGCCAGTAGGCAGTGTTTCTCCAGGACCTCTGCTTCAGTTCCTGCCTCTGGATTCCTGTCTTGAGTTCCTGCCTTGACTTCCATCAGCAGTGGAGTATGACCTGAGAGTTGTAAGTTGAAACAAACCCTTCCCTCCCCAAGTTGTTTTTGGTCGTGGTGTTTATCGTGGAAATAGAAACCCTAACTACAGCATCTGTTAACTGGATAAAAAGATAAGCTAGAGACCCGAGACCTGGTAGAAGATATTTGCAATTTACAAATCAGACAAAGGGTGAATATGTAAAATATCAAGAAATCACAGCTTCCATGCTTTAAAAAATTTAGAAAACAGATAAAAGACAGGAACAGATATTTCATAGAGAAAGATGGATGTACAGATAAACACATGCAAATGAACACATGAGAATTTGCTCAACGTTATTAACTATTAAAGAAATGCAAATTCAAAGCACCAAACACCCACTCAAACAAACAAGTGGGCACTGGGACTGGGAGACTAGCTCAGTAGGGGGAGTGCTTGCCTAGCAGGCACCACATCTCTGGGGTGGATCCCCAGCACTGAATAATCCAGGTATGGTGCCTATACTCCCAATGCATGGGAGACAGAGGCAGAAAGATCAGGAGTCCTGGCCAGCCTGGTCTAGAGACCCTGCAGGGACAAGAAATGCTACTAAGGATTCGAAGACGTCAGATCAGCCAGGCTTTGCTGACAGGAATGGAAAATGGCACATTCCTGAAATGATGGCTGTTCTCTGGAAAACCTTGGCAGCTTCCAAAGAATCAAAGCATGCAACTGTCATATGGCCCAGTAATTGTGACCTTGGGCATTTATCACAGAGAAATGAAAACGTATGTTGGTGCAAAACTCTGCATGTGCATATTCAGAGCGTCTTATAGACTTACTTCAAACCTAAAGTGCTGGGTTTTATGCAAAGAATGCTCTCAGACTTAGGGAAGAACATAGGCAGGAGGTGTCTCTGAGCGGTGAGTGTCACCTGGCCCGCCAACAGGACAAGTTTGCAGGGCGGATGGTAGCCCTCACTATGGACTAGGAGAAAGTGACATAGACCAAGAGGATCTTAGGGGAGGTGATCTGAAAACTAGCACAGATTTTAGTCAAAGGGAGCCTAGGCGGGAACTCCAGCTGGAGGTAGAGACCAATGGTAGAGCACTTGCCTCGTACACGGGAGGCCTTAAATTCAACCCCCAGTGCAGAAAAAAAAAAACAAAACAGTTTATAGCCCTAACTGACCTGAAACTCACCAGGTAGACGAGGCTGGCCCCTAATGCACAGAGATCCACATGCCTCTGCCTCCCGAGTGCTGAGATTAAAGGCACATAGTTGAGGAGAAGGAATTGAGGCAGGAAATGGAGTGCTCAGTCAAGGTCACTGACTCACCTCTTGAAGATTCACCTATTTTTCTTTCTTTCTTTCCTTCCTTCCTTCCTTCCTTCCTTCCTTCCTTCATCAGAGCTCAATAGCACCTGTTTTTCTTCCAAACTTTTCAATCCAAGTCCTTTCTACTTTGTGATGAGAACATGCCCCAGTTTATAATTCACGTGTATGTGACTGTGTCTCTCCGTTGATGCCCTTCTGATGCTTGTCATGTCCGTCTACAGGAAGCAAATAAAACTCTCATGAACTTCTGATTCTTGCTCAGGCTGAGTCTCAGGGGATTGCTGATGGCAGGGAACCTTCAAGACCATGTGTCCTTCTGTTCCTCTGCCATGCCAGATATCTAGCAACCGTGTTCTTTCCGTCTTCTTAGGGCCAGAGACATATGTAGTATACATATAGAGATATGTGTCCATGTGGCATGTATCAGAGATAAGCACAGGGAAAGAAATGGGTGTTTTGAACCCTGTGGTTTTGCTGTTTATAGGATCAAGTCCCCTGGTGTATGTCAGCTGCACAGTTCGTTCTGTGGACTGGAGCTCAGACCCTCTGTTTGGGTAAATCATACAATGTTTCTGAGTACTTTCCGTATAGTTTCAGGACCAAAATATGATCCTGTACCTTTACCAGCTCTTTCTAGTCCCTTTCTGCTCCTTTAGACTTCTACCCACTGGCCAGTAACACCTTCAATTTCCTCTTGATTGATTAGACTTTGTTGTAAGTCCCACCCCCACCATCAACCAATATCTGTTAAAGGATGGAGTGTGTTGTTGTACGGGCAGAGCATTTGATTAGAGCCATGATAGAATTTTATTAATACGGGCGGGACACAGCTATGAATAAAGATAATTCCAGCTCAAGCCATCTGAAGAACTGTAAATTCGAAAGCAAGTGTCTGAGCGCCCTCTAGTGGTAGCAATGGCACATTACTTCCTAGCATCATTTTCCCAGCACAAAGGACCTAAATTGTTGAGAGAAGACCTTAGCCTAAGGTTTGCTTCAATCTCATTTTCAGTTTTAGCAGCACCCCTGATATTGAAACAGGACATGACAGATGAAGGTGTAAGTTAATTAAAAGAAGCTTCTAGCATCCAATATCAGGAAAAAGGAATGAATACCGAGAGGCTGTGTAAGATGGAGTAGCTTCTGTTGGATGCTAGGGATAAATAGCATCCTTGGCAATTATTGCCAGTCTGCCCAGAAAAAAAAAGTGAGTTCTAGCAGCAGTTTTTCAGTTAGCACTGGCGGAACCTGATTGCTTAATGATTTATTGCTTTATTACGCAGTGGCCCAGAGCAACCCCTCTGCTAAGCCACTTCTTCAATTTGGTGACAAGTAAGCAACCATCAGGAATGATACATTCCCTTCTGAATTCCTTGAGAAATACGAGAGTTCTCCTCTGTGTGTATGTGTGTGTGGTGTGTGCGCGCACGTGTGCAGGTAGGCAAACCTGTGTGTGTGCACAGAAGTCCATGGAGGGCATCTGGTTTCCTACTGTATCAAGCTCCACGTTTTTCCTTTGAAGCAGAGTATCTCCATGAATCTGGGGCTCTCGTTTTCTGGCTAGGCTTGTGGCCAGCAAGCCAAGTGATCCTATTGTTTCTGTTCCCTACTTGGGGTTACCGGCATGTGTGAAACCACATCTGGCTTGTTATGTAGGTTCTGGGATCCGAGCTGAGGTCTTCATGGTTGTGCAGAAATTGCTCTTGATCAGTGAGCGTCTCTCCAGCCCCTTTTTTCTTTATACTGAATTTGTAGTTGCCTTGATTATTTGTTTACTTATTACAGTATCGGGGATCAAACCCAGGACTTCATGTTGAGCTTTCATTGAATATGTTAGTTCTTATGGTATAGGTAATGCTGTGGTTTGAATAAGAATGGCCCCCATAGGCTCATGTATTTGAATGATCAGTCATCAGGGAACGGCACTATTTGAAAAGGAGTTGGCGGTGTGGCCTTGTTGGAGGATGTGTGTCACTGGGGGGTGGCTTTTGAGGTTTCAAAAGCCCATGCCAATGTTTTCTTTTTATAAGAATTGCCTTGGTCCTGGGGTTTCTTCACAAGACAAGTAACGAGACTGTACAGTTTCCATTAATATCATAAAAGTCTGCATAAGCTATAATTAATCTGGACCTTTTTCAAAGTTAGAATCTTCCATTTAAATCTGTCAAATAATCCCTCTTGTTCTCAGGCCATAAGGTGTTAAAACATTCAACAAGAACATATGATCTCACTGCTGTGATTCAGAGTAATAGTCAGATAGAATCGGATTAGATGGGTAAAGATCCTTCCTAGGTTACAGTTGGCAGACATCACACATCTCCTGTAGCTATGTGAACAAAATAACATTTCCTTGACTTGAACTTGAGAACTTCATTCTCTTAGGTTTTGCGTTTCTGTTTGACTTCCTGACTGGTAATGACTTCTCCTTTGTAGATCAGGACATAGTTTGTCTGCTGGATAGTGGGGAAAAAAAAAAAAGGCTTCCTGCTGGCTCCTCAAGCAGGGTTAGATACACCTTAGCCCAGAGCTTGGCCCTGGAGGGATGCTTGTCTGTCCCTAGCTCCAACAAGAGTGAAAGCATCTTCCCTTATGATCCATAGTGGGATTTGGACCTTCTGTTTACATGCTGGCTGTAGCAATGACAACCATAAAAGAGATGCCTCTTTTTCTTCCGGTCTCTATGGGTACTGCACACATGTGGTACACAGACACATGTAGGCAAAACACTCACACATAAAACAATTTTTTAAACCTGAAAAAAAAAAGATGTAAAGAACCCGTGTTCACTTCATTCAAGTTACCAAGGACAAGTGGGATTACCCAGCAAATTAGTGCCATTGAAACTACTGGATATTTATGGTTATTCAGTAAATCCTGACTTTGTGGAAAGACACAGGCATTTTTGACTGTTTCTGATACTCAGGACTCCTGTAAAGGTTTTGGTGTAGTAACAAGAGAGATATCTCTTACAGAATGGCTTCCCAAAGGGTGGAAGATGCCCTTCCCATGGGGGCCGGCTGGACAGTGGACTGGGTATGAATGTTCATGTTTAACCTTTGATGTGTACATGTGTTTTCACCCCTTCTTGATCATCTGAACCCCTTTCATATGAATAATGTTAACAGTAACACATCGCTGGAGATGCATGTGTTAACCTCCGTGTTACAGGTACAGTAACAAAGAACAAATACCTGTCAGGCATTTTCTGCGCCAAAACACCTGATGAAAGCAACTTTAGGAAGAGTTTGTTTGGTTCCTGCTTTGAGCATACAGTCCATTGTGGTGGGGAAAATACGGCGGCAGGAGCCTGAGGCAGCTGGTCACATTTTGTACAGCCAGGAAGTAGAGAGGTGAGTCCTGAAATTCAGCTTGCTTTATCTTTTTTTTTTTTTTAATTCAGTTCAGTACTGCAGCTCATAGATAGGATGGTCCTGCACACATTCAAGGTAAATCTTCCCTCCTCGGTTAAACTTTTATGGAAATAACTTCATTGACATACCCAGAGCTGTGGTTCATGGTGACCCTCAATCCAGTCGAATTTGAGAGGTGTGTGTGTGTGTGTGTGTGTGTGTGTGTGTGTGTGTGATTATCTCAGTAAACCCTCTGAGAACAGGTGTGGAAATTGCCTAAAATGTGAAAACTGAGCTTCCGTCCAGATAGGTCCTCTAAGCAACCAGTATGGCCTTAGAATCTAGGACTTATTTGTAAGAGAAAGATATTAGAAGCATCCAGAATCCAATTATCTACCATCATATCTGTAGAACTACCATGATCTTAAGAGGAGGGAAATTTATAGAAATATTGCAAGATTCCATTGAGGTCAAAGGCCTTTGAAATCAGCTATAAACGATAACAAATGCCCCTGAGAGTGTGAAGAAAAAGTTCATGCGTCAAGGAATCTGTCTGGATGGAGATTGCAGGCTCTCATGGGAGGGTCAGATAGTCCCACAACACTGGGGCATGTGGGCAGTAGGTCAAGTCCTCTTGTGTCTGACTTCTGTTCCGGACCACAGACAAAACTCAGGGAGCCTGATGGAGGTTATTGACGAAAATACTGACATGTTCTCAGCCAATTCTCTGATTGTTGAGCAACCTCTCTGCAACTTGAAAAACTTCCTAAAAATAATTACATGGGAAGATATCATAGGCTCAATGTTTGTGCCCCACCCCCATACTTCCCAAATTCATGTATTGAAGCCCTAACTCCTACTGTGACTATATGTAGAGACAGGAAGTAACTAATATCAAATGAGATCGTGAGGGTGGTACTCTGACTTCATAGAATTAGTGCCCTTATAAGAATAGACACAAAGAGACTCAGGCCAGGCGGTGGTGACGTGCACGCCTTTAATCCTAGCACCTGGGAGGCAGAGGCAGGCAGATCTCTGAATAACCCTGTCTCAAAAGACCAAAAAAAAAAAAAAGAATAGACACAAGAGAGCTCACTGTTTTTTTTTCTCTCTTCACTATGTGAGGACTCAAAAGAAAGCAGCAATCGGCAAGCAGGAAAAGAGCCCTCACCAGAAAGAGAGCAGCTTGTGCCTTGCTCTCAGACTTATTACATGAAACATATTTTCTGACATTTGTGCTGTCATGGGCTCAGGTGGTAAAGTTTAATACAGCAGGCTTCACTCTGGGGGACATGGACTCCTGGGTTATGCAAAAGCATTCTGAGGAATGGGCTCAGGTGGTTTTAAAGAGTTAGATTTCCTTCCAGTCTCTTTCCTAAAACTGGCCAGCCTCAGGACATGGATGGTGGATGGATGGGTTCCCTTTGTCTCCAGCCCTTTCTTATGTACTCAGTAGAGAGTCTCTACTTCCCAAGAGGACCTCCTGCCCAATTGATAGTGTTACACTGTCTCTGGATTCTCTTTGAAATATTCTTGTATGTGTGAAGACAAGTCAGGGCCCTTGCTGTTGAGAACAAATCTCTCGACAATTTTGCTGTCTATGTTTTTGTTTTCAAATCAACGTGGTGTCACAGTGTAGATCATTTTAAGTTAATGGTTCTGATAAATCACTGTTAAACCTCACACACACACACACACACACACACATACACACACACACACACACACACACACATTAGCAAGGTATTGGCTCGAACCGACCTTCTGCACTAGGTTCAACCGACTAAGTCAACATGGAATCCACTCATGTAGATGTTCAATGGTACCTCTCTCTAATTTGCTTGTCTGACATTCCAAGACGTCAAAAGAGAGTGAGAAATAATAGTTGCATCCATAAACAGGGCGGTTTTAGCCAGCATGAAGAGAAATCCCATTTGCTCTAACCTTGACTAAAAAAGTAACTTTGAAATAACTAACATGCTTTTTGCTCTTTATTTTGCTTTTCCCTTTCACATTCAGCCTACACACACTCTTTTTTGATGCCCAAACTAATCTCATTGCTCAGCTCATCATGTGGCATTACCTGATTCTACAAAAGTAGTTAAGAGGATCTTATTTAATTGGTTGATCTTTAAATGTAGTGCAAGGTTGCTTTTTCTTGGGTAGCATTCATCTTTTGACAGGCTTTTAACATAGAGCTCAGAGTTCAAGGAATCCAACAGCGTTGCTATGGTACAGCAGCATGTATTTAATTATAGATTATTAACATACATTAATTACACAGAATAATGGGCTTCATTTTGACACATATATGATGTACGTTGATCATATTCACCATCCATTACCTTCTTTTATCCCATCCCATTCTCAGTGATCCTGGTGTTACTCCCAGTGAATCCCCCTTCTTCTTTTTGTGTGACTTAGATGAGTTTAATTAAGTTTAATTAATTAATTTACATATTAACATGAGTGGCAGGTTATTTACAGAACAACTTACCTGGGCTACACCAAAGAAGAAAATGTAACTTCAATTCTCACCTATTTACGTGACCACATATCTTCATAACTTCTGTCTATAAAAAAAAAAATGTTAGGAATGAAGCAGTCGGCGTTGAACTCCATGTCTTTATTGTAATAAAGAATAATTGCCTGTATGCTGGGCAGTGGTGGCACATGCCTTTAATGCCAGCACTCAGGAGACAGAGGCAGGCAGATCTCTGTGAGTTCCAGCCCAGACTGGTCTACAGAGTCAGTTTCAGGACAGCCAGAGTTACAACAGAGAGACCCTGTCTCAAAAAAACCCAAAACAAACAAAAATAAAAGACAAACAAACAAAAAGAATGACCACCTGTAGATATATGAACTAGTGGAGGGATGCAAGAAGGGCACCATGTATATATTTAGAACCTAACAGGAATTCCAGATTTTTCTTTTTGACCACAAGGATTCTGGTGCTTCTCCAATTCTGTCTGGAGTTAGATAGGAGTCTGTGTTAGTCAGGCTCTTCATAGGAACAGAGCTGATGGTGAAGTGTCGGGGTGGGAGGAGAGTTATTAGATCGGCTTATATGATTCAGTCTAGGTAATCCAATAGTGGCTGTCTCACGCTGAAGTGCCTGAGAACCTGGTAGTTCCTCAGTCCGTAAGACTGCAAGTCCCCTTGATGTTGGATGCCCAACCCTATCTCGAGACTCAGCAGAGAGCACTCACCCACAGGAAGACCCTCAGCAGATGCTACTGTCACACCCTTCGACTTCCCATTCTCTAGAGCAGCGAGCTGAGTGACATCCTTGTTGAATTCCCCAGTATGTGTACTTTATAGCAAGTGGGCTCTTCCCTTGGTCTCAGGCCACTGACAACACTCAAGAATGCTTGGTTGTTATTGTTGCTGCTACTGTTATTGTTTTGTGTTTTGGGGTTTTTTTGTTTTGTTTTGTTTTGTTTTTGAGACAGGGTTTTCTGGAACCCAGATTGACTTGGAACTCATTATGTATTAGCCCTGCACTCCTTACGCTGCTGCCTTGGCCTCCATGATGCTGGGATTATAAGAGTGTGCCAGCACAAGGGCTAAGGATGATTTAGAATGGAGAGAGCAGAACTTAAAGACTGGGCTAGTGAATAAGCCAACCTCCTTACGGTTCAGAGGAAAGCTCCAGGAAGGGACTCGATGTGCAATTTATTTAAGGATTCCTGGATAGCTCACCAAATATGAGTCACATACTCGACTTTTCTCATTTTGCTCACCCATGATATTTCTTAAAATAGCCCCTGATAATCCCCAGAGGCTCATTCTAGAAGGAGAAATCAAAGGAGATTTTTTTTTTTTTTTATCTGAAGTGTTCCGATGTTCTGAAGAACAGTACTGTATGAATAAAGCAAAACCAAACCAGGACAAAGTTAATGTCGTCATCGATACACGGTTGGGGAAGACCGAGACCTACAAAAAAACCAAGCAAGGAACAATTTTTCACTTATGCTCAACTTATAGAAAAAGAGAACTATCAGTCCCCCGTGGAATTGCTAATGCCTCAAATGCCTGAACATCAACCAAATGTTACAGACGAAGGGAGTGTGAGCACGTTTGTTATTGCACCGTGAGACAGAGGTTCACTGTGGTAGAGAGACTAGCCTCAAACTCCTGTCAGTCCTCTTGCCTGAGCCTCTCAAGTGCTGGGATTATGCTGTGTGCCACCATCCCAGCCTCTTGGACAGTAAAACTCCGTTGAGACACTTTAAGAGACTGGGCGCTGGGCCAGGAGATGTCTCAAGCAATAAAGTGCTTGCCTCGGAAGTATGAGGACCAGAGTTTGGATCACTGGAGTCTCCACAAAAACCGGATGGATATGGCTACCCTAGTATTCCCAGTGCTCACTGGTGGGGCCTGCACTAAACTGGGACCTGAATGGGTTGGCTGAGGGCACGCACTTTCCATGTAAATGAACACCGTGTTGGGGAATCGATGTGTTTGTACCAGAAGAATTCATGTGTTGAGGGCTTGGGAGCCTAGTATGGTGATATTCAAAACTGACAAGGCCTTTGAAAAGTGGAGCTCAGTGGAAGATCATGGGGTCATTGAAAGTGCCACCCTTGGAAGGAATGAAGTTACACAGGACGCTGGTCAGTTATTGTGAACTATGGTGTGTGGGGGGGGGCAGGTAGAGAGATGACTGAGCCTCAGAAGGTGTGATATAAGTGACTAGGTTAGGGCTGAGCCCTTGTCCATCAGTTACTCTCAGCATCTTGGGCAGCCATGAGATTCTGTATACACTGTCATTCTATGAAGATAGGAGAGTCTCTGATGAAAGTTGATGGTAGCCTTCTCCTACTGGTGAAAAAATATGGGACACTTCCTAAGTCTGACTATCATTCTTGCGTGGGGTGGAGGGACGTGCCAATCTACTCGCATTGTTACAACATCAGTACATGTGCTATGACAACAAGCATGCCACCCTAGAATTGCTACAGTTAGCTTTAATTGTCAACGTGGCACAGTCTAAAATTACCCGGAAACATGGTGTCTCAGTTGAGTCGTTGTTTTTATTGCTCTATGAGGAAATGTCTTGACTTGTAATTATTGGAAGAGCGCCCTATCCACCGTGGGGGGTGTCATTCCCTGGGCAAGTGGTTCTTGGATGTATAAGGAGGCCAGATGAGCATGAGCTGGAGCCAGCCGTGCTTCCTTGGCCGTGAGTGAGTGCCCTGACTGGATGTCATGCTTCATGAAATGGCAACCAGACTGCTTTCTGTTCTTGTCTTGAGTTCTTGCCTTATCTTCCCTGAATGAAAGACTGTGACCTAAGAGTGTAAGCCAAAGAAACCCTTCCATTTCCCAAAATGCTTTGGTCAGTGTTTTAGAACAGCAGTAGAAAGCAAACTGTAACAGCCTTGTAGTTCTTTGCCAAGATCCTGCTCAGGGGTGAAGGACACAGTCCCCTGCTCTTGGGAGTGCTAATGGCAGACAGCCTGGAACCCTCAGACTCCACAGGGATTGCCTTGGCTCAAAAGGACCACTAACTCAGAGTCATATCCAGAGGTCTAATGACAGACCAAGGTTAGGGGACAAAATACTTGCCTGAAGTATGGGCATATCTAAAGAGTTCCCTGATTGAACCGTGGGATCAGGTGTGGCTTCTGCTTAGCCTGAGCTTTGGCTCAATATTTCCATCTTGCTTCCTTACTTCCCTTTATGAACTCCAGAGCATTCTCTAAAGATCTCTTGCAAGCTGATCTCCAGCTCATAGGCTGACTCCCAGGGAAACCAAACTAAACCAGAATCAGCCAGGGCTCATACAGAGGAAAAAAATAGGAAGGAAGGAAGGAAGGAAGGAAGGAAGGAAGGAAGGAAGGAAGGAAGGAAGGAAGGACAGAGGGAGGAGGGAGGGAGGGAGGGAAACCGAAACAAAATAAAACTGTCAATATTTGAGGAAGCTACAACAATCATTTAAAAATATCTGCAAGAAAACCATATAATTTGATGACTGAATTCAACAAGGTTACCTGATGGAAAAATAAATAATTTCTATTATCAACAATGATCAATTAGGAAATAAACTCTAAAAACAAAATGGATCGTCACAGAACTGAGAAAACAAAAAGTCCCCAAAAATTTGTACTAAAGCACTGAAGACCCCAAATAACCAAATTAACCCTTTTCAGACAGAGCAATGTTGATTGTATTACAATGCCATACCTTATCTCAAGTTATATTATAAAGCCTGGGGGAGGGGGCGGGAGACCTACCACAAGGCTGGCACAGAAACAGACATGTCAACCATTGGGATAGAATGGCAGAATATGAAATAAATGCACATAGTTTAAAGTACATAATTTTTGACATTTGGAAAAAAAAAAGACAGCCTCTTCAATATGTTCTGGGAAAACAGACAAAACTAGATATCTGCCTGTAGAAGAACAAAACTAGATCCATAAATTTTACTCTGCCCCAAAAGCAATTAAAAAGTCACCAAAGACCTTAACATAAGACCTGAAAGTTCCAAACTGCTAGAAAAAAATGAAGTTAGAAACAAAATAAAACACTCAGGATAAGGCATTGGCAGAGACTTTTCTGAAATGGAGGACTCCAGTGGCACAGGAATTTGTCCCAAGAATTGACAAATTTGATTACATGAAATTAAGCTTCTGCACAGCAAAGGAAACAATCTCTAGGGTGGAGAGACAGTCTACAGCGTGGGAAAAATTGTTTGCCAACTACACATCATACTAGGGACTAGTATCTAAAATATATAAAAACCTCTAAAGTTAAACACCAAACCCCCAAATCTTCCAGTCAATAAACTAATGAACCGTAAAGACAGTTCTCAGAAGAAGAAAGAAATATAGATGACCAATATATACCTGAGAAACTGTTCAATATCTTTAACCAACAGGTAAACGCATATTAAAACTGCTTTGAAATTTCAACTTACCCTAGTCAGACAGGCTAACACCAAGAAAACAAATACGGGAAAATATGTGGAGAAAGAGGAACTCTTCTTATATGCCACTAATGAGAATCTAAACACAGGGATTGTGGGAATCAATATGGGTGCTTCTCAAAATGCCGAAAATAGGCCGTGGCGCAGGCCTTTAATCCCAGCACTCTGGAGGCAGAGGCAGGCAGATCTCTGTGAGTTCCAGGCCAGCCTGGTCTACAGAGTGAGTTCCAGGACAGCCAGAGTTACAACAGAGAAACCCTGTCTCCAAAAACAAACGAACAAACAAAGCTGAAATAGAACTATCACGTGACCCTGCCATGCCACTCTCAGGAATATAATTAGGTGTCAACCTACCGCAGAGATACTTGCATGTCCACGTGTATGGCTACACTAGTCACAGTAGGCAGAAAACGGAACCAGCCTAGACGTGCACCAACAGATGAAAGGACCAGAAAAACTGTGATGCCTATATACCATAAACTTCGATGCGTCCATAAACAAAAATGAAATCATGACACTTGCAGGAAAACAGATGTAACTAGAAACCATGTTAAGCAAAACAAGCAGGTCAGAAAGACAAATACTGTTGTTTTTCTCTAATATATGCAGGACTTACATCTAAAAGTGTGTGTGTGTGCGCGCGTGTGTTCTCGAGCTATAAAACTAGAAAGAAGAATACGAGATAGGAGGAAGAGATTATAAGAGAGGTGAGAGAGTGAGTGAGAGAGAGAGAGAGAGAAAGAGAGAGATGGAGTATGTGTGGTAGGAAGATAGAAGGGGCACTAGCTTGGGAAAGAAAGAGAATCCTCTGCAGGAGAGGGGGCCTAGGGAAGGGAAGGCAGTGTGACATGGAAACCACTGGGAACACGTGTAGCACACGGAAAGGTGACACGATGAAACTCACTACTCTCTGTGCTAGCCTAAAGTTTTACAGAAATACAAGTAAGTACAGAAAGTTCCACGTTTAATTTTTTTGATCGGTTTTTTGGCATACCTGTCGTCTTTTGTGATACATGACAACTGACTTGTGCTAAATCCTAAAAACTCTGATTTCAGAGTATGGTTGCCCCGTGTGACAGCCACACATTATCCAAAGCACACTCGTGTCCATAGCTACTGGTAATGAGTCTGAAACGTCCTTCACAGACTCCTGTGCTTGAATATGGCTCCCCAGCTGATGGCGCTGTTGCAAGGCTTTTGAATTTTGGGGATGTGGGTCTAGCTAAAAGTAGGTCAGAAGGGGGCAGGGGCAGTATCCAGAACCCTACTCCTTGGTCCAGCGATATGAGGAGCGTCAGCCACCTACTCCTGCAGCCGTGAACTCTTCCATGCCTTCCCTAGATTGGCTGACACCCTTTAAGCTGTTTCTGTTAGGTATTTTGGTGACAGTCACAAGAAAGGCAACTGATCCAATGTTTGATTTTTGGTTGGGATGCAAGAAAAACAGAAGAAAGAAGTGTCAGGCCATTTCTGAATTTGATCCACTTAGGATCGCGTTACTGGAGACAAATCTGAGAGCCCATCCATAACTGTCCTAGAAGGAGCAGTCAGCCTGCAGAACCAGAGACCTGAGGCCAGACTCTGATTCCCTGTCAATGACCTTCCACCCTACCCCATCCCACCTCTGTCTCACTATGTAGACCTGGAGGTCCTAGAACTTACTATGCTGACCAGGCTGACTATGAACTCACAGAGATCTACACGCCTTTGCCTCTCAGATGCTGGGTTTAAAGGTGTGCACCACCACACCCAGTTTTACTCTCCCCTTAATGAACCTCAATATCCTCATCAGTGTAATGGGCACAATAGTAACTCTGTCTAACGGTGCTTTTGTTGTTGTTTATAAATTACATTGGTGGCTTTTTTTTTTTTTAATGTGTCCTTCAGGGTAGGTTTTGTGTACTGAAAGACAAGTTTCAAATCCTGTGTCAGTCAGCTTTGCAGTACTGTAACAAAATGCCTCTGATAATCAAGTTAAAAAGTAGAAATGGTTGTCTCAGCTCATACTTTTGGAGGTTTCAGCCAAGGCTGGGTTGGTCTTCTTGCTTTTGCATCTGAGGCAAAGTGGCCTGTGGTGGCAGGATCATGTCATGGAGTAAGCTGCTCAGGACTATGAGAGAGCCAAAAGAGAAAGAGGAAGGACAGTTGCTCCCTGTCACCTTCAAGGTCACACGCTTGTGACCTCAAGACTTTCCTCTGGGCTTGCCTCTTAAAGGTTCATCCTCCTGTCTCTCAACAGTGCCAAGCTGGAGATCAGGCCTTTGGTCTGTGGGCCTCTGGGGGTATTTCAGATCCAGATGTCAGCAAACAATTAAATTAGCTTGATAACTAATCTATAATATTTTTAAGCTAAAAAAAAAATCCACTTCATTGTTTCTTGAGACAAAATCTCTCCATGTGCTAGGGGCTGGCCTGAAGTTCACTAAACCATAGTGAGGTGTGTTTGAACTCCAGACTTAACCTCAAGTACTGAGATTACAGGCATAAAGCCCATACCCAGCCAGGAGTCATTTTTTTTTATTTTCAAATTTATATTTCTAATTATGTTATTCTGTTTAGTACAGTCTGACATGAGCAAAGCTATGAAAAATGGTTAGTCCTCTTTGCAAATTAAATTACTCTTAACATAGTTACCCTGAATATTTAAATTTAATATATTAGATATTACATTTCCTTTTTTGTGCTTCAATTATCTGACTTAACATATAAGATATCACCATATATTTAAATAACTCTTATAAAATCTAATAAATTAGGGTGTAAGTATGTTGAAACACATGTTCTTTCATGTATTTAAGCTGGGTAAGAATGTTTCCTTAAAATAGCAAGTCTAATTAAATTGTTCGACTTTGTATTTTAAATTAGAGTCAGCAGGCCAACCTATTGCTTCAAATGGCCAAATTCTCTTAAGCATAGCAAGCACCTAAGATCTCAAATATGAACAGATGCTTTAAAAAAAAAAAAAAAAAAAAGACCATCGGGTTTGCATTTGCAGATATTTCTCCAATTCCAAATCCTCCTAGGGCAGAGAAGTGGTTTTCAGAAGTGTTATCACCCCGGGTATTTCTCTGTACTATTCCCATGCAGGCTAGCACTTACCTTCCCAGATTGCTAAATTCCTTCAGGACCAGAGGTCACGACTAGGACACCATGTATCCCTGTTTGCAACCCAGGGGAAGCACACTTAATCCTATATCTGTCTGATTGCTGGGCAGTGCTCATAACATCAGGGGTAGCATGATAGTTAATAATTTTTTAGTTTATTTTATGTTTGTAAGTATTTTGGCTTAATGTGTAGGTGTACCACCTGCATGCAGTTTCCACAGAGGCCAGAAGAGGGCATTGAGCCTCTGCGACGAGTGGTATAGATGGTTATCAGCTGCTGTGTGGGTGCCGCCGGGAACCGAACTCAGGTCCTCTGCAAAAAGGACCACTGAACCGTTTCTCTAGCCCCATGATAGTTAATCTTGATTGTCAATTTGATGTGATTTTAATCATCTTTGGAGAAACACCTATGGCCTCTCTGTGAAAGAGTTTCCAGATTGGGTTAGTTGAGGTGGGAAGACCCACTCTAAATGTACATATCACTGTTGCTGGAGTTCTCAGCTGAATGTCATCCTCAGCTATATAGCAAATTTTAGGTCAGCCTGGGCTACATGAAACTTTGTCTCAGAAAAGGCAAAAAAAAAAAAGAGAGAGAGAGAGAGCCCACCCTATGAATTACAATTCTCCTGCCTCTGTCTCCTGAGTGCTGGGACTACAGGCATGCACAACTATATCTGGTTTTATGCAGAGCTAGGGGATTAAACCCAGGGCCCCATGGGTGGTATGCAAGTACTCTACCAACCGAAGCCACGTTTTTGCCCCTACAATTTTTTCCCAAACTTTCCAGAACAGAGAAGGCAAAGTATTTGCTCAAGTAAGTGAACCTATGTTTCCCCATGTAAACAGTGACTTCCTTGGGTCAAAATAGTTGAGTGGTGATTTCCCTCAGCTTGTTAGCATTCCTGCCTGTTTTCCTACAAGGGTAAATATTCATAATACAGGGAAGAGAACGTCAGTGTTGGGATAACCAATGCATCAGGGAGTGCCTTGGCTTGGGCATCACTATGTTTATGAAGCTCAGGGTGGAGACAGGGTGGGGGTGGGGTATGATGCCTGCACTCAAGCCCCTCACCCAAGCAGAAGGGTGGAGGAAGTTGTCTTAGTCAGTGTCCTATTGCTGTGAAGAGACACCGTGACCAGGACAAGTCTTAGGAAAGAAAGCATTTAATTGGGGCCTTGCTTACAGTTTCAGAGATTAGTCCATTATCATCATGGCGTGATCACTAAGCATTAAAATAGATGAGCCTATCTGCCCATTCTTATCCAGACCGCCACAGAAGTCAGGCTCTCGGTGGGGCAGGCGTTGCCTGTGCTCTTGCAGAAGAGAATCTTAGCTAGCCTAGGAACAGTCAGTTGAGCAAGAGAGAACTACCAAGCAATCAAAAAAGCAATTCTTGCTAGATTCTGCCTTGGAGAGTTCAGTCTTAGAATCTGTAGGTGAGTTCCACGCTAATGGCCAGGGATTATATAATCAAGTAACTCTTTCATACCCCCCTCATCTTTATTGATTCACCCTAATTGTATTAGTATACTCTATATTTATTGATTACCATAGTCTACATGCATGATGCATTAGCGTGGTTTAGCGTGGTATTTCCATATTTATATATGGCAACACGTGGTGATCCAATCCAATCTTTTAAAATATTTTTATCTTTAAATTTTTAAAGATTAACATATAATTAGATATGATTATGAAATTTTTGAACAAAGTATGTTTTAAGGATTTCCTATTCCCTTTAAATTTTTATTTTATTTTCTTTATTACCGTTTGTGTGTATGCGTGTGTGTAATGTGTGGGAATGTGAGTGCCGGCAAGCACATGGGGACAACAGGGGTCAACTTTTGGGAGATTTTTCTTTCCTTCCACTGTGGGTTCCAGGGATCCAACTCGGGTCATCTAGCTTACAAGTGCCTTTACCAGAGAGGCCATCTCGGTGGCTCCTGTCTCTATTTCCCTACCCCGCCATCATACACATTCCTTTCTCAGTCTCTAACGATCACAACTGTTACACGTGGCCTTTTCGATGGAAAAGACCTGCCTGTGTGCCACAGTTGATTTGCAGCCCCCCAAACCCACACTCACCGTACCTTCCCTGTGCTTTGAAGATAGATACTGAGCAGCAAAAGGCTTGGGCTGCCTGGGGTGTGCATTCCTGGATGGACCAGTGGGTGTTCGGCCTTCTTATTTGACAATCATCCTGTAAGCATCCCTTCGTGGTATGGCTAGCACTTTTTCTTTGTGGGCAACTTGGCTGGTCATGTTTTCCTAGAGATAGTGCTGAAGCTGGCAGAGCATCCTGGGTCTGAGGAAGTTGTAATATACCTGATATATGTGTGTGTGTGTGTGTGTGTGTGTGTGTGTGTGTGTGTGTGTGTGTTATACAAGCTCCACTGGGGCAAGGATGCTAGGGCTGCAGACTGTGATTTCAATGAAATGAGTCTGTTATTACTATATACATGAACCTTTCTTAAACACAAGCACATAACACTTCAACTATTCCTCTTGCAGGAATCTAAGCAGTGTTTCCCATAGGGCAGGTGCTCCACATTAGCTAATTCTCTTTCCACAGTTACTTTACAGAACAGGACCACCTCCACCAGGAAGGCTCTGCTGTGATTGGATAGAACCACTTTGAGCGACAGCGAATTTTGACTGCTGAGCTCACCTAATTGAAGTCCTGCTGGCTGGTGTCCACGCAGCTGTGAGCACGAGTCATGACAGACACGATGCAGGCAGGATACAGAAATGTAATTGGCTCCTTGATAAGCAGAACTTAAATTTGGAGCAGAAAAGGGCAAGGCTGTGGACTCAGCAGCAGGGCCTCACAGGTGCTATTCTGAGTGACACTTAAGAGCCAAGATGGCCCCAGAATAAACCTGGCTGGAAATAGCATCGCAGTTGGCCTTCCCCTCAACCGCCATAGCTTACAGAGAAAGGGATAATAATACTTGGGATAGTAAATTTAAAGGAATATCAGGGGATTCCGCTGTAGCTCAATGATTAAATGAATATTTAGCATGTGAGCTTCCCAACTTCACGTTCATCCTTAACATGCGCAGTGGGGAAGTAGGGGTGGCACACACAGGCAATGATGCCAGTGTGGAGGTCAGAGGACAACCTTGAATGCTATTATTTTCTTTCCACCTTGTTTGAGACAGAACCTTTTGTTGTTCAGTGCCAGGCACACTGGGATCATGAGCTTTAAAGAGCTTCCAGGGAGTCTGTCTCTGCTTCCCACATGGACTTGGGAGGGTTGCAGACACACACTATTGCCTTGAGTATTCTCTAGAGTCTAGAGAAACAGAATATAATAGAACGAATCTCTCTATATATCTAGAAGGTGGATTTATTAGAGTGATTTACAGGTTGTGGTTCAGGGAATCCTATCTCTTCTGATTAGTTTGAAGTTTGAAGTCTATTTTGTCAGATATGAAAATGGCCATACCCACTAGATTCTTAGGTCTATTTGCCTGGATATATTTTTTCAACCCTTTACTCTGAGGTGATGTCAATCCTTGATGTTAAACTGTGTTTCTTGGATGCAGCAAAAGGATAGACCCTGCTTCCATGTACATTCTATTTTTTGTTGTTATTTTTATTGGGGAATTGAGACCATTGATGTTGAGAGATATCAATGATCAGTGTTTGTTAATTCCTGTTATTTTGTTGTCGTTGCTTTGTTGTTGTTGTTGTGGTGGTGGTGGTAGTGGCGGTGGTCCCCTCTTTTGATTTGCTGGTCTGGGATTATTTATTCCTTGTGCTTTCTTGGGTGTGGTTAATATTTGGAGTTTTCTTTCTAGAACCTTCAGTAGGGCTGGATTTGCAGATAGTTACTGCTCAGACTTGGTTTTATCGTGGAATGTCTTTCTTTCTCTGTCTACTGTGGTTGAAAGTTTTGCTGGGTATAGTAGTCTAGGCTGACATCTGTGGTCTCTTAGGCTCTGAAGAACATAAAAACCCTTCTGACTTTTAGAGTTTCTGTTGAGAAGTCAGGTGCAATTCTAATATGCCTGTCTTTGAATGTTACTTGATCTATTTCCCTTGCAGCTTTTAATATTCTTTCTTTGTTCTGTATGTTTAGTGTTTTGATTATTGTGTCCTGAAGGGACTTTGTTTTATGGTCCGGTCTATTCGGTGTTCTGTATGCTTCTTGTACCTTGATAGACACCTCCTTTAGGTTAGGGACATTTTCTTCTCTGATTTTGTTGAAAATATTTTCTGTGCTTTTGACCTGGGTTTCTTTTTCTTCCTCTATTCCTAATATTCTTAGATTTGGTCTTTCCATGGTGTCCAAGATTTCCTGGATGTTTTGTGCCAGGATTTTTTTTAGATTAACATTTCTTTGACTGATGTATCAATTTCTTCTATTATTGCCTAGGATTCTCTTTTTCATCTCTTGTATTCTGTTGGTGAGGCTTGCCTCTGAGGCTCCTGTTCAAGTACCTAAACTTCTCATTTGCAGATTTCCCTCAGTTTGGGTTTGCTTTATTGATTGATTTCTACTTTCAAGTCTTGAACTGTTTTATTCATTTCCTCCCACTGTTTGTTTGTGTTTTCATAGATTTCTTTAAGAAATGTCTTCATTTTCTCTTTAGGGACCTCTCTCATATGCATAAAGGCGACTTTAAGGTCTGTGTCTTGTGCTTCAGCTATGTTACAATATTCAGGGACTACTGTGACAGGATTGCTGGGCTGTAGTGGAGACACGGTGTCTTCTTGTCTGTTGTTGATTGTGTTTTTATGCTGAAATTTAAGGTTGGGGAACATTATAATTCTAGGTGCTAATATAGGGTCTTGTCTTTGTTAGGTGAGTGAGTGTTCCTTGGTTTCTGTTACCCTCTCTGGTTCTTAAGAGAGTGGGTGACTGTTTTTTGCCTGGTAGGGAATTTTCCTAGGATCCTGATAGGTGTGGCCATTGGGGGTTCCAGGTAAAATGTGTTTCTAAGTATCATCGGGAGCTGACACTTAGGAATGGGGATAGGCTGGGCAGGTTGAAGGAGTCCAGGGAAGAGAGAAAATCAGGGTGTTTCATGAGGACCCGCTTAGTCCCCTGAGAATAAGGGCAGATAGCAAGGAGAGGCCCCAACAGGTAGCCTGCGGCAGAGCTGGGGATGATATGGGGGATTAGATATGGAGGAGACAGTGGATAGCTGAAGCTCACCTATCTGCTTCACTGGCCTACTTTCTTCTCTGGCAGGCTTGGCTGGCAGGGTTCCCAGAGAATGGCTGCTGCAATTGGAGGCTGTAATAACAAGATGAGTCGGGAGGAAGGTTGGAGGAGAAGATCTGCATGATCCAAAGAGGGCGAGGTCACAGCAGGTAGGTCTGCTACAGAAATGGGGGTGAGACTAGGGGATTGAATTTAGAGGAGAGGAGGGATAGGTGAAGATCTGCAGTTTGCCTACATGCTTCCCGGGCTGGAGTGGCCAGTGGGCTCCCAGGGAATGCCTGCTGGAGTTGGGGACTGGGCTAACACAAATGCTCCAAGCATTTAATAGTGACTAGGGTATAGTATCTGTTTAGCAAATGCTGGCTAACGTCATCATAGGTCTTGATAGGTATCATTGACCCTCTAATTCAAGAGCATGATACCGGGGAAGTGTTCAGCAGCTGTTTATATTTAAACAACCTTATAAGCAATGTTATATAAAAAGACAGTATGTGTTAGCTTTCTGATACTACAACAGATACTTCAGACTAACCAGTTTATGAAGACGAAAGTTCATATTTAGCTTATGGTCTTGAAAGTTTTAGTCCATAGCCATGTTACCCCATTACTTCGGATCTGCGGTGGCATGTCATGGAAGGGGTACATAGCAGATCAAAATGTTGGTCTCAGGGGCTTGAGTTCACAACCCTTTTGCTTCAGTCTCCCAAGTACTGAAATGACAGGCATTAGCCACCACCCCTAGAGGCCTGTGTAAGTGTGTGTTTATTGTCCGCAGTGCCGGAGACTGAACTCTTTACGAATGCTAGACGAACACCCCGCCTCTGAGCCATGTCTCCACCACCTTCCAGACACGCTAATTCTGCTATCATGTGTGTATCACAGAGCTGTTGATATTTTTTTGCCTAGGACTTTTTTGTAGAGCTAAAAGCAGAACCCATGGTTCTTGCTGACTTTGGTGAGACTGAAGTCACTGAAGAAAGTGTGTGTGTGTGTCCTGGTGAGGCGTTAGGGAAGAAGGGAGATGCTAGAGACAACACAGGTGAGGTGGGCGATGGGAACTATTTTTCTGGACGCTGAAAAGGAAACGGAACTTTCCCCAGACCTGTTGCCAAATTCATGTTTTCACATTAGCACCTAGAAAATGTGGTGCAAAGACCAGGGAGGAAGCCTCAGACAGGAGTCAGTGGGCATTGGTTACTGTCTCATCGTGGTGACAGAATGCTTGACCAAAGCAAATTAAGGGAAAAGGGGGAGGGGCCCTAATGAGTGTTACAGTTGCTGTGTTGAAACCGAGAGCTAGTTGAGGAGGAAAGGGTTAATCTGCCTTGTGCTTCCACATCACAGTTCTTTATCTAAGGAAGTCAAGACAGGAATTCAAACAGGGTAGGAACCTGGAGGCAGGAGCTGATGTGGAGGCCACGGAGGAGTGCTGCTCACTGGCTTGCTCTCCATGGCTTGCTCAGCCTACTTTTTTATAGGACTCAGGACCACCAGCCCAGGGGTAGCACCATCTACAATGGGTTGGACCCTCCGCCGTCAATCACTAATTAAGAAAGCGCACTCCAGACTTGCCTACAGCCCTTTCTTACAGTGCCATTTTCTCAATAGAGTTTTTCACCTCTCAGATGATTCTAGCTTGTTTCAAGTTGACAGACAGCGGACCAGCACAGAAGATTTATTTTGGACCATAGTTGGAGTGTAATAGATCATGATGGGCAGAACGTGTCTATGATCGGAAAGCAATGAATGCTAGTGCTCAGCTTACTTTCTCTGTTTTTCTTTTTATTCAGTCTAAGGCATCATCAGCCCATGGGATGGTGCTGCCTCAGCTCAGAGTTGTTCTTCACCCTTCAGCTAAACCTCTCTGGAACTATCCTCTCACACACCAGAGGTGTCTCCTATGTGGTTCACGATCCAGGCCAGTTGACAATGAATATTAGCCATCACCATCACTGTCTCAGTAAAGATCCCTTTGGCCACATATAGAAGATCTGTATCAGTTCCACAGGACCAGAAGGGACCATTGTATCCCAAGATAGTAGTAGTCCCAGTATGCCAAAGACTGATGCAGGATCAGCTCTCATCACTGTAGGTGCTAGATATACCTGCTGTGAAATCAGCCCAGCCATGACTGAGCACAAATATCCAGCCCAAATCTGAGCAAGCCAAGGGAGGCTAGAAACTTAATCAAGATGCTTACCAGAAAATAAAGGTCAGGTTCTCATATCTCATTCTCTATCTCTTTCTTTGTCTCTCTGTCTCAGTGCCTGTGTTTCAGTCTCTCTGTTTCTGTGTGCTTGTCTGTGTCTGTGTTTGCCTTTCTGTCTCTGTCTCTCTGTCTCTCTCTGTGTGTCTGTCTGTGTGTCTGTCTGTCTGTCTCATAAAGCCTAGGCTCTAGGCTCTAGGCTAGCCTAGTTTCTATATAGTTAAGGATGAACTTGAGCTTCTGATCCTCCTGCCTCCATCTCTGAAGGGATAGGAGTACAAGTGTACATCATTGTGCCCAACTTATGCTGTGCTCCAGATCCAATCCAGGGCTTTGTGCATGCTAGGCAAGCACTCCACCAGTGAGCTACCCCACAGCCCAGAAGGATGGGTTTCTTGACTATGGAGTTTATGAATGGAAGACCACACAGGAAAAAAGAGAGACAGAGATTTGAAAACTAGAAGGGACAAATTACGACCTGTGTCATGTAGCTGTAGTTACCTGGAAATATGGTTATTTTAGCCAAAATGTTGTTAAATATTTCCAGGTCCATGACTTTCTAAAAGTTGTCTTTAGAGGAAATAATTATGGGAGGATCAAGAAAAAGCAAAAGTAGAGGTTAGAGAGATGATCAGTGAGTGGTTAAGAGCACTTGCAGCTTTTCTAGAGGACACAGTTTGGTTCCCAGTACCAATGTTGAACAGCTCACAGGGAATCTGCTGCCCTCTTCTGGTCTCCACAGGCTCCTACACTCATGAAACACACACACACACACACACACACACACACACACACACACACACTTAAAAACATCTCTAAAAGAAAAGAAAAAACTAACCTGCTACACAGGTGAAATCCATTGTTTTGACCAGCTCCAAAATTAACTAAGACAAAGAAGTTCCATCTCAGTGAAAACTTTCTAATACTTTTGCCAACATAAGATTAAAGGAAGACTCTACAAGACCTTTTCCTTTTGGGGTTCTTTTTTCTCTTTTGCTTTACTTGTAGCATGAAAGACTTTGATAACAAGAAACAAGATCACTCGGATAGTAATGAGATGGTTACAGAGACTAATTGAAAGACTAACAACCTTAATAACAACTGCCTCCCTGGGGTTCATCTCTAGTGTATTTTTAAGGTAGAATCATGTCCTGAAGGCAAACCCCCTCTACTAGCTGCAATATTTAGTAGCCTAAATTCAATCACAATGGCTTTGAGTTGTTTAATCAGATAAATGAAACAGCCACACACACACCCCCTCACACCTACACACGTACATATACATTTTCCTGCCCAAATAACAAGCAAATTAAATGTATATTTTCTTTCTCTGCACATATTGCAATGGGAAGTGTGTTCGGCCTGTGTTCTTTACCAGCTGTGCTCACTTGAGACCCATTGCTCCTACCTGAGGATCAGTACCGGGTGGGACGGTGTGGTGGGGTGGTTACTCAGTAGATCAGGTGTTCCTATTTTTAATTTTCTTTTAATTTAATTTTTATGTGCATAGAGATTTTATCTGAATATATGTCTGTGTACCACTTGTGTGCCTGGTACCCATGGAGGCCAGAAGAGGGCATTGGATCCCCTGGGACTGAAGTTCCAAATGGTTGTAATCAGCTGTGAGGGTGCTATGAATTAAACCCAGGTCCTCTGGAAGAGCAGCCGGTGCTCTTAACCACTGAGCCATCTCTCAACCTAGGTGTTAGAATTTTTAAGTGAGCTGATGAGCTTAGCTGGTAGTGTGATTGACTTGCATGCGTGAAGTGCCGTTCCCAGAACTGCATGAACTGGGACTGGTGGTACAAACCTGTAATCCTCACTCTCAGGAGGTGGAGCAAGAGGTTTAGAAATTTAAGGTGCTCCTTGGCTACCTACCAAGTTCAAGATTAGCACAGACTGTATGAAAGCCTGTCTCAGGAACAAAAGAAAAAGAATGATTTGGCTACTCAGATTTTCAATTTTTAGTATTGTACCTAGCCCCAAAATGTTCAAAGCACTCTGCTGTAAATTGTCATCTTGTGGTGACTGCTGTACCGTACATATCACAGGCTGAGAATCTCTCATCTGAAATGTTTGGGACCGGAAAAGCTATAGATTTGCGATTTTTTTTCAGAGTGTTTGGAATATTGCATGTACTATGGCATCAAGCTACAAAATCTAAATTTCAGTGAGATTCCAGATTTTTGGATGAAGGCTACTAGATGTGTGATATTAATAGCTTGCGAAGTCTTGCTATAGTATATTTCAAGATCATATGTGTACGTGTGTGTGACTGTTCAATTGTTTCAGAGGGGAAGTTGTAAGGCATATTAACGAAAGTGAAGACGTAGAATAAGGTCAACAATCAGGTACAGAGGACTTTGCTCTTGTTATGAGCGAAGTCTTTCAGAATTTACTCTCTGCCCGATTTCTAGTTGGCCATAAACTGAAGCCACATAAGTAGACATTATTTGGAATTCAAAGTTAGATGCATGGAATCTCTGAGTCTGTCTATACCTTCCAAGTGACATCTCAGGAGTGAGGTCAACTTCCAAAGCAACTGAGAAAAAGTCTTTTGTAAGGACCTGATGAGTTCAATTATAGGCTGGCAGGTTTAATTCAATAAGGCATCTAGGTTGCAAAATTTAAGAAAACTAATGCTACAGCCTACAGGCTACAAAGACACCATAGACTGTTACCAATTGGTTGCCCAAGACTGAGCCTCGGAGAGGAAGTACTCTAACATAAATAATTGATTTTACATAGGAGATTTTTTTTTTGCGGGGGGAGGAGTGATGAAAATGTTCTAAAATCATAGTAATTGTCATACAGTTCTGAGAGCTAAAAACCTCTGAACCGCGAATTTTAATAGGTAAACTGCATGAAATATGAATTATATCTTAAAGAGAAAGATATAAAATGAACCAATAATGTAAAAAGCCATTTGGGGGACCTGGAAAAATTGTGTGTGTGTGTGTGTGTGTGTGTGTGTGTGTGTGTGTGTGTCTCTGTGTGTGTGTGAGTGTGTGTGTGTGTGAGTGTGTTTGTGTGAGAGTGTGTGAGTGTGTGTGTGTGTGAGTGTGTGTGTGAGTGTGTCTGTGTGTGTGAGTGTGTGAGTGTGTGTGTGAGTGTGTGTGAGTGTGTGTGTGTGTGTGTGTGAGTGTGTGTGTGTGTGTGTGTAGGGGATGACGATATGCTCTTGCTATGTAGGTCCATTTGGCTTCAAATCCTCAATTCCCTTGCCTTTGCCTTCTGAGTGCTGGGATTACAGGACTGCACCCTTACACTCTGTAGGACTGGAGGATGAACGGGACATGACTCTCAGCAGTGTCTCCTGCACCTGAGGATGAGGCCTCCTTGGAACAGGACTTGCCTCAACTTAGTGTAGGCAGGAAATAATTACTTCAAACCTTGGTTCTGATGAAACTGAGCCATTGTTAAATAGCCATCTGCCAAAGTTCTACTTTCTGTACCTTTTTTTTCCCTACACACCTACTTTCAGGGATTCAGTCTACAAAGAAGCATGCACTTCAACCAGACCTCAGCACCAGGGCTGGACATAAAATTCATGATCTCAGAAAACATGGAGCTGGGGTTGTCTCAAACTTCCCTTGAGTCATGAACATCTTTGGATGGTTTCTCAGGTTCCTTTTCTTCACTGTGCACAAACAAATCCAGTCACAGAACCACATTTTAAAAATTCAAGAGAAAACTTTCTAAAAGTTTGGCTGTACCAATAAACCTGAAAATCATGCTTTTAAAGGCATAGATGATTGGAAAATACAAAAGACACTAGTTACAGTGAGACATGGGTGTTAGAATGTGAGCAGACTGTGAGCAGACAAGCACATGAGTGCTTGTCCCTGCACGCATTAAATAGCAAGCACTCTTAGCACATTCAATAGATGCTATACTTTAGAATTTGACATGTGGGACCTCAGGAGTTGCAGTGAAGTATGCACATATCCATGATCTCCGTGATGATGACAAAGTTACCAGCTGTGCTTGGAGGTCTACATCCACCGTTTCATTTCAGTGAGAACTTACTGAAACATTTTATTTAAGAATCAGTTGGAGTTCAAAGACTCTAAGAAACCTCGGGACATTGGGATAGCACATGATGTCCCCTGACAAAGGTTATGCCACAGGAATTGTCCAGCAGGGACAAAGCTGTCCCTGATTTAGCTCTGATTTGCCCAGTTCCCTGTTTGGCCTGGGTGAATTTTGTGAGCTCAGTTTTCTCATCTGTGTATTTGAGTGTGATAATAACCAGGGCGATAATGGCATACAGTGTTGTGAGGGTGACCCAAGAAAATAGAATAAAGCTCTTAGCACAGAACCTGGCACATGAAAGAGTTGGTGTTAAATATGATCTTTTGGTACCTTGCAGAGAAGTTTTAATTCATTTACAGAGGTAGCCATCTGAGCATTCTGGGTTTTAAAAAAATTACTATTTAGTTATAACAAATTTATGTAGAGGAATATCTAATCATTTAATCTGGTAACATGGCTGCTCTGGGAAAGGATCACATTGAAAGGCCAGTGTGATAGCTAGGAAGAGATCAAATTCAAGGTTCTATATGAAGGGATCAAATCCAAGGGACTATATTAGGGGATCACATCCAGGGGTCTATATGAAGGGATCACATTTAGAGGCCTGTGTAGTCCAGATGAAATGTAGACAGAATGTTAGTACGCAACCTTAATCCCAGTATTCAGAAGGCAGTGGTATCACATGCCTTTAATCTACAAGACAGAAGCAAGTAGAAGTAGAAACAGGAAGCAGAGCTCAAAAGAGTCAGTGTCAGACAGGAAGTGGCATCTGAGATGAGTCAGAGTGAGGACACACTCAACTCTCATGATAGTAAAGCAGGCTTTCAGTTCAGTCTCAGGCAATCTGAAGCAGTCTGAAGAAGTCTAAGGAATTTGAGGAAGAGACCTAGAGATAGTTCAGCAGAAGTCAGTATGAGACAGGAAGAGTGAGTCAGTTTGAAGTTGAGTGGAGCAGAACAGTTCAGTTAGAGAAGTTGCAGGAGTCAGACAGAGTCTGTCAGAGTCAGAAGAGTTTGGTCAGAAACAGTTAGCCAGCTCAACAGAACAGCAAACCAGAAGAGATCAGTACAGCTCTGAGTTCAGAAGGAGCTAGTCACAGTGGCTCAGTAAAGCAGTAAGTCTCAGAGGCTTAAATGTTCTAGATTGTACGGAAGCTGAAGATTGTAGAAGGCTGAAGCCTTCTAGGTCAGGGTTTGTAGATTAGATTATAAGGAAGCCAAAACATTTCAGGGCTCCAGAACTAACACTGGGGATTGAATTAGATAAAGAATAAAGTACCTTTTGCCCTGAATCAATGGCTAGGAATATACATTTTAAAATTGCCCGCAGAATGGCTCAGTGGGTAGGCATACTTGCTTCCAGACCTGAGTTCAATCCCCAAGATCCACATGGTGGAAGGAGAGAAGCAACATCCAAAGCAGGCTGTTCTCTGGCCTCCACGTGTACCCACCCTGATACCTCTACACAAATAAAATAAATGTGATTTTTAAAAAATCTTATTTACCAAAAAGATAAAGCAAATGCTGTGAAACAGTTTTCTTCCTAATATGCTAATAATGTGGCTCCTTGTTGCTCAAGAAGTATTTATAAAAGTTAATAAATGACTCTGGACAGCTGCCTTGCTGAGGAGCTTACTGTCTTATCAAATATAAAGATCACTGGGAATCTGACAATATGCAAATTTTACTTCAATAGCCCTGGATGGGGTCCAGAGGTTTTTGACCCTGTCTTTGGAGCAAGCCTGTGGAGAAGAAGCTGGTTCTGTGGACCAGATAATGAACATTTGGTTGTCTGTAAGGCATTCAAGACCCAGATAGAAGCAGCGTCCATGGTAGCATGTGTTAGGGTACTTTTCCTGGGGAGTTTATGTCTAAATCCAGTGTGGTAGACCAATGAAGTTGCTGGCCTTACATACAGGATCTTGCATGACTCAAAATCAGCTACATTGTGGAAAAAACCCATCCCAGAACAGGCGATATTCAAAAGAGCCTCATATAACTCCTGTAGGACTTGTAGACAGTTCTACCACTGGGGTCCCCTCCTCCCCAGTGATTGCATATAACTCAGGGAGGGGCCTCAAGTGTCTTGTACATTTCCTGAGCTCCCAGACTTCCTCTTCTCTCCAGAAGGGGATATTTCAGTCTAGAGGAAACAGCTATATAACCACGTGGGAAAGAATCAGAACCCATAGTGTGTTTTTAAGGAACACGATTTTATGTCTAAGGAGGAAGATAGAACATTCCAGAAAGAAAAGGCATGGCATACCTGCTGTGAACTTTTGTCTCTTTAGTACCAGAGACTATCAGAGGACAGACAACCTAAGCCCAGCTTTAAGACAATGATCGTGACAATGAATACAGAGCCTATTTGTTTCTCTTGTTTCTATGGCCAGCTTCCACAGTGTGTAAAGAGTCATAAATATTCCATTGGTTGGATTGGTTGTGGTCATTTTCATTCTCTTTTGTAAGTTTGATTTCCTTCCATGAACATGCATAAACTTCCTGTAGGGTAAAGATCATGAGACGAAGGGGGCTGGGCTAAGATCATGATCATTTGCAGACATTTGTGTTAATGTGTGACTATTGGACAGCAGTATTTTTATGGTTAGCTGAACCACATGCTAGTTCATAGACAAAGAGTGAGGCGGCAGGGAGCCGGAAGGAAACGAAAGTGATTCTGAGGTCGGATACAAAGGCAGGGGAAATTATGGAATCGTGGGAAGAGAAAGGAGCAGCTCTCTCTGGAGTCTGGCTGAACTCTCCTTCCAGCAGAGAAGCAACAATCCCAGCAAACAATGAACATTTGTTGTGGTAGTTGGAGTGAGAGTGGTCCCCCAGGCTCATATACCTGAATGCTTGGTCCACAGTTGGAGAAACTATTTTGGGAAGGATTAGGAGATGTAGCCTTGTAGGAAGAGGTGTGTTACTGGGGCTGAGCTCTGAGGTTTCAAATGATTCCATTTCCATGGACTCTAACCCGCTGAGACTGTAAGCACCCGATAAACTCTTTCTTCTATAAGTTGCCTTGGTTATGGTGTCTTATCCTATCAATAGGAAAGAAACTCAAGACATTTATTTAAAATGCTTCTTCTTCCCAGTTGTGAACCTGCAAGTCCAGTAATAACACTTAAAACCACCTTTATAGTAAAAGGACACACCCTGAAACAGCTTTCAATTTTGTCTTATCAGATCATAGTCACAGCCAAGGTGTGACTTCACTTATTAAAAACAGGGAAAAGTGGGCTGGAGAGAGATGGCTCTGCATTAAAGCCTAGGCTCGCAACCAAAAATGTAAGAGTTCGGTTCCCAGCACCCACAGCTATCTCTCTATCTGCCTTCGGGGCTGGATCGATGACTCATTGATTAGGAGCACTGGCTGTTCTTCCAGAGGACTAGGGTTCAATTCCCAGCACCCACATGATAGCTGACAACTGTCTGTAACTCCTGTTTCGGGGGATCCAACACTCTCACTCAGACATATATGCATGCAAACCACCAATGTACATAAAATAAAAATAAATAAAATATTTTTAAAAGGCAGGGAAAAGGAAGGGGTGTTTCTTAGTGCTCCTTTGAGCCATCAAAATGGTATATATGGCAAAAGCCAAGACACTTGAGACTCCTGCAGGGGACAGAGTGGAGCTGTGCCTCTGCTCCTGATACTGCTGACAATTCCTGCCTGGTCAGTTAACAATCTAGACTCTACAACAGAAGGAGCGTGTGACTCTAAATAGCTATTGTTAATTGTTTGTCAATTTGACACAAGCGGGGGTCATCTGGGAAGAGGAAGTCTCAGTTGAGGAATTAACCTCCACCAGATTGTGTTGTAGACAAGTTTGTGGGGCATTTTCTTGATTGATGATTGATGTGGGAGGGTACAGCCCACTGTGGTTGGTGGTCCTGGGTGTAAGAAATCTGCCGAGCAAGCCATGGAGAGTAAGCTGGTGAGTGGTGTGCCTCCACAGTCTCTATTTCCATTCCTGCCTTAGCTTCCCTGTAGCAGGATGCTACAATCTTTTACCCTCAATTTAGGGGTAGAGAAAGGAAAGATAGAAAGAAACCTTCACTGCTTTTGCAAGCAGCCTTAGTATAGAAAGAAAGGTAGAAATCTTCACAGCCTTTTTTAGGCTGTCCTAAGCTCAAATCTCTCCAACCTTTATTCTCTTAGGAATTATCACACTAACTAATGACAGCAACCCAACTAATGAACCACCAACCAATGCCCACACCAACTCTCGGGACTTCAGACCTTTTACAATCTAAGCCAAAAATTCCCATCAACCCGTAAGGCACCTAATCCCCCAAACAAGCTACAGGTGCCAGAACAACTGCACCCAACTCCAACTCGTAAACAACCGTATCACAGCTGGGAACACAAACCTAATCCAAATGCCATTTTGCTTTTTTAAAGAAGCCAAAATAACAAAGCCTTTTCCCAAGTCTTCCTCTATCCTTCCCTGATGATGGACTGTAACCTGTCAGTCAAATAAATCCTTTTCTCCCCAAGTTGCTTTTGATCATGGTGCTTTATCAAAGCAATAGAGAGTAACTAAGACAGTTACCCTTTATTGAACACTATAAAGCGTATATTGTACTCACTTTCCTTTATTTTATTTATTTATTTATTTGGAGATAGGGTCTCTCTCTGTAGCCCTGGTTGTCCTAGCACCCACTATGTAGATCAGTTGACCTCACAGAGATCTGTGACCCGCCTGCCTCTTTCTTCTGAATGCTGGTATTAAAAGCTTGCGCCACCACCCACGCACTAATATTAACTTTTAACCTACAAAAACACTTGAGCCAGACACCCTCAAGGTCACCCAACTGGAAGGTGACCAAGTTTTCAACCTAGGCAGAGGCCCCAAGACACTTCATTTACGTAAACCTCATTTTTTTTCTGTTCCCTCTTTCATTGTTCCGCTGTAGCTGGAACACTGGGCATGCAAGAAGTCACTGTGTTACACAGCCCCAGCCTGCTTTTTGCTAACTCCAGGGGTCTCTTCTTGAGCATAGGAGAGGCCTGTCTCAACAGTTGGTGAGCACACAGGGAATGAAATTAGGGAAACAAAAATCTTAATTAACCTTTTTGTAAGTGAGGGCACAGATGACAGCTCCATGGCTCTGGAGGTTTTTGTCTTGTTAGGGTTCTGAGACTGTGAAGAGACACCAGGACCAAGGCAACTCTTATAAAAGGAAGCATTTAATTGGGGACTTTGCCTACAGTTTTAGAGGCTTAGTCCATTCTCATCATGACAGGCTGCATGGTAAGCAAGTGGAATGACACTGGGCCTTTGAAAACTCAAAGGTGATCCCCCGAGACACACTTCCTCCACCAAGGTCACACCTCCTAACCCCTCTGATCCTTTCCAACAGTTCTACTCCTGGTTACTAAGCATTCAAATATATGAGCCAATGGGGCTATTCTTATTCAATGAAACTGCCACAGTTTTTATTGTAAATAGGAGAGAACAGCTAGAAGCATCTGGAAGAGACCAGAGCAGAGAGGAAAAGAAGCAGACTGGCCATGGCCAGAGCTATCTCTTGGAGGTGGGGTAGTGAGATAAAGGAGAGAGAGGAAAGCAAACTACTGGGAGAGTCCTGTTGAGGAGGGAGGAGGGCGGGTAGCTGGAACAGCCTGGGAACTAGCAAAGTTGGAGAGGAGTGCCGGAGATGAGAAGAACCAGAAGCCCATCATGGGCACCTCGACATTCCTAACAAGTACATGTTACTAGGGACCAGAGGAGCCTGGAGGTTACCTTTGGGCTGTGGTGTGTAATCGCAAGTGCAAACCAAAGGAAGAAGTGGCCCTTTCTCACAGATTCCTGAGGAATGCTGCATGTGTAAATCAAAGGATTTACCTGCCAGAAACCTACCAGCCCAAGCTGAACCTAGACTGCCATTTTGGCCCAAGTCTTTTGGTCCTTCCTTTCCCCCGCATCCCCGGAGAAGGGCTGGGGATTGGGAGTTCCCTTTGGACCTGATACTTTTGCTATGGATAAAGAAGGCCACACTTTACAGTCAGGCTTAAGGGCGCACGTCTTTAAACCCAGCACTCATTCGGCAGAGGCAGGAAGATCTTTGTGAGTTCGAGGCCAGCCTGGTCTACATAGTGAGTTCCAGGACAGCCAGAGTTACATAGCGAGACCCTGTCTTTAAAAATAATAATAATAATGATAATAATAATAATAATAATAATAATAATAATAAAAGGCCAAAGGCCACACTCCTGGTCTCTTAACTACTCTGGCAACTGGCAAGATTGTGCCTTCCCCGACTTCTCCTTTGGTCAGACCTCTATGAGTCAGACAATGGTACACTGGGGAATCTGGGGAATAGGAGACTTTGTTGCGGATCTTCCTCTAATCCGCACCCACCTCGCAGCTCAGCCCCATAGCAGTCTAGGGTCCTGACTGGCAGAGCCCAGGATCACAGCTAGGCTCTGGCAGAAGCTGGGCCCAGGGGCGGGCTCAGCCAGGAGACTGGGCTCAGCAGGGAGCAGGTCTGTGGGCGGGGCTGTGGGCGGGGCCTGGAGCCGGGGCGGGGCGCGCCCCGGGGGCTCCAGTCGGGTGGAACTGTGTCGGGCGGCGCGGGCATAATAACTCAGCGTGAGCACCGGGCTCGCTGAGCACCGGTCTGCGCACAGCCATCCCGGCGCCGCTGCCGCTGTACGCACGCGCCCCGCCGCCCCTGGCTGACGCCGGGTTTCGCACCGCCTCCGCCGCCGCAGGAAGCCGCCGCTCGCCGCCAGCACCATGCCCCGCATAGATGCGGACCTTAAGCTCGACTTCAAGGATGTTCTGCTGCGACCTAAGCGGAGCAGCCTCAAGAGCCGAGCCGAGGTGGGGGCCCCTGGCATGCCGCCTTCGGGATGGCAACGGGGAATTGGGGGGTGGCACAGGGTGCCTTATCTGTGCCAGAGGCAGGGATGTCACACCCTCTCCCCCCTGAGAAAGGCTTGGACACCTGGACAGGCTTTCGGTTCCGCGACAAGGGGGCCTAGTTCGGGCCTGGAATTATAAATGCGTCTGTCTGCGGTTGGTGGGCTTGGGGAAGTTCACACTGAAACTGGACCTCAGAGGAGCGAGGAACAACCAAGTGACCAGTGACTTTAGAAGGAATGGGTCTCACGAGGGGCACTCACTCAGGGAGGAGAGGAAACGGTGAGGCTAGGGTGCAAAGGAAGAAACACGCCACTGCAGATTCTTGGGATTTGGAGCAGGGTACCCTGGTGTACTGGGACCTGCCTCTGCTGATTTAGCATCAGGTCCTGTGGTGGAATATTGAGAACAGGGCAGAAAAACCAGAGGCTCCCAGCTCTCAAGTTCAAGATTTACTTTCTGAATTTAAATGGCCTTGCAGTAGCTAAGCTTGGGGACCCGCTTCCTGGTGGCACTCTGCGGTACTGGACAGCCCTCTGTCCCAGCCCTGAGTTAGACAAGCGGACTGTGCCGGGGTGAGGGTCATTTGGAAGTTAGTTGTGTGATAATAAGACGGAAGCTTAGGAACAGGTGGAGACCGGGACGGCCGAGGTCAGACCTTGAAGGATAAATAGTTTTCTGGAAAGGCAGAGCCTGTTGGAGGAGTTGCGTTCCGGGACTGTGGCTTAGTTGCTCTTTGCGGGAGCTCGGAAGGAAGAGCCTAAAAGGACAAGGTTTGAGAGTTTGGGCCCCGAGGAGTAAACACGGGAAGCTAAGCTAGCACTCCCGTCCCATCCTTCTTGCTCCACAAACAAGACCATAAATAAATCCCCTCAGCAAACAACTCGTTCCTGTGCTCGAGCCGACTGCAGTGCCAGCAGCTGCCAGCTGAGGGTTGGTTTGGATTGGGGCTGCCTCCTGCGCTAGCCAATGAGCGAGTAGAATCAAGTCTCTTTCCCTAAGCCGGGGCATCGCCGCTTGGAGCCAGAATGAGCTGAGACAGGAAGTGGTGCTGAGGGGGCGAACCTGGGCGAAGTGTTGGTCCTTCATCCACCCAGGTTAGAGGCCCCTGGGCCTGCCGGTCATCGAGTACTTTCAGGTGCTAAAGAGCAGGGCAAACCCTTGGAACAAAAATAGAGAAAACACCTGGCACTGTAGACTACACACTGGTAGCCAGTACCTAAACCCAGACCAGGGTGAAATATTTGCGTTCTGGGCTGCCTAATAATTTAGTGGCCTTAGATTTTTTCCTAAATATTTGTTTAAAATTTCTTTAGACGTGAGCCACTTACTTATAAGTACATATTTATTTGTACAAAGAAAGGATCTATGTATTTTCTGAACTAGGAAAGCTCTTGAGAAGGTACACTATTTATGTGAACCATATGATATCATACAACACTTGGTTTTGTAATTGGTGCTGATCGCCACTCTTAATGTCCCAGCATGCTTTGAGTCTTGCAATCTGTCTTGCAAACCCATCTCAGAATTGGTGCCCTAGAGGGTTGCTGCTCATACTGTAGCTTCTAGGAGAGCGTTAACTGCCATGGCTGTTCTAATTGTTTGTGGTCTAGCCTCCTGGGGCTAGCTACTCCTGCCTAGTGGATGAGCTCACATAATGTGACTTGCCTGCCTGACACTGCTTAAAGAACTACCTTAGCCTCTCTAATCCCAACTGAGTGTTTCTTTTGTTGTCTTGTAACACCTGATTTTTCTTGCAGACAGGCACATCCAGGCGCCCAAAGTGAGTTCACCCTGGTAGAAATAATATGTGGATACAAATGGGAAACACTGCAATAGCCAGATGCTCAACATCTCAACAGCTTTGAGGGGAGACACAGGAGAAAATGGATACCAACTAGGGAGAGAATCTGGCTAGGAGGTTGTTAATTGTTGATGGTAGGTTTTTACCAGTGCAACAGTTTGCTCAGAACAGGCCTGAGGGAGTCTTAGTGAATGTGGCAAAAAGATAAAGAATAATCTCCTACTGAGGAGTTTGTCCTGCTGAGACATTTTCGCCAGCTTAGAGAAAATGGAATTTGGTCAGCTTCCCTGAGGCAAGGGACAGGGAGAAGTGATACACTTAGGCGTGAATTTATGGGGCAGCAGGCAGTCATCTCCAAGTGATTAGCTCAAGGTACCAAAGAGTGACCTGCCAAAGGATTTGTTGATTGGGTTAAGACGATTGGATATATTTGATACACACAGGGCTTGCATCATTCTATGGCACCTAATCCTGGCTTTAACACCCCGTCCCAGTTCTTAAGTAATAATTTTGCTTTTGTGTACATGTTCATGTATGTGTGTGCACAGGTAAGCCTCTGGTGTTATTCCTCAGGCACTATCCTCCTCTCTCTCTCTCTCTCTCTCTCTCTCTCTCTCTCTCAGGGTTTTTCATTGGCCCACAGCTTGCCAAGTAGACTAGTCTGGCTGGCCAGCAAGCTCCAAGGAGCTCTGCCTGTGTCCACAGCCCTGGGGATTACAAGTGTGCCACTATTCCTGGCCTTTTAACTGGGTTCTGGGGATCAAACTCATATCCTCATGTTTGTATGGCCAGCACTTTAATGACTGAGAAGCCATCTCCCCAGTCAACACGAGTTTTTTTTTTTTTTTTTTTTTTAATTGTTATTTTAACATACTAATGCAGGATTTTGAAAGTTAGGCATTGAAGAGCATTCACAGCAGAGAACCACCCATTAGTCCTAGGATAGGGCAAATGCAAATACCCTTCCATTTCGGTTGGGCAGGCTGGAAACCTCTGATCAAGGTGTGTCTTTGGCAGTGGTTCTCAACCTTCTTGACGCTGCGACCTTTTAATATAGTTCTCATGTTGTTGTGACCACAACCATAAAATTATTTTTGTTGCTACTTAATAACTCTAATGTTGCTACTGTTATGAATTGTAATGTAAATATCTGGTATGCAGATGGTCTTTGGGGACCTCTGTGAGGGGATCCTTCAACCCCCAGAGGGTTTGTGATCCACAGGTTGAGAACCACTGGTCTGTTGGGTAGGTTTCTTTTGAGAGCTGTTTACGAGAGGGAGACAGCATCTACTCCATGCAGCTCCCAAGCTCCAGCTGGTTTGCTGACCATTCTTGGCCCTCCTTGGCATGTAGATGCCCAATCTAGCCCTTAACTTCCTCTCTGTAAGCTGCCCTCCTTTGGTGTGCTTGTGTCCCATGTGTTTCCTCTTTTGATAAGAACATCGGTCATATTAGGCTATTCCACACCCTAAGTGACCTCATTTTAACTTGGTCACTTGCAAAGATCCCATTTCCAAATAAGGTTATACTCAAGGGTGCTGAGGTTAGGATTTCATCTGGGGAAGCCACCGTTCAACCCATAACAGCCTGTGTAAACTTTGTGGAATTAGAAGGTTTGCCCACTTTTGTTCTTAGTTATGAGTGGAGTGGAATCACCTAGGGATACTCACTCCAAGATATGCAGTTCCCAACACAAGTTTTGATTGATGCAGCTTTGGGCAGTCTTGACATGTTCTCGAAGATCATCAAAAAGGCTTTCGCTGAGTGAACCATTGCCCTGGCTTATGAAGCCCTGTGTGGCTCGCAGTGGTGCTAAACTGTGTGTGAGCAGTTCAGAAGCATGAGAACCAATGGAGAAGCTTCCTGAAGTCACATCAGCATCCAGAAAGCCTGTTCCAAGTGGTCAGGATACTGGACTTCCCTCCCCAAGTGATTTCATCTGATCCTGGGGCCTTTGTGGACCACTTCCCAGAAGGCCAACCATGTGTCTAGGGCATCCTCTCTCCCTCCAGAGTCAATTGGCAGTTGCTTATGACCATGTGGGTGGGTGTCTGTGGAGCATAATGTACAAGCATTGCCTTGTGCGCCCTTGAGGATTTGAGAAGGAAGTGTGGGTGGGAGGCGGAGCCAATTCCCTGTGCCATCACATATTGGTGCCTTCCTGTCGTGTTGAGGATTGTTTTTGTTAGAGGGGGAGGCTAGAACATATTTCACGTGGTGGTGCCTTAGCTTGACTCATTACATTGAACTACTCAGAAATGTCGCAGTGTGTGCTTTACACCTGCAGCATGCTGGGTAATGATCAGACTGACTCACTGAAGAAAACAGAAGTTATTTTGGGAGTGAATGAGAGAAGTTTGCTACTCTCTGAGTGGAAATTTGGAGGTGCTGTATCTGGGGCATTCAGCAGCTGCGGCAGAGTAAAGGCTTAGGAGGCTGGAGTATTTATCTCTCTGAACAAGTGGACTGTTTGAGGGAGTGTGTGTGAGGGTAGATAAAGTTAGGGCAGATAATGTCACTTCTCATTCTTAGAACTAAATATTGGGAAGAATCTGTCTTATGTCATCGGGAGCCAGAGGTTTGCTGGCAGAGCCTGGTATATGCTAAACACAGGTTCCACTGCTGAACTAGACACCTTCAGCCCTAGGAATCTGCCTTGTGGAGAGACGAAGCAAAGGGTTCGTTGTCAAGGCTGTCTTTTTCTGTGAAGTGGTTGTGTGTGTGCGTGCAGATAGGTTTGGTGTGCCAAGGAAAACCCATTGTGATCTCAGCTGGGGGCAGAGAGCAGAGGCTCTTCCTTCTTGTGCATCTTGGGTGGAAATTAGAAGAGTGTTTGAGACCAGGAATTCTGATTGTTTTCAGTCTGGACCAAAAAAAGCAAAAGGGCCTGTTATAGTGCAGAGAGCCAACAGGAACAGCCTCCCTCAGTCATCTTGCAGGGTGGTAGCTGGACTTGCTGTATCACTGAGGAAATTCAGAAAGGGATGAGATCCATGAGGTTCATGGCATTGCAAGATCTCATTTCCTCTCCATGACCAGTATTTAAGGCTAGGGATCATTTTATGATATCCCCTGGCCGGGAGGCCTTCTGGAATTGTAGAGGATGATGAAAAGTCTAAAGGGTCTGGGGTGCAACACAGTGTGCTCGGACTTAATTCAGACTGTAAAGTGTACGTTGACTAAAATGGAGAAGAGAAGCGTCTAGAGAACACTGGTTGAAGATGGCGATTGCTGGTACTTGGGTAACCAGGGTCCGTGTAGGACGACATAATTTTAGAAGCCTAAAGTTTAAGTGTCTCCTTGTCAGTTCACCTTGGCCACGCACCCGCCTCTGGTGGGGTCTGTGTTATTTGGGGTCCAGTCAAAGAAAGAAATGAGTGATGCGGAATATTTCAAACAGGGAATTTATTAACTCATTGTGTGTGTGTGTACACACATATATGTATGTGCATGTGTGTGGGGTGTATGCACAGCGTATGGTGTCCAGAGGATAACCATGGGTGTGGATTCTCAGGCTTCTTTTGTTTGAGACAAAGTCTGTTGCTGGCCTGGAACTTCACCAAGTTGGTCAGACTAGCCCAGCCTAAGAGCTTTAAGGAATCCACCTGTTTTTACCTCCTACCTGCTCATGGCTAGGATAATAAGCATGTGCCTGGCTTTCTAGTCGTTCTGGGGATCCTAAATGAGGTTCTCATGCTTACATAGCAAGCGCTTTATTGACTGAGACATCTCCTCCTGGCACGGCCGAGAGGTTGGCAATGGCCATAGCACCCTAGAGTGAGAGTTAGTGGGAGGGACTGAGCTGCCCAGAAAACTGGAACCAGATCTAAAGGGGTCAGAGCTGCCCTGCAGAAGGGAGAGGGAGTCTAGATCTCACTTTACCCTCACCTTCCAGTATTCTCCAGTTCCTCATTTGGTGTCCTCCATTGGTCAAACCCAGACAGACATGCATTTTAGAAATGGAGTCTTGGAAGTGGCTGCTCTGTGGCGAGCTCAAGCACAAGGCTGTCCTGGGTCGCAGGAGTAATCCTGACTCTGCCAGCCTTTTGCGAGGACCCAGCTCTGGCGACCATTCCGCTAAGCCCACGGTCCTGGCTGAGCATCTTATCGGATTCCTGAGCCCTCACAGTCACGCATACACTGAAGTTGGAGTTTCAGGAGAGTTGGTCCGCCCTCCCTGAAGCTGTCTGCAAGTCAGAGGAACAAGGGTTTCTGTGTAGAAACATTGTATCTACTCCTAGCTCTCCTAAATACAAAAAGGCTGCCAGCGCCTGAAAGGCAAAGAGCTTAAGGATTTGTAGCTCAGTAGCTGGTAAATATGGAGTAAATATGATTGTAGATGAACAGTGGGATGGGAAGGGCCTGACAGGGGGAGAAAGGAAGGTCACTGTTGTTAGGGAAGAGTGGATGGATTCTCCTAGCAGAGGAATGGGCCCTCCAGTGCTTGGAAATGGGAAATAGTGTGTGTATGCTTAGGGCCAGCATGAGGCAGGATGAAGAAAGAAGGTAGCAGGGGAAGTGGAGAGACTAATATGAAAGAGAGAAGACCTCACATAGATTCTGGGCTTCCCAGAAGAATATCCAGTGTCATATTCAGCTGTGTGGGTTCAGCAGGCACTGTTGAGCTTTCTCGTATGTGGGTATCGCTTGCTACTTGGTTTCCTTGGGGACTGTCCTGACCTTGGAACACTGGCCCAGAGCCCTAAGAGAGTCTAGAGGCTGAGGGGCAGACCCATCCTTGGTGTCCTCTTGACCTGCTCTGACCACTGGGGATTCTGCATGTGTTATGTAAGAGCTGACTCTCATTTCTTTCTGTTTTTGCCAACAGGTGGATCTTGAGCGAACCTTTACATTTCGAAACTCAAAGCAGACCTACTCAGGGATTCCCATCATTGTGGCCAACATGGACACCGTGGGGACATTTGAGATGGCTGTGGTAATGTCACAGGTGAAAGTTCAACCATTTCACTACATCTCAGCTTTCTTTTTTTGGTGGTGGAGGTGTGTGTGTGTGTGTGTGTATGTGTGTGTGAGTCAGTGTGTCAGGCACCTGGACTCTGACATTCTTTGCTGAGTCTGATTGTTGCAAGGAGTATGTTTTCCCTGATTCTTTAGTCAAAGATGTGCCACGTCTGAACTCTGCCCTCTGTGCAGTGGTCTAGATCTGCCCATCTCTTCTGTAAAAATGCTTGTGATGGTTTTAGAAATTAGGCTTTCAACTAGATGGATGCCATATTGAAGAAGGCCACTCCCTTTACAATGAAGACAGATACTTTGTATGTAGCATTTAATACTTTGTGTTTGTGAGTGTCTATTGTTTCTGCTACAATGTATCTCTCAATTCTTATTGTAACTCCATGGGGTAGGCTGCTTTTACAGATAAGGAAACTGAGGCAGGTAGTAAAAGAGGCGGGAAATCTTGCTCCAGGGCCTTCAGTCAAGTAAAGAGGTGGGACATAAACCCAAAGTGACTCCAGAATTTTCCAGACGTGTCTCTAAACTGGGTGGATCCCATGGCAAGTTCTAGGTTTCTTTTGACTAGTGTCTTAGCCTGGGGAGGGGGGGCGGGGATGGAGGAAATGCTAGGTGTAAGCTTTTGTTTCCTAGCAGAGCTGTGTGTCAGGTGTGATGACGAGCAAGGGAGCTATGTATCTGTTTCTGCTGGTCCTGTCTGCCAAGTACAAAAGATAAAAGCAATTAGTGGGAAAAAGCTTCTCACTGTGGGTGGCACGTCTGACCACAGGAGGCGCTGGGATTCATTAGTAAGCAGCGAGGAGGAGGAGGAGGAGGAGGGGGAGGGGGAGGGGGGGGGAGGAGGAGGAGGAGGAGGAGGAGGAGGAGGAGGAGGATGAAAAGATTCTCAAAGTGTGAGCTCAGGAAGTGGGGTTGGGGGTCATATTGGCCATATTGTCTGTCAGCCCTAAGCCTCCACCAGAGGGGAGTCTGAGGCAGATACATTAATTGCTAAAGGAATGTGGTAGTTTTTTTCTCCAGAACCTTTCCTTGCTTTGTCGTTAATGACTGTCTGTAAAGAGTTTTAGTGTATGCTATGGCATGAGACGGTGTCCCTGGAGATCCATGTGTTAAAGTCCCCCCCCCCCCCCCGGGGGTACTTTTCAAGGGAGTAGAGCCTGTAAGAGATGAGGCCTGGCAGGAGATCTTTAGGTCATTAGAGCTGTGGCCTTGAAAGTGAGTGTGGGACCCCAGTGTCTTCCTCTCCCTTTTGTTCCCAGGCTGAGGATAAGGTAAGTGATTTTGATATGTTCTGTACTCTGGCCATGATGTGCTGACACGTCACAGCCTGGAGATCTATGGACTCTTCAATAGAGCAAGCCAGAATGAACCTTTCCTCGTTATAAGTCAACTATCTCAAGTACTTTGTTATAGTTATAGTGGTAGCAAGCGAACAGTATAAAAGGCTGTGGTACTCTGGGAGTAACACATAACCCGTTTTGTCTGCATACTTGATTGTTGATGAAGAACCTGGAACTTGCTGTACCCTTCCCATTTTTCATGGGAAAGTTCCCCAGGAATGCCACAGCCCACATTGGCAGAGATAACCGTGGGGTGGGTTCTATGAGTTTTCCATTTTAATTTACACTGTCCAGAGACAGTGCAAATCAATAGAGTCATAGAATTTTAGCATGGGGAATTGGAGGTGTAGGGTGATTCAGAAGTTAGAGGAGAGGCCTCGGAGCAGGGGGGTTCCATTCTGGCCATTGCTGTAAGGCTTATAGTGTAAGCAGTTGCTAAATTACTTATCCTTTCTCCTTCACACACCCCCTCCCCTTTGAGGGAGGGTTTTGCTATATAGCTGGCTAGCCTTCAACTGCACCAACAGTCTAGCCCCAGCCTCCACAGTACTAAGTGCTGGACTTTTAGGGATTGCTACCCTACCCAGCTTTGCTATGCATTTCTTAAATCCCTCAAACCCCATTTCCACTCATAACCAAAGTAATTCTATTCAAAGTTGTTCTGAGAATTCAGCGCTGTCTGCAGAGCATTGGCCCAATGGTGGTAAAGTCTGGTTCAGTAGCCAGAGATGTGGGGTTGTTTATGGAACCTCCCCTCCCCCGAAGGGCTTTCAGCAAGAAGCATTTAGGCTGTGGATTGGAGGAAGCTTTGGATGCAAGGCAAGGTCCTTTGGTTGGCTGAGCAGAAGCTTGCATTAGGATGTCACTCTCCTGGTTGGGGGGTGGGGCCCTGTACAGGGGTGTGCTTGACCTCCCTTGGGTGTGGGCAAGAGCTAGCTGAGTCAGCTGGGTGAGAAAGCTCCTTTATTCTTTCTCTGGCCTCTTGGCAAAACTTCCCAGGCTGAACACATTGTTTGATCCCATCAGAGCAGGAGACCCTTTTGTGACCTGTTGCTTCATTGCACACCTTTGTTTTTGGCTCCTAGGAGCACATTCAGAGCAAATTAGGCATGAATGGCAGCTGCAGACGGTTTCTGGTTGTCTGTGCTTCCCCCAGCAGGTGGAGGGGGAGGTGGGCTCCCCTGGCTTCCTCCTGACAATCCGGTTTTGTTTCCTAGCACGCCATGTTTACAGCCGTTCACAAGCATTACTCCTTGGATGACTGGAAACGGTTTGCGGAAAACCACCCGGAGTGCCTGCAGGTACGCTGGCAGGGTTTACGAGACAAGGGCCGAGGGGAAGAGGGGTCTGCAGCGATGTCAAGGGCATTTGAATCAGTACACGGGAGGCTAGTGGGTCGATGCCAGGGCTTTGCTGAGGAAACCTGCCACACAGTGTATTAGAAAACGCCAGGATTTACCTGTAAGGACGGCTTCACCTTGGGGAGTAAAAACATTCATCACCAGAGCCTGGGGGAAGGTCTTGCCAGGGGTTTCCAGGTGAATCTAATCTAAGTGCTTTTTCCAGGCCACGGACAACAAATCCTAATTATAACAAGTCATCTTTTATTTCAGTATGTTACATACCTGCTAGGATGGCTGCCATTAGAATGATGTGAGAATTGTTGAGGACATGGAGAAATTTTCTCATATATTGGGAGGAATGTTAAGTGCTGAGAATACTTCATAAGTGACCTGAAAACTCCTTGTGCTGGGTCGTTTAAGTCAACTTAATGCAAGCTAGCATCATCTGAGAGGAGGGAACCCCAATTAAGAAATGTCTCCCTAAGAGCAGGCGGCAGACAAGCCTGTGGGGCATTTTCTTAATTAGTGATCAATGGGGGAGGATCAACCCATTATCGATGGGGCCATCCCTGGGCTGGTGGTCCTGGGTTCTATAAGAAAGCAGGCTGAGCAAGACATGGGAAACAAATCAGTAAACAGCACCCCTCAATGGCCTCTGGATCAGCTCCTGCCATCAGGTTCCTGCTCTGCTTCAGTTCCTGTCCTGACTTCCTTGGAAACAGAAACCAGATAAACCCTTTCATCTCCGAGCTGCCTTGGTCATGGTGTTTCACCATGGCAACGGTAGCCCTAAGACACTCCTCAAGAGAGTCAGCATGAGTTACTACGTGACCTAGCAGTCTAGGTCTAGACCTAGCAGAAATATAACCATATATTCACACATATACACTTGATCACGAATGCTCATAGTATTTACAGTAGCCCCACAATAGGAAATGTAAACCCAATGACTAAAACGACTTAGTGAATGGACAAATAAATAAAATATGACACATCAATAGAATAGAATGTTACTCAGCCACAAAAGGCGAAGCGGTACTGACTTATAGTGTGAACAAACTTTGAGAACATTTCACTGAGTGAACACCAAGTACGAAAGCCCACAAGTGTGATTTCATTGGCACTCATTGCCCGCGGTGGGCTAATACAGAGAGCCACGGTCATCTGCGTGGGCATCAGGAGGAAGGCTAGAAAGAGTCACTCCTAAGATTCATTTAGAGCCAGGCCTGGTGCCATGGGCCTATAAACTCAGTAACTTAAGAGACTGAGGCAGGAGGAGCTCAAGGTCAAAGGTGGCCTGGACAACCTAGTAAGACCCTGTCTCTGAAAGAAAAAGTAGAAAGAAGCTTGAGGTGTAGCTTGGATAGTATTTACCTGTGGGGATTAAAAAGTATGTGACACTAGATTCAGTACCTAGTGCTACAAAAAAAAAAAGCAAACTTTTAGGAACCAGGAAAATGTTCTATAATAATGAGATAGCTAAATATGCTAATATTGTGTACTTAAGGTAATGTCTTAGTTTAGGTTTCTGATGCTGCGATGAAGCACCATGACCAAAAGCAATTTGGGAAAGGGTTATTCCCTCTTACACGCACACCAACCGTGTAGTCTGTCATCCAGGGAAGTCAGAGCCAGAGCTCGAGACAGGCAGGAACTGCAGCAGAGGCCGTAGAGGAGTGCTGCCTACTGACTTAGAGTTTGCTCAGCCTGGTTTCTTATATCACTCAGGACCACCAGCCTAGGGATGGCACTGTTTATAGCGATCTGGGCCCTCTCACATCAATCATCGATCAAGAAAATGTCCCACAGGCTTGCCCACAGGACAGTCTGGTGGGGGGCATTTTCTCAATTGAGATTCCTTCTTCCAAAATGACTGTAGCTTGTGTCAACTTGACATGAAAGTAGCCAGTATAGGTGACTCGTACACTGTGTTGCTATGACTCAGTAGCCCTGCTCCACTAAGTAAATGGGTGTTTAACAATGATATCTATAAGACCTCCATCACATGACTGAGTTTCCTTCCAGTACATTCTGCTGGTTCTAAGCCAAGTCCAGCAGTGAGGTCTGGGCCTGCCTCTTTGTGGGCAGATCATTTATGATGAGATAATGATTTTGGGTGCTGGCATGGCTGCGGCTGTGGTCACTGTGATTTAATTAGGTGTGGACTTTCACTACAAAAGCGTTGGCTTAAGAGATAGATAATTCTGGCTCAATATAAAGTCATTTTTGATATATTGCTCAGAATGAATTATATAGATGTCTCTTGCTAGCTGTTGGGGTCTCATTTCAGGCCATTGCAGATGCCAAAGCCCTTGGTTGCTCAGGTCCTGCCATATATATATATATATATATATATATATAATATAAACTACACACACACACACACATATATATATCCTTCTGTAGATTTAAATCATTTCTATGTGACTTGGAATGTCCATCTGATACAAATGCTATATAGCTAATTATTGCATCGTAGTGTTTAATAATAACAAAATAACAAAAATCCCACATCAACTTGGATATAGTTTTTTAAGAAAGACTTATTTTTATATGTGTGTTTACTCGCATATGTGTACGTACATTACATGTATGTCTAGTACCTACAGAGGCCAGAGGAAGGGTTGGAGCCTCTGGAACTGGAGTTACCTATGGTTGTAAGCCTTTGTGTGGGTGTTGGGAACCAAACCTGGTTTTGTTGTCGAGACCCAGGTTCAAGGATGGGTGTAAGTGAAGGGTGGGTAAGTGGGTAAGGAAGGGTAAGTAAAGAAAACAGAATCAAAGTTTAATTCATGGAGCGGGTCTCCTTTGCCTCTGCTGCTATTTGTCTCTTGAACAGAGCCTATGTATTTGCTCAGGGTAGACGTCAGAGGGTTGCCAGACGGAGGGAGGAGGGTCTCCTTTTGCATACAGCTGTTCATGGCTGTCTTCTTTGTGTCACTTTGCCACAGCATGTTGCCGTGAGTTCGGGCAGTGGGCAGAATGATCTAGAGAAGATGAGCCGCATCTTGGAAGCCGTGCCTCAGGTGAAATTCATCTGCCTGGATGTGGCCAATGGGTATTCGGAACACTTTGTGGAATTCGTGAAACTGGTCCGATCCAAATTTCCCGAACACACTATCATGGTAGGTATGACGGGATGCTCTCAAGATGGAGAAGCTAAGAGATGTGTGCTGAGGGCTGGCCCTGTTTGTTCCCTTTTCCATAGCTTTTGTTGAGAATCCCCAGGAAGGGGACAGTGGACGCTAGGGCAGATCTGAAGAGCTAGCCTTCCTCTTAAAAAAAGAATGAATACAATCCCGATTAACATCGTAGATGTTGGCCCCTTATTTTTTGGTAAATGACATCTATTGTCTGTTACCAGATGAGATCTGTCAAAAAGAGAGCAGGGGTTCTTCATCATGCCTCAGTAGAGTATGTTTATTTTAAAGTTGGAAGCATATGCCAGGGTTTCAATTCAGCGTGATGTCCCGCGCCCCAGTCGTGCTTGACCTCGGAGAGTCGTGCCTCTAGGATGGGGCCTCTGTGCCATAATCATTCCACGGGAGCCAATGGATGATGGCAGGTTCGTTGAGACGGAGTTATTTCTAAGGTTTTGTTTTCTGACTTTCCCTTCCTTTTCTGTATCCTCCCGATTATTAGCACCTCTGCTCCCTAAAAGTAGTGAGAGCTAGAGTTACAGTCGGGCTTTGGAAAAATAAAAATCTACTGTATTGATGCCCGTCTTTACTGGTTGTGATTAGCCTGGCGTGTAGGGAATGAGCAGTGTGTGCATGGCTCACCCCTGCCACCTCTGTGTTTTCAAACCCGTTTGCCTCACATTTCCCCCTCAGGAAGTTGGCAGGCAGGCAGGCAGGCAGGTGTCGTTTCTGCTTGTGGAGTTCAGTCTCTTTAGGGACCTTTCTTCGCTAAGTTGCCTTTGATCCTGGTCATGGTATTTTATATTTATTGATACAGAAATCACCTCATGGGAAGAGAAATGGGTCAGGGCCATGTATCACCATCAAGACATGCCCTTGTTGTCCTTCTTTCTTCAAGAGGTCTCACTTAGCTCCTGATATACCCTGCTTCACTGTGAGCTCTTGATGGGTTAATCCCTCAGTAAAGTCAGAACCCTCTTTTCTTTTTCTTTTTTTTTTGTCTTTTGAGACAGGGTTTCTCTGTTGTAACCCTGGCTGCCCTGGAACTCACGCTGTAGACCAGGCTGGCCTCGAACTCACAGAGATGTACCTGCCTCTGCCTCCCGATCTGCTGGGATTAAAGGCGTGCACCGCCACCACCCGGATGTCAGTACCCTCTTGATCCTATCACCTCTCAATAGCACCTCCAGCTGAGAACTGAGTCTCCAACACCAGAACCTTCTAGAGAACCCCTTCGTATCCATGCCTGGACATCCCACGATAGACGTCCTAATGCCAAAGCTGCCAGGGGGAATCTTGGATTCCTGACAGAGCTTCTCCTCTCGGGTCTCACCCTACCTGGAAATAGATCTTCCTCTGACTTCTCTACCTCCTGTGTAGCCTTTGCTAAGTTGGTCAGCTACCTACTGTGTGTGTGTTTGAGTCTGTGAGCCACCCAGAAAATTACATAAGGAGCTGGTCATCGAACTTTGGATCAAATCATGTGTTTGTTGCATGTGAGAGTAAGCGTTTAGCTTTCTTCTATATCCGTAAGTACTCGGCATGTTTCAGGAAGACACCAGTTCCCTCCCTGGCTTCCAATGTCTTGGTAAAGAGTAGGAACAGTTGTCCCACATTTCCTGCAGACCAGGAATTTTAAACTCTGATTTGTTCTTAGGTTCGAGGGTTTATCTTAGTGCCATATTAGCATAAAATAATGAGATTGCTTTTGGAAGGAAGCCCTGAAGGCAAAGCCCATCCCTTATGCTGGGCGCAGTTAGACTTGATAACACCCCCTTGTCTGTGTTCACCTGCCACAGGACAGGATGGGGTGAAAGGTATGGCACCTTTGTCTCTAGCAGGGGAGGCTGACCTTGGGCCTGCACCACAGTATGAAGTTGCTTATTCCTTCTCTCAGCACCACTCATGAGCACCTAGATCTAGGCCCCCACCTGGCACCCCTGTTGGTAGCCTTTATGGTGACTTTGTTTTGGGTTACTTAAAAGAGGGAAGAGAAACTTGGAGTTCCAGAAAAACAGAAGCCCCAGATGAGGCTGGGATGTGGCAGTCATGGATAGCATTTGACATTAAACTTCTCTGGTTCCCTGTCCAACACGTAGAAATCTCAGTGTGTATACATTGGGGATATGGTGCCCTTCATGGATTCCATAAGATGGGGAGAGAAGGAAGGGGCCCCAAACTGCTGTGATCTGGAGGGGTCTACAGGGGTCTAGGAGGTCTGGAGGAGTCTGGGGAATCTGGAGGGGTCTGTGGGGTTCTAGAAGGGTTTGAAGGGGGCCTGCAGGGGTCTGAAAGAGTATGGAAGGGTCTGGAGGGGCCTGGGGAGTCTGGAGGGGTCTGGGGGTTCTGGAAGGGTCTGGAGGGGTCTGCAGGTATCTGAAAGAGTCTAGAGGGGTCTGGAGGGGCCTGGATGGACCTGGGGAATTTTGGAGGGTTCTAGAAGGATCTGCAGGGGCCTGCAGGGGTCTGAAAGAGTCTGGAGGGGTCTGGAGGAACCTGGGGATTTCTGGAAGGGTCTGGAGGGGTCTATAGGGGTCTGGAGGGACCTGGGGAGTCTGGAGGGGTCTGGAGGGACGGCATCTACCTCTCCTGTTTTAGTTGCTCTGGAGACATGGAGGGTTAACGACTGGGAGGCTGTTTCCATTTACTGCCCACATGGCATGCAGATTGCTTACAAAGGATTAATGGGAAATGGCACAGGCTTAAGGAGGTGGCTTGGTGGTTCTGCTTCACGTCTTTTGTAACTTTATAAATTATGAGAAGTGCACGAACAGGGATGTTTAATAGGCAATCACGAGCCGCACTTCCTCAAACCTTTACCTGGAGCCCCCCCCCCCCCCCCCCCCCCCCCCCCGTCTCCTCACCTCAGGTTTTCTCCTAGCCGTAGTTACTTCCCTCTTGGCCGCTGTCCAGCGTTGCCACTTACGCATTCCTAAACAACACGGTTTAGCTCGGCCTGGTTCAGGCGTTGGGTGAGCGGTCATCCTGTCAGCGTCTTGTGTCAGCCTCTGCCTTGTGTGTTTGAGATCCTCCCAGCCGTTTCGTCAGCTGTGCTTGTGACTGCCCAGACCGAACGCCATGGCTGTTTCCCAGAAGCCTTGCTCACTCGTTTCTGCCTCTACTAGGTAGTTGCAGCACCATTAAACTCACCAAGTCAGTGCCCCGTCTTCTTCCCTTCGGGCTGCGGTCCAAAGTACCGTGAACAGGGTGGGTTATAAACGATGGAAACTTACTGGAAGTCTAAGAGCAAGGTCTGCCCACTGTCTGGGGACACTGCTCCTTTATAGGTGACTTGAAGGTACGTCCTTGCGTTGCAGAAAGGCCCACAAATGCTCCCTCAGAGATCCCGCTCAGGAGAGTGCCCTCTTGACGGCCTCATCCCTTCATCTTATTGCCCTGAGGTTTCAGGGTACAGAATTTGAGAGGACACAGACGTTCAGACCACAGCACTCCTGAAGTCTGCTGGCTCATGAGTTGAGCCCTATGGCGACTCTTTGCCTCTCATGTTCCTTGCGTGGGAGAAGGAGTTTGAGGGGGCACTACGACATGGAGGATAAGCCAGTTGTGGTGGTACACATGGGTAGGGTTTGCTGAAGAAGTGGAGAATAATTATGGGGTTCACACAGGATGCTACTATGTTGCTCATACAGTGCACCCCAACAATCACAGAAGGAAGGTGGGACCTGGGCAGTGGAGTTGTTTTAAGAAGTAAGAGAAGGGATGGGGACAAAGCTCAGTTGGTAAAGTGCTTGCTACCCAAGCACGAGGACCTGAGTTTGTCCCAGAACCTATGGGGGGGGAAAATGTGCTGCAAGTGATGCCAGGCGGTGGTGGCACACGCCTTTAATCCCAGCACTCAGGAAGCAGAGGCAGGCACATCTCTGAGTTCAAGGCCAGCCTGGTCTACAGAGTGAGGTCCAGGACAGCCAGAGTTACAACAGAGAACCCTGTCTTGAAGGAAAAGATGTTGCAAGCTTGAAATGGCTGGTGGTGAGGGCCATACTTGGCCTGTTTGCAAAAGGAGGTGAATTGTGTGCCACTCTCAAGAACAAAGAGTGGAGGAGATTGGGCAGTGCAGGGAGGCTGGGGGGATGGGAAGCACAGGGAAAGTGTGAGCTGCCAGTGCAGAACCAGGGGTTGCTAAGAGGGAGCACGGCAGAGGGGGGTGGATGGGTGAGCTCCCACAGGCCCCTGGGCGGCCTCCAGCAGCAAGGGCCTTCAGCACTGGCTGGCTGGTTGGCCAAGAGGTGCTTCGTTGCTCTGGTTGGTTTCCCCAGCAATGAACTGAAGACTTTGGAAGGCAGATGTTTATCCCTAGCCATTCTCTGCCTGCGCTGACCCTTGAAATCTGTGGTTTATTCAGAAACCTCTAGTGGATGCGCATGCCTTTGGTTCTTCGTGGTTTTGAACATGTTAATTTCTCCTCTCTGGCTTGCAGAGGCAACGGTGAGGAGGAATTAGCATTTACCGGGCGTTCTTGAGCTGACCGGACTGGGTGAATGCTAAGTGTCCGTAGGGTCATTGCAAAAGCAGATTCCTGGCCCCTGCACCAGGCCGGTGCTCCTCTGAACACCCTGCTGCTTTTCCTGGCTGTTGACCTAACATCAGCCGGGGAAGGAGCTGCTTTTATTCTGGTATTTTCAGGTTTTTTTCTTCCCCCTTTAAGGACTGAACCCAGTCCTTGGAACATCCTTCCAGCAGTTCTCAACCTTCCCAATGCTGTGACGTTTAATACAGCTCCTCATGTTGTAGCGACCCTGAACCATAAAATTATATTCGTTGCTAACTATTAACTGTAATTTTATTACTGTTATGAGTCATAATGTAAATATGCCACCATCATTTCTTTTCTGACTAGGGCCTTGACTGTATGTTTTTCCCGGGCCTGTCAGTTTGCTTTCCGGCAAAACACCTGGGAAAAGAAAAGTTTATTTTGGCTTCAGGTTTCAGAAATAGCAGTTCACGGTCACCTGATCCTATTGTTTCTGGGTCTGGGTAGAGGTGAGTATCATGGCAGGGTGTATTTGGTGGACAAAAACTATTCACCTTATAGGAAGCAGAGGCCTGGAAATAAAGATGCTAGGAATAAGACACACCCTTCAAGGATACAGCCCCAGGCAGCCACTTCCTCCAGCTGAGCCCCATATCCTGAAGTTCTCACCCCCTCCCAAGAGCTCATGAAGTTAGGAATTCATCAATGGAGGAACCTGTTGGTCCAGTGGCCCTCTTAACTCTTCAAGTTCTACCTGCCAATACCGCTACACTGTGGACCTAGCATTTGCCTATGAGCTCTGGGGACATTTCATATGTAAGCCATGACACTGAGACAGTGGGGGTACCTAGCACCCCCAACTGCTTCCTGCCTGCCTGGGTGGCTCAGACCACGGCACGTGGTTTTCATTTTGTCATGGCTCTGCAGGATGTGAACATGCATAAACGACCTTAGTAATGGGGCCTATCGTGCTTCCACGGGCTGTCACTCTCTCAAGCCACTTCCTACACAAGGTGCTTCATACTGACATAGAGCAACCTCCTCCCTTAATCACTCCTGATCAGCCCCTCCCTACCCACAGACCTCACTCCCGTGGCCAGGGGGCCACCTCTGCAGAATCAGAACCCTTGCCACGGCCCAACTGGATTTTTGTCTGGATAGGGTCATCTTGGTTTCCTGCAGAACCATTCCTGTTGGAGGAAGACACAGTTTTTCACGGTTGTGAATGACACTTCTCTGCGGCTCAGTCTGTGGCCACGCCTCTGACGGTTTCATTGAGGGAGAAGAAGTCTCAGAATCCACGTAGCAAAGGACAGGCATACTTTCGAGGCTCAAAATTCTTTCCAGGAAAACTCGTGGTAGAGAAGACATCCCAACAGCAGCGAGAGCTTTTCTCTCTGTGAATGTGATGTTTTCTTTTTAGTATTTAGTGTTTATAACCGCTGATGATTTGGTAGGTGAAAGGTGGACCCACATTGACGTATTAATTTTATTACTGAAGTTGAACGCACTTTCTGTTTACATTAGCCATTTCTCTCTTTTTGTTTTTTTGTTGCATTTTCTTGTAGAGCTTATAAGTTCTCTGTATGTCACTGCTAGTCACCCTCTGTCATAAACACACATGCTTTTCCCTAGCTGGCTATTTGTTGGTTGTATGTGTCCGCTTGTATGCATTTCATTTTTATGTAGCTAGCTCAAACTTTGCCGGTACACCATCCAGCTGAATTTACGGGAGAACAGCTTGACCTTTAACCCAACTCCAGTCTCCCATCTGTGACATCCTCATCATCTTCTGTCGGCAGCTGGTGCTTACATTCAAGTAGCTTCAAACTGGCCTCATCGCCTCTTTCTAACAACCTTCTCTATGAAGTTCAAGTTATTTCGTATAAGTTAAAAAAAGGAAATTTCCCGCAGGGAATTAATTCAGCGAAAGGACACTCGGGCTTCGGTGGGAATAGTAAGAGAAAGGATGCAATTTTCAAAATGTGACTTTGCATGGTTGTGAAAACCCAGTCAGGGCATCTTGCCAAGTATCCGGAGTACCAGCTGAAGAATCCATGGGGCAGTGAGTTGTAATAAAAGGGCTATTTTTGCTCTCTCTCGAGCTCCTGCAGTCAGAGAGCTTACACTATTTCCAGGGAGGATGCATTCTTGTGGTTGATGGATTCTGCCACTTCCTGGCTTGTGGGTCTATTCTTAGGACCGAGCTTCACTCCATCTGTAGACAGAGCTCGTGCCAGTGGCATAAGGCCCATCAGGGCCTGCCTGCCCTTCCGTACCAAGGTGGGAACCCCAGCTGTAGGGCCAGACACTCGGGTATTTTCTCAACCGTGAGAAGGTCAGTTTTCTTTAACTGTGGAGATTCTCCAGGGCTTTCACAGCTGCCATGGTAGTCTATGCCCATTGCTAAGGGTTTTGATCAGCTGAGTGGGTTTCATTGCTTGTAGATTTGGGATTCCCTAGAATATTTTGTTTCGACCTGACCAGTGTCGAGATGTTCTGTAAGCCCTGATCTAGACAATCTCAGATTCCCCATGTTTCTAAAGTTATGTATTTCTGTAGCTTCACATGTCATCAGTTCACACATGTGACTTCTCCCAAAGGGGTCTCCTGGTATTGGAATTCTTCTGTGTTAGAATTTAGTAGTAAAGGAAGCAAGGAACACACTCATCAATTCTTAGACTAAAATCAACTTCAGAATTGAATGGAGTGTTTTCTTTTTTGTCTCCTGGAGCCCTGGTAGCCTCAGTACACACGTGGCCTTGGGATCAGGAGAAGAGCTCCCCATTGACCCTCCCATGACACCTGTATCCCCCTCAGAGTCATTTCCAGCAATGGAGAGTTGTGTTCTTCCTGTTGCAGGCAGGGAACGTGGTGACGGGAGAGATGGTGGAAGAACTCATCCTTTCCGGAGCAGACATCATCAAAGTAGGAGTCGGACCCGGTGAGAACTGCTGGGATCACAGCAGGGTTGTCTTTGGGGAGCAGGGGCTTGGGGTTCCTGGAGGTGGCCCCCTGGGAACCATGAAGGACTCATGGCACATTCCTCTGGGAGATCACTGAGCTTCCCAATGAAGCCCCTGAGATGTCACCGAACTGCTCCCCGATGGTCTCAAGCACCTTCTGCATGAGTAGACACTTGGTTGAGTTTTGAGGCCCTGGTTCAGCATGTCAGTGTGGAAGAGTAGACCGTAGAGGTCACTGATGGTCTATGCACCTTCAGGAGGAAGGTGGGGATGGAGAAAACACGAGGACAGTTAATGAACAAGAACGACTATGCTCATGTGAATGTTCGAAGGGCGCTCCCAGACATTGCAGGTAGGCTCGTGACTAAAAGGCCTCGTTTGAACTTGACCTGTGTGCCCCAGGCAGCTAGCTGCACTGACTCTGCACCTGATACAAATCCACCTCTTAAACGCTAAGGCCACCCAGAGGCCTCTTGAATGAGGGAAACACGTGAAGCCATTCCAGCCTTAACCTGCGAGTTGCTGTTTCTGATTCGACCTGGCTGGTGTTTGCCTTCCCTTTTGCCATACCCAAGCATGTATCCCCACTGCCATGTTTTAAAACTCTGCTGGACATCCATTATTACCCAGGCACTAGCTCTGGAGACAAGGAAAGAAAGATGATAGACACTTTATATGGGATTAAAAATAACAGCAGATAGCACGAGCACGCGCGCGCGCGCACACACACACACACAAAACAACTGACCCCCCCAAAAGAGATCCTTCAAAAAGAAAGCAAGCAGGACACCCATGCAAGGGACAAGTGGGTGAGTACTGCCATAGGAAGAAGAGCCCTGTGCTGCGCTCAGGCACCAGGAGGAGAATGTATAAGTGCTTCTCTTGAGAAATGGCCCTGTCTGCTTATAACACACCCAGGCTTTTAACCTACAGGGAGGCTTGAAGCTCTGCTGTTATCCTGCGGTTTTTCTCCTTGCCACCCACTTAGGCAGTTAATAGCTTTCTGAGCAAGAGAAACAGCACCTTGTTTGCCCCTGAAGCAGCACATGAGAGACCCCACAAGCCATGCAGGAGAAGGAGGAGGAGGAGGAAGTGAACAAGTGGCAGAGCAGGAGTCCTGGGGTAACCGGCTCATGCTTGAGTTCCTGCGTTCTTTCCATGCCTTCTGTGCTATTTATAGTGCTCTTCTGCATGAGGCTGTTCTCTTCGGTGTCAGGTAGACAAGAGTATGAAATCTCCAGAGCTTACTCTCCAGCAGAGAAAACAGGGCCGGGCACTCCTACGCAAACAGTGACTGAAGTAGGCTTCTCAAAAGACAGTGTGTTGCACAGCCTCCCTGGGGCGGTGACATTCAAGAAGAAGCTTGATGAGAAAGGCTTGGCTGGACAAGACTGTTGGTGTACAGTAGGGGGGTGTTAGGTGGGCTGTGGAGGGGAGAGAGGAAGAGGAGAAGGGAGGGAGGGAGAGAGATTAAAAAAACAGAGTACAGAGAGTAGGAAGAAACTTGCTGAAAAGTCAGTAGTAAGTGCACTGGGGGAGAGAGGTGGATAAGAGGGGGGGGCAGGTAGGTGGGTAAGATGAGATTACAAGCAGAAACAGGGAACATGGGGTCCAGATACTGGTGCTCCCCTGGCCCTGAGAGACCCTAACCAGGACAGAATGGGACACCAGGGAAGGAAGACGCAAGGGAGGAAGATATCATGTGTTGGCGTGAATACGGAAAGCCAAGCTGACCCCAGGGTCTAGGCTGAATGGGAACTCAGACCGAGGAGTTGGGTGGGAGGCATATCAGGAAATTAAGAAAGGTGAGAGCTGGGTTGTGTTGGGTCCCGGGTGGAATGATAGGAATACAGTTATGTGGCTTCCTCATCCCAAAGGTTTGTAAAGGTCAGGCCCGTGGGACCGAGCCATGCTTCTCCCTAATGCAAATTCATTCCATTGCAACCATACCAGGGAGGGGTTGGGTTTCAGCCTCCTAGGCTGCACACAGGTATGGAAAGGTTGGTCATTTGGCAAAAGTTGAAGATGAAGAAACTAGGAGAAGGCTGGGAGGGCTCCGAGTGGTCCTTGGAAGCAGAATCTGCATCTGTGGAGAAGCGAAGGATGGATGGAGGAGCCGCAGGAGCCCATGCTCACCCATCGACGCGGTGTAGACATCGCATCAGAAATGGCAGTGAGGGTCGTGTGGGAGAGGATGTCTAGGACATTCGGTGATAACGACGGTGAGGACTCCAGGGGCACGCGTGGCAGGTGCTGTGGTGTACAGTGTGACTGTGTATCTGACCCGTCAGCAGGCATCCTGAAAGCACGTGTCCACTGTTGTGGGACCGTCACTCCTTCACTGGGGCAGGCCTGTGTGTAATGGTGAAGGGGTATCATCTCATGTTATGTTCTCGTGCAGAGCCTTCCCTGAGTCCACCTCTCCTTCTGCGTAGGTTCCGTGTGTACCACCCGAACCAAGACAGGAGTGGGCTACCCACAGCTGAGTGCCGTGATAGAGTGTGCTGACTCTGCCCACGGCCTCAAGGGGCACATCATCTCCGTGAGTATTAGCGGGGTCCAGGAGCCTCTGGGGACCGTCATGCTGCTGCCGGAGACCCTATTTCAAAATGATACCGCATCCTGCGGGCACTGGGAATTTGGATGTCAGTATGAATTTGGGAGGGGTGGGGCACAGGTCATGGCATCTGAGATTCAGGAGTTGGGAGATACCTTGGGAAGTGATAACTTCCCTGGGAGGAGCGGTGGTTGGTTTGTTCCAGAGGAAATGGTAGAAAGGAGCTGAGGAACGCTGGTGAAATGAGAGAAAAGGCCATTCAAAAGAACACCTTCAAAGTCATGTTTTGGAGTGGCGATCTGGGAGGCAGGTAGAAGAGTGGGTAACGGATGAATCCCAGGGACTTGTAGGCACGCTGGGGACTTGTGAAAAACCCGGGTTTCTAAGCGCAATAGGGAGCTATTGAAGATGTCATAGCAGGAGAATGCGAATGGTTTGATTGTCTTTCAGCAACCAACTGACTCCCTTGGGAAGGATCAGGAAGGGGTAGATGGGCTGAGAAAGGAATCTAGTTGGGAAGGTGTGATTCAGACTGGAGGTGATGCTGCCTTCCACCGACGGGTGGGCAGGGAGTCTGCAGAGCCATACACCAATGCAAAGGGTGTTTGGGAACAGAATCAAGCTTTTAGTGGAGTCGGGATTTGGGGGGATGGCAAATAAGGGTCAGCTTCTGCCCCATGGGCTGGTTCATAAAAATGGCTACTAAGGAAGAAATTCCCTTTGGATTAGTGGGTTTATGTTGTTTTTTTGAGGTACGTGGCAGGCAGCGAGGAAGATTCATGGGCTGGAGCCCTGGCAGCTAGAGTCCAGTGGTCTCAGGACTTCGTGAGTGGGTGAGGAAGCAGGAGGCTGAGAGGGTGAGAGGTGAATCTTGGACCGTGAGGAGCATCAGAAGCATCTGACAGGAGGAGGTTGGTGCTTCTGCCTCACCTGTAACCTGCTGAGGGGCAGTATCAGTTAAGGTGTGGGAATGAAGTAGTTAAGCATGGCACCAGGATTCTGACAGAAGCTTCTGGAACGATGATGCCATCATCAGCATCAAATGTTGCTAAGGATTGAGTGATTGGATGCCAAGGTGCAGTGGGCCCTCTGCAGCCTTCACAGAACCACCGTGAAGACCACTGCCAATAGTTACGTGAATTGAGCTGCTCACCATGGTACCAATGTTGTGGTGAACTGTTGCACCTGCTGTGTAGCTGAGATGGATGGGTGGGTGATGGATGGATAGAAGATGTGTCCGGCTGTTCCTTGGTATTCTCAAGCAATGGAGTCCAGCACTCGTGTGGAAACCACAGTCTGCAGATGCTCAAGTTCCTGTACACAGTGGACTAGTACTGGGATATAACCTCCATTCACATTCCCTCATACTGTACTACCCAATACAGTGTGAATGCTGGGTAAACAGTCGCTACCTTACATTGCTTGGGGCATAACAAGAAAGCCTGTGCATGTTTAGTGGAGGTGCAGATTTTCTTAAATATTTTTATCGGCTGTTGATTGAACCAATGGGTAGGAATATCATAGCTGTGCAAGGTAGACTACCTACCTACTTCTCTCCCCCTCTTTCCCTCCATCCGTCCATCTGTCTTCCATCCACTATGTGTCTATCCATCATCTAACCATCCAATCCACCTAGATGACATCCATCTACCATCAATGTACATTTTCATATAGGGGTGTGTGTGTGTATGTATGTGGTGTACTTTTAATGGCTGATAACTGTTGACTTGAATATATCAAACCTTCCGACCGTTTAGGCAGTTGCTGGGCCAAGGCTTCTACATGAACTTACTGATAGATTTTCTAAAAAAAAAAAAAAAATCTGCCGATATCACCATGGAATACTGCCTTGTTGGCTTCGGCAGGACACCGAAGCTTGCAGAGATCTCATCCTCTGTCTTTTCTATCTCATTTGAGCCTTGCTGCAGCATTTTAGCCCTGCAGGCTTTGCTTCTTGAGCACTCAGATAAGAAACTGCTGGGATCCAGGTGTTAACTAGTACTATAGATGGCTTGTTGCTCCCACAGCTGGGATCCAGGTGTTAACTAGTACTATAGATGGCTTGTTGCTCCCACAGCTGGGATCCAGGTGTTAACTAGTACTATAGATGGCTTGTTGCTCCCACAGCTGGGATCCAGATGTTAACTAGTACTATAGATGGCTTGTTGCTCCCACAGCTGGGATCCAGGTGTTAACTAGTACTATAGATGGCTTGTTGCTCCCACAGCTGGGATCCAGGTGTTAACTAGTACTATAGATGGCTTGTTGCTCCCACAGCTGGGATCCAGATGTTAACTAGTACTATAGATGGCTTGTTGCTCCCACAGCTGGGATCCAGGTGACAGGTTAGCTGTCTGGTGAGTGTCCTGTCTCCGGGCCTCATCCGCAGCAGTGCTGAGATCGCAGGTGTGCCGCTGCATCCAGCTGCCTTCATGGGTCCTGGGTAATCGAACTCAGGACCTCACAATTAGGAGGCAAATGCTTTTCCACGTTGTCACACTGAGGGCTTTGCTCAGATACCGTGTCCGGAGAGCCCGCCTCTCAGATAGCCAGGCCTCAGTCCTCACTTGAGCCACACCGGAGCAATACACTTGACTGAGCAGATAATCACCATCTGAAAGTGTTTGGAAGAACAAAGGCCAAGTCTCCAACAGCCTCCCCATTGCTCAGAACTGGAAGCAAGTGAAACAGTGGGATTAAAAACATCAAATCCTCTCGCCTCCCCCTTCTGAATGCTGGGCTCAAAGACATGCAGCAGCATGGTTTGCTAAGCAGCAGGGTTCAAAACCTCCTCCTTGGAGTGTAGGGTCCAATTAAATGGTAAAGAGTGGTAGAAAAGGTGTGGGGTGGTGCAGGCCTGTAATCACAGCACCTCAGGATGCTGAGGCAGGAGGATCATGAGTTCGAGGCCGCTTGGGCTATGTAGTAAGACCCCGGATGTTCTTTGCAAAGTGCCTTGCTCCATTTTTGCATAGGTGTCCCCCAACTGGAGATGCATGGTCCCTTCCTGCAAACTGTCACCCAGGTTACCCCAAAGATGTACTGTGTTCTCTCTTCTAACCCCAATGTCCAGCTCCACGTAGTAGGCTCCCACTTTCCAGAGACAGGCCCTTTCTTCTGAAGTCTTGGTGTGTCTTGGCCCATGCTGAGCCTTAGCTACACCCCTGTCACTTTGATGCTGGTGCCCCTCCCCGACTTCTTCCTGGGCTGTCCATGTGCGTTTTGCTGGCACTCTAGAGTACTGTCACCTTCCTATCTTTCTGCATCTCTCAGGCCCTTACAGGAATAACGAGTAGCAGCCTGGGCATTTGGGAGGTTCTTGCTAATAAGGAAAAGTGAACTTGGTATCTGAGGAACTCGGAACTGGGTTGCCACAGTGTAAGGTGGCAGCCTTATCCTGCTACCCATGAGGCCAGCCGGGTGCTGTGTAGGCAGAGTGCATGTCCAGCAATGAGCACTTGTCTCTGAGGACACGATGGATTGGAGACCCAAAGTGGCTGAGAAGATAAAGGAGCAGGCTCCCTGCCCTTTTCTCAGCTCTTAAAATAATCTAGCACTCAGACTAAATAAATCTCACCTCTTGCCAGGCAGTGTTGCGGGAGTGGTGGCTTCTGAGTGGGAAGGAGCAGGGTCCATGGAGTGACTGGGCATGTTCTATAATGGTCTAGCAAGGGACACTGGCCGATCTGCCACACTTGGTTCTCCTCCCCAGGCATAGGGGCTTAAGCCCAGAGGGTGGATGGACAGGGGTGCTGGCATCTGACCCTCAGAGGGATGCTGGGACTTTGGGAATTGAAGGCACAATGCCAAGGGCAGTAACTTAGCAGACTAGAAAGCCAGATGCCAGGGTGTTGGGGCGGGAGTAATTCCTGGTGTGATCTGGCCTGTCCCCACTTTGCTGATATCCTCGTCTTCCTTTCTTCGAAGGATGGAGGCTGCACATGTCCAGGAGATGTCGCCAAAGCCTTTGGTAAGTACCAGGGACAACCCTGGCATAGGGGAGAGAAGCTGGCAGGGAAGGAGAGGTTCTGGGCAGGTTGGAAGAACCAGATGGAGGAGGGATCCCCCCCCCACCACCACCAAGGGGCTTATCAGTAGTTTTCTCTGCCTGGATCTCATTCCCATTTGACAAAATTCCTGGCTCAGTTTTGGTTTGGGTCTGTAGCTGAACAAGCTGGGGTGCTCAGAATGTGGATCCGGGGTGATGTCATGCGAGCCAGGAGTGGGTCAAAGTGTGACATGTTCACTGATAGAACGGCTCAGGGCACCTGTGACCCTGCCCTGTACTAGCTCTGCTGTGTAGCGACCACCAGGTTTTGTCTCAACCCTGACTAAGAGTCCCCTCTTGGTCCTGGTTGGAGGCTGACCAACCTGCTTCCCACTAGAGGGCAGCAGTGCCCACAGTAACCCGGCAGGGCCTTTGCTACGGAGCCTCTGGGGTCCTGGTTTTTGCTCCACACTGTCCAACTTCTCCGCAAAAGGGGCAGGGCTGCTGAGCCCTGTGCTGGCTGTTTATTTTCCACAGACTGCACAGCTCCAAACTGTGATACATCACACACACACTGTGGTAGGAAACTTTCTGTCTTAGGGATAAATACAAAAGTTCTGTTGTTTTGAATCACATTTATTTGTATGTGTGCAGGGACATGCATGTGAAAGCCAGAGGACGTGTTACAGGAGTCACTTTTCCACCATGCGGGGCTGGGGGATCGATCTCAAGTGTTCAGGCTTGGTGGCAAGTGACTTTACCTGTGCCACCTCTCCTGTTCCATTTTTAAAATAGTGACAGAGGAGGATGTGGATCGTGTGGCAGGGTTTCTTAGCAACCCAGAGTGTATCATTAAAAAAAAGGAATGTCCCTCTGCTAGCTGCAGAAGGAAACATGCTCTCCATCTGTTCCATCGTGCCTGTCTTATGGTCCAGAGGATGGAGGCCCCAGGAATGAATGACAAGGTCATAGTCCTACAATTAAGTGCAGAGAGGACTCTGCCTCTCTAGGAACTATGGCCTTGACCTTATCCTTAAGCATCACTGTGTGTGTGGCTTCCTTCTGGTACCTCGTATGGACCATGGCACAAAGCAGGCGCCGAACACACCTAAAAGTAACTGTCCTTCAGAAAAAGTGATTGCTAAGCCACCCTGTTGCTGGGCTTGGGACTGGCCCTTTGCTGGGCTTTCCCCAGACATTGTCCCTGCTCTGCTAAAGCACAGTTCTGCATGTGGGAAAATGATTTGAGTGTCAAGAAATGAAGAACCACCGGGAACCACTTCCAGCAGTTAACAGATCCGTGCTCCGGGTGCCTGCTCCTGACTCCCTTCACCTGGAGGTCTAGCTCGGCCAGTTGTCCCACTCCCCTTACACTATCAGCAGGAGCCAAGCATTGGTGTCTGGGAGGTGCTGATTGTACACTGCGGAGCTTGTGCTATGCTTGCTTACCAGGGCCCAGCCCCACTGAACATCCCCATCTAACAGAAGGAACAGAGAGAGACTGACTCAGTGCAGATCCTCGGGTGGGAGAGTTCCTTCTAAGTGTTGAGATGACCCCAGCAGAGACATCAAGGCTGCTTTTCACCTGATGTTGATCTGCCCCTCGACCCTGACTACTCAGCACCCCATTATGGACCAGTTTAGTTCTACACTGAGCCCTCAGTGACTCAGGAGGCGAAATCCCTGTGAGTGTCCACTCTTCTGTTGATAGACATTACTTTGGTTCATGGCTAGGATGTCCAAGAACAGAGCGTTGGCACCTGCCTGATCCCTAGAGACATTCTCAGGGTATCACAGAGGGAAAGAGAAAATGTGTTTTACAGAGCTACTGAGACCTTTACCTCTGCCCACCTCCAAACCCCTAGTGTCTCTGACTTCCTGAGTCCTGTCTTAGAAGGAGGCTGAGCCATTTTGTGCTCAGAGACAGGGAGGGTACAGAGGGCAAGACCATCTTTCCAGACTCAGGACTCTGAGCCCGCCTCTGTCCTGATCCTTTGTCCGTTCATTGGTATGTAGGAGCCGGTGCAGACTTCGTGATGCTGGGAGGCATGTTTTCAGGCCACACTGAGTGTGCAGGAGAGGTGATCGAGAGGAATGGGCAAAAGCTGAAACTCTTCTATGGCATGAGCTCAGACACAGCCATGAAGAAGCACGCGGGAGGAGTCGCCGAGTACAGGTATGGCTACTGCATGGCTCAGGCTACGTCCGCCAGTCTGGTTAGGCACTCTGTATTACGGTCCTCTAGTGGGGACTAGGTAGGAGACATACCCAGCATCTTTGGATGGAGCAGTGGTTTTCGTCCAGCTAGCATGTATGAAAGCAAGTGTGGGAAAGTCGGAGGTATGATTATAGTCTGGGGGCGGAGAGTCCAGTCTCATGTGGCTAAATGTGGCGAGTATTACCTTGTCCTGGAAGAGCCTTACCGAACAACCTTTGTCATCTCTCATCTCTGTCCTAAGACAATTCATCCTACAAGCCTCAGGATGACTGACGACTGGTCTCTCATGGTGTAGCAAACAAATGGGGCCATTCATAGAGGGCCCTGTTGCCTCCAGTACTTCATTTAGGCCATTTACCTGCCCCAGGCTCTGACACAGACAGGGTTTTTGGTTGATAACTATCACCTGACAGCAGCATCAGGACTCTAGGCTGATGCATGGTTTTAAAACCCAGTCTCCCCAAGGCCACCCGATCTTTTCATCTTTTCCATTCATTTCCCGAGTAACTTCATGTATGCTTAAGAACCCCATGACCGAGCAGACCCATGCTCCAAAGAGCCTGCCACCACAGCTCATCAAAGCCAGCTCATCAGATGGGTTAAATGAAGGACACAGGGCAGAGGGTCTCACATGAGGATGGGAAACCTGCTCTCGCTGGCTCATACCCTCTATTCCAGACAGTTGACCCACAGTCAGAAATATTTTTTGCAGGAATTCCGACATACCGCATAAGGGAAAAATCACCCCACTTCACCGAGAGGCAGTGGCTGGCAGGCAGGCAGTGTGGGATGTTCTTGAGCATGGCAGAAATGCAGTCGTCCTTTCTCTCCAAGTGGGAACCTTGATTAATGTGGCGTAGGGGGAGCGGGAGGGGTGGGGTCAGCCTCAGTGAGAAATAGAGCGCACACTCCCTCTTGTCACTTCAGAACCCCCTCCTGCCATGGTACCTGGTCTTCTGGCCCAGAAGTCCGCTGGTTAACCAGCAGCCACAGTCACCCTCTGAGGGCCGTGTGGAGTCTGGGCTGGGCCAGGATGAAACGGAACCACATGCTTGAGTGGCCACTCCGTGTGCCACCCGAGGTACATGGTTCTGCCTTCCAGCTACTGCAGAGAGTCCTCAGAAGCGTAGCGGGAACGGAAGAGCATGACAGGCTGCAACAGCACAGATGCCATATGCTGAGGGAGCAGCCATCTGGGGAGGTTCAGCTGGGTGGAGGTGTCCTTGAAGCACTGGGACTCAGGTCTGGTAGCGAGTTCAGATCTTAGAGTTCTTCACTGAGAACGGTGATGGTGACGGAATTAAGACCTCCCCTACCGTTAGCCTGAGTGCAGCAAGCAAGCACGCCCTGCTGTCTCACCACGATCGTCACCCAAACACGACTCCCTACTCTGACCTCATGTTTAACGACTGCCTGGTTCTTAGTGCTGTGCTAGCTGCTTGTCAATCATTAACACTTCTCTCCCATCAGAGTACTTGCATGTTACAGATGAGCAGACTTTGGTGGGGGGGGGCAGCGGGGTCCAACAGTGAATGAGTCATAAGAGATGACATCACCTTAGCAAAGAGGGAAGGATCCGGGAAGGTCATGAACTGTCTGAAAAAGGGTGCAGTGGCAGCTGTTATGGATACAAGTGTCTGTCTCAGGTCACAGAGTTCTGAGAGCTGAACCCTCTTGGATGTGCAATGAGTTTCAGACCAAGTTTCTATTTTTCTAGTTAACGGCTAGGCGCAGAAAGTTCTGGAATTTGGGTTCTTGTTGGGACTTGCCTAGTCCCCACCTTCTATACTGCTGCTGTGAAAGGAGGCAGACTGCATCTCCATTTCGCAGGATCGAGGTCCGACGTGTGATAGAAGCTGTTTCCTGGTGGCCTTGGGATGAGAAACAAGGGGACAGTTAGACGTTGCTTGGTATTCGTGCCTTCGGCCCCGCCTGAGTTTCTAAGTACCGCTCTGAAAAATGGGGAGATGTCCCCCAAAGTTCTGAGGGTTCTCCACTCATCCAGCCCTCACCCTGGCCCTGAGCAGTGTCTGTGCTGATACATGGGAGCACAAGAGGATGGTGGGTGGTAGAACCTGGCAAAGGGCATCCCCGAAGGCAGGCTGTGGGAGGGCAGTGACTACATCTTCTAGGCAGACCTGTGTTTGTCCAGGCTGTGTCCCCTGAGGACACAGAGCATCCGTAGAGCTGGTGCTTAGGAAGGCAAACCTCTGTGCCTTTTCTGTCCGTGGAAAAAGATGGGTGAAGGGGCCTGTGGCAGGAGGCAACCCACTGGGTCTGTTTTCCCCAGAGAGGAATTAGGCTCTTGCCTATTTCAGTGGTTGTTTCCCGAATAGGAACCATCAGAGTAGATGTATAGTAGAGGTATTGCTAAAGAGGACGTCACTCTCAGTGACCATGGGGGTCTCCATCTATAGTTCATATTCCTGACCAAGGTGCTTCTTTCCTTGGTGGGCAGGGAAGTTCCTAGCAGGTTGGAGAAATGCATCATCCGCTAGGGATTGGAGAGTGGGGTGAAACACCTTCCCGTGGCTAGAACATCGCTGCTGCGTTCATGAACTCACCGAATCTGTTGGTACCTGGATAAGACTTGGCGCTGGATGGGGGAGGGTTCATGATACCCCTCCCCTCTCCAAGGAAGCTATGGGCAATTCATGGTCACCCGAGGTGGGAGAGTCACTTTCTTCAGTGGTGTGGCCACAGCTAAGGCGTGTCCGTGCTCCACCCCCCCAACCCCCCATCCCCCCACCCCCGTTCATGAAGGCAAGCCCTAATTAAACTCAATGGGTGGCAGTAAAACCAACAAAACAAAGATGGGATGAGCGCTTCGTAGGAAAGAGAGGGGCTTTAGTGGGAGCAGGAGCAAAGGTAATAGGGAGCAAAAGTGACCAGAACACATCACCTACGTGTATGAAATTGTCAAAGACTAAAGCTATAGCAGGGATGATTATACCTGGGTTATCAAGGGAAAACAAACAGATTAACCCTTTCACCTCTCTTCTACCCCCCTCTCCCCAGGGCCTCTGAGGGAAAGACTGTAGAAGTGCCTTACAAAGGAGATGTACAGAACACAATTCTGGATATCCTCGGAGGACTGCGGTCTACCTGTACCTACGTAGGGGCGGCCAAGCTCAAAGAGCTCAGCAGGAGGGCCACATTCATCCGGGTGACCCAACAGTACAACACAGTGTTCGGTTAACCTCGAGGGCGCCGGAATGCCGGGCTGAGTGGAAGCCGCCTCACACAACGCTTCTCCCATCCCCTTCTGGTCTGTCCCAGCAGGCTGGCTGCTCTGCGTGGTGGAACACTGCCACCACGGATGCTGACACTGAGTCCCTGCCCTTATCTTGCACCCAGAGGCCTTGGGGCTTGCCCTAGTGCCTGAGTGGAGCCCAGAAGCAGGGTGCTCGTGGGGTCCGGGGTCAGCACCTAAGACTCATTGCCTCCTTGTACTCTTTCCTTCTGCCTGTGTTTTCTTTCTAAAGGACGATGGTTTCACTTTTAATATAATGGTATGATCTTGAGTGCTGGCGTGTGCATGTTCAGGAGCACAGTTGTGTATGGTCGCTAGAGTTGAGAAAGCCTTCCCAGCCAGGTTAGTGACCCTCAACGATAACATACAAGGCCCCTGGCTGGGAGGAGTAAGGTATGAGGCTGAGCCAGAGCCTAAGTAACTTACACCCCTCCTGCTGCTCCAGCTTTTATTGCTGGAAAGAACAATGCAGTGGGTAGGGGTGATGAACATGAAGAATCCTGCCCAGTGTTTTCCCTGAAGCCCTTTCTGCAAACAAGACCCATTGCCCTGCCTGTTTGGAGCTGCATGTAGCTCGCAAGCTGCTCCTGTCCTGGACTTCTGTATAGTTTTGTCACATACACACTTCCACCCAGGCTTTCCTTCCTAGTCTCAATTTGTTGGGTGGGAGACAGGATCCAGCTATTAGCCCAGGTTGACTTCACGCTTGCGATTCCCCCCTGCTTCAGCCCAGCTAGGCCGGTCCTCCAAGAGGTTACGAACCATTTTGAAGTCCTACAGGTCTTCTGAAAAGGCTGCAAAGAAATCTTGCTGAAAACCAACAAGTGCTTTGCAGCCTAAAGGGGATTAAAATGTGAGTTAGAGGAAGTCCCTTGTGGTAAGACGTCCTAGAAAGAACCACACTGCTCTGCAGTAGGGTGGCCATTACTGGCTGGTAAGAGGGACCGTTTCTCAGAGTAAGGACGTACCAAGCCCTGAGAGCTGTCCTGCGATGTGTCAAAGCACCCGAAGTCCATGAATGACAGGTTGCTTTTCCTAATAAGGCTCAACAGCAGGCAGGAGACATTTTCTTTGAAAAGGCAAAGCACAGCATGGGTCGGGGAGGGCCACGTGGTATTGCTGAGGGAGGGTCAATTAGTTGCCTGGTGTCTACAGTCACTGATGCTGCAAGAAAGATCCAGACACTTGGGGGATTGCTAGCCCATGTCTAGCCTGCTATTTTAAGACTATATTTAAAGGTTGGGAAGTTTGCATTCCGAACCGTTCTCCAGCCCCCCCCCCCACCAAGGCCATGAAGAATTGCTCTTATACTTGCAGAGATGTGAATGGCTGCACTTGGGAGGGCTGTATGATGGCTGGGTCCACTATTTTTCTCATCACAGTGAGCGGGTATTTTTCAAATACCCGAAAAAAAGCAACCTAAGGGAGAAATTTCTTCTAGCTCAGAGTTCAAGTGCTACTGTCCCGTCGTAGGGAAGGATGGGAGTTTCTGGCAGCTGTGACTGTGGCTGTGGGAACACAAGGCTGTTTGTTCATATCTCTGCAAACCAGGAAATCAGAGGGTTGAATATTGGTGCTCCTTCTGCTTATTTTCCCCCTCCCCCACCCCCTTTCTGCAGTCCAGGTCCCCAGCCCATCCACATTCACGTTGGGTGTTCCCTTCTCAGTTAAACTTCTCTGGAAACACCCTAACAGACTCACCCCTAAGTGTGTCTCCTTGGCCAGTCTACATCTGGTCAGGTTGACAAGCTCAATCATCATAAAAGCCATTGCAAAAGAGGGGTTTTCAATACAAAGAAGATACGGCTCTTGTCTGGAGGACACCCACCTCCTCTCTGCCCCATCTGTGTCAAGCATCAGCCTCTCTTCATATACCCTGTGGAGCATGTGTTTCATATTTAAGCCCTGAAGTCAGTTTAATGAGCCTAGAATAGGTGTGAAGAAAAAGAAATCTTAAGTCCATTAAAGTGGATCAGCAGCAGTTAAGGAAGGTCTGTTCAGACCTGTGCCTTTCTCCAAACTTCTGGTGTTGTAACTGTCTTAGGCCTGGCCTCTGTTAACACTGTAGCCTGTGCCTCTCTGGACATAGCTCTGAATATTGTGTGGCCAGCATGGGGTTTCAAGATGGTCCTGTCCTGGGCTTTTTTTTTTTTTTTTTCCTTCTCCTGCAGTAGCACATGCTGCTCTGCTTTGTCCTCTGTAAGGACTTTGCAGACTGGTGGTTTTTCATAATCAAAGGCAGGCCCCTCACCATCTAATTCTAGGTGCTGAAGGCCAAGGTCTTGCAAAGCCCCAGACACCAGGATCATCTTGAAGCAGAGGCTTCGTAAAAAGAACACGCATCCCTTTTGCTGTCTGCTCACATCTCTGGAGACCAGGGAGCAGAGAGAGAAATGCTGCCATTTACCTAGGAGGTAATAGGTATAGGAGAACATTCTCTTTGGAAAGGCAAGCACGACCCTGCAGTAAGGGAGCATGAACTTGGTACCTTTGGTCTTATACTGGAGCAATGCTTCTTAGAGTTTCAAGGGATGCTTCAGAAGAGCGCACCGAGCTATGTATGTATTTTTCCTACTCAGCCTTTTGCGTCATTCTAGCCATGAGCAGTCTGTTATTAGCATCCAATCGAGTGAGCAGGCGAGGGCTTGCCCAGGAACACCAGGAATAGCTTCTTCTGATCTGGTCCACTGAGGCTTCCTGGCAAAGTATGCATTTTCCCACACACTAAAATACAGTGCGTAGGACCCCCAAATCCTTGTTTCACAAGCCACACGCTACTATGTAGCCTAGTAGACTTGAACTTGTGATCCTGCCTAGGCTGCCTGATGTGCTGGGATGAGTCCTAAATAGCTCAAAAACAGAAGCAAAGAATTTCCATTCTTCTCTGGCAAGTGGGAACTCTGAGGTCTTTTTGTCATTCTCCCCTGCCTCCCATCTCCCTCCTCCTGGTTCGTCCTCCCCCGCCCCCCCAACCCCCCAACCCCGCATGTGATCTCTACTTTCGATGCCATAGGAACATGTGTGGATGGGGGCAGGGCATACCTGGGGGTTGCTGCTCCTGGAGGCATGACTTTCCTAGGCAGCCGCCAAGCCACATCTTTCCAAGGCTGAGCCCAACACCAACCCATGCACAGTACTCTGGAGACAAACAGAGGAGGCACCTCCCGCTGAAACACCTTTGCTCCACCGGTGTCTAAGCAGCACACACTGTGGCTGAGAAACATACTCACCAACTCCAGATCACCTCCCAGCTGGGACAAAAGTGAAGAGACTGCATGGACAATGCCACATAGGAGCAAAGCTGCCAACCATTTGAGAAGAAAAGCCTAGAATGTTGAGCAGATAGGAGATGCAGATTAGGTATATCCATGCCTCATAATGGCTTCTCGCCACCGGTCTCCCGGGGTGAACTGAGGTGATGGGGTAGAGGTAACTCGAACTGTTGTCTCAGCCACTGCTTTCTTTAGGGACCTGACAGAAGCCAAAGACACAGGTTTGCAATTGGCACTGTTATTTTATTATTAGTACGAGTATTATACAATAAACTTGTACTGGTATACAGACAATTTATTTAAAACAATTTTGTTCAAATTTTGAATCAAACATTGTTTTATTATAATAATGAAATAATTTCTACCTAGAAAACTTGCAAGCACCATCAAAGAAAGGGACCATAAAATTCAATAAACAGACTCGAGTGTATCCTACAAATAGACACACCACGATTAGAAAATAGAATATGAATTCTTCCATTTTTTTTTAATATTTGTTTTAAAAAAAGCTAGTGCAAGTACAACATTTTACACTGGAATTACAGAGAGTATGCACGCATATGGAAAAGTTCTCCTGTCACAATAAAAGCTCTTAACTATGTATGCATTTAAAAGTTTCTTTTCAATAAGGTGCAAAAAACATTTTCCCCCCTAGTTCTCCACATGGTAGTACCCTCAGCCCAAGTTTCGGTGTCTGTTTCCCCTTGGTCTGTGGGAGGCAGATGAATGGAGATCAGAGGTTTTGGGAACCCGATGTTAAAGCCTTCACTGGTTCAGATCTCAGGTTCTTTAGGGGCCAAGACTCCACTGGTTAGAGATGAAGATTGTCTTACCATACAGCCACCACAAATACTGACAGGACTCCACCGCAACCCCCTTTCGGGTGACACTACCTGGGATTGCCCTTGAGCAGTGTGGTTGGGGGATGGGGCAGTAGTCTCAGAATGGGGCTATGGTGGGTTGTCCCCCCCATATGGTGGGGGGACTCAATAGTTACCCCCACTCTCGGACTAGAGAATAACTTCAGAGTATGGGGGGGCGCATGTAAGAACCAGAGAAAACCTATGCACCAACCTTCTCGGTAAGTGATCTTTCAGGACAACAGTTCTAAGCCAGTGTCAGCTCGGCTGGGTAGTCTAGGGGACAGTATGTTATCTTGGTAAGGGTTATTGTAAACAGTGCTTCCCACACAGGCCTTTGGATTGGCCATCCAGACAGCAAAGGGACAAATTAACAGTCAAAGGATTTGTGAGTGGATTTAGACTCCAAGTGATTGATCTGTAGTGGAAGACTTGAGTCCTTTCAGTTAAAAAGTGTTTGGGGGAAGTACTCAGAGACTGGTATTGTGTAGATACTACCTCTTGGCCAATCACACTTAATTTGAATACAGGTGGAGCTCCTGTATACAGGTGTGGGGACCTGAGAAGCTGAAGCCACTGTCCCCCTCCTGTCTTTATCAGGGTGAATGTCAGACACGAGGATTTGTGCAGTAAGGGAGGGGAGAGCAAACAAGAGTCAAAGCCAGGGTCTGTTTACTGCCCCTACGCCGTCCAGTTGGCACCACCCAGCTCAACCGTTTGACCAGGAATATATAACTCTGAGGGACTGCTCTGGCCTCTATTTGAGAAACCTCAGAAGGAAAGCCAGGCATTGAAATTGGGATTGATGTTTTACCCCCATGTAAATGAGGTGTGGGGCGGGAGGCAGAAGGCAGGCTCAATAATATACATATATTTTTGTCCTCACCATGAGACCTGTCTTACTGGGAAGGAGGATCCCTTTTAGAAACACTTCATGTTCAGGATTATACTCTTTGGGTTTATAGGAACAGGAAGTGCTGAGACTATCAGACATCATCCGAAGAAAAGAAGTTGCAATGGCTTAAGAAGGGTGCTTAGCGAAGTGCTTCCGGCCTAGGAGAGGACAGTATTCTCAAATAGTAGAATACAGAGTATCCCATCCTTCGCACAAGAGCCATGTGTAACAAAACATAACAGTAAGCATAGGTATAGTTGAAGAGCCTCTGACGTCATAATTCTTCCAGGCCATAACCATACAAATTTGATCATCGAGACGACAAATTTCTATATACAGGAAAAATAAAACCCCCAAACATGTAACTTTCAACCCTCTTTTTTTTTTTTTTTTTACACACAAAATATGAAACTCATGGTTTCAACAGATCTGTCTCTTTCAAACACTGAATGAATCATTTCAACATTCATTTTTCTTTTGTGCAATTTAAAAAAAAATTATCTGTACTCCCCAAAGTGAGTGCCTTAAAAAAAAAAAAATCATTTTTTTCCCCTTTTTGGCTGCTCAAATTAGGTGTACTTGAAACAAAACAAAACAAAATAAAGCAAAAAAAAAAAAAAAAAAAAACTTCCCACAAGGTATATAGTGCTACAAGAAAAAAGCCTATCGGTAAGGTAACATTTGAAGCGAGGTCATCTATGTGAAAGAAATCTCAGCTCCAGAGTAGAGATGTACAAACTGTTTGGAGTTGCCTTGGGAACAGAAATACAACACCGTCCATGGAAAAGGGAGGAAACCAACCCAACGCAACAGATCATATGCATGTGCTTTATTTAAAAAAAAAAAAAAGATTCTCTATAGTTATTACTCCATTTTTCCTTAAATTCTCTGTTTCTGAAATTCTGGTTTCAAAATACAACGGCGGAGGCAAAGGCCTTCGCCCCACTTTTAAAACAACAAGTATAATTCTCTTGCCTTCCATCTCAACCACCAAAGAAACTGGATTGGGCCCTGGAGACTTGGAGGCCCTGTATTCCCCTGGAGTCAAAGGGGGTGACTAGGAAACTGGAAGTACAGAGGGGTTTCAGGAGAGAAAGGACCAGTTTGTTGAGCTGCTTGTGGTGCAAGAAACAGTTGCCATGCCAACCAACCCAGCTCAAAAAAGTCTGGCTTTCTATCCCAAGAGCTCTGCCTCCTCACCCAGGTCTGGAATAGGTGTTAGTGTCTTCAAAAGCATCTACAAAATAGGTTTCCTTAGTAGTCACAGATGTTAAAGGGTATCGTCAATTGTTTCCTTAAAAAAAGAAAAAAGAAAAATCCAAAGCTACAACAACAACAAAACCCAACAGATTTTGGCAACATATTTCAGTAAAGATCAAACTATGTGCAAAGAGTGGATTTTTCTGATCACTAGGAGCTACTGTTCGTCTTGAGCGTGCAGCATTATATTGCAATCTGTGCAGTAGCTAAGGAGCAATCCACACGATGCGGGGGAATCCAAACATTCCTTGAAATTGTACAACCCTACTCCAGAGCAGTCCAAAGTGCTGTTGCTGAACACTTCCGTGTTCCACACACACACCAGCCCCATCCCTGAGTAAGAGGTGTGAAAGTTTCCACAGAGTTCCTTGGAAGAGGTGGGGGAGGGGGGGGGGAAGGAAGGATGCTGCCACTTCCTGGTGGGGGGGTGGGGAAGGGGAGAGGAACCCAACAAGCTCACCTAACAGAAAACATACAGGGTCAGGATTCAGAGTTAAGGACATTCTGTTGCCACCATCACAAAAAAATCAGGCTGTCCCCCAAACCGAGTCGGACGAATCGAGAAAAACAAAATGTGACCCGCGCAGATGATTATCCTGCAAGTCCCCCCCAAAATGCAATTTGGATTTCCACTTTTAAAAAGATTTGAGGTAAGTGGCACCCGTGCCCCCCCCACCCCCACCCAATCCCTACCCCACTCCCCGCTGACCCCAAGGTGGCCCAGACAAACTGAAATAATTCTAAAGTTAAACATTCTAAGGAACAGTCATTTTATATATTTAGAAATCCCTATAAAGAGAGGTTCTTGTTTGTTGTTTTCTTGTTAGTAATATTACTGTGTTTTCTCTTCGCCCTGACTAATTTCTTGGTGATTGTGTTCCGTTGTAAACGCAAAAAGGCCTGCTGTTATTTGTTTAAAAATGGAAAGCAGGAAAGAGAAGAATGAGAGACGGCTGTTGGTAAATATTGCAAAGAGAACAGGTACAGAGGCGCGTGGCTGATCCTGGTATGCCCATGGCACCGCCCTTACCGGGCTATCTACACAGAAGGGTGACCACAGCTGCTCCGGGAGCCTGGCGGGGGTCCCGCCAATGTCTGCCAACCAGAGGCGGCTCCTGCCTCTGTGGTCTTCCTATTTGAAGAGAAAGCTGTCACAAGGGAATGGTGACTGTGGTTGCTAGGTGGTCCCCTCCAGAGCCACTGGTGGGCACACTCAGAACACACTCACATATTCAAGAGGTTGCCTGTGCTCAAAGGCGGGGATCAAAGTCTCAAGGACACAGGAGAGACTGAAAATGGGTTGACTGCAGCCCACATTGTGAACCAATCTGCCTCCTTGCTGCCATTCCAAGCTCACTACAGACTGAAGGGCCTTCGCAGAGTGCAGTGATGGACTTTTGCAGTGCTCTTGGCTGGCTCTTTCTGTGTCTTGGTGATAGACACACAGGCTCCCTCAGGCTCCCTACCCCAGTACTGTGCGTCCACATTTAGGGGAGAGCAAGAAGGGTTGCCTCTCCCGGCTCCTTCCCTCCGGCCTTCTTCTGGCCAGCGATGGGAAGGAAGGTAGACCGACTGAACAAGGGAAAGCCCAAAGGGGATGAACTTCAACTATGGTAGCACACTATTGGCACACAAAGTATTGCACATGTTAAGAGAGCAAGAGAGTGAAACGGGACAAATGCTTCAGAAGAACCGATGATGTTTTATAAATCCTATACCTGAAATAGAACCACAAAAGTTATGGTATTCCTATTGCTCTGAACCGTGTGTGTGTTTGTTTACCTATTTTAGTGTCGGTTTAGCGGATACAGTCAGTTCAATCCTCGCAGTAAGCCAGAAAGTGGTGTGTGTGTTTTCTGAGCTCACAGGAGCTGTTGTGAGTGGTGCCCCCAGCACAGTTGCCTCTGTGGCAGCCTCCTATTCCTCTCACCATAAAAGGTTAAAAAATAAAATAAAAAAAAGAAAGAAAAACAAAAACCTAGTAAGTGCAAGTGCCCTGAGCAGAATATATGAAAGATTAAGCAAGTTCTCTGAACAGAAACATTTAAAAAAAAAAAAAATCACAGCACTAAATAAGCAATGTGACTGCAAAAACGGCCCCGCCCAGCTCTGCTGGTATGCTGGGAAGGCAGGGAAGCTTAGGGTGAGGCAAGCTATTCTGAACCTACTCAGAGGTTTTTGGTACATCCCAGAGAAGGGTCTGAAAAAAAAATATTAGTCCCAGTGAGAGCCACTGTAAATAAAGAAATGAAGACTGGATAGCCAATGTGTGGGTTGCTGAGGGGAAGAAGATCTGTCTCTGTCTGTCTGTCTGTCTATCTCTCTAACTTGAGAAATGGAAGAAGTCCTGTCTTTTTAAAAATCAATGAAAATAAAACTCAAATATGCACTTAATTCAGGTTAGGTTGCAGCCAGCCAACTAAGAATATTTAAAAATGTCTCCCTCTTTATAAAACTTGGTTTAAAGTGCTTGAATACACACTCAGAACCCACAAATGACCTTTCAGATCTCTGGGAATGAAAATTTGTGACTTTATGAAATGCCCTTCCTGGGTTTTTGTACCAAACATTAAATCTTGGTTTAATCTCAAATAGGAAAAAAAAAAGTCATTCTGAAAATAATATTAACCCCCCCCACCCCCGCCCCCAAGAAATGAAAACACTTGCTCACATATATAAAATGTCTATATGGAAAACTCTCAATGAATCTGAAGAAAACTCTCAGATCTGGCTTCTCACGACAGATGTGGCAGATGACAAAATGAAGTCTGAAAGGAACAGAACCTTCTAAGAATGGCCTAGGGTCTAGGCAGGTTAAAAAGTAATTTTTGCTACATTTATTTATGCTCGTTCAACCCCCCCCCCAAAAAAAAAAAACCTTTCCCACAATGTTATTGGATAAAAACTGCAGGAATATCACACAAATTATAAACTCAAGATGTGCAAATTGCAAAGTTCTTTCGGAGTTTCACCCCAAAAACACCGGACAAAACGAGTGTCTTTTCCTCCGTGCCTTTTCTCAGTCTCTCTGCCAACTCTGCACGTGCCCTCTGACTCTTTCTCCAACATCAAAGTGACAAGTGCCTGCCCTCAGGTAGTACTTGGTGGTCATCTATTGTCACATACTAGTTCGTAATTCACATTTCATCCCTTTAAGCCAGATTGGAGCTTTCAATTGCTGGCTCTTGAGCAATCCTGCAGAGCTGAAATGTAGTTACAGTGTTGAAAAAAAACAAAACAAAAGCAACTTAGGTTTGTCTTTTCTTCCCAAAGAGTTTAAAGTGAGATACAGTACTCGTTGAATGACAGACCAAGATGCTTGGTTAAGAAGTCTGCACAGCACTTTCAACAGCTTAAGGGATAGTAACAGATGTGCATCTTCCAGATCTAATTCCTCATGTTACACTGGGATTGAGGGAAAAAAAAAAAAGTGGCACCCGAGTTGTCCATAGTCATGAACTAGAAACAGTACGAGACCTAAAAGACACAAAGGATGCTACCAGCTTAGCTCTGAGAGCTGCCGCCGTGGCTCTCTCGGGGTCGGGGAGGTTGCCTTTTCCTCTTGGGAGCAAAAGTCAATGCAGAGAACCTGATTGGTATTCCTAACACTGCACAGAAAACAGTGTGGGTGCTCCCTCTGTCCTCCCATCCGCTGCTACCTGCCTGACCAGGAGTGACCTGAGCAAGGACTTCCCTGCCCACCATGATACCTGGTGATGTCACTGGCCTGGTAAAGCAGAAATGAATCCCACGTGTGGCAGCTGCTCTTAAAAAAAAAAAAAAAATCTCAGTGCAGTCAGGCCCCATCGGGGGGGAAATATATATATCTATATATATATATATCTATGGTTAAAGTTGCTTTTTATTGTAAAATATGTTGGAGAGAACCACGTTCTTTGAAACTGGTTTCCCATCTGCCATCTGATGCCTCCCTGTGGTGCCCTGAAACTGGGTTCCTGATGATGACTTTGCATGTGGGAAGTCCAGGTCCCCAAATCCCAAGCTGAGAGTGGGCAAGCACGGTAGAGGGAGGCAGAGAAAAAAGAGACCCTCACTCACCACCACGGCACCCACGCACCCCTTCACAGGGACACACCCAGACACCCTTGCAGGTCGCTTCCCACTGAGTTTGCTCTTGAAACCAGTGGGGACTGATGCCCTTTGGCCCTGTGCTGCTAGAGAAGGCAGGTAACTGATGAAGCCACATCTAGAGCCACCGAGGATGCTCAGGAGCTCCATGGGCCATGGTTCTGACCGCCCTCCACCCGCCAGCTCCTCAACAGACACTCGCAGACAGTGCAGATGCACCAGTCTTGGGCGACACACCTGTGTGACTCTGATGACAAGGTTAGAACACAAACCTAAAGTAAGAGGATAACATGTAAATACTGTGTTATTTAGCCTACAGTACAGTAATCAGGATACGGACAGCAAAGGAGGCCCAGGCCCCCGCTGCCCGCGCGGTCTCTACTTGCCCACGTTAGATCGGCCTTCGATGCAGATCTTAACCTCCTGAGGAATGAGTGAAGGCTTGGGCAGAGTCAAAGGTGGCTCGTCCTCCGACTTCTCCAGTTTGCGGGTCTCTGGCGCCGACCACCTCCTCTTCCTTGTGGCTGTGGGCTTGCTCGGTTCCATTTTCGTGAGGAAGGGTGCTGCTGCAGGCAATCCTATTTTTTCTGGAAACTTCAGTTCGCCGTTCTCCGACAGAACCTGGGCGCCTCCTGGGTTGATTCCGTTTTCCTGCTCAGCGTATCTGTGTCTGCTGCCAGCAAGGCTGTCGGTCTTTGCGTGCTTCAGCAGGACACTGGCAGGGTCCACGGGCTGGCCCTTTTTAACAGAGCCATTCTTCAGGTTTTTGAGGGTGAGCGAGATGCAGACGTCCCCAACGGAGAGTTTGGAACACGGCAGATCAAAGAGCTGGCTGGTTCGCTCAGGACAGCAGGATGACCAGCCCTGTCCAAACACAAAAAAAGGGTACTCTACCAAAACTTCAACACTGACCTGTGGAAACAGAAGCAGAGGGAGGAGAAGAAAGATATATGAAAAAGGGGTTCTGTGTGTAGTTTTTTTGCATGCGCATGTGCATTGGTGTGTGTGTGCACACGAATGCGAGTATGCACAGAGCCCAGAGCGCAACCTCAGGTGTGAGTTCTTCAGACACCCAATCCCTCCCCAGTTGATAATTTATCTTAAGTGTCCTTTAAAAATTATATTGGGGGATTCTATACATATATACAATGAAATATGACCATATCTACTCCCCATTTCCCTCTTTTAATGCTCCCACATTCCCCAACGTACCTCCCTCCAAGCTTCGTCTTTTTAAAATATATCACCCGCTAAGACCGTGTAGTGCTCAGTTGATGTGCACAGGTTTGGGACCGTCCACCGGAACATTGGAAACCTACCAGTGGCTACAATGACTTGAATGATTCTCCCCACCACAGCAGCCATCCGCCACCAACGGCATAAAGGGCAAAGCACTGAGAAAAAGGAACTGAGTGCTCAGCCAGAAGCAGGACATCCGTATAGATCGCCCTCCTCAAGGCTCAGGAAGCACCATGGAAGAGGAGAAGGGGAAAGGATTTAAGAGAGAGAGGCTGGGAGTGTGTGTGTGCGATGGGCAATGTTAGCTTTTGGACGAGATACTGTGATTGAAGCCATCCACTCTTTGTTTTTTTGAGACAGGGTTTCTCTGTTGTAACTCTGGCTGTCATGGAACTCAATGGCTCGGAGCTCATCAAGTAGGCTAGGTTGGCTGGCCAGCAAGCCTTGGGGATCCTATTTCTGTCTCCCCAGTGCTGGGATTACAAGCATACATCTCCACATTCATGGTTTTTTTTTTTTTTAAACGTGGATCTGGGGATCAAATTCAAGTCCTCGTAGATGCATGGAAAGTACTTTACCAACTGAGCTATCTCCCTATGTCCCCATTGAGTGTTTTATTTAACACAGACATACATGCTGGATGAGACCAAAAAAAAAAAAAAAGTTTGTTTAGCAGCCTCTTAACCCTGCAGCGCCACTCTGAACTAAGGGTGCTGACTGCTGCAGCAGCTGTACTTAGCATAATCAGACCCTGGGCGGAGGCTACCGAGACACGGGCAAAGTCCATTTATCATTCAAAATATTGTACTAAGTACCAGCTCTGCAGAGTCTGTTCAAGCCATCCATTGACACACAGCGATGACAAAATGCCCAGGTAGAGTTCCACTGTGAGGCTCTGCAGGCGACTCAGAAGCCCAGCAATAGTCATGTTAATACTGGCCAGATCTAGGTAAGCTCCGTGAGGAAGGCATGCACCTGTTTGCCACTGGATTCCCAGCCCTTTAAAGGGGGTTGAGCAAACTGCTTGGAACCCATGGACTTTTAGTGTTCTAAGAATTCAAGGGAGAATCATCAATAAGGACTGGGGTAACCAGGGAGGGCTTTCCCAGAACCCTGACGGATGGACAGTATTGGGGGGCTTTTAAGAGTGGACACTATAGAGACAGATAGTCCAAGTGCGCGGTCCAGCCACCGAGTCAGGCCCGAGGCTTGACTCAGTCTCTGGGTTCGTTTGACCAACGAGTAATGAACTGAAACGAAGCCAGGTTTTACGTGCTAAGGTCTCATGCTCTACCCCTAAATTAATCCCACTAGGCAGACTTTTCGAATTATCGGGCTGCGTTTCTTTATTGGTTCCATAGAACACGGAAGTATTTTTAGAAAGAAAATCACAGCCCGTGCTGTTTGAAAGGAAATTTCATTGCTCTGGGCTATTCGAGTCATATTAAGGCTGCTAAAATTTTTCTATCCTCTCTGCAGTGGTCAGCAGTGAATGTGGAGACTCACTAAAGGGGACATCTACATTAACCCCCTGCCAAGACTCGGGGCACAGCTTAGCCTAGGATGGAAAGACGAAGAGCTGGAGGATGGGAGGGGTGCTGTGAAACAGTCTTTGGGACATAACGCGGCCACTGCACCCACAGCCTCAATTGCCGCTGTGATCACCCACACAAGGTCCAGTTCGTAAGATCAGTCAGCATTCTAATAGGTGGTACTAATCGGCATTAGCGAGTTACTTAAAAAGAGTAGGCAGGGGGATGGATGTGTTGGGGGTGCGTATGATCAACATGCATTGTCTACATGTGTGAAACTGTCAAATAATAAATAAAAGATACGATTAAATTTTTTTTCCAGAGTGCCTATTTGTCAAGTGTTCTGACTTCACAAAAACATTTTTTATGCTTTTAAAATTATATTTTAATATATTATATAATATATATATTAATATTATAAGTATTAATATATTTACCATTTCAATTTTCTAAATGTATATGTAGTAAAATCATTTTCCTAATGCCATAGCTAGTAGCCAAAAGAATTAGGGTGAAATCTAAGTTTTGTACCAGACCCCACCCTCCCCCCCAAAACATTCCCTATCTTCTATATCTCCTGACCTTTACCTACACATGACATTTCAATATGGTGAAAAGATGCCATAACAGCCCCGTTACAGCAGTGAACGTGTACTAAGTCAGAGAGACCATAAAGAGGACTGTGTAAGGCAGAGAGAGGTCCTCTCCTTCCTGGAGACAGGCATCTTCTCGGGGACTTATAGGTTAGATCCTGGCTACCCGGCTAGTGAATATATGCCCGTTTGGATGTCTCAACAGAAGCTCAACCTCAAAGCAGACCTCCTGATGGCGTCTCCCTCGTTCCCTCCCACCTCTATTCTTCAAGTCGTTCAGCTCCAAACCCTGGAAATCACAGTGTCTTCCCTTCTCTCTCTCATAGAAACCGCATCCACATCACGGATGAATTCTACTGGCTCCTCTTCCACAATGTCTAGATGGTTTCTCATGACGTTTGCCACCTGAGTTCTGGACACGCCTATCATGCCAGTTGGGGAAAAATGTCACCAAATGTCACCCCGCAGGACTCACCTACCACGGCGCCTCACTACACGTGGTAACATCGCTTGTGTTTCTGAACTCCAGAGACACGTGCATCCTGCCAGTCTGCACACTGTACCCCATTCATTCGGGGTCCTCTGAGGCGTGCTGACTCTCCATCTCCTCAGCGCCTTGCCGACACCCTGCTTCATACAATGGGGGTCCGTCCCTGGCTTCCTCCTTACAGATGCTGCGTCTTTCTCAGAACACTTACACTCTGAGGCACTCGCTCCTTCTACTTCACTCCTGGTGTCTGTCACGTATTCCCCTAAACTCATACTGCTGTTCCCAGAGTCTAGGACACTATCTGGTGTAAGAGGTACTTCCGTGAAATTCTAAGAAATGGCTTTTCTTCTGAATGGAAAACGATGCAGCGGGCAAGGTAGAGGTGGCCCGCAAAGGGCACTGCTTAAGACAATGGAGAAACTTCTTTTTTTTTTCATAGCTATCACAATGATCCTTCCTCCGGATCCCGTAGGCAGCCCCCTTAGAGTTCCTCTGTCAGCTGCTGAGCTGTTCATAAATGCTTTAATTTTCCCTCCCTCTCTCCCTCCCTCCATCTCATCAAGAAAGCAAACATTTTTCAGGGTAGTCTGTAATTAAGCCCCTAAAAACAGTAAATCCCTCGTAGGGAGTACCTCTCATTTTTAGGGGCTGATCACCTCCCACCCTGGCCCGCTCTTCTCACTTTCCTCCTGCCCCACTCAGAACTAAGGCTTCCTTCCTACAACCTCCGAAACCGACTCCACTAAAGCCATCCTCTCCAACATCCCTCCTAGGTAGAGGAAGCCAGACACGGAAGCAATGAGGCCTCACTTCCAGGTTCATAACCACGTACCGCCTTCCTACCGCAGCTGAGGACTAGCTTTTCACATTACATTTAGCTCTTCTATGTGAAGAACAACATAAAATTCCTGTAACGGTTTAGTCAACAATTACTGTGTCTAAACACTATGCGCACACATATATATTTACGCTGTCTGATTGCATATTCAATCTTAGATTAGTACTCCGTCTATACACACACATATGGACATTTCACCGAAAGCAGGGCAGGAGGAAAACAAAACGTCTGTTGTTGAAATGTGTCTCTTCTTCCTTCCCGAGGCTCCCTGTTTTCACATGTGTGAAGGCGGTCTGCTTTACCGAGCATTCCTCCCTTACCCCGAGGTAACACCATCTCCTACATACAGCTTCTGCCTGGAGCTAGAAGCATTCAAGCTTCTCAGAAGCTGCTTTTAAGTGTGTCTGTCTTGCTTTCGGTCAAATTACTGAGCTGGGAACCCCTGACTGCCTGTGAAGTGAAATTATGGATTCTTTGTTTCCCGTAGGTTCAGTCTGCTCTTTTCCTCCCGAGAAGGATTTGCAGGACTATGCTCTCAACTCAAAGCAAGCCAGAGAACTCCACGGTGACGACGAAGGGACTGAGAGTGAGTGACTGATTTCAGTGTTTAAAAATCATTAATAAAACCATCAAGCTCTTCAGTAGAGTGTGAGAGGATCTGTGAGTGTTCTATTTAAAACATCTGATCATGTGACAGCCTTTGTGGAAGCATTTTGACATTGAAAAAAAAAATCCACATCCTTGTACTGGAACACTTCAAACACAAACCCTAAACCATAGGTCAGAGCATGGCTCACAGACCTCTCCAATGGAGAGGTCCCATCGTGGTTGGCCAAGACAGATACTGCTCATCAAATGACCACACATGAGGCTGTGGCATTCTGCATTGGATGGCTTACATAGCTTCTATTCTACCTGTCTTAACATTACAGGCTGGATGGGTAGCTTGGGGATGGAGTGCTCACTGAGCATGCATAAAGCCCTCGATTCAATCCATAGTAAACACACACACACACACACACACACACACACACACACACACACACACACACACCGTGCTGTGGTAGCCCATGCTATTCTGAGGCTGCAGCAGGAGGCTCACAATCTACGATCTTTAGTAATACCTTACTTCAAAAAACAAAACAAGCTGCCAAAAACAATAAAAGAAAAAGTCTCGCATTTACTATTGAAACAAAAACTAAGCGCTCCCCCCAAAGCCTCAGAAACAAATGAAAAACCTCAGATGCACACTGCTAAGTGAAAGAAGCCAGTCTGACGAGTGGCACCCTGCACGATCCTGACTATAGGCCATGCTGGAAAGGGGGCGAAACTTGGGACAGTAAAGATCGGTGGTGGGTAGTGCTCTGAGGAGTGACATTGGGAGACGAGTAAACATGTAAAGCATAAAGGAGTTTTAGAGTGGTTAAAGCATTCTGGATGGTTCTGGGATGTTTGCCACAGAGCCCACCGCTTTTATTAAAACTCACAGAAGGCACGGCTCAGAGTAAACTCTAATGCAAACTGTGGACTCTGGTCAATGATAGCCTATTGACACAGTTTTAGTTATAAAAATAATTAATACACAGTGCAAGGGGTTTTTGTGGGTTTATATTTTTTAATTGGGGGCTGGCAACACAGCTCAAAGGATGAGAACATGGACTGGGCTTCCGGAGGGCCTGAGTTTGATTCCTAGCAAATATGTTAGGTGCCTCATCTCTGTCGGATATAACTCTAGCTCCAGGACATCCAAGGCCCCTTCTGGCTTCTATGGGCACTGCACTCACATGAACAGACTCACACGTAAGACGCAGACATAGACACATAATTAAGGTAACGAAACTAAAGATATTTCTGAAATTTATTTTTACATCTGTCTTCCTATCTGCATCTCTATTCTCTCTCTCTCTCGTGTGTGTGTGTGTGTGTGTGGTGTGTGTGTGTCTGTGTAAACTTCTACATGCACACAGAATCCAGAGAAAAACCTCAGTTATTCCTCAGGCCCTGTCCACCACTATTTATTTGTTTATTTATTTATTTATTTATTTATTCATTCATTTATTCATTTATTTATTATTTATCGAGACAGGATCTCTCACTGGTCTGGAACTAGAGTAGGTTAGGCTGGCTAGTCAGTGAGCCTTGGGGATCTGCCTGTCATCTCTGGCTCCCAGGCACTATCATAAGTATGTTCTCACCACACCTGGCTTTCTATGTAGGTTATGGGGATCAAGTTCGGGTCTGTTTGACTCAACTATCTCCCAGCCTTTAAATAGAACACTTCTTTAAACCATAAAGACTATGGCTTATGTCTGTGTTCTCAGCACTCAGGAGTCTGATGCAAGAGGGCTAAACTAAGAGTTCAAGGCCAACCTGGGTGACTCCTTAAAACAAAATGAAATAAAGCAAAGCCATAATAAACATGGTGTAATCTCAGATAACCTGCTATCAAGAATAAGACTATCAAGCAGGGATTCTTACATCCCATAAAGATGGAAGGGCAACATATTTCTTTTGTTTTGAGATGGGCCTTGCCATGGTACCCAGGCTCCTCTCAAACTTCCAGGCTCAAAGCAATCCTCCTTTCAGGTATCTAGGACTACAGCCCTGTACCACATGGGTCAAAAGACATATACAAACAAGTGTGGCTTGATGCAGTGTCCTAGAGGGAGACTTTTGACATCCAATCAGAGAGGAAATAAGGTATTATCTATACCTGGCCCGTAGATCTAGCACATGGGCTTGACTCAGGCCACTGAGCATCTATTCTTTGATGAATTCGGTTTTGATCCTTCCAGACTGAACAGTAGATGTTGTTGAGTTTGTTTCTCTTTGTCGCTAAGGGACTGACTTTTCGGGCTTACTTGTTGCTCGCATGAGCGCTTGGACTATTTTTAGGATCCAGCTAAGCCATTAAAACACTGCCACCAGTGACTCACAGTCCACAGCAGTCAAACTGAGTAGTGGTGGAAGGAAGGAAAAGCCATCAGTCCGCACGCACGCACGCGGTGAGCACAGCGCTGGAGGAGCACGTGCACCGCCCACACTGGGAGGAGAAGCCGAGGAAGCAAGGGAAGCAGTCGCCCCAGGAGGACCGGGATGTGACAGACAGCCCTAACGACACAGAGCTCAGCGTTGAGGAGACGGAAGGGCAGAGGGCAGTGTCGGGCCACAGCAGTGTACAGACTGACAGACTGTACACTTTGCTAAGGTGCCGCTGAGCACGTCCTGGGTGCTCTTCGATAAAGCTGATTTCCAAGCATGAGACAGAGATGGGCAGGCGACTTCTCCAATGGAACACTGCAGGACAGTAGTCAAAGGCACCCGGCGGTGGGCTCTAGGACAGGAGCTCTCCCAGCAGTGACTCTGCTGACAACTCTTTACAGACCCTCTATTTGGATGTGGGTGCTTGTGCTGATCTGGAGGGAGGGACCCCCAGTCCTTGCTCATGTCCAGCTCCTGCTGATAGCTGATACACATGCTCAGGCAGGCTAGCTTGTGTCCATTTAGGCTGCCTGGTAGAATAACAGGAATAATGGCCTTCCTCAGTGTGAGGACAAAATACAAGGATTCAGAGAGGCTCAGGATGGCTTGCTGTGTTCACTGAGAATGACAGCTTTCTGACTAGGGTTGAGGAGACTGCCTTTCTTTCCATACGTTCTTTAGAATATGTGATGCTGCGTTTCTCTTCAGAAGTAAACCTCTCCCTTCTCAGGGTCAAAGTCACCTACGGTTGCAGGGGACCCTGTGTCAGATGCCACTGTGCCAGGTCCCAAGGCTGCTGGATGGTGGAAGACAGAGTCAGACTGAGACTTTTTTGGCTTGATGTAACTATCAGGCATTTCCCCAGCAGATAACTTGCTTCCTACCCAGCTATACCATGATACTCATTCCTTTTCTAAAAGACCATGCTTTACTCTGGATCCCATAGTGGAGACATGCCCTAGGCTTATGACCTCATACCTGGAGGACAGTAAGTGGCACAAACTTATTTATTTGGGAGTAAACCCAGAGGAGGCAGTCTGTTCTGAGGGGCTCCCAGGCACAGCAGGAGCAGCAACTCTGTCCCTGCCTTTGTGGCATGGGCTATCTGTTTACCTAAAGAGAAAGAGGCTTGTTTTCCTCAGCAAGCACAGTAATAGGGAGCAATGATCGTAGCTTTCTCCTAGCAGTCTTCTCCAAGTACATAACAGCGCAGGGCACAGCAAAGTCACAGAGGTGGTGGGGTGTGTGATAAATACAAAAAGCATTTTCCTCCTATACTCCTACTTCATTTCAAATGCCCCACAGAGACAGCACTGGAAGCAATCTTTCTACAAGAGCAGTTCGGGTTCAGCTCCTTAAAAATAGTCACTAGGGGCTTGGGAACATGGTTGTGGGTCAGGGCGCTTACCATGCAAACAGGCAGACCTGAGTTTGAATCCCCAACACCTACAAAAAAAAAAAAAAAAAATCCAGGGTGGATGTGGGTGCCTGTAGCTCCAGTTTTGGAGAGCAGACAGAATTCTGGGAGTTGCCGGTCAGCCAGCCTAGCCATAAGGTAAGACTCCCCATCTGAAAGCAGTAAAGTAAGGCAGGGAGGTAGAGAGGTAGACACCCAATATCCTCCCCTGGCCTCCTCATGGGGCCTATGGGCTTTGGTACCTACTAAACATACAACACACATACACACATTCAGTCACCAACATAGATCTCTGTTCAGTTCCTATATCCATGTGTTGGGTAGCTGGGAGTCAGTTAGAGCTCCCCTGAATATACTTTTAAGTTTTGGCTACTGAAGCAAATAAAAACAACCATGTTTGTTCTAGGAGATGGAAAAGCAAAGGCTTAAAACAAAACAAATACAAAAATAGAAAAGCATCTGAGGGGGGTGAAGGGAGAGAGCTTTAGTAGTAAAGCTCTTGCCTGGTGATGCACAAGGTGCACGTGCACACACACACACACACACACACACACACACACACACACACCGACTCCATAGACCCACACATATGCACACAGCCTATAGACACACACTCACACACTCCATAAGCACACACTCCATAGATACACACATATACATCCTATAGACACATACCCATATACACACATACTCCATAGACCCACACATATGCATACACCCTATAGACACACACATATACACACACACACTCCATAGACACACATTCCATAGATACACACATACACACACTCCATAAACACACACTCCATAGATACACACGTATACACACACCCTATAGACACACACATATATACACACACTGACACACTCCATAGACACACATATATACACACACTCCATAAACACACACTTCATAGATACACACATATACACACACCCTGTTGACACATACCCATACCTAAACACACACACATACTTGAACCCCACCCCCAAATAATGAAAAATAAAACCCTACAAGCTTGTATATAGCATCATTAGATTAGCCCTATTTTAGAGAAAACAGAGCCAGCTTGGGGGAGGGGGGATTGGTTGGGAAAAGTCACTTGCCCACACAAATGCACAGCTGGGCTTCTAGCTCTCCCCATCACTCCTCACCCTTAGCGCTCTCTGGAAAGGACCATGGAGGTTGTCTGAAGCTAGTCATCCTTGCTGCTCTCTGCTCATGAAGGATTTATGCCCAGGGTCACAAAGCTATTTCTGTCCTAGAGAAAACCATTTTTCTTCTACAAGTTCTCTAACTAAATTTGTGATTTTGCTCCTGAAGTCCAGCGATTTGCTTATTTCTTCATTTCCCTGTGGATGCCGTGTGATCTGTTTCTAGCCAGCTGCAGAGACCTAGGCTTCTGCTCAGGCTAGAGACAGAGGTCCTCCGAGAGACAGTTGGGAGGGAGAGCAGCCCCCGAAAGCTCAATTAAGTCTGCTGTCATTCTCGCTCCCTTTCCAGGCTCCTTGCTCTCTCTCGCCTTCAACTCTGTGATTCAAAGCCTGCCACTTGTGCAAGCTCTGCCTGTGGAGCATTTCAGCTGCGATGATGTCAGCCGGTCTCTGATAGGCTTTCAGAATAAAGCAACAAATCGCTGGTTGGGTCTGAGCCTTGCACTTTTATTTCTATGGTTGGAAACACAAGCAGTCTCTTTAGCAGACCCACAGGCCTCTTGTCTGGCTTTGCAATAGCACTTTCCATCGCAGCAGAGAAACAAATGTTCGTTCTGTCTACTCATCGTGCTGCTGGAACCCCTGCTGTCGGGCTATGAGAAGGAAGAGAAGCAGGGTCTGACCTCACAAGGGAGCCAGCTTCTTCATGCTTTGCATATTCATTTTGCAAAGTTTTGAACAGGGGCAAAAACCTAGAGATTGTTGCCCTCCAGGCTGAAGGGCTGTGAGGCTCCCTTATCACTTGGCCTTCTTGGTTTGCTTGGGCCTGGATGTACAATCCCCAGGCTAGAGCAGCTGAATTTATTCTCAAGCTGAAAGACAGCTGCTCAGAAGAGAATTAGCATTTTCAAAGCTGGGTTGGGAATATAGTCCAGTGGTAGAGTGCCTGTCTAGCATGCATGAGGCCCTGGGTTCAATACCTAGCATTGAAACAAACTGATGCTTGGCCTGGTTGCCTGTGGTCATAATCATGTTCTAAGAACTGAAACCACAAGGAAGAATACATCCTGCTCTATTTCTATGGCTCACCTAGGGCCTAAGAGTCCATTCTGTGAACATCATATCACACTGGAAATGAGCAACAGCCACATATAATGTTGTAAATAAGCAAAAGCCATCATCTTCTCAGAATCAGAACTCTCCAGAAAACTTTCTTGAACCTTACCAAATACGGAATGACTATGATATCCATCCATAAAGACCATGCTAGGTTAAAAGGTTTCAGGGAAGCAGGGCCTGTGACCTTGAGCAAGAGCCCACATCTGGTCTTTCATGAGATGTTCCTAGGTGGTGGTGACTAGCCTGGTTGACTCTCAGCAATGTGCTTAGTAAAGCTGCTGTTCCATATTAATTAGGCCCTGGAGTAAATGCTGGAAAGGCGTCTGAGATGGAACTCCATCGGTAGAGCCCTTGCCTAGCAGGCACGAGGCCCTGGATACAATTCTCAATACCAAATAAACTGGGCATGGTGGCACATTGCCTGTAATCCCAGGACTCTGGACATGAAGGCATCTTTAGCTATATGTGAGACAGATTGGGTGTCTGTCTGTCTCTCTCTCACACAGAGAGGAGAGAGAGGGAGAAAGAAAAAGAGAGAGGGGGAGAGAGAGAGAGGCTGTTTTAGAAAGGGTGGACTAAGGGAGAGTTTGAAAACTAAGAGACTTTACTTTTATTCAGTGTTTTCTTACCTTGTGACTTCTGACACCTAGTATAGGCCACATAGTTTTAAACTACCCCTTGCCCCCTAAAACCCCAAACATATAAGAACAAGAACCCTGTCCCATGACATGTCTTTAGGACTCTCCATGCTATCTGTGGTGGCTCTCTTACTGGAAACTCTTCTTCGGCACTAAAAGATCCGTCTCTATCTCTAGGGCTCCAGCATGGCTGCCTATAGCCATAATGCCCTAACTTTCTACCAAAGCTCATCTGGAGGGTAATTCGTCTCAGCTTCCTTGCTCTCGAATCACTGTTACCCCCCCCCCCCCCGTTACCTTCATAGCACCAGACTCCAGTGGGAACCCAACTTGCCATATGCAATCACATGGCTTGCCAGGAGATGACAGAGTGGGGGTGCCCCCCTACCTGTATGACCCCGGTGAGGTTTACCTGGGCTCGGTGTTCACCAACAGCGAATTGTATCACGGCCACACCGGGGCTGTGGCTGTCCTCGATCCTCTCCACCGTGCTGGAGTCGATCTTGAGGTCATTGCTAATCTCTGCACTCTGGATGAAGTCCTCTGTCTTCAGGTCCTCCACCTTCTTCAGCTCCCCGTTGGCCAGCTGGATGATGGAGCCTTTCATAAAATATGGCGGCAGCGTGGGTGGTGCCGTGGCAGGAGATGACACTGACTGCACCACCGGCAGGTGGATCTGGGCCTGCACCATGGCTGGGTAGGTGGCCTGGGTGACCAGGGCCTCGGGGTTGAAGTTCTCGCTCTTGGGCAGGGCGGTGGTGACAAACGTGTGAGGCACTGCAGCAAACTGGGGTGATGACGTCACTATGGCAGAGGCTGCCCCGGGTGTATCCATGTCAGGGCTGCCCACTGGGATGAGCAGGGGCTGGGTCCCTGGGATCACCAGGTGCTGGGGTAGACTGCCGGCATAGGTGATTGCTTGCTGCTGGCCACTCAGGTAGCCGATGACGGGAGGTTGAGTCCCAGCATAGAAGGCCGTGGCTGGTAGGCCCACCGGGAGAGACTCTGATGCACTGTGTGTGGTCTGAATGACCGTGTGGGGGGACAGCGCATAGGACCTGTGGCTGGCCTTCCCTAGGTGCAGGCCGCTCTTGTCATTAAGGGTGGACGGGGAGGCATCTCGGTGTGTGGCCTGCTGTGCCTCCAGGTCGGCTGAGGGTGTGTTGCTGTTGGGCAGGACCATCACAGATCCACGGACCCCGGAGGTATCGCGACTGCTGTAGTCTGCAGAGCTTGGGTGGACCACCACGTGCCTGGACTCATAGGGATGAGGCACTGACTTGCCACTTGCTTTCCCCAGGCCAAGCTCCACAGAGGATGGTGGCCCGTACCTCCGGCTCTTCTCCATCTCCCCATTCAGGACCTCCTTGGCCTGCATAGCCTGCTGCAACCTGCTGCTTTCTGCTTTTTTGGTGGACTCCCGAGGAACAAAGTGGCCTCCAGCATCGCTGTATTGCACGACCACCTGGGACGAGGGGCCCAGGGTGAGTGTGTGCGGGATCATCGTCTGATGGGGATGGAGGTGGACTGGGATGGGTGGAGGAGATGCTGGCCGCCCGGAGCTCTGCGGAGAGCTGGAGATATGAATGTACTGGTTCTGCTGGGTGGGTGGAGGGGACCCCGGGGTGACTAGCCCCGCAGCCCTGCTGAGGTGCTGCTGCGGTGGGGGCTCCACCTTATGTCCTGGTGCCTGGCTCAGACCACCCATGTTGGCCAGCAGGGTGGAATAGGCCTCCAGCTGGGAGCGCTGTGATGGAGTGGTCGCCCCTGCAGCTGAGGCCACCGCACTGGTGACCGGGTTGCCTGATGGGGAAATCAGCTGGGAAGGGATAAAGCCTGCGTAGGGCCCGCTGTACTGGGAGGACCCAATGAACTGGAAGGTGTGTGACAGGTGGGCATACTGCACGGGAGAAACCGGGGTCCCTGACTGAGGAGGAGGGTATACCGTGGGCAGCGTGGTGGCTGTGGGGACTGACCTGGGGGCACTGGGTGGGGAGTAGTCCAGCCCTGCAGACAGTGCTTTATGTAAACCCATTCCTTGTAAACCAAGCTCCCCGGAAGTCCCTGCTGGCCCATGCCGCCCACCCCCATGGCCGCGGCTGCCAGGGGCGCTGGGGAGCCATGCCACACCCTCCACACAGTGGTTGTCGCTGGGCAGAGCAGTGGCCTTCTCCTCAGAGGGCCGGCTGGTGGCGGGGATCTCACGTTTCTTGGGAGGCAGGCATTCATTGCTCCGCTCTTGGTTGGATTTCATTTTTCGCCGTCCCCCCTCCACGGTGGCTGTTTCACTGTCTGACGGGCTCTGATTTTAGTCTGATAAACAGAGAGTCACATTGGATTTCTGTAGGGGATCCAGGCCCTTCATGAGGAATCATCTCCCCGTGGGGTCGCTAGGCCAGCAGTAGCAGCTCCGGATTCTGAGAAGAAGAGACCAGGAGCGGGGTGATGGGGACAGGAAAGAGAGGAGGCGAGGAGAAGAAAATCAAAACATCAGCTCAGGAGGGAAAAAAAAACCCCACCAAACCAAACCAAACCAATCAACCCACCCACCAACCAAATGCACTACTACCGGCAAGATTAATCAATTGGAATGCCAGAAATAGACTACAGTTCAACTGTTAAGATAGGTAAAATACTAGCTGTGCTAATGAGCTAGTAAGAATCAAGACAGCAAGTTTAATGGCGTACTTTTCTTAAACATTTGCTTAGTTGCCTATGATTTATTTATTTGTGTGTGTATGTGTGTGCCTGTGCGAGTTTATATGCACCATGTATGTGCCAGTGCCCACAAAGGCCAGAAGAGGGCGCTGGATCCCCTGACACTGCAGTTACAGGCATGTGTGAACCACTATGTGGGTGCTGGGACCTAAACCCAAGGTCCTCTACAAGAGCAGTAAACTCTCTTGACCACCAGCCAAAGGTCCAGCCCGGATGTACTTAATAGAATAGGCAATTCAAACATTTCTCCACACCTTTTCCTCCACCCTCTTCCTTTCTTCTCGCAGGATAGAAGATCAATTTTTCCTTTTCTTTTTCATTGAGGGTCTCTTGTTTGGGCTGGCTTCAAATTGACTATGTTATGGAGGCTGGCTTTGAATTCATGATCGTCCTGCCTCAGTCTCCCAAGGGCTGAGGTCACAGGTGTGTGGCACTCTGTTTTTTGTAGAGGATACATTTTTGTCAATTCCTTTTTCAGGAAGGTTGGTGCCATTTCTCATCACTTCTTCACATGTGCAATTTTATCCCAGTCAAATGAGATCCCAAGATCTGGGCTTGGGCAAGGAGCAGGGTTGGAACAGAGATGCCCAATGGGCCTTCGGGCAATCGCTTCATCTTCAGATGCCAGAACCGATAGTCTTAAGATTTTACCTGGTGTCAGGGCTACACGCAATCTATGGTAGCGCTCCCTTTTCTAACAGCGCCTCCCACACATGCACCCATGTATTCCCAACTCAGCAGCAGCAGTCCCAAAATAATTCTGCTCACTCTAAGTCTCAGGAGAATTCCAAGTACAGTCATTTACATGGCAACACTAAGAAATCTTTGACACGGATACAGAAATCATTTTAGTCTTTTTTTTTTTTTAAACCCAAACACAATATATAAGATTAAGGCTGACATGTGGATCAGGCTGTAATCCCAGCACTTTGAAGGCTGAGGCAGGAGAATGACCACAGACTTGAGGCTTTCCTGGGCCACAATATAAGATGCTGTCTTATAAAAATGAAACACGAATAAATACACAAATATGTGAATGAAGTAAAGCCAATGCGCTAAAAGTTTTGAAGCACAATTAGGCATTTGCTTCATCCATGTCTCTTCCTTTCTAAGTTTGACTTTGAATGTTCTCTCCCTACCATCTCTTCCTCTTCTCCCTGGCAGGGGCCAGCGCACTGTGAACAGGACATGAAATGTTTGCCAGACCAATCACAGCCACGTGTCCAAATCGAGCCAGGCAGTGATGCACAGAACTCATGAACTAGCCCTGCCTCAGTCTCACAGAGACACTGAATTCTGAGTCGCCACCATCACGTGAACAATGCCCACCCGGCATGAGACAGACTTCCAAGGTAACCAATATGAACCACGCTAGTAGGTGTGAGTGCTACCCAGAGAGAGAAGCTGCAGAAGGAAGCAAAATCCAAGGCTCTGATTTGGGGAACTTCATTTCTGACTTTGAGACATGTATCTCTTTGAGTTCAAAGGCACATTTCCTCCTCGGATTATCTTTCCTATGATCTAACGTTAACACAGACTCCTAAATTAGGTGTGCAACGAGTGTCTGGAATCTCAGCCCTTGGGAGGCTGAGGCAAGAACACTGGGAAGTTGTAGACCAGCCTGGGACAGCCTGGGATACAAAGAAAGGCCCTGTCTAAAAGGGAGAAAAAAAGCAAGCAAGCGAGCAAACAAACAAACAAACAAAAAAAAAAATCAAATCAAACCAAAACTCTGAGCTCTTCTCAAATTAAAACAAAACAAAAAAACAACCAAACTCATAGTGTCCGTCCCCAGACTTCAGCAATTCAAGCTGTGTCTGGGTTGAAGCAACAGCAAGATCCACAATGCAACTCGACCCTTTGCGCTGATCTTCTCCCTGTATCATTCAACTCCAACTGTTCTTATCCATCTTATAGAGTGTGTGTGTGTGTGTGTGTGTACGGGCGCACACACATGTGCGCATGTTAGCATGTCACAGCGTGCATGCAGAGGTTGACGGACAACTTTAGGGGTCGGTTCTCACCTTCCACCTTGCTTGAGACGGAGACCTCATCACTACTTTGCAAGCCAGGCCAGCTAGCCTGTGAGCTTCCAAGGACTCTCTTTTGTCCAGATCCCATCCTGTCATAGGAGCGTTGGGATCACAGACACATGGTATATTGTTCAGCTTTTACATGGGTTCTGGGGATCAAAACTCCTCTCTTCGCACATGCATGGTGAGACCTTCACTCACTGAGCTGCCTCTCCAGCCCCCCCCTTTAGACTTTCCACCTGCTTCCAAACTATGTGTATGTGTATGTGTGTGTGTGTGTGTGTGTGTGTGTGTGTGTGTGTGGGCGGGGGGGGAGTAGTGGTTTAATAGCTCTTGTTTGTTTTGTTTTGACATCACAGAGAAATACTACAGTGAAATGACACATGACACCAGAGCTGCCCCCGCCTCCCGAGTTTGGTCAGGTGCATAGAAACCAAGAATGCTCATGTGTACAGGAAAGTAGAGGGTTAGACATTTGGTGTCTGGACAGCAGAGTCATTTCAGCGGGAAAAGGATCTCTGACATTGACAAGAGAGCCACTGAACATGGGGACAGACACGAGAAGTAAAAGGACAAGTTACTCATGCTGAAAAATAGCATGTACCTGAGGATGTAGAAAAGCTCCAAAGTGGGTAGGGAATTGCGTTTCAAATAACTTTATTCTGCATGACTCTCTCCTATTAAGAGCATAGAGCATCGTTTATACCCAGTGGTTACAAATTCATTGCAAGGACAGAATAAAATCAAACTCCCAAAGCGTCAAAAGGGTTGTTTCTTTCTGTGTCTGTAAACAATATTAGTGTCAATCTTTTATCTTTAGACACCGAGACTCGAGTTATAGATGGATGCGAGCCACCATGTGGGTGCTGGGAATTGAACCTGGGTCTTTTGCAATGAGCAATCACTGAACTATCTTTCCAGCCTGGTTCCTACTTTGTTATACCAGCTGGCAAGGGAACATAATCATGGCTGAGGTCTACTCAGAGAACCAGTCCCTGCTTCCCCTGCTGGCAGCACAGGTGCACTGCCCCATAAAACGCCGCAGGATTTCATTAGGAATGCTCATGCAAGAGTGATATGTCAGAATCGGAAAGGAGAGCATTTGCGTAGAGTAGTCGTCCCAGACAGCAAGGGAATAGGTTAATTAGCTCAAGGCAGCTCGGAGGGAAGAAAATGCAGGAAGCATGAAAGTCCTTTCAAAGCCAAGTAAAATGTCAAACACATTCAGGAAGCCATTAGCAACAGGCAAACAGAAAGTTGCCCGAGCACGTGACTGAAGCATGCAAAACCCAGGAAGCTCCTATGAAGAATGACTTGGTTCTCAGAGGTGCAGGAGTTGATGCATACTACTTATTTGGTAGAGGCTGGTTGGCTCTTCGGCCTGGAACACCAACTGGACTGAACTTCTGCTAATGACTAACAAGATATATCAAATATGTATTTTTAGTACCAAGGACCAAACCTTGGGAACGCCAGGCAAATACCCTACCTACCACTTAGCTCTATCTCCTGGCATGACGTATCAATGCCGACAAGCCAATTCAAACTTATTCTGAAAAATTACCCACTGATAAATGGTAGCACCTTTGCTAGAGATTGGCTTTCATAAACCAAGGATAAAACAACTGATAAAGATACAAGTGTGTCTCAGGCTGGACTGACACAAAGTACAACCTATCATCATAATTTTTTATATTTAAAATTTGTATAAAACTTTATTATTATTATTGTTATTATTATTATTTTTATTATGTGTGGTGGCACATGTATCATAGCATGCATATGGCAATCTAATAACAACACTATTGTGGAATTGTTTCTTTCCTTCCATCACGTGGGCCCTGGGGAATTGAACTCAGGTTGTCAGGCTTGGTGGCAACACCTTTACCCACTGAGCTCTCTTTCTGCCTTGAATAATAGTTTTTTAACAGAAGGAGGGTCTTGCTGTGTTGTCTGGGCTCAAGAGATTCTCCTGACTGAGGCTCCCAAGTTGCCGCCACTCCTGGGATTGTCCTAAGTATGGGAGTGTTTACCATGCACCGTGGAAGATGGGGCCCTCTGCTAGAAGGTGATGAGTCTTTCTTCTGTTCTATAGCTCTCTGTACTGCCTGCATCTTCCACAGGGTGATGCTAGATCCTGCTGGATTTTCACTAAACCACTAGGGGGCACCACGCCATGCTGCTGTGTAATGGGGCTCACTGTGACATTTTCAGTACATATATATCATTATATTTTGTTCTATTTTTACTCTCCACCTTTTCCTTACTGGTCTCCTTCTCCACCCACCCCCCAAATACTAACAGTTTCTTGTTTCCTCCCTCTCCCTCTCTCTCTCTCTCTCTCTCTCACACACACACTCACACACACACACACAAACACACAAATTATTCTCTTAAAATCTATACAGAAACATGATTTTAATCAGTAGATATGCCCAACGGCTTGACATTGTGACACTGCATTGTCATCTACAAAGTCTACGTTTCAGAGCCGCTCAATGAGATTGTTTCACAGAATTTCTTTCTCCTCCCCCAAAAAAGATCTGATGCTGTTTTAGAGTAAGCTTACGATTTTGTATCAGCCACATTTGTAGGCATACGGGGTGCACAGGTCTTCAGGTTGGACACGCTTTTAGGCAATTATACATTCTATGTAGGATTCAATCATCATGTCTTTGCTTGATCTGGCTCCCCTCTTTCCTACTATCCTCACTGGGAAGGGGCAGGGAAACAAAAGCCTTCTGTGCTGGAGATGTGAGCATAGGTGGCCACTGATTTTAAGATTTGCAAATAAATAGCAACCCGGCAGCTCCGGATAGAAAGCTCTTGTCGAATTTAACACATACGGTCTTACAAACGCATCTCAAGGGCCGGGAATATGTGGAGATGCTGTTTCTACACATCCAGTCCTGAGATTCTCAGTTCGAGTGAGCTGGGGGCCCCTGGCTTGCACAAATAGGAGGATCAGGGTTAGGGCCGGTTCGGCATCCCTAGTCTGCAAATCCGAAACACAAAACACTTCACAATTCCCCAAGTCCGTGAGCGGCCACACGACCCAAGTGGGAAATTCCACACCTGGCCTCACATGGCAGATCAGAGTCAGAAGGTGGGTTCACTAGAAATACTGTGTAAAATGAAGATGTCGCTATCGTAAAAGTGCCACGTTCTTAAGAAACCTCCTTTTACATGTACAGATATTAAAAACAGAAAATACTGAATGCAGAGCACTTCTTGTCACAAATGCTTTGGCGGAGGGATACTGGACTACACTAGGAGATATAGCACTTGACATGACGGCAGAGGTCACTAGGATACAGTGAGAATTCTTGAGGTCCTTACTCACCAATATCCTTCCCACTTGACTAGTGTCACTAGAGAAAATTCTGGGTGCTAAGCTGGCAGAGGCCCTTCAGTTGGTTAACTTTGAAAAGCAAGCCCAACCTCCACATCCTTGGAGTTTCCGGGAAACAGAGGAACAGTCACAGTCAGACACCCCCGTGATGACTGACCAAGCTTACTGCACTCATCAAACACCGACTTCATTTTCAGGCTATCCCATGAACCTTCACTGTTCAGTGTGTCAGCATGGGGCCCAGGACGGCCTTAGCTCTGTTTTCGGTTCTGCTCTGTTCAATATTTTATTAGTGTTTTGGTTATCTTCTTCAGAGGTAGCAGAAGGCTGGAAGGGATATTTAGTATGTTGTGATTAATATGCAAATATACCCTCGGAGGCTGCAGGTGATGGCACAGAACCAAGAAAATTAAGATTAATGAGAATAGAAATGAATGCCTGCCCTTGGTTTTAATAGCTCAATTAGCTTAGCTGGAGAGCGCTGGCTTAAGAACAGTTTAAACGAAGGAGTCTAGGATTTTTGGGTTTTCATTTTGTTTTGGCCAGGATCTCAGGTTGCCCAGGCTGGCCCTCAACTAGGCAATGTAGCTGAGATGACCTTGAATTCCTGCCTCTGCCTTCTGAGGGGTTTACAGCCTTCTGCTGGGATCACAGGTGTGCGGCACCACCTCAGGTTTGGAAATCACTATCCCAGTGGTCACATATGACCCAGTCATGTGCTGGAAGTATTGCTGTGAGGGCAAAAAATGGCCCCCAACCCCTGCGTGTTGAAAGAAAAAAAAATGCATAGAAATAAGCGGGGTGAGCATGTTCAAGTGAGCCTAGCACTATGTGAAAACCAATCAAGGATTTTCGCGTTTGTGGTACTAAGGGTTGTGGGCTTGGGGTGACCAAGCTCAGTGTCACCCAGAGGTGACAACTGCACCTCCTGCCCCAGTGGGGCAATGAAAGCCGTGAGCATCAACTCGCCTTCTGGGCGAGTTCTCTGTGTGTCAGAAAGGCAGAATCAAGCCAGGAGTGCCAGCACATACCTGTAAACCCAGCACTGTGGGAGCAGAGACTGTAAAACTGCCTCAAAACAATGAAACCTGGAAACTATGAAAAACCTAGAAGAGAAAGGAAGGCCTAAGCTTCAATTTGTGTCCTGCACAGACTCCCTTAGCTGGTGGCAGCTGCATACCACACTGGCCTTGCCTTTGAAGGAAAGATGGCCCAGGAGGTGCTACCACAGACACCTGGAATCTCAGGGATCAAGGCAAAACAGAGACAAGAGGCCACATTGTTTAGCAACATGAACACTTTATTTTTGATGGTACATGTTTCAAGCTTTTTAGTAATGAATATGACTAATACAACCCTTAACACGTCTAAAGCATCTGAAGCCTCTTAACATGGCGTGAGAAACATTTGAATGTCCAGTGGCTTAGGGAGGTGTGTTCTGGGCAGAATAGTCCCTCTCATTAAAAGCTTTGGGATAGTTCCTCAGGTGCTTTGGCTGCCTTGTCTCTTTTTCTTTCTCTTTTCTCCTTCTCTTCCTCCTCCTCCTTCTCTTCTTCTTTTCCAGACAGGGTTTCTCTGCTGTAACTCTGGCTGTTCTATAGACCAGACTGGCCTCGAACTCAAAGATTCGCCTGCCTATGCCTCCTGAGTGCTGGGATTAAAGGTGTGTGCCACCACTGCCCAGCTCTTTTTTCTTTTTGAGATTCTAATATAATTACAACATTTCTCTCTATTATTTCCTCCCTCGAAACACTCACACATACTCCTCCTCGTTGTCACTCAAACACATGGCCTATTTTTTTCATTAACAGTTGTTGCATGTATATATCTATATGTATAATGCATATATCTTCCTAAATACAACATTCTCAGTCTGTATAAAGTTACTTGCACATGTATTTTCAAGACTGACCATTTGGTATTGGATAAAAAAATTGGTGAATTGGCTACCTGGTCTTGATGTTCCTGATTGGCAGGTGGCTATGTCTTGCTCCACTGTCCTTCTGTGGGGTGGACTATTTGCTGTTATGTGTCAGCATGGTGGAGGCTTGGGTGAAGATGTCCTTAGGCTCCTGGCTTTTTCCAATGCCATTTTGGTCCATGCAGTGACAGAGAAGGGAGGGGGTATCTGGAAACATCTCAACAGCTGTCCTGTGGCATGGGTCCACCACACAAGACCCTGGCTCTCATGAGTCTAGGGGCCATGAGTCTGGACCAGGTTGGAGTGGACAAGGACATCTGGCCTGAGACATCCTTAGAAGCTGTTCTTGTGGAGAATGTGGCTGTAGCTCACTGTGGCTGGTGTCCTCTGGCTGTCTGCCCGCCCGCCCGCCCTGGAATTCCTGGAAAGGCTCAAGACAGGAAAACGACCATCTGGATTCAAACAGGTCCCAAGAGAACTGGCCAGCAGAGTTGGAGTTTTTGAGAAAAGCTGGAAATGCCTTCTTTCAGGACCTTTCCTGGCTTCAGTGCCGAAGCAAAAAACCCTTCAGCTTGCCAGTGTCCTTTGTGCTCAACAGCTTCCTGAGGCGCCCATGGGGCTGGCGATCCCCGTGTTGGAATGGATGGCTAGGGATTAGTCATGGAGACCTTCAGGTTTCTCTCTCTGGCCTAGTACAAACTGCTTTAAGGAGAGGGAGAGGTGGGCCCTCCAGATGACCTTAGCCCTGAGACTTCTGGGACAAGGAGTCAATCACTAAGGGCAGCAGGCAGAACAGGGGAGGATGTGACCCTGCCTTGTTCAGCTCTTGACAATACCTGTTCCCACTCACAGTTTCCTGTAGAGCTCACGAACCACTTCACTGATTATCAACACAGAACGTTAACATTGCTGTTAATGATAGGAAGATGATACTGATGTGATTTCACACACACTCACACCCTTTTTTTTGAGACATTTTCACCTGTCACTCAGGTTGATGATGTGTGTAGGGGTTGCTGGTGTGTCCCATCATGTGTGGCTGCTACTGATGAGGGAGGACCTCAGGAGTTTCTCAAGAATAAGCTGTGCTGTAAGGACAAGGAAGGAGCAGGTTCCGATTCTAGCTTTATCCCCACTTGCCTACATAATCTTTTTACTTCTTTTCATATGTATATATGTATGTATATATATAATTATGTATATATATATATATATATATATATTAATTACTTGAAACTATACACATGCCCTGTTTAAGGAGAGGATTATTTAGGCAATAAATAATTTTATAAGTAATATCTCTGCTGATAAAATGGGGAGAAGTTTGCCCAAAGCCTGACATAATGTTCATGTTAGATCAATGGTAGCCATCATAAATGGAATTTCACAGAAACCGTCACACTGTTTACCAGCCATCACCCATAATTCCCTGTTGCTCATGCCTACTGGTCTTGTGACGACATCAGTCTGCCCCTTTCAAACTACCCATCCTTCCAAACATCTGGATTTTTATTTTTCTCACATCTGCATGGCTGTTTGAAAGTTTATTGCTTTTCTTTGCTTACTAGACACAGGCCCGTATTTATGAATCGTTCCCAATACAGGACTCCATTCACCTCCCCCCTCCCCCCCCAAATCGAGAGTGATTCCACACAGAGAGAATCCCCAGAAAGGCTGGATGTGAAACTCACGCGCAGCATTTCCTGGCAAGGGCTAAGCTCAGTGTTCTTAGTCCTACTCTGACTGCTTTTCAGTACATTTGGATGAGTAATTCCCAGAGGGCATTGGGGGGAGATGGAGAACCTTCTTTCCTTACCCCACAGGGAAGGTTGCCAGCAGACTATTCGCACACACCCTCTCACAGTGTCTCTGCACACCAGGAAGGCGAGTGCTACAGCAGCTAAGGGACATTACATCTTGTTTCCCACACTACGGGCAACCGAGGGGCCTGGCTTCCTGGGGTTAGGACGGACCAAGACATTTAATATAGCGGAGGATGTGAAAATCTCGCTCAAGTCTGAAGAATGTCTTCTAGGAACTAAAGCATTCTGGGAGGGATTTCCAGTTCTCTCTGTCCTCCATCTGACACTCCCGGATAATTCTTAAGTTTGTCTGTCATTTCTCAAGGGCAGTCATGCACTGGTTTCCCGCCTGTGTGCTTTTACAGTCTCTGGGTACTACGGTTTGAGCGTAACCCCAAGGTTCACATTTTAGAAATGCAATTTCCTAAAGCAACTGTGTTGGGTGATGGGGGTCTTTAAGGTCAATGGGGGAAGGTTCCACCCTAATGAATGCTGTCATTATTGCCCATATGGGTGAGTTATGGCAGGTGTAAGTTCATGACAGGAGGCTGAATTCAGCCTCTGCTGAGGTTTGAATGTGGGATGTTCCCCCACAGGCTCTGGTGCTCGAGCACCGGGATCCCAGCTGGTGGTGCTGTTTGGGAAGGCTGTGGCACCTTTAAGAGGAGGCAAAGCCTCACCACACAGTAAGTGGGTCACTAGACTTGAGGATTTGGAGCTTGTCCCCACTTCCTCTGAGCTTCCTGCTCCCCTGACTGTGAACTTGGTATAAGACAAGCTGCTCAGGCTCCTGCTTTGGTATCTTCTGCTTCCTTCTTAAGCTGACTTTGTCAGGTCTTTTGTTACAGAAATGAGAAAAGTCACTAATACAGCTCTGTTTTCCCCTGGAGGTAGCAGGGTCCATACTGCCTGGTGTGACAGCATTTGGGTGGGTGGTCCGCAGAGGAAGCTGCTCATTCTCAGTGTTGGAGAAATGTGGGAAACACACCAGCCAGCTCGCTCCTGTCATGATGTTCTCCAGCCACTCAGTACAACCAATGCACCTAGACATCGTCCACAGACACGGGATACCGAGCATCCCAACACAAAAGCAGGACATGGTTCTAATACTTGGTTCTCTGGAAGTGTGAGGAGGTACTTTTCCTAGAACACAGAGTCAGTTCCACTGAGTTTGTGTTCTTGCTAAATGGTAAGCATATGGAGCATAGCTCTGAGAGACTTAGTGTTGGCCATACCTCTCTTGTCTGCAGAATCCAGAATTAATGCTGGCTGCACATTATACTCCCGGGGGAACTTGTAAACACAAGACCAATGCTCTATCCACTCTGGGAAAGCTGCATTGGAATGCCTCGGGTAGGAACTACAATAGGAATTTATTTGCTTGCTCGCTCATTTATTTATTTTTGTACTTGTGTGCGCGTATATGCACATGTGTTACAGGTATGTGTATATACACAGGCCAGAATGCAACCTCTAGGGTTCCTTTTCCATTTTTATTTTAAAGACTGAGTCTTTGACTGGCCCAGAACTCACCAAGCAGGCTGGGCTGGCTGGCCAGTGAGCCCCAGGGCTCCTCCTGTCCCTGTCTTCCCAGTTCTGACAACGTGCACCACAAGGTTTGGCTTTTTTAATAGGGTTCTGGGGATCAAATTCAAATATTTCCATTTCATCAGCTGAGCCCAACTATTGTCCCAGGCCAACTACTGGAATCTAGAAAGCATACACCAGGGGATCCTGATGGGCGACTGGAAATGAAAACCCATGTGTAGAACATCTCCGAGTTCCCTTTAAAAAGTTCCCTTTAAAATTCCTTAGGAGTCTGTCTCAGTAACAACTGTAAGTGCAATCCTTTACCTCACCCCCACCAACGGGAACACAGCATTCTTACCCCTTTGCCTGAAGGTTAAAGGTGAACTGACAGGTCTACAAGTGAGAGGCCATTGACACCCATGAGGGATGGTATTAAACAACCATATCAACAAACAAAACAAAAACAGAAATGGGAAAATAACCACTGCTGGTGAAGGTGTGGAGATACTGGAGCCTGTACACTGCTGAGAGTTCCTGATGCCAAGAGACACTGATAGACATCAATGTCTAAAAATTTAAGCACAGAATTGCTCCATAATCTAGCAATTGTATTCCTAGACAGCACCCATGATGGTTAATCTTCAACGTCAACTTCCTGGGTTTGGAATTACCTAGGAGACACATTTGTGTGTGTGTGCCTCTGGTGAGGCTTAACTGAAGAGAGAAGACCCCGCCCCAAATGTGGGTGGTACCATCCCATGGTCCAGGGTCCAGAGAAATAAAAAGAAGAGAAAAGGAGCTAAGCATTTATCTGGCTCAGCTTCCTGTGTGTGGACACAACGTGACCAGCCACCTCACGCTCCCGCCACAGCAACTAGAAATTCCCTGTCTTCCTTTCCACGATGGACTGTGCTTGCTGTTGGTGAGGTGAAACAACCCCTTTCTTCCTTAAGTTGCTCTTTTCAGGCATTCCCCCTCCCCCCAGCAACAGGAGAAGTAACTAGTATAGTACCTAAAAGCAATTAAAAAAATCAACTCAATCAGATACTGGGTCCCAATGTTCATAGCAGCATAATTTATAATAGCTGGAGTCAGTGTACCAACCCAAATGTCCATCAACGGAGGGACAGATGAACAAGGAGTATGTCCATCCATCATACTGTCATTCAGTCCCCATTCCTGACAGAGGACTGAAATACTGACACACACTGCAGTACAGGTGAACCCAGAGCCATCGAGCCAAGGGAAATGAGCCACACCCAAAAAGACATTATCTGGTTCCACTTACATGAAACACCCCTTAATGTAAAGTTCAGTAGGGTTGGGGAGAAATCTCAAGGTACAGGACTGCAGTCTGGAATGATGGTGGTGTTGGCTCCCAGGGTGGCAATACTTAACGCTCCTCAGTTGTACGCTCCAAATTTGTTAAAAGAATACGATGTTTTCTAGCATGCATATTCCAATCCCTTAAACAGGACACAAGATGGTTGTAGTACTTTGTAAATAGATGGTAATTTTGTGTTTGAATGACACAGCACCTCCCCAGCCCCCAGCCCCCAGCCCCCCATCCAACCTCAGTTCTGTGGAGCCACACAGGTTCCCAGAATACCTGCCAGAGTTTGTATCTCATGGCTGAGCTTCGGGAGCGTCTTTAGCTCCTTAAAACTACAACATAGGGCTGGCAAGATGGCTCGGTGGGTAAAGGTGCTTGCCATACAAGCATGGCAGCCCACATTCCATCCTGGAAACCTACATGAAATTGCAAGGGAAATATTGACTCCAAAAAGCTGCCTTTCTGACCTTCACATGCCTTCTGTGGCACATATGTCCCCACATCCCACGTACATATCACACACTTCAATAACTGGATACTCAACAACACATTCAGCCTTCAATTAGATGGCCATTGGCCATTTCTCCATGTATTTGCCCACAGAAGCCCCAGCACCCCCCACCCCCACTACATTCTTCAGCTACAATTCCTAAAGTCTCAGCAGAGCTATTTCCATCTTGGCCACCCTGGGTTCTTGTTGCTCGCCAAATCATCTTGGGCACCACCCGAATGCTGTAACCCCTTTCTTTGTGGGCAAATGGGGATGGATGGATGGATGGATGGATGGATGGATGGATGGATGGATCTGTACACTTTTGACTGTGATAGTTCATTGTGGGACCCCAACCTGAGAGCATGATTGGAAGACACAAAATGCTGCCCCTGTGACGAATCTGCCCTAGAAACTTTTTTTTCAACACGTATACCCACCCGCGAGCTAACTGACAACCTTGAGACAGGTTGATCAGGACGCGCCATAGACTGCTTCGGGTGCTGTCACTAGGGTCCCCACCATGCAGGAAGGCCCGACACCATCACCCTCTTAGCACCAATCTCAAGGAAATGCTTCAGAAGCCTTTGGATTTATGGGGAGGAATAAGCTGTTATGGAGACAAGAGAGTGTTATCGACACCAGCCTAAATCAAGTGGAGAAAGGACAGCTGTAAAAATCAGCCAAGGTAAGAACGCTCTCTGAAACGAATGTTTGTTTTAGAATCAGGGGGTGGCGGCTGGGGACTCACACTTCTGTGAATGGACAGCTGCATTCTGACCCTTGGAAGAGGAATGGCTCGTTTTGTAGAAGCTCGGCAAGGGCAAAACCTACTTTCTACCTCCGTTCGTTTTAGAGCAAGGCTGCAGAGTGGAGCCGGCGACGGTGCCTGGGTCGTTCCCAATCACCAGCAAAACCGACAATGGCCTGACCCCCATTACCTGCAGCTGTTTTCAATCAGAAAGCAGAGCAATTATGGCAGCCTCTCCTGGGGCTCACACGCAGGGCCCCATGAAGCCAGGGGGAACATTCAGGATGTTTGAACCAGCTCCCAGAAATCTACAGTGTTCGCCTGCCAACCGCTCCTCTTTGCCCTGGCTAGGCATCATTAACTACATTCCGTATTCATTCAACAATCAAAAATCTACATTCTTCTCGGATGAATGGCGATGTCCTCTGATCTAGGCACATTGCCATGCTCACGGCACCACACGGGAGATGTCAGAGCATTGATGTATTCTTCAGCTTAATTTTCAATGTTGGGTTTTGCGGAAGAAAGGGATGCCCCACTGAGAGATCCGTCTTAGCTGTACAGTGAAAGGACCATCTGCATGATGAGCCTGTCAAAGGCCAGAGGGAGAAATGCCTTGCTGAACCCTTGCTTCTGAGACTCACTCTTGAAACCATAGTGCTTAATGGTGAACCGGAAGTACACGGCGGCTGGCTCTGTGTTACATAAGACCTGGGCTAGCTTCCTAGCTGCTACCCTTTGGCAACTGGTAGCTTTGAATCATTCCATTTTGTTAACTTTCTCTTCCCCTTTAAGGAAACGGAGATGGGAATGGAGGGATAGCTCAGTGGTTAAGAGCACTCGCTGTTCTTGCAAAGGACCTAGTTTGGTTTCTAGCATCTACAATAGGGCAGCTCACATACCGACAGCCATAGTCAGAGGTTCTGATGCCCTCTTCTGGTCTCTGTGGGCACCTGCATGTATGTGGTGCACACGCAGACAAGCGGGCACGCCCAATACACATTTAAAAAAACAATAAGAAAACAGAGATGGGAGGAGGAGATGGCTTAGTCAGCAGGTATTTGCTTTGTAAGCCTGAGTCTGATATCCCAGAATTCCTATTAAAATCCTGGTGTGATGGCACGTGCTTGTGATTCTAGCACTACGTAGGCAGAGAGAGGTAGATCCTTGGGGTTCACCGGTCAGTCGGCCTAATCGACTTGGTGATTTCCAGGGCAATGAGATACTCTGCTTAAAAAAAAAAAAAGGTCGATGGCACCTGAGAAACATCAGGCCCTCGCATGTACACACAAAGCACCAGAGAAAGAGACAGACTGGGGGAAGACACTTAGCATCGGAACTGTGTGAGCTGTTATCCCAGCTGTCTTGATTCACCTGATGCAAGTTAGTTAGTCTCTAGGTATCTCAGTGTTCTTGTCTCTAAAGTAGGAACACCACCAGCGCTAGCCCATGGGCTTGCTGTAAGTTTACACATGAGAAGAAATACTAGCCTGGGCTGGAGTGTTGCAAGCCCTAGGAGTATCAGCGGCTGCTGTTACCTTCTGAGAAAGGCCTTCGTTTCTCCTTCCTTCACTTAGCTCCTACTTTTGTCTGTGCTAAAATGTCGCCGTTGTGCCCCTAAGTTTTTCCCAAGGTAACAAAGTACATCATACGTATCAGTCGGCTTCAGACGATGCTGGAAGGAACATTCTCGAATTAGAAGGTTCCCGTCTCACTTCCCTTAATGAGGCATCTCAAGTCTCAGTTCAGAAGCTTAGCGGGTCTTTAAAAGCATCTTCTACAGAACACTCCATGTGCGTATCTGTATAGCCATATACATATACTCACACGCAGATGGATATACACACACACACACATAGACTCTGTACCTCTAACTGGAATAAAGCTTTTTGCATGGTAAATGGTCAATGGCATCTGTATTCAAACCCAAAATTCAGCGTGTCTCTATCTTAAATCCGATTTTCTCTGTACTGTTACTTATTTCTGGGGTATAATCAGAAGCCCTTTTTTTTTTGTCTGAACATAGACCACAGTGTACAGTTTTGACACAATTACCCATTATAAATTGGGCGTGTCCTTCTCTTTATTGCATCGGCATGCCCACAGTCTGCCTGGAATCTCTACGACATTAGACAAGCACAAAATCTGGCCGGCTATTGATTGTGTTCAAGGCTTTCAGAGCAAACGGAAGATAACAAAGGATGGGGTGCTGTGATCCAACCGCAATTTGAAAAGGCAATAGAGTGTTCAACAAATGGAAATGTAAAAAAGCAACAGTTCGGGTTCACAAGGTTCATTTCCTTCCCTTCCTCCCTTCCTTTCTTCCTTCCTCTCTTCCCTCTCTCTCTCCTTCCTTTCTTTTCTTTATCTTTTGTTTTGTTTTGTTTTTTGAGACAGGGTTCCTCTGGTGTAACTCTGGCTGTCCTGGAACTCACTCTGTAGACCAGGCTGGCCTCGAACTCACAGAGATCCGCCTGCCTCTGCCTCCCGAGTGCTGGGATTAAGCGCAGCACCACCACCACAGCCTGGCTGTTCATTTTCTTTATTAGCTCTGTGGTCTTGGATGTACTATATCAGTCCGCCTTGTGTTACTGTAATGATGTGCACAGCAGTCTACTTTTGAAGGAAAAAGGTTCATTCAGCTCACAGTTTGGGAGGCTGGAAATCTAAGGTCAGGCAGCCCGGTTGCTTTGGGCTCTGGTGAGGTCTTAACAGCAAAACATGTTACAACAGTGAGGTAGAGGGGAAGAAAAGACAGCATCCCGGAACAGGAAGCTTGAGCGTGATTCAGGGGTCAGGTGTTGGTAATAGCTCCTTCCAGGAAACCCACGCTCCCTTCCTGAGGCAGGGGCCGTGTGAAGGTGGGTCTACCAGACCCATCTCCCAACACCATCACCGTGAGAGCAAGTCTCCAGCACGCGAACCCCTGGGAGCAAAGCATGTAAACACGGTGGCAAACCGGTCAGTTTCCTCATCGACACACGAAAACGACAAGAAGGTATTTTTGAGAACACTAGGATATGAAAAATGAGGTTTTATATCATTTCCCGTCTACCTGACCATCGTTTATCTATCCTCTCTCTCACCTATTGAGAATATAGTAATAATTCAGATATATTGTCTTTCCTGAAATTCAGCCTCATAGCTTAATTGGGGGTCAAGAGTTTCTCCCTTGGATGTCCAGCACCCTCTTATCATCCCCCTCAAACCAACATCCACTTGATTCATGCTAATTTTATGCTAATGATTATGTTTGTTTATGCGGTGTTTATTTATATTATTACGTTTATGCTAATGATTATGTACCCTGTCCGCAGGGTTGGGGCCTGAGTACTGTTTTTGATATGACCGTATCACTTAGATCCCACGGGGGAGGGAGGACGCTGAGTCACAGTGTATTCCTGACCCGGTTTTCACATTTTCTTTGGAATGGGACAATAGCAGCCACGCTGCAGGGCCAGGAGCTAATCAAATGCGTACTAAAGACTGGGTACCGCGTGCATTCGGTAAATACTAGCTGAAAGATACTATTTGGGGGAAGGAATGGCTATAAATAGAGAGCACGGAGGAAAGGGTAAATTGGGGAAAAAAGACTGACAGAGTACTGTGTTTGCTCATGCAGAATCTACAATGTATTTAGTGAGAGAAAAGGCACCAACCAGGGGAGGGGGGAGCAAGAGGGGGTCATAGGGGAATAGGAGCCATGCCCAATGACAGTTTTGCATAATCCATGTTATCTCTATTTGGCCCACAGGATGGTGGGTAGGAGGATGAAAAGCAGCCAGAAGGCAGGGACTAAATCAGTCAATACAATTGCCAGTGCTGATGATAATAGGGGCCCATTGCACATGCGCAGCCCGCCACAGAAAACTGCAGAACTGGCCAGGAAGCTCCTGCCTGGAGATGCAGAAGGGACCAGGAGCTTGTGCAATCCAGGAAGGCCCAGGTATGGGATGTCAATATGTGTGTTTGGTCTTTTCTTTCAAAGACAGTGTGGAAGATGTCTGTTTTAATTAAATGCATGGATTTGCAAGCTCCCTCATCTGCATACCAGAACCATACCGCCCCACAGGGACATGGTTTGAGCCAATCCCAGGCTAGGTGGAGCTATGACGAAAATGACTCTGAAATGCTTAGTAACTTGGTGGTGATGTTACAGTCAGATGTCAGAGGCAGCAGGGGCTCAGGCAGGTCTAGGGTAGGGTTTTAAGGAAAGGGATTATCTACACTAAAGGGATTATCTCAAGGTGGAAAGCAGCTCCCAGGTAGAAGCAGATGGGGAAGTGGATAGGAAGAACACTCTGGCAGTGGAGGGCCCTGCTGATTAGTTGGCTGATGGCTTTAAACAGCTGTGAGATTCTTATTTTAAATTACAGGTAGGGCATCCCTTATCCAAAATGCATGGGACTGTAAAAGTTTCACATTTTGCAAGTTTTCTGCAAGTGTTTGGAAATATTTGCATCCATACAAGAGATACGGTGGAGGATGGAAAGCAAGTCTGAATATGGCAAATGCACAGTCATTTGAAACTGTATTTTTAGTGCACCTGAATTTTGCCTGAGACTCACCACATCAAGTCAGGTGTGAGTTTTCTACCTGTGCCTACGAGGTCAGCACTCAAGTTTTAGACTCTGTAGTGAAAAGCCCAGCGCCCCTAGTGGTAAAGGCACTAACCTCTCCTCCATTTAATGTAAGTACTCACTATAGTACTCACTATCCCATAAACCTCTCTGTTTTCCCAGAAATCCTTGTTGCCACATAACATTTAACAAACCAATCCAGTGCCTGGGTTCTGACCAATCAGAGAGATCCCCTGCTCCCTTTAAAAAGTCTTGCCGGAAGCTTCTTGGGGTCGGCTGTCCTATTCTGATTTATAGCATACGTGAGAGTTGACCCCAACGCGATTTGCATCGATCTCAAGTCCTGGTGATTTTCCCCTTACAATAGCAGTTCAGACTTGGGACTGCTACATTAGGGACCCTCAACTTGTATAGACTCATTGTCCATTCAACTGGCCCTTGGCAGAGGGCTTGACCAGCATGCAGGATGCTCCAGGTCCAATCCCAGCACTGTAAAAGGTGGATGTCATCATACGCAGCTGTTATCCCAGTACTGGGGAGGTGGAGGCAGAAGGATCAGAAGTTCAAAGTCACTCTCAGCTACATAGGGAGTTTGAGGTTAACCTGGCAAAGAGATCACCATGGAAACACATCTCCTGAATGTCCCTATGTATGAACATGTTTCCAAAATTTAAGTGAGCAGGGATGACCCACCTTGAATGTGGGTGGCACAGTTTGGAGACCCCAGACTGAATAAAAAAAGAGAAAACAGAACATCAATACTCACCCCTCTCTGTCTCTTGACCGTGGGTACAACATGAACATAGTCTCATGGTGACGCCATCACTTCCCAACCATGGTGCATGTATCTCTCAAAACTGAGCTGAAATCAACCCCACCTCCTTTAAAATTGCTTTTGGTCACATCAGCAAGGAAAGTGACCAGTACACCTGGTTGATGGCAGACTTGCTTTAATTATGAAGATCTCTATTGTGTATAGTTTAACTCTAGGACATCTGAATGCCTAACACAATGGGAGATCCTCAGCCCGTCCCCTGGGACTGACCCTGGTTGCCTCAGTTTGCTGAGGGTAGAATCCAGCTGCGGTGATCTCACCCAGAGACTCCCATGTTTTTCCAAGACTCTGAACTCCCAAGCCCTACAATCTCGGGTGCTAAATTGTGGTGATTCAATCATATGGAAATTTCACTGGTAATTTGCTGTCACATTCCACTGTCTCTCTGTGCTAAGAACACCTACTCCTGGTGACAGGTGACTCATCTGCCACTTTCCTAGCGTGCTCTTCTAAGTTAAGACATGACAAAACAGCAGTGTCTCCCCGATAGATGAACTCGGTAGGGGAGGGAAAGCCTCATACATGGAAAGGGATAGTTTTTCCTTTTCTGTTTTCATCTTTCCACAAACTGCTGAATTCTTCTCCCATCCCTTGGACTGACTATTCAAAGAACTGCTCTCTCTTATTCCTGTAACCACAGAGAACCATCTTAACATATCAGAGGAGAGGCTGAAGCTGGGGTGTTTCACTGACAAGGTCTATTCCCAGTTTTGTGTGTGTGTGTGTAAGTGCACATGTATGTGGTTATGTATACACACATGTGCAGTCTGGAGGACAACCTTAGCTTTTCCCTGCCTCAGACTCCATCCACCTATTTTTGTTTGTTTGTTATTTGTTTTTGTTTTTTCTGTTACAGGGTTTTTCACTGTTTCTGGAACTCACCAAGTAAGCCAGACTAGCTGGCCAGCGAGCTCTAGAGATCTGCCTGCCTGTCTCCACCTCTCCAGTGCTAAGATTACAAGAGCCTGCTACCATGTCTAACTTTTTGTTTGTTTGAGACAAGAGTTTCTCTGTGTAGCTCTGGCTGTCCTGGAACTCACTCTGTAGACCAGGCTGGCCTCGAACTCAGAGATCCATCTGCCTCTGCCTCCCAGATGCTGGGATTAAAGGCATGTGCCACCACGCACAGCCAACATTTTTAATTTTTTAATGTCATATATTAGTTACTTTTCCTGTTGCAGTGACAAAATTGAAAAAAGCAACTCAAGGCAGAAAGGGAATATTTTGGCTCACAGTTCAAGGCGTTAGTCCATCATGACAAGGAATCCTGGCAACTGGAGTTCGAAGGAGCCGGTCATGTTGTACCCAGTCAGGAAGCCGAGAACGATGACTGCTCGTACTCCCCCTTTTATAGCGTTCAGAACCCAAGCGTAGGGAATGATGCCACCCATTTTTAGAGTTGGTCATCCCACCTCAGTTAAGGTAATTTCCCACAAGCATTCCCAGATCCTTGTCTCCTAGGTGATTCTAGATCCTTTCAAATTGCTGATCAATGTTAAGCATCACATGTAGGTTCTGGGGACAGAGCTCCGATCCCCACGTTTGTGAGGCAGGCACTCTACCAACCTCTCGGCCCCTCACTCCTGCCTCCCAGCCATTCTCCAAATCCTTTCTCAACGGCTCTGGACTCATCGATAGAGGCAACCGCACAATCTAGGCATGCTACCTAGGACATTTCTCTTATTGACATCAGTGCAGTCTAGCAAACCGAGTGCTTGAAATGCCTATCTCTGAAGTCATGGGGTAAATCTCCAGAAGGGATTTCATATCTTCTTCCCACTTCTATTTCCTGTGCACAGTGTACAAAACACGGACAACGTTTCAGACAGAAGACTTCGTGACTAAATACCAGCACAGGCCATGGGTGTCAGACTCTTCCCAACTTATTCTATGATTTAAGAGGCTCAAATAGAAAGTTTTCCCGACACCTCGTGGCTCAAACCGGAAAGAGAGTCCAGTGCTCTCTCACACCAAGCTTCAAAACGCAGGAGCAATGAACAGGGTGGTACCTAATTCTGGGAATAAACTCATTGCAGTTGGTCACGTCCTGGGAATAATAATTCCATCCATTCATGAACAAAAATTTCAGAATCTACAGTCAAGTTTCAAATAATTACTATTTGCCCCACAGCATTTTAAAATCTTTCCTTAGGGGGAAGTAGATTAAATGGCAGTCCCTCTGTTCCTCATGTTGTAAGCTGCCAAGAAAAACAAGAACAATCCTGACTAAAGGAGGTCCAGGACAACTGAGATGACACCAGGACAATTGCCCAACATTGTCCAGGGAACACATCTCATGATGGAGACTTCTTTGGACTGTTTCACATTTTATTTGTTCCAGTGTTTTGCCTGATTTATGTATATACACCCAAAATGTATCTGGTGCCTGAGGAGGTCAGAAGAGGGTATCAGCTCGCCCGGAATTGGAACCACTCTGTAGGTGCTGGGAACTGAATCTTGCCCTGCAGGAGCAGCATGTGTTAGTAACCATTGAGCCATCTCTCCAGCCCTGAAACCTGGTATTTTAAATCCTAGCATTCTAACTGCTTACAAATTCCATTTGGGTTAGGTTTCTCTCCTAGTAGTGACTCAAGATAGCAAGCTAATTTTCAAGTTAGGCATCTGTCAGACATTCTTGGCAAGATAAGTCTTGAGCAGACCAGGTTTTGATTGTAATTAAAAAAAAATTTTCTTTTGGATGTGTAGATGAAAACAAGAATCATGGAATTATACATGTGTGGATCTGTATATGTATTTATGCATATATATTTCACAGAAAAATGACACAGAGGATATGAATGACAGTAAGAAAGAGAATCAGTAGAGACTGGTATGAGCACACTACCCTTTCTGTCTTACAACCATCTGTGTTTGGCTCTTCCCCACTTTGAGTCAGGGTCTATTCTAGCCCTGGTTGGTCTTGAACTCAATACATATCCGAAGCTGATCCTGAGTTCCTGATTCTTCTGCCTCCACCTCCAAAGTGCTGGAATTATAGGCATGTGGCATCATTTAAAGACTGATTTGTTTATTTTATGGGTACCTGTGTGCCTGAGGGTATAGGTGGCTGAGAACTGAACCTATGTCCCTTGCAGGAGCAGCCAGTGCTATTAACAGTCCCAGCATTCTGAAATAGTTGTTTCAAGCCAATGTGTAGAAACTCAAATCTCTTTGGAATTTATGCAAATCCTACAGAGATTCATCTTTATTTATAGCTCTTCCATTTATAAAAAGAAGCATCCTATAGATGAAAGTGAAGTCCAGAGAGATGATGTTTATTGCAAAGGGCCTGCAGCTTGGAAGTGTTTTCAGTAAATGAATCATCAGGTCTCATTCTCACTCCCAGTTTCACTTTGTGCTCCTGTGCAAAGGATGGATACAGTCAAATCAGCTTTTGGGGAGTTGAGACTCAGACCATGGCAGTGAATGGTGAAGAGAGGTAGAAAGAACTAGTAAGGTCGAGTGAATGGGATAAGTAAGCTGTGGTAAGCCAAAGGCATTGGAGCATTTGTGTAGGAATGAGAAGGGCACACAAAATGGAAAGGACACTATAATGGGCAAGAATGCCAACAAAGTTTAGGACTTTGGGGGCTGGGAAGATGGCTCTGGTGGTCAAGTGCTTGCTGTACAAACACAAGGACCTAAACTCAGATCCCCAGGATTTGCATGACAACCAACCGAGCAAACAGCCAATGAACCAAGCAACTGAACAACTGACCAACTAACCAACCAACCAGCCGAACAACTGAGTAACCAACCAACCGACCAAATAACTAATCAGCCAAACAACTGAACAACTAAACCAACCAACCAACCAACCAACCAACCAACCAACCAACCATCCATCCAATTAACTAAATAGCCAAACAACTGAACAACCAACCAACCAACCAACTGAACTGACCAAATAACTAAACAGTCAAACAACTGAACAACTAAACCAACCAACCAACCAACCAAGAATGATAGCTCTCCCTTGTAATCCTAGTACTGGTAAGGAAGAGATAAAAGGATCCTTGGGGCTCTCTGGCCAGCCAATCTAGCATAATCAGCTAGGCCCAGGTTCTAATGAGAAACCTATCTCAGAAAACAAGGTGGGCATCTCTTGAAAAACAACACTCAAGGTTGTCTTAAGGCCTCCACAAGCATATCCACATACATACGGGACTGTAGAGATATTGTTTCCTTTTTAAGTTAAAGCATACAGACATTTATTTCCATGTGTCCGTGTGTGTGTCCGTGTGTGTGTCCGTGTGTGTGTGTGTGTGTGTGTGTGTGTCTGTGTGTGTGTCTGTGTGTCTGTGTATACCTATGCATGCCATGGGTGCATGTGCAGATCAGAGACAACTTTTGGGAGTCAGTGTTTCCTTTCTACCCAAGTAGGTCCCAGGGTTTGAACTCAGGTTGTCGTGCTCAGCTGAGCCATCTCTCCAGCTAAACTTGCTCAGTTATCAGCAAAACCAGTGTCAGCACTTTTGTCTGGGAGATGAAGAGATGAAGAGCTCATTATTCAGAAAGCAGCACTGGACCCAGGAGAGAAATGGAGGCTAAGAGAAACATCCATGAAAGGCAGCAAAAAGAAGTACACGCCCCCTGATGTAACTTTGGTTAGGACAGGAAAAGTGATCAAAAATCCAGAAAGGAAACAAAGGCATCGGCTTTATAAATGCAGCTGAGAAACTGAGGAAAACACGAGCCAAGACAGGACCTTCCTAGACCAGCAGTTACTAACATCGCCTGCACAGCGTCTATGAAATTCTGGTCCAGAATGTGTATTGCTGATTGCTGGATTGAGCTGTCTGGCCGTGAAGACCTCAGAGGACAGTTCCACAAGTCCTGCTTAGAAGGAGTGGGGGGGTCATATGGTATCTTAGAAGTGTTTCCCAGCTTCCAGACTCAGTGCATACATGTGAATTATTGATGTCTAATTTTAGATTTGCATATGTTGACAGGAAATAATGTACTCTCATTGCATATTCAGCATTTGCAAATCCCCTGCCTGAGATTACATTGCTGAGCCTCCTGCATCATCACATAAATGCTAGAATAAACACGCAGGCTTTACGCAAGTTCCCCGAGAGCCAGGGGACGTGACTGTGTCTCAGTCTAAGTCCATTAAACCTCTTCAACTGGTTGTTAAGCCTAGGGTTCATTTGAGAAAGCACTTTAGCTAATATCAACTCCTCTGATGGTAACACACTTGGTGAAAAAGGAAACTTTATAAAGTCATGCAAACTGTTAATATTATGGTTGCCTCTCTGTATCCATGGTTTTGAATCCTTAGATATAACCAATCACCAAAAATATCTGCATGTGGGTACACACCCATGTTCATGTATGTTGTGCTTGAGACAAGGTCTCTCACTGCTGCTAAGCAGGCTAGGCTGGCTGGCTAGGGACTCCCAGGGGTCCACATGACCTGCCTTCCCAATGCTGGGATTACAAGTGCATGCCATTGTGCTAAGCACTTTGGTCTTTTCAGACAGGGTTTCTCTGTTGTAACTCTGGCTGTCCTAGAACTCATTCTGTAGACCAGGCTGGCCTCAAACTCACAGAGATCTGCCTGCCTTTGCCTTCCGAGTGAGTGCTGGGATTAAAGGCGTGTGCCACCACCGTCCAGCATGCTAAGCACTTAAAAAAAGGTGGGCTCTAGGGATCAACTTAAGTTCTCATGCTTGTACCACAAGCACTTTACTGAGCTTCTTCTTGGTCCCCCCAAATATTTCTTCTAAAAACAGTGTGCATGTTTGAACATGCACAGGATTGCTTGTTACTGTTCCCTAAACAATACAATCTAACAAGTGCTAACACAGCTTTCATTATGGTCAGGTATTCTAAGCCATCTGCAGGTGATAGAAGACATGCACAGGTTAGCTGGCATGAAAACAACATGCTGTTTTATACAGGGACTCCAGTCCTTAAATTTGTACAGTCTGGAGTGGGGCAGGGAGGTAATCTCCTGCAGATGCCAATGGAGAAAGGAAATGCGATTCAGGAATTTCACAAATGAAGAGTTCCTGTAGACATATACATGTGCACATGCATGCATACCCTTGTGGACATAGGCATGAACACATGCACATGTAGACACATACACATCAGCCCCTATCTGTCTCCATTATCCCCACACAACCCCAGGATCCTCCTGTAAATGCACAAACTATGTTCAAAGAACGAATACAGGAATATATTCTTGTCTTTTTCCATTCTAGATGTGACACACTCAGGGAGGAGAGAACAAATAGCTAGCAGCTTTTAAATACATTGCCCATGTAAATGAGCAGTTGTTTGAGCTAAAGAAAATGCCAAAGGGCTACCACGTCTGGACCACAGGCAAGAAGAATCTGTTAGGTGGATGGTTTTATATAGGAACAAGACGTTCCTACTAAGAGACATCAGTGACTATCATAAACCCAGTAGGAACAGAGTTGGGGGTGGGGTGGGGGGCGCTGGCGGGGGAAGAGAAGGATGGTAGAACTTCATGTTTCATTCACGTTCTGCTTTGAAACAGGATTCAGAAAGAAAACCGTACCATTTGGCATTCATTATTTTGGTTCCTGCACATGGCTAATTATTTCTACAGCACTTGTGATCTTTTTAAAACAAACATGTTTTGTGCATATACACCCACTTTTTAAAAAAAAATATGCCTTTTATCCACCCTTCCTAGAGCCTTGAGGAAGTAGTTGATGGATTGTCTTAAGGGCAAGTCCTCTGGAAGTAAATGTGGTTTAGATGCTAAAAATGTAACTTGCCCCTAAAACTTGTATAAACAAATCAAAGGGAAAAAAATGGTGCAGCATTTGGAGTATAAACAAAATGTCTCTTAATTTCACTTGCATATCTTAAGAACTATTTGGTAATAAATCTTGGGTCCATAAATGTATACTGTCATCCATCTTCCTAAAGATCTATGCTCCCACAGTTTCTGTCGTACCCACAGTCCAGCTGACTGGTTTGAAAGTACCGCACCAATCACTATATTTGATTTTTTTTTTTTTTTTTTTTTGACAGCAACCTTGAGTGAGGGCTTCTGGCCTACTGGGTTTGTGTTGCTGGCGTCTCGGGCATTACTAGCTCTAATGTCTCACCTTTTTGAGGCTGTGCTATGAAGCACTGCATAATGATTTGGCACGTGGCTAACTCCTAACCCAGTGACCTAGGAGGTCCCAAAGGGCGCCTTATCAGAACTGCCTGGTCTGGAATATGAATAGCTTTAGTTTTCTTGGCTGGCTAGCCAAGATTGCACCGAGGAGTCTTACCATGCCAGGGGTCTTTGGTGGCTGGTTCCACTGCCAAAGCTAAACTCACCCCGAGGCAAAGTCTGCAACCAGAGAGACCCATTCCTGCCTGCCCTTCACGTTCCTTGGTCTGCAATGGAGGAGACACGGAGTACTTGTCTCTTCTCCTGGGAAGATGGGTTCAGATGCCCAGCATTGAGGAACCAGTTGCGAACACCCAGAATCTACTGTCCCTAAAGCAAACAGCTCATTCCAACTTTGGGGCAGAATTAAAGAGCTGTGTTTTCCATTTTAGAGCAGGAGATTACTGGGAAGTGATCGGATAGCAGGATGGCAGCTTGACAGCAGTCTTTACACACACAATCCCTCTCGTCCCCACACCCCTTCCACTTCTGGGACCACTGCCCCAGCATTACTGCACCCTCCATCCCATTATAAACTGCTCCTTCCACGGTGAGGCAAAGAAGACATATTACCATGGTTCTGGATGCTGGAGGCACCATGGAGATGCTGCTGCCAGCTCTGTAGATAGATGGGAGGTCATGTCGGGCCAAGCACACTTTTGCAGTCGATCAAGCAAAGCTAAATTTGCAGATCATTTTTCTGTCAGAGCATAATGTGAAAATCTCCCTCTTATTTGTGCTGCAGAAGGCTCTCTCCTCATATAGATTTAAGATCCAGTTTACATCCAAGGCTTAAATTACAATACGTAATGCGATATACTCAATGCAACTCTGCCACCTACGCATTGCTAAACCTTTGCTGACTCCTCTCTATGCATTACAGGCAAACAGCAGAAACATAAGTAGCTAATGTCTATGAAGCACGTACAGCCTCGTATTTTACACACACACACCTCATTTGTGTTAATTAGATTTTTGCAACTGCAACAACGTATCAGAGATCATCAGTCTAACATGAGAAAAGGTTTATGTCGACCTACACTTCCAGTTGTTCAGTAGCATCGTCCCAGTAAGCATTCTGGCTGATTGCCATTGTAGTACCTGTTCAAACCAGATGAACCAAGACACAGTTATCAGGCTAAACCCTTTCGACTTTAATTCCTTGCTTGCTAACCTTTCTGTCTACTTCATCCACCTCCTTCTCCATGGTTCTCTACTCCTAGAAGAGCTCCCTTGGAGAAATGGATGCTTATGAGATGTTGCTTGATGTTTACAGTTTTTAAAACCACAAGTAGAAAGACTTGGAAAACTGTTAAGACTATACTCTAGACAACAGCCAGGTCTGCCTCCACTCCAGCCCCAAGGTCTGGTACAGTGCCACATCCAAACCTGGGAGGTGTACACGAATATTTGTTCTACAAGCAAATTCCACAATGTGGTATCGTATCTTACAAGAACTGCTCAGTGCCTAGCATTTGCTGGCTGGGGCTTTCTGCCGCCTGCTCTATTGAAGGACACAAGAGATTGATTCAAGGTTCTGATAAGAGTAAACGGAGTGTGAGGTAGGACTTGGGCCTCAGTATAAATAAGTAGAAGCTGATGCTCTTTGGCACAAATAGATCTCTTTGGTCTGATCTAACCATAGGGGAAGGCAAAGTTTTCCTCCAAGCACTGATGGGCTCCCTCTGGGAGTTTTGAAGCTTCCACCTTCACCATTTACAACCAGCAGGTTTCCAATGTGTCCTCTCAAACGTTCTGTCCACTCTCGACTTGTTCACTGTGAGATGACTTGGGGTGTGATGGGTAAGGCTCAGGAGACATTTATGACAATTTGGTCACACCTAGGAGTAGAGCATGATGGATTTATATAGGTGGGCTTGCTGAGATGTCCACCTGACCCAGAGCAAGTGGGTGAATACTAGGCCATGATGCCAAGTGAAATCTTTGTTATGTGGCTATGAATACAATCCTGACCTGTGACTGCTGCTTGAATGGGAGCTCCTCAGGGCACCCACACTCAGCAGCTCTGGAAATGAGTGACGGGGAAGGGCAGGTGCTGGCTTTCCTCTTCTAATTGGAGGGCTCACGGTGTCTGGTTCCATAACTTTCTGTGCTCAAGTCCATGAAAGGTAGACCTGAAGGATGCTTGAAGGGCAATCCCCACGACAGAGTTCTTAATTTTATAGTTTATTTTGAAATAGGAGCTCACCATGTAACACGTCATAGCCTTGAACTAGAGATCCTCCTGCCTCAGCCTTCCGAGTCCTGGGATTATAGGCATGTGGCACCATATCCAGCCTGCCCTTCCATCTCTCTGTATCTGTCTTTGTCCAGGTCCCTATCTCTCCCTCTGTGGTGATAGGGATGGAGCCCAGCAAGGCAAGGGCTCTACACTGAGCTGCATCTCCAGACTTCTTATTACACTTCAGTTATGCTAAACATTAGCCTTTAGGAAATGAATAAAATCAAGGCTGGAATACCAGAATACCTCATCTATACCAATTAAGTCTCCAGGGCGAATTGTATAATTTGAGTGTGGGGCGCCATCTCTAAAGTGATTTCATGTTAAAATTATACTTTTTCTGGATGGAAAAATAGGGCATTGATAGAGGACATGGTGGCACATGTCTACAATCCCAGCTCTCAGGAGGCTGAGGCAGGAAGATTTTTGAGTTTCAGGCTAGACAGAGCTACATAAGAAGACATTGTCTTAAGAAAACAAATAGATAAAGCATGGGGATGTCGCCCAATGGTAGATCACTTGCCTAGCTAGGTACCTAGGCTATCTCAACAGAAAATAGACCTAAGGATAAATGCTGCACTGCCCATTAATGTAATTAATAAACATAATTAGATTTAACCCTAATTTACTGAACTAAAAATGACCCGCTCATTCTGATTATTCAACAAAGGTTTCCGTGTCAGGCTCAATGATTGCTTTGTGGGGATCTGAAGCAGAATGTGATCTGCTGGCCTAGCTCCTTTAGGTTCACACAGGTGGCAGGAACACACTTATCATTCTAGACGGGACGTGTTTTCTCTTGTCTCCCAGAAGGATCGGTGCTACATAGAAGCCCTAATATTATAGGAACATCTCAACAACATTTGGGGCTACCGTGACCCTTGGCCTTCATTAGAGCTGTCAGTGGAAGGAAATGATGGTGATGGGAAACTGAGAATTTCTTTTTGAAAGGAGACCTGGCTGTGTTGCCCAGGCTTACCTGAAATGCTGGAGTTTGAGCGATCTTCCTGGCTCAGCTTCTGGGGACCACCAGGTGGCCACACATATGGTGCTGGTTCACTTTTTAGTCAGTTTGTAACACAGAGAAGGGGTGTGTTCAGACTTGAAAACTGTTTAGAGTGTTTTAACTAAGACGATGGGAAACAGCCTGCAATGCCCTCATTTTCAGTAAGAACCTTTTCCTTCCCTTCTCAGCTAAGGGAAGCTGCTATTGTTCATTTACATAGAGCTATCTGTGACTACCACTACATATTAACCACACCTACCAATGTGCCCACCTGTGATGGATCTATTTAGAGATCCTCTATATGTTTTATCCCTGCATACTAATTGGCATTTCCTTTTCTGTTTACTTCTTTTATCTCCTGTGTTTCAACTTACTCTGACCTCATCTCAACTCAGGGATTGCATTTATATTTGTAGCTCGATCTTGGTCAGACCAACAGCAAAATTTAGAGAACCAATCTCAGACGTCTATGTTTTATTACCCAAAAGGTCTTCTGACAGATGGGAAAGGAACCCAGATGGCAAGCTATCTGGACATGGCTGCCTGCTAAAAGCGACAGCAATAATACCAGTTGTAATACCATCAGCGCCTTCCTGACCACTTGAACTCTTGGAGGTGAGCTGGATGCAGGTCGTTTCCTAGGAGACAGCATCGCTCTGCAAACACCATATTAATTCAGGACCCACCCTTCAGCTCAACCCTAATTTTGCTGGCCTATCCGTTGACCCCTTCGGTATAATGAGGAACAGACAAAGTTAAAATAGAACAAAACGGACTTGTAGATTTGGTCGGTTGCTCAAGAGTCTCAGAGACACTTAAAAATAAACGCATATGAAACAAAACAGATCCAAACCTTTCATTAGCCTATGCGTAATGTTCACAAGCATCCCATAGGACATGTTGGCTCATAACAGAGAAATCCTGGTTGTATTTAGCTACTAGGGCCTTAAAAAATGTACAAATATGTGATTCTTTTTTTCCTCTTTGTTATTCGAAACAATCTTATACAGAGCCCAAGTTAGAGTTTTGAAACATTTAGTGACTTTATGGGTTGTTCTGAGGATCTTATCTTCCTTGTCCATGTCTGTCTTAACAAAGCCCTGTGGCCTAGTACAAAAGGCTGTAGATGCTAGCCTTGGTGACCCCATGGAAGTTTAACAAGTACACATAACTTTGATGAAAACATACATGCCCTATCATACAACCGTAATGCAGGGGTAGGGGCTGTGTACACGGATCCAGTGGGGAGGAGGGAGAGGGCTAGCATCTAGAAACTGTGGGGTTACTAGATGAATGTTCCTCGTATTTTGCAGCCAAGACTGCTTCTCATGCACATAAAAAACCAACTTGAGAACTCTAATCTAGGCCTGAGAACACAATCGTGAGTTTAAACAAAAAAGTAGAAGTACGAGATGCTGAGGAGATGGGTCGATAGGTAAAGTGCTTGTCTTGGAAGCACAAGGACCTGATTTGATCCCCAGGATCCACATAAAACAAGAACCCAACCCAGGTATGGTGGTATGGTACACAATGGTAATCCCAACACCAGGGAAGCAAAGACAGATGGATCCCTATGGCTTGCTGGCCAGCCAGACTAGCCTACTTATTGAGCTCCAAGCTAGTGAGAGATGCTGTCTGAAACACACACACACACACACACACACACACACACACACACACACACACACGTGCTTGAGTACCGCAGAACACTGAAGGCTCCTGATTTGAACATATTCAGACTCAAATTGATGAGGCTACATTTTCCCAGAAATAAGGGATGAAGGCTTTTGGAGCTCAGAGTCTGGTTAATCCCCACACATCACACGATTCGCTCTAGCTACTCTTCTAAGTAGAAGCCTAGAGTTGTACCTGTTGCTGCAGACTGGGCAGGTTGAGATCCACTTATAGCTTATAGCTCAGTGTGCTGAGACTGAACTCTGACTGAAACAGTGAAAACTAAAGAAAAAATTGGAATGGTACCTCCGGTAAGGCTCTTTGGAAAGGGGGCTAGGTCCCTCTACCTTCTTTCTTTCTGGAATGCTAAGGTAAAAGCTAGAGAATAGTATTGTACATGAAAAACGTACAAATGAAGACCAAACAAAGGCAGGAACCAGGTCCCAGAAACTATGTAATTGCCGCCCCCTCCAGGCTTTGCCTTTCAGCCTCTTGCATGCGAGGGCAAAACAAATGTCTATTTTATTCCTCCTCCACCCAGGTGCAAGCCTGTGTAACCTCGGCATTTGGGAAATAGGAGGATCATAGGTTCAAGGTTCTTCTCAACAACACAGTAAATTGAAGGCCAGCCTGGGCTACCTGCGGAAAAGTAACAACCCTGATAGCTACCTTCTAACTCATGCTGGAGGGCATTGTAGCAAGGGAGAGAGAGCTACAGGGTCTCATGTAACCCAGGCTGGCCTTGGACTCCCTCTGTAGCCCCTCCATCCTTCCTAACCCTTCTTTCTGCAACATGGAACTGGATCAATGTTAACATGGAACCCCTAGATGTTACTGTCAGACCTTACAAGTCCCAACGGGCTTCATTTTTTACAGGTAAAGGTCCTAACGACTGAAGATCAACTTTGATAATGTCTCAATCTGGGAAGCAGTGTTAGCGAATTAATTATTCTTCCGCTTAATCTTCTTAGAGTAGGCGGTGGAGGCTCTCTCTAGTCAAGCCTTTCAATGTCTGCTCAATAAATGCGGTTTGGTATTTCTCGGCTGTGAATTTCAGAGCCCCCGAGGTCTTCCAATTGCCGCGTCTAATCCCAAGTCACACATCTTCAAGGAATAAGCCATTAGATAATAAAAAAAAAGGTAATGAATAGACTTGAGAAAATTTTCTTTCCCGTGAAGTTCATTAGCTTTCACGTGGCTTTGTGTGCAATCTTAGTACATAAATCTACGAAGCTCTATTAATTTGCACTGGTGTTTTAGGGAATGTTAAATAGAGTGTTTTGTTTTTTTTCTTTTTTCAGATTTGGACAGTGATTTGGTGTTGGGATGTCCAAAGGTGTCTTTACTCCAGTATGTGTGTGAGATGAGCACCCAACAATGGAGCCGTCAAACACACCCGAGATGCTTTATGAGTTCTCAGACACCCCAGAAGCCGATGGAAACGAGTAAACCAACAGATCACTTATTAAATCTAATTACTGGGGACACGTAAATTAGCTTTCTCTCCCTGGGGCCTCTCTGTCTTTGCTCCCACAAAGCACCCACAGCCATTCAGCAGTTGGAAGCTTTGCCCGCCTTTGCAATGTCAAGGTTGAAGTCTTAAATGTCCCCAAAGCTCACGTGTTAAAGGTTTTTCCTCTGAGCTCATAGCATGACTGGGAAATGTTAGAAGCTTTAAGGGGTAGATCCTAGTGGGAGGAAGTCAGGCCATTAGGGGCATGCCCTAGAAGGGGCTATTGGGACCCCAGTCCCTACTACTTCCTGGTTGCCACGTGGTGAGCAGGTTTTTCGTATCGCCTCACCCTGGGCCCAAAGCAATGGGGCTGAGTGGCCATGGGTTGATTTTCTTGAAGTACTTGCTCCTAGAGATACAAAGCTAATTTATTCACATAAAGATACCTATCTTGCCCTTTTTGTTTGCTCTGTTTAAGACATGGTTGCCTGTAGCCCAAGCTGGCCTTGAACTCCCTATGCTGATGGTAATCCTGAGCTCCAGATCCTCTTGCTTCCAGCTCCTGAGTGCTGGGGGATGGAACCCCGGGCATTGGGTACACTAGGTACTCTACTAACTTAGCTGTGTCCTCTGCTCACCAACCTTGTTTTCCTTATCCCCCCTCCCAGCTTTGCTTTTCATAATGATGACGACCGTGGAGGGGTGGCAGATGCATTCCACTCTCCCTCCAGGGTCTGTACCTTTACCCTCTGGGACAATTAAACCTAATGCACAATATAGGCTCCTTTCCCTCTTGCCGCTATGCCCCAGAAGTCTGAAAGACAAGCAATTTTTAAATAAAGGGTCTGTGATATGAACGAGCAGAGTGATAGTTTCATACCAGGCGATCAATTCTCCTTATTTGAGATAGTCCACGGACAGGATTGACTCTGAGCATCCGCATAAACCACTCCTTCCTCCTTGTTCCTGGTAAAGCATGTGTGCATATTTAAAGACACACAGAAGGGTCTTTAATACTCCCCCACCTCTTCCCAAGAACCTCTGAGAATCTCCACCATCTGTTTAAGTGCTAGCTTCTCTTTGAGACAAACTCCTCTGCTCTGCTCTCTGCTTCCCTCCAGTGGGACACCCTGACTTGAAACTGTCGGTCCTGAAAATGAGTTTTCTCAACTTCTACAAAGGATGCTGTGTCTCTGTGCTGGGAAACGCTAACAGAAGCCAAACGATCACCTGTTGTGACTGCAGCTATTGGTCATAACGCAAGATATGAAAGGGCTGGGGATGTAGGCTCAGCTGGTAAAGTTCTAGGCTAGAATACACAAAGCCCCGGGTTCTAACCTCAGTACCTCATAAACCTGGTATGGTTTATTACATGTCTGTAATCCAGTATTTGGGAAGTGGAGGCAAAAGGAGCAGAAGTTCAAGGTTATTCTCAGCTACACAGTGAGTTCAAGGCCAGCCTGGGCTACATGAGGGAAAACTAATACCTGCTAACTCCCCATGCTGGAGGCACTGTATCTTATAACATCCAAAAGAGGGAACTGCTGTCATTTCAGTGACACACTCCCAGGGGTTCAGACAGAGCCCAGAAGAGCCGTGACCTTGGCTTCTGGTAGAGTGGGCGGCTCTCTCCACTTGGAGCCCGGGATGTATTTCAGAACTGTGTCCTACTGTAGATTGGTCACTCAGAGATTTGAAGGTATGCTAGTGAACAAGAGGAACCATTAAGATTGTTTCCCCATTGGTTTCATACAGTCTCAAGGATGCAAAGAAGCAAAACACAGCAAAACCCCGAGTAATGAACCCCAATAAACGCAAGGAGAGCTGATGGTGAGAGAAGGCATGACTTTCTCCCCAGGGTCCAAGTTATCTGAAGAACTAATATTTTTAGAGCACAAGCAAAATTTTTTTTCTGTTGCTATAAAAAATAAAATATAGGGCTGGGAGAAGGCTCATTTAGTAAAGTTCTAGCCGAGCAAGCACAAGGACCTGTGTGTGATCCCCAGAATCCATGGCTGGCGGTGGAGGTGAGCACTTGCAATCCCAGGGCAGGGAGACAGTGACAGGTGAGTCTGGGGCTCCCTGGTCAGCCAGCCTCGATGGACTAGCAAGACCCAGTTCCCGGTGAGTGACTGTCCTGTGGATCGATGCCTGGAGGTTGACTCTGGCTTCCATATGCATCCAACACACATGCGTGCACACACACACAGACACACACATGCACATACACTCACATACACGCATACAGACACACACACATACACACACACATGCATGCACATGCACACACACACATATACACATACACACACATGCACAGAGACACACACACATAAACACACATACACACACACACAGACACACAGACACACACACTCACACATACACACCTCTGCTCATGCCACACAAAAATAAATTAAGGTATTTATATTTGGAAATATACTGCTCATAATCTCAGAATATATCTCTAGATTTTACATTTATACATAACTCAGATTTTTATTTAAATCTCACAAGCCTGATATAACCAGTACATATTTTATAATATCTCATGTATACATACATAGATATAAAATGAACCATATGAATCTGACATATAATATTTTTTCTTTTAACATTCACATATATTTATATAATTAAATATTGAAATTATTTTGAATGTGTAATTTTTATTTCTACTTTCTGCTAACACTGTATCATAATTTGATTGGTAAGACAGGATCAACTACATTTATTTTTATTTTTTTATTCTATGTGCGCGGTATACTTGTGTCTGTGTCTGTTGTGTACAGACGTGTAGAAGCGAGAGTTGACTTCAGAGGTCTTTCTGGATTGCTCTCAACCTTATTTGCTTACCTAATTTATTTGAGACAGAGTCTCTTACAGAACCTAGAGCTCGCTGACTTTTCTAGCTGCCTGGCCAATGAGCTTCAGAGATTCATTTGTCTCCCCGCCCTTTCCTCCACAGCCTGGGTGCTGGGATCACAGATGTATGTCATCATTTAACCTGGCTTTTACACATGGATGCTTGAGACCTCAACTGACATAGCTATATTTGCTGACTGAGCCAGCTCTCTAACTCTTAGCAAGAAAATCAGCCCAAAGATGAATAAAATAAAGCTGCAAAAAAAAGTTAAAAGTCAGTTTTAACTATCAAATGCAAAATAATGTTGACATAGAATAATAACGTTGACATGTAAATTAACAGAACTAAATCTTCTTGAGCTACCAAAACCTGATTGAACTAAGCAACTAAAAAAAAAAAATAAAGCAGGAGCCAAGCCCTTGGGGTGTGGTGGGGAGCAGACAGGATCCCCGGGGGCTGCGGGGCTGGGAGCTTACACTTAAATTAAGTGCCTCAGAAATTAGGGAAATGCAATGAATTCTAGCAGAGCCGGGCTCCCTTTGCTTTCGCAGCACCTAGAGAGAATGCTTTTTGCAAGGCAAATGAATGGTGTAGACCATACTCTAAGAATAGCATTTAATTTCCTTACAGGAAGGAACATCCTAATTGCTTTAAAAATACCCAACTGCACGCAAATATTTTTGTTAATTAAAGATGAGTATCTGTTCAAACACCTATAGGCGCTCCATAGGAGCTAACACATGACATCAAAAACAACGTAGCCACATTTCTTTTGTGCTTTTCTTTTCTTTTCTTTTTTTTTTTATGACAAGATCTCCTGTGGTCCTGGCTGGTCCTTGACCTTGAGCTTCCATCCTCGGACTGCTGCGATTACAGGTGTGTGTCACCCTATCAGGTTTTATGTACTTTTGGGGATGGAACCCAGGGCTTTGTGCATGCTTGGCAATTGGTCTACCAGTTGAGCTACACCCCGGCCCTTCCACGCTTTCCCATAACCAGACCAGGCTCTCTCCTGCATGTGAATGAGGACATACTATGTATCACAGAGAACATTCGGAATGTCAGAGGTGTACAAATCCCACCTCAACTGGCTGGGCTTATAATGAGCATGTGAGAGCTGGAGTCTAAAACATTAGCCTGCGCTTAAGGAATAGGAACCATTATTTGAACCAAGTTGGTAAGTATTTTAATTTAAATTAATCCCGTGTCTAAAGAGAAAGGAATTTGCTCATTTCTTTGAGGTCTTTCCTCTATGGAACCATGTGATCTTACAAAATGTCAGTAATATACCGACTAGCTGATGGAACCGAGAGCAAACGTGAAGAAGTAAGCCAGCTGTCTCTATAGAATATTGTTGATACATATTGTTCAAATCACTTCTCATTTATAAAAGCAGAAGGAATCGTCAGAAAACAGGAAGCAGAACAGCTCAATGAATTCTAAGTAGGAGTCTGCGCCCGGGAGGACAGGTTGTAACCAGTGTGGCTGGCAGGAATGAGCACATTCCGAAGACACACTTGTGCCCTCTGTGGCTAGCACAGGATTGAAACAATGGACCCCATGAAATTACAATGTCCCCAGGCACCTCCTGCAGGAGAGATGAAATGGCTGAAGTTGTGGAGGCAGCCAGAGGAGAAACTTGTCTTTCAGAGAAAGACTTGCAATGCATCAGATGACCTTGTAGGGGACACTGACCTTGACCTTGTAGGACAGTTTCGGGGCTGAGACTATGGTGGTCAGGGGACCATGTCAGGGTTGCTTGTTTAGTAATACTACCTCTAGGTTTCTATTTAAACTCAACTAACTTGTATGGTTAAAAGGCAGTGATTTGCTGTCAAATTAAAGACAAGTAGCCCTTTTGCTCTTTTCCACCCACGCTTCTTGGGGAAGGAATTGAGGATATCCCAGGAGCAGCGGGGTGGTCTTATCAGGCTACGGCATCACACCTGGATTAATCCCGACGATCCTTTCTACTTCTGTACCAACCTTGTGGCACCATTCCTATTGCTAATAGCAGATTGGCTATAGATTGACATATTCTATGGGTCTATAGAAAGTAGACATGCTAAATGAAGCACCCCCAGGATAAATCACATGATCGCACATGTATCGCCTTCTAAAAACATAGCAACCACCTCATAAACAAATTCTTAGCATCTGCTGTTATCTGTTTTGAATTGTTGTAGAAGCTTTCAGTTTAGGGACAGAAAAAGAAAAAAATTGCAGCGAAGCTGGTTGTGGAGGTTCAAGTCTGTAATCCCAACACTCAGGAGGCTATAGCGGGAACATCGCTTTGAGTTCAAGGCCAGCCTACAGAGTCAGACATTGGTAAGAAATGCTGTGGAGACAGTTTAGTTGGCAAAGTGTTTGTAATGCAAGCACAGGGACCCAAATTCAAGCCCCAGAACACATGTACAAAAGCCAAGCACGGTTGTTTATACTGTGGTCCCAGCACTGGGCAGGCAGAAAGAGACAGCCTAGCTTACTTGACAAATTTCCAGGCCAGTGAGGGATCCTGTCTCAAAAAACAAGGTGAATCTCTCCTGAGGACCAGCAGCCAAGGTTGGCCTCCTAGGCCTCCATATGCACCTGCACATGTAATTGAACATGCACACATGTTCAAGCACACCCTCCCCCCCTCAAAACACCTATAGCCAAAGAAAAAAAGAGGCCAGGTGGGGTGGCACTTGACTGTGATTCTAACACTTATGAGGCAGAGGCAGAAGGATCAACTTGAATTTGAGGCCAACCTGGGCTACATAATGAGTCAGGATAGTGAGGCCTGCAATGTGAAACCTTTCTCAAATAAATAAATCCCACCCACCCCCCCGAACACTCTCAAAAGAAAAAGTATACTGTCCTGCTTTAAAAGCTTAAAATCCAGTTTAAAAAAAAAAACAAAAAACAAAACACAAGCCACTGTCTCATAGATTTTAAAAAATGAAGGAACTAGACCACATTTAGTTAAGTGTAAAATTGTACAGTATGCTTAATTAGCAAGCTAGATGGTTTATTAGAAATAAAAGTAGCTTAATAACTTAAAAAAAACAAACTATAAAGCCATAGTTCAAGCCTGCTTAAACATCAAATCTGGTTTCCCACAACTGATTAACCTGAAAATGGTTTAGTATAACACTAATCCTTTAATTTAACAATCTATAAATGCCTTCCATAACAAGTTCCTCAGAGCCCCTTCTTAGATTCGTAACGGTAAGCCACATCTCCCACGCAATCCGGCATCGGTGTTAATGAGCACCTCTGGACCTTAACGAAAGAGCTCTGGTCCAAGTGAGCATCAATTAGAGAGGAAATGTCTCCGAAGGTGGAAGTGGCGTTGTTTCTGCCATGGCACTGCTGCCTTGTTCTATGGCACTGAATGGACACCTGTGGGGCCTGAGGGCTTTGCAGGCTAAGTGTGTACCCACAGGATCAGCAGCTCCCAGCCTTCTCTGACATGGCGCTGAGCTGGGGCCCAGGATGAAAGGGGGGAATGCCAGTGCTTAATTGTGATGGCAGTGCTATCAGAAGGGTAGGGGGGTTGCTAAGAGAAGAGAAATATCTCAGGGGGACACAGAATACCCAAGGGGCAGCCTGTGTGCTTTCTGGTATCTTTCCAAGGACAAGCATAGGATATAGGGGGTCAACTTGAGCCCCTGACAATGTCTAATTTTGCAGCAGAGCAAAAAAAGAATTGTCCTGACCTAGCTGCAGCAGCTGATCCCTGCTAACTTGTCTTCAGAACTCAGCTTGGGCTGACAGAGAAAAGACGCCCACTCACACACACATACACCCTGGGACTCTGAGAGGAGAGAATGAGAAAGGCGGCTGGATAGAGTCAATGCTTCCTGCCTCTCTCCAGTCAAACAGAGCCTAGCTGAGCTCAGGCCCCATCAGCACATGAAAGGGGGGTTGGGAGTGGGCACTGAGTCAGAAAGACTGTGCTATGGCTCTGCAGCATCAGTTACTTTTCTCATTGCTGAGACAAAATATCAGACAACAGAAACCCAAGGACAAATTTGTTGCAGTGCACACTTTGTGGGAATACCTTCCCTTATGGGCAACGGGAGAATACAGAAGAAAGGCGGTTGCTCTTGCAGTCAAGAAGTAGAGAGCAGGGCCTCAGACAGAGGGGCAATATGGGTCAGTTGGAGAGGTACTGTGCACGGGCCTGAAAAGTGAGTCCATCTCTGGGTCCCACAAGATGGCAGGAAAGAACCAACTCCTGAGAGTTTTCCTCTGGCCCCTCACACATGTGCCTTGATACTCATGCACCTGCACGTATAGATAGGGATATATATATATATATATATATATATATTATATACACACATATATATACACACATATATATGTGTATACACACACACACACCACACACACACCCCACAATAAATACATAAAATAAAACAAACAGAGATCAAATAACAAACCAGGCCAGGCTATAAAACTTCAAAGGCCTCCCCCCAAGGGCCAATTTCTAGAACCTTCCAAATTAGTGCCACAAGCCGAAGATCACATGTTCAAACACAGGAGCCTACATTTTACTCTAAACCACAACACCAAAGTAGACTTCACTGATGTCCATGACAAAGTCACCTTTTAAACAGGTGAGTCCCTGCCTCCCTCTTTTCCTCCCTCCCTCCACCCCCTTCCCTCTTCTCTGTTCCTTTTCCCGACCACAACCAGTCAAATGTTATATAATCACAGCCAGGGTGTGCTCAGTGCTTAAGAAATATCTTCAGGAGAAACATGTCTGAGGAAACAGCTGGCAACTGCCCCACAATGCCTGGATCACCCACGGATGCTAACGTACAACCCGAGTCCGCTAAGTGACCTTTGACACCTTGCCATGAAAATCAGGCCAATCCAAAGAATCCATCCCTCATTGTCTAGCCGTGACAATCATGCTAGTTTCCGGGGCTGTGAACTGAACTCGTAATGACATGTTGGAACAGGAGGAACTAATTTCATGTCATTTATAAACGGGAGCTGGGTTAATTCCACTGATGATAATACTACCTACTGCTCTCCTATACAACATCAGGTTCTCTCTTAGTCATCTGTATCTACCAAATTTGCTTTGAGAATCCAAATATTCTCAGCTATTTGTACTGGAAGAGATGCTCTAAGTGCAAGGCCCAGGGCCACTATCCTGCCTGTTGCCACAGAAAAGGGATAACTGAACATAGCCAGGAGGGAGGGCTCCTGATAATAATTGATTAGATGTTCAATTATCTACAGATGTTCCCCAGGGCTTTCCTTCAGAAACCTGCACCCCTTCCTGCCACCAACAGCCCCTGCTCTTGCGTCTCCCACCTCCGCAGCCCGGCCGCCTGCAGGAGAGCACACGGCACGCTAATAGCTCACTTATACTTAGATTTTCTGCATGGTTACATAAGCCCACAAAAGGGGAAAATGTAAATGATTCAAGAAGATATTCTTCATGGGGTTCTCGCAAAATCTCTAATATCTCAAGACTTAGGGAGAACCCTCCTGGCAAGATACAATCAATTTTCATGCTTCATTAGGAGGGAAGAAAAGTCTTTCCATAATGTTAACAGGAAATGGCTATGGGGCCAAAGAGAAGGAAATTACACTCTGCACTCCACCAGAGCCTGGGGTACTCTGGACTAAATTCTTTCTTTGTGCCTATAGCATATTTGGAATGAGAAGAAACACTCTCTTGGGGTCTGTAGGGGTTGCGCTAGGACCATTGTGTGCCCCCCCCCACAGAATTACACCTGGAAAACCTTGGTATCAGATTCATGGTTGGTTTGTTTGATTTTTCTTTTTCAATGATGTCGTTTAGCCCAGGCTGAGCTCAAACCTGTGATCCTCCTGCTTAGGCCCCCCCGAGTTGTTAAGATGACAAGCTGACAGCTGGGCGGTGGTGGCTCATGCCCTTAATCCCAGCACTCGGGAGGCAGAGGCAGGAGGATCTCTGAGTTCGAGGATGGCCTGGTCTGCAGAGTGAGTTCCGGGACAGCCAGAGTTACAACAGAGAAACCCTGTCTTGAAACAAACAAACAGGACAAAAGGACAAGCTGAACAGCCAAACCTATAGTAGGCTTTTTTAAAATTTATTTTTTATTAATTTTGCTGGCTTGTAGCTTAAAAAAAACAGTGACCACAAAAATAGGGCAATGCCTATGTCGCCGACATGGGTTGTGGAGAGGAAAAGACCAGAGACAGGCCATGCGAAAGGATATTGTGTCAGCTCCATAGTCACCTTTTAATTTAAAAAATTATCACATTTCAAAACAGTTTCTCTTTCTAAGAACTTAGAATACAAAAATAAGTGTCTTAAAACACATAATTTACATTTTCCTCCTGATGCTCGAATAGTTGACAAATTGTGAGCTCTCTTTAAAAAAAAAAAAAAAAAAACGTTGATACCCAATTTTATGTTTTGGTGTGTAAATAACCCCACGTTAGGACTGTTCAGTTTTAAACCCTTGTCATCGATAGGTACACACACCCGAGGAAGTTCATGTGTGAAAAGACCTGCTGCTATTTGTGAAAGATGAGTCACAAGTGTCAAAAAAAAAAAAAAAAATAGAAGGACCCCAGAATCTCAGTTTAGAAGTCCTCCGCGGAGCAGGGCTGGTAGTGTGTGCCTGTGATCTCAGCTCTCTGGAGGCGAAGGCACATGGAGCTCTACAAGGTCAGGGCCAGCCTGATCTACATAGCCAAGTTCCAGTCCAGCCAGAGCTACATAGCAAAACGCTGACTCAAAATAAATAAGGATTTTTAAGGGCAACAAAAAAAGACTCACTCATTCATTCAAACAGCAGCAGCCATCAATTTTCAGTATCCTCAAGAATTATTATATCACAAGATCCCTGCAGATTTAACGGGGGAAAAGAAGTCAAGACAAATCCTTTTGTTGCTGTGACTAAACACCGTGACCCAAGGCAGCTTATGGAAGGGAAAGTTTATTGTGGCTAAACGGTTCCAGAGGGATCAGAACTCACTCCAGCAGGGAAACATGACAGCAATGGCGGCAAGCCTACTGGGAAGACCAGGAAGCTGAGAGATTACACCTGGACAAGGCAGGGACAGTGAACTGGACGTGGTTTGAGGCTTTCCACTCTCAAAGCCCACCACCCCCAGTGAGACGTCCTTCAACAAGGTTACACCTCTTAAACCTCTTCAAACAGCGCCACCACCTGGGGACCAAGTGTTCAAACACTTGAGCCTATGGGGAACAGTTTTCACTTAAACCACCACACTGTAATTTACTGTTTTCATTTGTAGACAACACCTCATCATTCTCTCTGCCTGATGTATTCTAAATCCTACCTCCATTCCAGTTCTAGCCCCTCAAGGTTACAGCACTGGGAGGTAGTTAGGCCAGAGGCATGGGATCCGTTCTCAGAAAAAGGAGGCCCCATGGAGCTCTCTCACTCCTTCTACCACCTGAACAGAGTGAGATCTATGAACAAGGACTGGACTCATTAGGCACCAAACTTATTGCTGCCTTGATCTTAGACTTCCATGTGATATACATTTCTATTGGTTTTAAGCTTCCCAGTCTAGAATAGTTCATTATCCCAGCATGAACGGACTAAGGTGCCATCTAAAGCTAAAACTAAGAGATAGTAGTTTGAAACAATTCCACTGGATGGAACAAGGCATCCCCTGTAAGGTCTGGACAAGGGCTCTTGATGGATCATGTAACCACATTGCCAGTGTGGCTCCTGATGGTGATTCAGGTTATTGCTCTTCTTACTAGCAAAGGTTTTCCCTTCCTCCCTCTGTTCCCTTAGTCACTGAGTGTGTGCGCGCGTGCATGCACACACACACACACACACACACACACAGAATAAGTCACATACAATATAGCAGAATCTACAGGGGCAATGCTTAGCAGGCTGGAGCTGGTGGTTTCCAGAAGTCAGAGATGTCAACCGAACCATCACAATACACAGGTAGAGATCTAAGAGCAGAAATCTGAGGGCAGACCAAATTCCTGTGCATGTATATTTAGGATCTGGCAAAAAGAGAGGGCTGCTGTGGGGGATATTCTAGCACAGGGATGCCCAGAGCTGAGGGGACTCTGGAAAGGTGAGCAGGTACCAACAGCTGAAGGGAAGCATTCTGATCAACGGCGAGGAGTGTGTATAAAACAACGACAGGGTAAGAGCATGCAGGGTGTCCAGAGAACAGCAAGTGCCTTTCTGTGGCTTGAGCTCTTGTTGCAGTGCTAGAACAAAACAGTTATTGATTATAACACAACCCATATAGAACGTGACCAGAGATTTAGTTCCATTTTCTGAATGTGAACAACTTCTGTCTACTCTGAGATATGGAGAGTGATCACAGGTCCCTCTGGATTTCTCCAGCAGCTATAAGGCATGCTCTCTGATCTACCTACATACATGCTCCTTGCTCTTACATGCTAGAAACAGCTATTCAGGCTGCCCTCCTTCCCTCTGCCTAGCTAAGATGGCTTCATTCTCTAAAGATCAGACCAGGCTCCACAAGCCTCTGGGGAAAAGCTCCACAATCAAGGGCTTTCTCTGAAGGCACTCTTTTGTGCCCTGTCCTGGTGTACATTTCGGCTATCTCTCTCACTCTTTCTCTTTAAGCTGTCTTCCTACTGTTCTCCTGTTTGTAATTCTCTCTCACCTCAAGCTCCACCCACACCCCCTCCCTGTCTAATGGCTGTGAACTTCTCTCTCCTAGTGAAGTCTATTCTGAGGGGTAACTGTCCTCGTCTTCTTTTGCACCAGGCCTACCCATCTCTGTCTTTCTGTTGTCATTTACAACCACAATAATCAAAGCAGGTGGGTCTGGAAGGCTTCTACTTTCCATGAGCGGGTACTGGGTCAGTTATAGGATTTTCTTCCAACAAAGTCTAGACTAGGATGGGGCCCGTACTTCTCTGACTCCATTCAGGATATTACACAGGTGCGATTGATACCTAGTGAGCATCTGTGATATGCCCTGTGTGGATGAGGCACCAGAAACCAGGCAAGTCTCCTAGAACAGAAGCTGAGAGAAGGGGAGGGACCTTTAAATAATGCCTAGGGAATAGACTGTATTTTTTCACAAACTTTTAAAAAAAGATTTATTTTGAATGTATGTTTTGCCTGCATGTCTGTGTACACACCACATGTATGCCTGGTACCCTCAGAAGCCAGAAGAAAACATTGGATCCCCTGGAACTGGAGTTACAATGGGACTGAGAATTGAACCTCTACGTCTTCTGCAAGAACAAGTACTCTAAGCCATTAGGCCATTTCTCCAGCTCTTGCTCACAAGCTTTTGTACAATGTCTACTCTGGGCTGTGCAGAACAACAGGATCCTGTTTTCTTAATCCTTAACCATCACAATGCTGCAGGCATTTGGTCCCAGGCACTTGGAGGACTGGTTATCTATAATCTAATATTTCCATGGGCCTCTGTGTTTGGACTATTTAGGGAGCTCGTAAGGAACCGATACCCACGCGATGTTTTGGAGATGCTCCTCTATCTGAAAGTTCCAGGTCCACTTCACTTGTCAGACCCATTGTGGAGCTGGAGGAAGCGGCGGCTGAGCCACATGAGTGCTCTTAAGTGGGTGGAGAAGACTGTCTGGCTCATTGTCTTTCCTGCGTGCACACATTCAAATGTTCACAGGCTTGTGGGCCGTAAATAGCTCCTGGGGGAGTATGAGATTACATCACATCCTTTAAGGGCCCTGTTACCTGAAGTCTTCTCTCCAGATAGGTTGGAGGCTGAATGCACAGCTACTAGACACATACTTCCTGCCCCCCCTACCCTACACACACACACACACACACACACACACACACACACACACACACACACAGAAGAGTCACTTTGGGGGCACTATTCAGGCGCTCCTCCAAATGCATATGTAGACACACTGCCCGCTGATGCTGTAGGATGTGACCTTATTTGGAAATGGAGCAATTGCAGATCTAATCAGTTAAGATGAGGTTATGGTATAGAAGGGTATGCTCCTAATCCAACATGTCTGGCATCCTTATGCAAAGGAAGACTCTAGATACAGGTGCATGTCATGCAAATAGCATGGCATTCCGCTTCTAGAACGATGCTGCTACAAGTCTCCAGAAGCTAGGAGAGAAGACTGGGACACATCCTTCCCTAGCATCCTCAGAGGGAGCTTGGCCTTGCCGACGTGGTGATCTCCGACTCCTGGCTTCTAGAACAGTGAAGCAGTTTCTGCTGTTTAAGCCACTCATGTCGAGGTGTTTTGACATAGCAGCCCCGGCAATCTATTTTAGGAATATGATGTCACTTCCCTGTGAAGGGATGGCCTGGGAGGTAGTTATGATGCAAAGACAGCAATGGAACTTAAGCTCTCTCTTCATCTGCTGTGGCTGCTCACTTAAACTGCACAATTCCCACAGCAAGCTTAAAAAGGGAAAGAGCGTGCATGCTCCAGTGTCCTGTGACTACCCACCCCTCCTTCCAGAATGGACCAACCATATCAGTCTGTTCATTTGCATTCTCTGCTAGCTGACAGGCATCCCAGGAACACTCCCAACTTCCTGCTTATTGGGAAGCTGGACAGTCATGGAGCATGTCACCATATTGAGTCCTATTCCGAACGGAACACTGAGGTCAGTCTAAGGTTTCCAGGCATCCTATTGAACGTGCATAACGATCCTTTGATAGTGCAGGCTGAATGGTGAGATTCGAACCCTTTCAGAGAGCTGCATCTATATTTCTTCTAGCACGTCTGCCTTTTCTGGAATTCTCTATACATCCATGTCAACATTTCCAAACATACACTTCCTTTGATTTTGTATACATGAGCCCATGAACAAAACAACAATAGCAATGACACCAAGAAGTAATTGTGATGGAAAAGCTGAACACAGAGTTCTCTGGCCTTCTTTGGAGTGGTGAGACCACGAGACACGGCCTTGAGGGAACGGCACAAATGACATAGACTGCACCGTGTGACATCTGTTCTTTCCCATTCCCACTTTTTACTCTTAAGATGCTACCCAGTTGACGAGTAAGTTTCCAGTGTTCTGCCTGATCTATTCTAGAGGCATTGAATAGGTCTGAAAGACAGTTAGCTACCAGTGTGCAGAGACATGCAGAGACTAGCGTAAGAATCCTAGAGTTTCACTGGTGGGAATTTCAATCTGGCTCAGGGAAACCACACGGAGAAAGTCAAGGTCGGGTCCTCGAAGGTGACAGCCATATTGCATTTTGAAAAGCACGCAGGAACTGCTATATGAAACCAGGAAGAAAATAGCTCTCGAGAGAGGACGGAGATTATGTGAAGGCATGTGGAGTCACAGAAGGGGATGTACCGCATTTAAGGAAGTACAGATATGGTGTAAGGAGGGAAGGAAGTGGGTAAGTAGAGGCCCCCTCCGCCCAAGATGTCTCTTGAAGACCCTGGAGACTCTGCAGGGTTAAATAGGGCCATGTTTCTATTTAAAAGGTGGCTGGGTTCACAGGGAGGAGGAAGGACGGGAAGCCAGGAGCTTTGCTGGGATGTATTCAACTGCCATGAGACATGGCCCAGTGTAGGGCACTAAGGCTGGTAGAGAGGCAGGAGAGGGTTTCGCTGGTCACACTGGCTACAGAGTGGTTGAATGCAGGCTCAGGAGGGAGCAGGATGTGGCCGTCTGTCTTAGTTGGGAAACACACATAAGGGATGCTGCAGAAATACCAGGACCAAATTTCTCTCATCGCCTCTCATCTCTCCCCTTCCCTCTCCTGGTCTTTCTCCATTCCTTTCTTTTTTATCTGCACATGTTTGCATAGGGATGGGTGCATGTATGCGTGTGCGCCTTAAGGTCAATGTCAAGGTGTTTTCCTCAATTACTTCTCCACTTTGTTTCCTGAGGCACCTTCTCGTTGAACCTGCATTCAACTCCAGTGATTAGCCTGACTCTACCTCCCAGCAGGGGGATTATGGAGGTAAACCACGCTCACAACCTTTTAGCATGAGGGCTAGAGATCTGAACTCTACAAATACTTTGCTAGCTAAGCCATCTCCCCAGACCTAGGAAAGCTCCTCTCTAACTCAGTGCTTTTACTTCCCACTGTGCCCTCAGGACAGAGTTAAGAATCATATAGTTGAGACCGGAGCTATTCCGCTCTGCCTAGACCCTGTAGGGACCCGCTACATCCTAGCTGATGTGACAACAGAGATACACAAAAATAACTTTCCCCATCTGACAACATATCAACATTTCCCGATTCCAGGTCTGGCTCACCAGTCTACCGCTGCGAAGAGGAGAAATGGCTTGTAACTTATTCAAGGGATAAGATAAGTTCAAGCACTCTCCTGATAATGTGCTAATCTCAAACACATTTTCTGTCCTGATACAGGGCTGTGGGGCATCCATCTGATTAACACCACCAATCGCTCCGGCTCCTCTGGGTTAAGAGTCTCTGTACTTTTCCTCACCTTCGGGGTCATGGGTCTCCAGCAAGATAAAGAACTTCTAAGCAGTGAGACACATGTCCGGGGTTCTGAAAATCCAAGGGGGCAACCTTTACCCACAGCACACATTTCCAGGCACCAGAGCAGTGACCTCAAGTCTGACAGTCTTCAAAGAAGGCACAAATCTGTGCAAAGCTAATTGAGGGCGGGCTGCTCTTCCGGGTCCCATCAATCACTCGGCGTTGCCGTTCTGCCCCCACGGCGATGACAATGTGTCAGCTGCTCCCAACGCTATCTACACCGAGGTCTGCACACTGCACTTGCTGCTATTTGGAGATGGCTAGATAGTGGTGACAGCCCGTTAACCATGAAAAATGGGAGCTCGGGACCGGAGGGGGCTGAGAACACCCGAATGTACTTGTAAAGGCACAAGGCTGTTAGCACAGTTATGCTGAGAACTCCAACAGTTCCTTGCAGATCAGACTGAGCTGTGAATTCAGAACTTTTACATAAGAGGGAAAAGGACCGCTGGGGACTTGAATTGGTAGAGTGCTCGCCTAGCAGGCATGAAGCATTTGGGTTCAAACCCCAGAGCCACATAAACCTGGCAAGGTATCACGTTCCAGAGGTGGGGTCGGAGGATAAGGAGTTCAAGGTCATTCTTGGCCACATGGGATACATGAGACCCCATGATCAAAACAAAGAACAAGACAACTGTGCACAGCTGAGTGCCATCCCACCTGCCACACTATGAAAAGTAGCAGGTTTAACAAGACACTCACCGGACCAGATGGCACAGTTCTAGGTTCTTCTGTGTATTTAATTCTTTTGCCCACATTGAGCATCTAACCTGACTTATTGGACACTCTCTGTCAAATGTCTGAGGACTACCATTTACTGAACCCTCAGGTCATGTGTAGTGTATATCCAATGCAAGATTAGATTTTAACCACAAGAAGCCCAGTAAGAATTATTTTTGACGATTGGATGAGTATGCTCAGCCAGAGAGGAAAACAAGCATCTTGTCATACAAGTTCCCATTAGAGGAGTTAAGACTTGAACGGATCCTCTGACCTCAAGTCCATGGACATGATCAGTAAGCAATGACCTTGAAGATCCAGAAGGGTTGGACAGAGCCTCAGCCACTAGGAGAGCCTCATAAGCATAAGGGTCTTGGTAGGATGCTGCCTCCTGCAGGCCGGGGAAACATTCCTTCAGCAGGCACAATGCATGGCTCCCAAAATGTATGTGGCTACCCTTTTAGCCAGGATCTCTGAGAATATTTCTTTGCCTAGAGATACACAGAGGACTGAGGCGTTAGCTCAGTCAGTAAGGTGCTTGCCTTACAAGCATGAGTTTGGAACCCCAGAACCCAGTAAAAAGCCAGTCACGGTGACACACACTTTAAATTCTATCAGTGGCAGGAATGGTGAAGGATACGGGAAGGTCCCTGGAGTTTACTAGCCAATTAGCCCAGTTCACTTGGCCAAGATTCAGGCCAATGAGCAACCCTGTCTCAAATGAAAGGTGGAAAGGGGTATGAGATATGAAGCCAAGGTGGTCCGCCACAATTGTGTACCATGGGCTAATGCACATCTGCACACATACACACACATACACACACACACATATACACACACACACACAACTACAAACATACATATACACATACACACATACACATAAACACAAACATACACTCATATACACAAACGCCACACACAAACACACAAATATCACACAAACACCACACATACACACCAAACACACACATACACACACACACCACACATACACATATACCCATACACAAACACACACACATACACACAAACACACAACCCCCCCCCACACACACAATTAAATGCCTGCAAACAACTGAGACGTGACTGTTCTTTGACCAGCACTCTCTAAATGTCTACTTCCATACAGGTCTGTGAAGGCCATAGAGGAGTGTGCTTTGCAAATTATATACAGGGAGACTTGCTAGTTCAAAATAAAGATATTAAATCTGCTCTCTCTCTCTTTCTCTGTGTGTGTGTGTGTGTGTGTGTGTGTGTGTGTGTGTACATTAAAAAACTATTGGTTGTCATAGTTGGGAATTTCACAAGTGATTTTTGCTCAGCCTTTTATAGATCAGACCACAGAGCTGGCAGGACTTGACAGTAATCAGCAAAGCCGAGGCTCAGGCTGCGGGTTCTACTTAGTAGACTGCTTCATTCTATGCTTCTACTTAGGAGTTAAAACTTCTTTTTAAAATATTATTTGTGTGTGTGTGTGTCTGGCACACGAGAGTAGGTGCCCACAGAGGCCAAAAGGGGACATCTAATCCCCAAGAATTGGAGTGACAGGTTGTTGTGAGTTTCGTGACATGGGGGTTGGGAACCAAACTTAGGTATTCTGGAAGAACGGTGGGTGCTCTTTACTGTTGAACCATTCATCTCTCCAACCCCATGGGTTAAAATTTCAAACCCAAGATTGTCATCGGACAGCATCTGCATCTCTCTCATAGAGACTGTCACAGAGGCAAACGAAATGACGCTGCGTATTCCAGCGTCTCTGGGGGTCTGATTGGACTCAGTGTGTCCTCGTGGCTGCTGGGATTTTCTCTCCTTCCTTGGCACCTGGCCATTGTCCAGCCTGTTTACTAAACTACCGTACATCTTTCTCTTTTCCTGTCTAGATGACAGCAGTGCCCCTTAGCAAATATACAGATAAAACATAAACCAGCTCCGGCAGCATCTCATGGAAGAACCAGCTGTAAATGGAAGGCGTTGTGTGTCGCATTTATAGAGACTCGCTTCCCACTTCCATTTGACTTCCTTCTGTTTTGAGAGCCCTTAATTTTCTTGTCTCTACTATGCTGGTGAAATTCCCGCATGAATGAAGGGGAGGCAAGAGCAGTCTGGGTCTCTGAGCTTATCTGAAATCCTTTCCCAGCGGGAAAGACGCCTCAGATAACGAGCGAGCGTGTCACACACCTTCTGTTCGTTTTCCATCAGGAGAAATGACAAACCAAAGGGCCACGGGAAGAGGGTCAATGGGAAACATTAGCTGAACATTCTCGAGCCTGACGAATAACATGGGTATTGCGTTGGCTGTGTTTGAAATAAGTGAGACCAGCCGTGAGGCTCAGGGGTTGGTGGCGGGTTCATACTGCTGCAGCAAACTGTGCAAGCTGTTCCTTCCCCAAGCAAGTGTCACTTGCAAGTTACATGACTGGCACAGTCTCGGTGCATACACTCACCTGAAAACCCTCCCCTCCCCACCACACTCCAGAGAGACATCTCCACTATTCATTTGCCAAAGATAGATTTCCTTGCTACAAGGTATGCATACAGATTAACCTGCCAACTCTTCACAGATGGGGATGGTAATGTTCAAGGTGATGAAAAGTGTGTATGTGACGTCTGCCTGGCAGGGGCTTCCAGCTCTTCCATTAGCAGCTGGTCCCAATCTGCACTATCCACATCTGGCCTTCTCGAGTGCCCTGACCCAGCGCTGCAAGCTTGTTTCACTGTCCAAGGACTTTTGGCAATGGGAGGTCTTCACTCTGGACTCGGATGTTCTCATGGTTGTCCTCAGTATCTATTACTGATATTACAGGTCTCCTTCCTGACCAGTTTGTTACCCATCACGCTCTGCAGTTTAGACTTAGGGAGCTGAGACCTCTGTCTTTAGCTTCCTGTCTAGTGTAGTTTTCCTTTATTCCATTCTTGGTGCGTGTGTGTGTGTGTGTGTGTGTGTGTGTGTGTGTATGGGGGGGGGGAGAAAGAGAGAGAGGGAGGGAGGGAAGAGAGAGAAGATTAAGTAGGAAGAGAAGGAAAGGAGACAAAGACGAGGAGGGAGACAGTAGGGGGAGGAACAGGGAGGGAGGGGGGAAGACACTGACTTTTTCTTATGGACCGAGCTGCCTTTCAGATGGTGGGAAGTTAGGAAACCCCTAACTGCCTGTCTCTCTGACGCAGATGTGTCCAGGCCTTCTGCCTAGCTTGAACTCAGAGATGAAGAGCTCTGGGACCTGTCCTAGCTCCTTGAGCAATTTGACTATCTGCCTTCACGCATGCCTTCATCCATCATCTGCAACCGTGGAGGCTACTGGTCACCATTGAAAGGAAGTCAGGATCAAGGAAGGAGAGCGTATGCTCCTGTGCTCTCTCCCCTCTCGCACGTGTATGTACATGCATGCGCGCTCTCTCTCTCTCATTCATATACACACACACACACACACACACAACAACAGCAGCAGCAGCAGAGTATCATAAACTACACTAGGTAGGAAGCTATAGTTAGTTTGGTTTTTGAATGTCCCCAAAGACCCACACGTCGGACGCTCAGTCCCTGCACCAGGACTCTGTCGTGAGGCAGTAGAACCTTTCAGAGGCAGGACCTCGATGAAGGAAGTTATATTATTGGGGCATGCACTCGACAGTGGAATTGGGACTCCAGGTCTTTCCTGTCTATTAGCTCCCAACCACTTTGAGATGATAGAGTCTTCCACCATCATGCACTGTATTACTGCCTCGGGCCTAAAACAAGAGGGTCAGCTGGTTATGTACCATTATAAGCCCAAACAAACCTTTCCTTCTTTTACATTGATCGTCTCAGGTATTTTATTACAGCACCAGAAAACTGACGAGCAAAGAGGGGTAGGCTGTAGTTCTGACCTCTGTTCCACAGCTGCCTCCCAGAGACAACATGGTGCCACTGACAAATGTTCTGCCTCTCCCTTCCAAAGAAAGTTTGAGAGGAAAATAATCATTACAAAGGTCTCCTGAAAACAGGCAAACACTATGCAGATTGAAGCTATTATCATGACAGATTACAATTTTTCTTTAAAAGGAGATGCTGCTCTGTGAAGCTCATCAGATCCAAGGCTCCGTTCCAGTTGGACGCTGTGAATGTTGTCAGCTGTTCTTGGGTAAGGCCATGCAGCAGAATCGCCAGGAACCTTTTAGGAAATGCATATTCCCACATAGCCCCAAATTCCAATGGAATTTGTATGTTTTTGGGCTAGTGAATAGAAGAAAATGATATCTAAAAACCAACCAACCATCACCAACCAACCACATCCCCAGGGGATTCTGTTCAATTAGGTTTTGGAATTGCTCTCAAAAAAGAACATGTTTCCCCATGACAGAAGAATTCGAAGGGTAAGTATGGCCTGTGAGATTAGGATCTCTTTTGGCACAGCCTTTCAAACTCTATCAGAACCTTCTCTGGCAAGAGGAGAGGGTTTTCAGGAGCTTTGGAGGGCACTGGAAGGTTCGGGAAAATGAATGTGGCCTTGTGAGCCAGGCTTACTGCAGGCTTGGCAGGGGAGGTGTGGGGCTGGGATAGCAGAAGCCCTCACTCTTCCCAGGACCAGGGACTGCTCTGTAATGTCTCCAGTGAGTGGGCCTGGGAGCCAGAGAGATGGAGCTGGGAGCAGAAAACTCAAAAAACTCCAAAGGATTCCAAGGGAATTCTGCAAGAGTCCTGGGGTAGCAGTAGAAATGATACTAGCTAGGCAGCAATCACCAGTGATCCTGTCGCCTTCTTCTCAGATGGGTTATTCGTTGTTGGAGACATTTCAGTATGGCCAGCAGAGAAATGGTTGGCTACAGACAACCATGGCAGAACATGCTCTCTTCTGCTAAGGAGCCTGAAGCAGACCAGTCTTCCCCATTCTGTGGGCCCGGGTTCAAACCCAAACACTAAAGCTGATGAGCCTTCTTGCCCACCAGACTGAGCTTGGTAGCAGTTGTAAACTGAGAAACTTCTACTCCTAGTTTATTTCTAAAATTGGCCTAATTTTCCCTTCTCATTAGAACCCTGCATCTGGCATGGTATTAGTCATCATTTTAGACTTACTGGTTGAGTAGGCCATTTTTCAACCCCCTAGCTATAAAGTCACGTTAATGGCTTTCGTAGCGTGGTCCTTGTACCAGAGGCATGTGAGCTAACATGGAAACTGGCTATGAATTCAGATTCTTAGCACTCATTCTGGCCCTGATTAAGACACTTGGGCATGGAGCCCGATAATCTGCTTAACGGTCCCCTGGTGATGCTGATATGCTATGCTCTGATGTCCCATGGTGCTAGCATGACATTCTGATTTGATTTCTATTGCTGTGATAAACATTGTAACCAAAAGCAACTTGGTGAGCAAACGGTTTATCATATCTCACAGGTTAAAGTTCATCATTAGGGAAGCCAGAGCTCAAGGAAGAAACTCAGAGACAGGAACTGAAGCGGTGACTGGGAGGATTGTCACGTACTGGCTTGCTTGCTTGTTGTCTATAGACCTCAAACCACTTGCCCAGGGATGCCACTGCCTACAGTGGGTTGGGCCCCCACACCAACTGTCAATCAAAAAATTCCCCAAGTCATGATGTCCCATTATGCTAAGATGATGTCCCATGAAGTCACTCCTCAGGATCTTCGAGACCCTTCAAAATCTTACACATTTTATCTGAGCAAGTTCACAATCAATATCATTCTGCCTTTCTTTCTTGATGAAGACTATTTTCTTAAGATGACTTAAAGAACATTCATATAAAACAATGATTTATAAATAAAATGAGAGCATCATGGTATGCTGTTTCCTCTTTAAACAAGATGCCACAAATAATTTATCCATATTTATCCACAAATAATTCTACCTAACTCACAATCGATGATCAAAATGGGATTAAGACACTGCTAAAAGATGTACTACTTGATGAAGTGACCGGATTTTAAAATACGACTTTAAAAAAAAAAGAACAAAGTGTCATATATTTTCAATGTGGGATTCTAACAAGGTCCCATCCCCTTTCCTGTAATTCACGATCTGCTCTCCTCAATCAACTTTTACCCTCTGCTTGGCCCTAATATCCTGGGTTCGTAATTCTCTGTGGTCTTCAGCATTTCTTTGACTCCAGCCAATTCTAAAATAGCATTTTGTTTGGCTTTCAGACCTTTTGACAGTTTTGATTATAAAAGGTTGTCTGTAACTTGGTTTTGGTCTGGGTTCCTAAATAGGCTTCTGAAATTTCCTATTCCTGAAATGAGGCTGTCAGTCAGACACCAGACAGCTCACAGATCACTTGTGATTATGGAAGTGGCCACAGGCCACGTGCAGGTCCCTTTCCCAAGCATCTGAATCATGAATGGTCTACTCTGGCAATTCTTTGTTCCCTGTTTTCTCTTGGACCTTAAAGAAATAAAGAAATAAAGAAAGAAAGGAAGGAAGGAACGAAGGAAGGAAAATCCCTTTCTCTTAATATTTTATAGTCTTCTAATTACCAATAAAAGAGAATGTGTGATCCTATGAAACCCAGCTTTATCTACAGCTTTGTGATCTTCACAAAGATGAAACAAAGCTCCAGTAATTAGCTCCACAAACCGTTTTTTTTCAATAATCATTTTGTTAGCCAAAGCAATACAGGGGAGAATGTGAAAGCTCAAGTACACTGCTCATCCCAAATCCACAGAGTAAAAGTCCATTCAGGAATATGTTTCCCACGCTGGCTCTCAAGGGTGGGCCTGCACTTGCCGATCCGTGGAATGATCTTGTACTTTTATGGTGCCAAAGAGAAGCAGTGGCATACTGAAGGTAGTCTGTATTCGTCTGTGAGAACTAACTGTTACATTTACAATCTAAAGGGCAAGCACAACCATTACCAAAATCTAGACTATATAAATTTCTGACTAAATAGATTACATTATACCTTATCAGTTCCTGATAATTTTTACTCTACTGTGCAATTATGTATTCAGTTGAGATTAATGTGTATAGTGGTATACACACGTTAGTCATATATATATATATATATATATATATATATATATATATATATATATATATATATATTGGTGTGACACCTGTATATTTTCTCAAACCTGTATTAATGATGCCACAATAGCTGGTTGTGAGAGAAGTAACTTCAGAGAAAAATCAACCAATGATATGTATATATCACATAATTATATATATATATAATTTTATATGTATATAAAAATATTTTTTTTCTGCTGTCTCCAAGCCAATCACTAAACTTATATCAGCACACTGGAGGCATGTCATCTATTCTAGATGTTTCTCTAGGGAAGAATTATAAAGCCGGTCATCTTCCCGTGACTATAGCTCAGACACATCATTAAGCCGTGCGATCATGGCTACCGATTGATCTATGGCTGATTCACCCTCTCTACTATCTGCTACTGAAGTCAGTCTGGTTCAGAAACGCTGTGTGGAAAGACTGCTGACAAAAATACTATCTTTGAGGGGGAAAAAAATTACTTGGCACTTGTGCAAATCCTTCACCAGGCCCACAGAATGTGATGGATTACATCATTCAGCTCTGGAAACTGCTGTTGTGTTTCATTATTCTTGTTCAATAGATGAGGACCGGAAGGGGAGGTGCTCTGTCCAAGGCCACATGGCCAGGAAGCTGACCGGCCAGGATGAAATCTGAAGTCCAAGCCCAGTGTCCTTTAGCCACTGCCGCAGATCACTTCTTTATGTGATTTGTTTTTAAAGTGTTTATTTACTTATTTTGCTGTTGTTTCAAGAGCAACATCTGGGTTCATTTTGCTCTTCCCTATGGTCAGCAATGCAGCCAATTCTGATGTAGCCACCACTGGCAACCCAGCCGTCTCTGCTCCTTTGTGGCCACAGGCAGAAAGTCTCTCCATAAAGAAAGTTATGCACTTTGGATCTAAGATTTTCTATCCGAAAAGATAGAAATAACATGCAAGTTATTGAACGTAAGTTAGCAGCCATGGTGGAAAATGAAGACAGGTTCTTGACCCAAGTAGTCAAGTTAGGGTAGTTGGTCCTCTGCCTCTGTGCCTTCACCTCTACAGGTTGGTTCATCTCTAGATTCAACTGAGCCCGGATCCCTCGGGAGACCTACCCTGAACCTGGGCAGATTTTCTCCTAGTCATCATTTCCTAGCCCGTACAGTGTGACCACTATTTCCATAGCATTGTACTGACACAGACCAGCTAGAGACGGCTGGATGTGTGGGGTTCTAGGTAAATACTGTGCCATCTGTTTAAAGGACTCTGTCTTCATGGGTTTTAGTATCCATGAGGGGACATAGATACAACTCCTGTGAATACTGAAGAACAAACGTAGGAATGTGTGAGTTAGTATGCTTATGTGTATGTGTGTGTGTGTGTGTGTGTGTGTGTGTGTGTGACACATTCTCTATGAGGGGAAAGTAAGCCACACACACATATATAGGAACATGTATATAGATATACATATGTATACACATAAGCATTTTATTTTTTAAAATATATATACTCCCCATGGTAGGGGAAAACAAGCTATACACACATGAAGGAACATGTTGTATATGAACACAAACATATAAGCACACACACGTTTGTTTTCTTTTATACACATTGTTTCCATGAGGGGGGAATAAACTACACACCTGTAGGAGCATGTATCTTGTATTTGTGACTAGGTTGCTTTTTTTTCCCTCCTTGGAGTCACACACACACACACACACAAAGTAAAAAACCCTCATGGCTTTTTATCAGAGAGATACATAGACATCTTTATCCCTGAAGTGTGACTACGACAGCTTATGACTTCAGTTCAAGAAGAATGCAGAGAATGTTCGGCTGGGCACATGCTTTTCCAGTACAAACACAGAGCTGCTCGTGACCTGTAGCACTTGGAGGCATCTTTTCGGGTGGTGCATTTTTGTTGGAGCGCAGGACCAAAGTCTCTTTAGACGTTGGTTTTCTTTGGCTTGAGAAGGTCCCGCTGATTGAGTGATACCAGCCTTTGGGTTCTGTGGCGGGTGGGGGGGGTTCAATTAGGAGGGCAAGCTGAGTGCTAGAACACAAGATTCGAGTCAGCCCCAAGACCTCAGCCAGGGTTAGGCCTGTGAGATGTTTTCTCAATATGCTAAGCAGAAATAACTGTAACCAGCGACAGAAAAGAAAAGATGGCCATCTGTCCTCTGGTCAGGATTGCTGAGACTTATTTTGCGGCTGACCTCATAGTTGGAAAGGTTTCTTGGAGACCCTGGAAGGAAAGTTAACCACGGCAATGAAGAGCTACAGAGGGACTCTTAGAAGTCTCTAGTGGCTATCCAATACTGCTATCTTCAGATGAAAGGATGGAGCTTTTATTTGACCTTGGAATTCTGGCGGGTGTGTGGCAACGTTTAAAGCAATGTTAGGTTACTTGAACAACATGTTCTTGGGAAGAATGTTCCCTGATGTTCTATTAAAATTTTACGTTAATGGGGTCTGATTCCTAGTCTCCATGGGGACCCCTGAAAGTAATCATGCTGTCAAATTAAAAGCAAAGCAAATAGTTTCTCTGCATCCTAAAGACAGAACCGACGCTGGGGTGTATTTCACAAACACGCGGGTCACCATGTCTGCCCCATGGATCAGAAGACACGAGGTAGAGCTGGTGGCAGAGTCACTTCAGTCCCTGATCAACTGTGTGGTTCACATCCAGGGGAGGTTTTGTTCTTTAAGGGAAATTTGGCCAGACTTCAGTTTTGATTATTACATCTGCAATAGGTTACCGTTAGCTAGTGGATGGGTAAATATGCCTCTTCCTCTCCATCTCTCTCTTTACCTTCAACAAAGAAGTATCGGTCCCAAATGTCAACAGTACTGCTGCTGAGATTTCCTGCTCTAAAGGGAGGCAGAAATCACCTGATCCAGCCAGTCTTTCCAGTGCCATGCTAACTGGAGGCCAGGACTCCTTGATGACAGCCTCACAAGAGTCTCCTTTGCTACAGCCTACACACCTGCTTCATAACTGTCTACCAATCACTTTGCCAGGAACTTGGTGAGTGATTGCCAACCTCAGGCCCTGTGCAGATGGGTAAACAAGAACCACATCTCCTACAGACACCAAGTGACCCCAAACAGATTCAGCTATCCTTCTGTCTGTCCACTTGTCCTCCTTGGGTCTATCAGTCTCTTTCCTGCTGTGTTCTCACTGTGCAGAGTTGGTACAAAGCATTTGTCTTTGCCTACCCACCATTCCCCAGAACACTTCTCCTCAAGCCAGGTTTAATCCTGACTCACTTCAGAAAACATGGCCTTGCTTCCTGTCCTCTCGGGTGTGGTTGGCCCCATGGTTATCTTCTCTATGTGCATTCACAAATCCCTTCTTTCCTGGCATACATGGCCATGCCTGGACCATGCAGCCACTTGCTCTGTTTTTTGTTTTGTGTGTGTGTGTGTGTGTGTGTGTGTGTGTGTGTGTGTGTATTTTTAATGTAATTTCCAAGCCACTGCCTGGCTTCACAGATGTTCTGGGTAGGTAGCATGCCTCTAAGACCTCTCGACTGTGGGATTTCTCAGTGACTACGCATTACAAGGTTGTTAGCCTTTTGCCAAGATCCCAAGAAAGACTTGGAAAGTGTCACTGGAACTCTTTGTTCCTCTTTCCAATGTGGCCACATTGAATAAATCTGCTTTTCTCCATTGATTGTGCCTTTAATTGGCCTAATGAGCATGGACGGCTGAGCCTAGCTTGTCAGGGCTGCCAGGGCCCAAGCTCTGACTCTGACCATTGTGGTAACGCATGCAGATGGACATTTTATACAAGGACTTCCGGGCCATTTAACTTTTCCTGCAACCACTTTTCTTCTCACTTCAGGACACTCATTCATTCTTCCAACATTAGTGGACTGCCTCTTTTATACCTGATTCTGTGCTAAAGATTTTTAAAAGAATGTATTTCCTTGTTCTCAAAGTGCTTAGCATCTGGAAAAGTGAAAGTTTTTATTTTGGCACTGGAAGAAGCTCCACAGAGACCAGCATCCAGTCCCACAGGGCAGAGAAAGTCCATTCCCCCACCCCTCATTTTTGTTGGCTGACCACTCTAACCCAATAGAACTCACACATGCAGGTCTGAGAACTGAGACTGATCCCTAGACACAAAGGAAGACAAAAACATCCTAAGTCTCTCATACTTTTACCTGCACGTTGCTCATTCCAAGGTTATATTAGTCTCACTTTGGCATGGTAAAATATCCATTCTTTTCCCCCCAAATACTGAGAAAGTTATAGTAAAGAAAACTGGCATGCACCTGTCAATTCTCACTAGGATTTTTGTTTGTTCTGAGGGAGGGTCTCACACTAAAGCCAACAGTAGCCTAGAATCATGCAGGTGAGTTGGCCTTGAGTCTGCGGCAATCCTCCTGCTCCAGCCTCTCAAACGCTGAGATTACGGGCTTGTGCTACACTACACCTAGCGGTCCTCATTAGTTTTCTAAAAAGTCATTCTTGAACTCCAGTGTGGCAATGTTGGCTACGTAAGAGGTCCAGGTTTGGCCATCTTCCTGCACCTGACACAATGAGAAAACCTCCCCTGAGGACTCTGCTCCTGGGTTTATCTTTCTACCTATTTTTCTAGTTCAGTTGGCTCCATACTGAGAGCAAGTATTGGAGGCTAAGCTGTGGCAAGGCTAGCAGAGGAGGCTGAAGTTGGTGAAGGCTTGAGTCAGGAGGGCCAGGAAGCTGCTGCAACTCAATTTCTGTTCCCTAGTCTTTGTCCTCTGACAAGAGCCTCTATAGACCCTCCTGGCTCACTGGCCACTGATCCCATATTTCCCCTCTCTCTCCTCCTCCGCAAATGTGAAGCCTTGGCTCTCACTCGGTTGCCTGTCTCCAAAGCCCTGAGACATTAAAACCCAAATCCAGCAGCTTGCTCTCCAAGACCTTGTCATCTCCTATAAATCTTACACCGCGAAGCAGCAGGTTACTTGTTGAAACAGTGCACGATACAGAATAACTACACTTAAAGAGAAGTCACACAAGCAAAGCGATCACTTAGAAACGTCTTCGAAATCAAGAGGCTCAACAACTGTGCTTGCACTTTCTTCGCTGGATGGGTAACTTCATTCTAGAAATCTGACTTTCAAACTAGACTCCAATGTTGAAGATAGTCCTCTCGTCCCCAGGTGCTGCTTAGAAAGGTGTGGAAGAGAGAAAGCCATTTTGTGACCAGAAAGAAAATTGCTAGATGAAAGAAACTCTTAAGTCACGCATGTTGCTTCTTAGCTCTCTCCCTCTACTGTCTCTGGCAAGATCTCAGAAAGCCTAAATCTTGGGTACCACAAGGGTGTGAAAATAACTCAGCCATCAAGAAATACACCGGTTGCTGCGCACAAAGCTTACTTCGTTAACAGTGAACTTTCTAGTGCAGGCACAAGGATCCTTCTTTCAGTAGCCATGTGCAACATGTCGTTCTTTTGAAGGTTATTCTCTCTTTCCCCATGGCTGGTGACATTGCTGAATGAACTCTGCTAAGAGTTTAACACGTGACATACCCACGCTCATCACCAGCTAGGCTGCCTCTAGGACGTAACGCTGGCATTGTCCAAAGTCCTAAGAAGAAGAAACAGAATCTCTGGGAGCTTGGGTGGGGGGGGGTGGTAGTGTCTTCTATACACATTAGTGGCTACCCCTTTTCCTTCTCATTCAATCTTTGATGGAACTTCATGACCCACAGACAGTGGTATAGTTATATGGTTGTTTTCTAAGACATTTAATAAGAGACTTATTGTAAATTTCTGGTGAACAACACACACAGTCCAGAGAGCAAGGCATATGACAGAGAGTGCATCGAACACCACTTATGAGGTCAGAATCAGACCTTCAGCACACCAAGGCTTGTCTGGAACAAGTGGGGCAGCCGTCCCTCCTTTCGAGTGAGAATCACAGCTCCCACTGACTATCTGCAGGGGCAGGAGAGGTCTGCTGTCCCAGCCCCCTCGTGCTGAGCCCAGAGCCCTCGCTGCACAGAGGCAGGATGGGAAGATGAGGACAATTATGGGGACACAGGAGAGAAAGGAAGCCCTAGAGTCTGGCTGGAGTCTCTCACCAGCTGAGAGTTAAGAATTGCAACACAATGAACATTTACTGTGAAGACTGCATGCTGGACAATGTTCTTTTTACATGGAGATATTTCTTCAACCCTTGTGATCTATTATTTTTGTCAGCTTGTTATGCCTACCTACTACACCAGAACAAACCCTAAGATACCATTTAAAGATAGAAAAGAAAAGAAAGCGTAAAATAGAAAAGCTCCTTAAAATTTCTTCTCAGGAGCTAGGGATGTAGTTCAGTTGGCTGAGTTCTTGACTGGCATGTAAGAGACCCTTACTTGGGTCCCCTGCATCGTAGAAACTGGACATGATAGCATACAGCTATAATCCCAGCTCCTGGGTAAGTTTAAGGCGATTCTTGGCTACACAGTGAGTTTAAGGCCAGCCTGGGAGTCACAAGACTCTGTCTCAGAAAACAGGCGACACCATCCTGTACACTAAGTATTAAGATACCTGAGTGCAATGTTCTTTTGAGAAGACCATGCCCACACTAGGCAGTGTACCCCCTTCCCCCACCATGCACCCCTCTCCATGCACCATGTTGAACCTATGTTAAAAATCACTTCTGAATCCACTCTAGCTCTGTTTCATACTGACCTGTCCTGAAATGTTTCCATGGCATAGTTAAGAATCTGGGTTTCATGCACATGCAGGTCCCTGAAAGAACCACAGGGGGTGATGTGGAGCTGCATCTGTCCCTGCCCTGTCTCCAGCTTCTCCAGTGGCTGACATCATCATTGAGAACACTGGATGAGACCTCAGGGGTCCAAGGCTGAATGAAATCAGGTATGGGAGTCATCTTTGTGCCCCACCAGACATTGGCTTCTCTATAGAAGTTTCACAATCTTCAATAATATTTCTCTGGTCATTCAAGATCATCTGGAAGATGATTTGAGTCCAATCTGAATCGAAATATGGATATTTAGAATTGAAAAAAATGAACAAAGTCAACTGTTAAAAATAATGCTTTGAGTTTGAACATCTATGGACCATACACATGAATCCCCTGGCATCGAAAGATGCTGGGACACTCCCATCCCAGAAATCAGACTTCACAGGTGCTCAGATTCTTAACAGAGATGGTATGGTGCTTATATATGACCTGTACAACCCGCCCCCCATAATTATAGTCGCCTCTAGATTACTTAGAACACTTAATACAGTGTGAATTTTATGAAAATAGTTGTTATATTAGTTACAGAATAACAAGAAAAATAGTCTACACATGCTCAGTGCAAATGCAAGTTTTGAAAAAAAATTTCTAACAGTAGCTGGTTAAATTTCTAGATGTAGGATCTGCAGATACGAGGGCATGGAGGGTCCACTATATACCCACATCTACCTGTTTGCATAGGTGTACATATCTAAGCATATGTATTATACATACACCTACACATGTGCATACACAGGCACACATATATACCACAAATACTGAGACACTATCGTGAACCAGACTTCTGTTGGAGTTCTTCGCTAGCAGAGTAACTTAGACTTTGGGTATGCATGGTTACCCTAATACCAGGAACAAAAACATAGAAGACCTTCGATGCTGCCTTGTATAACAGCTGGCCAGAAGCTGCCTGGCTTCTACCAATGTCTGAGCAGACAGCTGTCAATCTCTTCAAGGTCAACATCTATCTATCTATCTATCATCTTTTTTTCAAATAGAGTCTTACTGTGTAGACCAGGCTGGCCTCCAACTCAAGAGATCCACCTTCTTCTGCCTCTCTGGTCCTATGATTAAAGGCATGCAACTACCACACCCCACTATTTATTTATATTTTTGAGACAGAGTCTCAAGTAGCCAAGGTTGGCCTTGAATTCTTGACCTTCCTGCATCCACCTCCTTAGTGCTTGGGTTACAAGTCTGTGCCAATGCTAAGCAACTACCATACCTCAATCATTGCACTGCCCCTCCTCAGTCTCACACTCATCATTTATTCCTCCCTTTCCATTCCACAAATCCTCGTCCTAAAGCAAGGACCAACAACAGGAAGTGGGGGGATGGCGCTCTCTGGGTCATGGAGATGTGGGTGATGTTTCTGGGTTTCACTCACAGTTCTGGAAGCAAAGGTAATGAAAGTACAACACTCCCTGCCATCTTTATAGGGAATGCTTGTGATTTTTCTTTTCCCTTTAAACGTAAAATAAATATGACAACACAGAGACACTGGAGGGAGCTCTAAACACCTAGCAATAGAAACAGTGCTGAAAATATGTAGTCAAAAACCAAATACAGAGGTTACTGCTTTGGGGGATGATGGGAAGGGCAGTATCTTTTATTGGCCAGCTTGGATTCTAAGCAGCAGAGTTGACGGGGTCTGGGTGAGTGCTGCTCGCAGGTTGGCAGTGGTGGGGGCAAAGAAGACATCCTTAACTCGGGGCTCCTTAGGCCCCAAAGGAAACTCATTATTCTGGACTCTCACGCGACCTTTTCAAAATAGAACCTGGAACACTTTGCTTTGGAGAGCTGTTAGAGTTCTCTCACGCAGGAGGATCCCAGGGATGAGTAAAGAAACAAGCACAGAATCAGGACAAGTGAACCTCCTTCAACCTGGGCACATCTGGCTCTTCCACGTCACACTAAAAGGTGCTTTGCCCTTAGGCAAGGATCTGCTGTTAATCCCATCCTTCCTCTCCCAAGCGTGCCCAGTCACAACTGTCACAGAGATCCCTAAGTAGGCACAGAAAGCTCTGCATGAGGAGACCCTGTGACATGATGGGTCAGGGGATGATGCTTTGACATTCTTGGGGACTGTCATGCTCAGTTTCCTGCTTCACTTTCAAGGATAGGTTCATTGGCACAGGACAGGGCCCCAGTCTTCTCCCTTCATGTTGGCAAACGGCCTGCTCTATTCAAGCTGGGTCCCAGCCAAGCTCTCACACGGGCAGGCCGTTTTCCGCACAGCTTCCATGCCAGGCCAGTTCTCCTCTCTGCAGTAGGGCTCTGGCACTGGAAAGTATTACGGTTTGAGTGTTGTCTCTCTGCTTCTGTTCTACTCAGATAGGAGGAGGTGAGATGTCTCTGTTCCACAGCACCCCTACTGTGGAGCCCCCACCACCATGTCCACCGCCCCCCCCCCCAGTGGACTGAACTCCCTTACGCTGTGAGTCAGAATAAACTCTTCCTCCTTTAAGCTGCATCACGACAGATATTCGGACACAGTGATAAGAAAAGTGATGAATACATGACAAAACGTTTCATTTTCCAGCCTATTAGCTTCAGTTCCACTCAGTAACTTCCTTGAAGATCGCTATGCTATCGTGCACCTGATGATAGCAATGACCTGTGCTACAATGCAAAACTTCCTCTGGGAGTTGTAACAGAGGCAGACTGGTAATACAGGAACCATCTACCGCGAGACAGTCTCTTTCGCTATTCACCCTGTCTTCGTCAGGCTAGCTGGTCCATGGATTTGCAGAGTCTCCCATCTCTGCCCTTCATTTCCCTATGGGACTACTGGGATTATAGATGGTTATGTATGCTACTGTATTCTGCTCTTAAATGGGTTCTAGGGATCTAAAATTCAGGCTGCCAGGCTTGCGTGGCAAGTGTTTTATCCACTGGTGGTCTACTCTTCTTATGGACAGCTTGCAGTGTAAATGTTTGGTCTGGGCTGATATTCAAGACTGCCACACGCAAAATATGGTTAATGTCCTTCACAGAGCTCATAAAACTTGTGCACGAATAAAGACATTAAATACAATGAGAAATAAGAAAAGTCAGAACATAGGGCTAAGTGTTGGAACTGGAGGTATGTGTCTTGCAGAGGAAGTATCTTCTCTGTCCTACACTGCTTCACAGGGGGGACTGTATCAGCTGTCTCCTAGGGACCAGCTAGCTATGCCTGCTTTGTGCTCACTGTGGTGGCAAGATCATTATTGTATTTGTGGTTTGTTTTCTTTTGCTTTCACCGTAGAGTCACTGGTGTTCAAAGTGGGACCTGAAACCCACCACCTTGTCTTTGCATCCCTTGCTGTCTCTCTCTCTTTTCTCTAACTTGTCTTCATTAAAGTATCAGAGGTTGAAAGTGGGGACATTTGAAGGAACAAGGAACTAAACAGAATTCCCTGAATTCCTTTGCTCCCCAAATTAATCCTACAAGAAACCCAAGTTATATTATGATTCAAGAAGCCAAAAGAAGCCTCTAATATCGCCTATTTTGACTTACTCAGTCAACTAATCAGTCACTCAAGATAATGTGAAGGTTGATAATCTCTCTCTCTCTCTCTCTGTCTCTTTCTCTGTGTGCGCGCAACATGTGCATGCAGGAACGTGTGTGTATGTGTGCACGCGCATGTGCATGCAGGGACCCACAGTGGCCAGAAGAGGACCCAGAACTAGAGTTACAGTTTTGAGCTGCTGTGTGAGTGCTCACTGGGGTCCTTCGCAAGGACAGTAAGCCCCTTGAGCCACGCACAGGTCTTGAAGGTATCACTAGACAACCGCTTCCATAAACACTGGCAACCTGGACACAGAAGTGAAGTTCATAGCAGAAGGGAAAGATCACTTATGATGAAGCCACATCGCTGGACTCTTGCCTTAATTTTAATAGTATGTTATGCTTTCCCCAAAGACTTAACTTCAAATCCACAAAATTGACATATTATTTGAATTAAAAAAAAAAATCCAGGTATGGTGGGACTACTAATATCAACACTCGGGAAACTGAGGCTGAAGGATTATGAGTGTCAGGCCAGTCTGGACTAGATAGCAAGACCCTGCCCTCAAAAACAAACAAACCAAAATGATAACAAAAAATTAAGTGTTGCCTTGCACAGCTACACTTGCATGATTAAAATAATATGGGCGCTATGAATACATGGGAGCCTGTTGTATAAAACAAGGTCCAGGCAAATGGAGATGGTGGCCACTCGTTTTGCAGCAGCCCACGGAGCTTATGAGGGATGGCTGCCTCGGAATACGCTTATCCTAAAGAATGCCATGACACGGACCCTTCACCATCACTAGGCAGGCTGTAGTAGTTTCATGGGGTCACTCTCTTACCTTCTCCTGGTCACTGTCTCCTGAAATGTCATCATGAGGTACTTGACTATGCTATCAAAATCCGGGACAGGTGCTTTTTTGCTGTTAGATTTTGTTAGACTTGAGGACTGAGATACACAGCTCAAGAAACCAGACACGCTAGGTCTCACCTGTTGTCGGTCTGGGTGGCCTGTGAGGAAAATGTGTTCCTACTGCTACAGAGACTCATGGGATGAACTTCCTGGGGAAAGGAATAGCCCATCACAGGAAACTAGAGCTGAGGCTGCCACACATAGTACCTGATAGTCAGAAGCTCTCCAGTCTTCTCAGCAGCATGTAGATGGTGAGAGGAACGATGCGTTGTGGGCAGTGGGGTGCTAACGAAAAACAACTTAGCACTGGGAACACCTACTACCCCAGCCACTGGGTGGCAGCCTGGGAGGGAGGGCAAAGTCCAAAGGGATGTTAGTCTGCCACTTTATGGGGTCTGATCATGAACTTTACTCCTCGGGGGTGGAAGGGGTTAATTTTCTTACTGTATTTAGCAACAGAGGAAAAGACCAGCCAGTTATCAACCCTCATGGTGTCATAGGGCAGAAACAGGAGCTGATGTGACCTTTCAGAAGGGGATGAGGGGGCTTACAGAAATAAGTGGCTTGGAGTCTCTTCCCAATTAACTGTACTTTGAGCAATGGCTCCCCTAAAGCCTGGGTTCACAACCAATCACTTGACCTCAAAATCCACTTCATTATTGAAATGTTAAATAAGACACTGCCTTAAGAAACCCAGAAAAGGATGAAAATGAGGGCTACTGGGACAATGGAAATAAAAGCAATCAAAAAAATCAGCCTTATTACGGATAAGACACTAAGTTTACGATGTGCATTTTGTTACCTACTTTTCATAATCGCCCCTGGTTGTAATAAAAAGGAAATCAAAGACAATGTGGCGAGATAACTAGGTCCAATTCTCACAGCTAGTAGGCAGAGGAAGTGATCATGAACTTAGGCAGGTCAAATTCTAACACCCACTTTCTACCTCAGCACTTAGAGTAGTATATAAATAGGTGCTTAATAAACACTGGTAGCCAGGGGTGGGGAGATGTGGGTAAAGTACTTACTGTTTGAGCATGTGGGCCGGAGTTCAAATCCCCAGCATCTGCATAAAATGCCAATGCATGCCTATAACCCCAGCACTGGGAGGAGCAGGATAGGAAGCTTCTGGAAGCTCGCTGGCTAGACAGGCTAGCTGAGATGCTGAGCCCCGGTCTCAGTGAGAGAGTCTGTACCAAACAGATCATGGTGAAGAACGATGGAAGAAGGCATATGATGTTGACCTCTAGCTTCTATCTGCACATACAGTGGGAAAGTACATATACATAGATATATACATACATACATACATACACACACACAGCCAAACAAATAACCCAAATGAATAAAGCGGCTACAACAGATTCATAGATCCTAAGATTAAGTCAACCAGATGTGCTCACAAGAGCTTGATTCTTCACCTAAATTGGTTAAATACCCCTCAGTCATTTAATATAATGGAAATGGTCATTATAACCAAACAGGATCAATATTTGCTGCTAAGGACTCTCGCTTGCTTTGACATCTTCCAAAAAACGAACACAGCTCTGTTCTTGTGTTTAGTCATCTGCACGAGAAGGCGCTCTGTTCACAGAACACTGCTTGCATTTGTCCCTTCTGCAAAATGTACAGCAAGAATAAGAGGATTTTTTTTTTTTTTTTTTTTTTTATAAGCATGGTCATTGTTGTTACGGGCATCTGTTTCTTTAGTCTTAATAAGAATTTGGCTTGTGGTTTGTAACTCATCTGTGAGATTTGTATGAAGTCATGCAATTTTAAAAGCTGGTGTTTCTATGATGGTCTGAAGAAAAAATTTAAGTCTCTCAGATGTGCAGAGGGCTGGCTTCTTTCTACTCCTTCCTTTCACATATGTTGTCGGTCTGTTTTTTTTTTCTGAAGTACAAAGTTTTGCAGAAGTTTTGTGAAATTCTGCTCCCCCTGCTGGTCACTCATGGAAGTAGCCTGAGCTGACAAGAGGCTGGATGTAAAGTTCAAACAAGGGGCAGGTTTATGCTGGTTGTAAAGCATGCCTTTAGCATTTAAAGATTGACGCTTCAAGACTGGCATGGGACTCTGTAACATCGTTTGTCCTAAAACGATGGGAATCAGAACACTAAGAGTACATGAAGAGCTTGACTCGAATCACGGATGTGGGTGGTATGAGGCGTTGGGGCTAGCCTTTGCGGAACGTCTCCTTTTCTGTGACCCTGGGCAAGTTGCAACCTTCACTGGCCCAGCATTGGCCTTATGGTTACCTCTGGGTCTGAAACACCGTGACTCTGCCATGAACTTAACTGACATCTTGACATCTCTTCCCTGAAGGCATTTATCTGATACTTGATGATAAAAGGCGAACTACCATAAGCCAATTAGAGAATCCACGTGCTGAAAGCTTTCGTGAAAGAGGAACCTGAAGCGGCCTGTGGAGAGGTGAGGAACCGGGAAGGAACATTCTTTTCCGATGCCTGCAATGGGAGCTCTGAATAATACTGACCTCATCAGCTATGCTGAACCTTTCCCTCATGTTTGAATCTTTTGGAGAATACAGTTTAACCAGTGAGCCATCTAAACATGTGAGAATGGGCTCTGACTTACTTTTGTTTTTTCAAGACAGGATTTCTCTGTGTAGCCTTGGCTGTCCTGGAACTCTCTCTATAGATCTGCCTGCTTCTGCCCCCTGGAATGCTGGGATTGAAGGCAGGTGCCACCACAGCCCAGCTTCTGACTTCTTACTTCATATGGCGTTAACAAGCCCCCAACCCAAAGATGTGAAGTGGTGTAAATAGTTCCTTCCCTAAATTGTTCTTTATTATTTTTTCCTAAACGTTTCATTTTTTAAATCATGAACCTTCAGCGAACTACAAGTCTATTAGAATCCTATAGATTTGTCATAATTTGAAAGAAGTCTCTTATTTATGCAACAGTATGTCTTTTTTGTTGCTTTTTTTGTTTGTTTGTTTTTGAGATGGTTTCTCTGTTGTAACTCTGGCTGTCTTGGAACTTACTCTGCAGACCAGACTGGCCTCAAACTCACAAAAAATCTGCCCACCTCTGCCTCCCAAGTACTTGGATTAAAGGCGTGCGCCACTGCCTCCTGGCAGCAACAGTGTGTCTTTCAAGTGAGCATGACTGCTGTCAAAGATGGGAAGTTTTTTAGAAAGAAGCAGAAAGGATGCTTGATAAAATTATCTATTAGTTCATGCTCTTGCAGAAAATGACAGAACATACATTATCAATAATAATACACAAGTCACTTCCATGTATAACTGACCGTAGGGCATGGCTGTCACATTATTATCAGCACACGTTACTTCAATATTAATATTGATATAAATTCAATGACATTTAATAAGTTAGTAAGTAAGTACTGCATACAACAGTTAGAAACTCAGAAGCCCTATTAATAGGCAGTACTCAATGGAAGCCTTTGCTAACGTAATGTGAAGGTTGCTCCAACCTAGCAAGAGTTTACACACAATCATGGCGATTAATTTCTAGATTCTTCTATGTATCATCTCCAACATGAAAGACAATATTGCAGGCTTAGAGTAGGATTTAAGACACTTAAAAATAGGACAATGATGAAAGAGAATGAGAAGAGAGAGACCAAGACCATCGACAGTGTCCAAGGGTAATACAATTCTGCGTGGAACTAACTGGGCAAGAGAGGAAAGCCAGCACGATGTGCATGTGTGGAGTTTCCAATCCTTCAAAGCCCTGCTGAGATACAGCTTAGGCATTTTGAAGGCAGCAAATCACTTAGGTGACTCCGCCAGGTTTTCCACTGTGCTTACGTTGTCTTCGTACAGGTCCTTCAGTAGACTGTCAGTTCTTGAGATTAACTTGAAAGCATTAAATTATTCTTTCATCTCCAGATATCTTGCTCAGAAGAGGCACCAGGATATACTAGTTCAGTGGTTCTCAACCTTCCTAATACTGTAACCATTTAATACAGTTCCTCATGTTGTGGTGACCCCCAACCATAAAATGATTGTTGTTGTTATTTCGTAACTGTAATTTTGCTAGTTATGAATCATAATGTAAATATCTGATGGTCTGTGAAAGGGTCATTTGACCCTTGAAGGAGTCACCACCCAAAGGTTGAGAACTGCTGTATTAATCGGCTACATGACTAAATGTGTGAAATAGGGTTTTCTGTATCAGGGTGGTGAAAATACATAGGCTTTTGTTGGACAATCCTGAGATTAATAAAATTAACCTGTAACTAGATTAATATAAATACTGATACCAGGGCTGGGGAGATGGATCGGCAGGGAAAATGTTCTTGTGCAAGGATGAGGACCATAGTTCAAATCCTCAAAATTCATGTCAAAGCCACCAGGCACAGCAGCTTCCTGTAATCCCAAGTGCCCTGGAGACGGAGACAGGATACCCTTGGAACAAGCTGGGTAGCCAGATTAGCCAAAGCAGTGATCTCTGGGCTCAGTGAGACCGTGCTTCATTAAGTAAGATAGTGATCAAGAAAGATACCTGGTGTTAATTTTGAGCCTGCACACAAATACACACACACACACATGCACACGCTCATCACTCTACATACATGCAGACATGTATACACACATACATAAAACTAAGATTTAAAAAAAAATGTGTTCATCTTTTGAATTGTACACTATAGAATACGCGACCCATTAATGGCAGAGACTGTTGAGGGGCATCTAGCCTTTTGACATTATGACGTGGTGCTGGGGTCAACAGATTTATTGTATTACCTTTAAAGAGAACCTGATCCATGGATTAGACATGTTCAAACCTCCCCTTTACTGGACCTATTCTCAGGAACCAGCTCACAGCATACATCCCCAAATTCAAAAGTAGGAAATGGAACTAGAAATGAGTGCAGTGTCAACAATGAGCCTATTAAGATTAATTAACCCACTGCTTTGGGCTGCTGAGGGATAGCTGCTGGCAACCTTTGCTGTCTTATCTCAGAAGCCCACACAGCTAGGAGGCACGCAATCTTTTTCGTTCAGAATTATCCTGTAACGAAACATAACACAATCTCCCAAAAGAGCTAAACGAACTTGGAATGTCCTTAAACCTCCGTCTGTGGCCGAATTCTACACCTTTCAGAAATTCCCTCCCAGGGTCCTCTACCTCTGTGAACGACGGAAGAAAACAGGACTCAGTGGTGCCAACGTCAGCACCTCTTGTGTTGCTCCTCAAATCTCACCTATACCGTAGGAAATCTGATGGGTGTGTAAAACCGAAATCCAGCTCAATACCATCAAAACAAAAGCCCTCGATGTGTAAAGCTTAACCCTTCAATTTGTCTTCCCACCACCAGGTGCACACAGAGTAGTAAATCCCCAGTTTCCCAAAGGTCACAAGCTTGGCAATGGGACATGGCATCCCTAGAGTGACAGCCCAGAGAGAGAGAGAGAGAGAGTTTGTGCTTCAGCCATCCTATGGGGCCTGGCTTCTCTGTTGGGAACTAAAGGCGTCATGAAAGTGGATGAAGGTAAGACACAGGAGAATGCCCTCCCTGAGGAGCTGGTGGCATTCAGATACCAGCAACCAGGTGTCGAGAGGCACAAAGCCAGACATTCTGGCTTCGAGGTGCTGCCCTAGGGACCGTCAGAAGGGAAATCCTGTAGCTCTCGGGTATCAAGGTACCAAGGTTTCTACCTATTTCCAGCAAGAGTAGACGATCCAAGCCATCTTAGATGCGAGGAGCAGGGCAGGCAAGCAGCACTTGATGGACATTCTGTGTAAATGTGGCAATCACTGTGCTGTGTGCTTTCTCCTTAATTCTCACTCCACCCCACAAGCAGAAGTGATTACTTCATTTAGAAGCAAACCGAAGCTCAAAAAAAAAAAAAAAAAACATCTTCCTCAAAATGGTAAGCAGACCCATTATAGATGCAGGACACAAACCTGGGCCTGTCTGGTTTTTAACCCGTTCTTAGCACATATCACAACGCCTTCCACGAGGCAAAATGGTTTTAGGGGCCTGAAGGTAGCTGGTCCACTTTGAAGAAGATGAGGCTTCAGATCCAATCTTTGTGTTCTAGGTGTGGGCTCTACCATACATTTTAGTTTGACCCTCTGGTACTGTGGGGTTCCGAAGCCTATCCAGTATCCACATCCAGCAGTGATGTTACATTCGACAGATGCTTAATAAATGGGCCGACAAATATGAGCTGGTGCGCGAGGGAATAAATGCCTGAACGAATGAAAGCCAAGGCTGACAGGCTCATCCGGGAACTGAGGCATCCATGTTGTTTTGTTTCTTCTCCATCACTACAATCCCATACCTGAGAAAATTAACTTCGACACAAGCAAATGTTTGCGTTGTCGTTGTTCTGAAGGTCCTAGTTAAACATCAAGCGGGCTTACTGATTTAGGCTCTGGTGATGTTGGCACGTGGTGGTTGTGTGTGGCAGAACAAACCACTTACATCACAAGCCAGGAAGAGGAGAGGAAGAAGAGTCTCTAAGGTCTCCCGGTCCCCTCCACGAGCACACATACCCACAGTGCTTGTGGAACCTCTGCTGTTCCTACTCTCTTAGCCAAACAGCTGCCATCTTCACTATTAGTTCAGCGGTGTCACTTGCCGAAGATCATGACAGCTGGGCTTGCCGACTGCTAGCGTTCCCTCACAGGAGGAGAGATGGGGAGGGTCCTGGGACCCTCATCTGAGTATCCAGCCGCTTCTCTCAGCCAGCTGTAATTGTTGTAATTACATGTGGCCTCAGGGTTTTGGGGAAGGACTATCGCATATATAGGCTTGGGAAGACTAGGGAAAGGGGGCTCCATCTATGCAGGTGTGGGGAAGGCCTCTCTTCTATGTTGGGGGGAGACTGTTCAGTGGAGCTGCTGTGGGGGTCACCCACACTCTCTCACCCATGCTCTGTAAGTAAGCCCGGTAAACTCATTGGTTCCCCAGGGGAGACCTTCGGTGGAATCAAACTTTGCTTTATCACTAGGAGCCTAATGAAGAGAGGATAGGTACTGCACATTCTCCCCTAGGGAGGAAATTCTCTCAGCAACCTCCCTTCAGGCCCTGCCTCTGACGGGTCCCGTCACTCCTAAGGCTGTGACCTTCGGGATAAAGCCTTTCATACATTGAGCTCCTAGAGCCACACCTCCAAGTCACAGAACCCGTATGACACTGACTGGGCAATGCCAGCGCCACCAAAATCCAGGAGGACATGGTAACCCTGAGTTTTGAGCCACATGATATAATGTTTTGGTGTCTGGAGAAACAGCCGTGGTGTGGGGGTGGGCCCAGGGTCCTTTAAGCGGCAGCAGCCCACCTAACAGGATGCTTGATTTCTACCCCGAACTGAACTCAGTCTGAAGTCAATGTTTCCTTTGGAAAGATCCAGAGGAGCTGATGTGAGAGCAGAGGTTATCTGGGCCGATGAGTTACTTCACATGTCTACGATGCGGGTCTGAAACCGAAACATTCTCAAAGTCAGAAACAGCAAACGTTGGCTGCACTTTCCGCTTTGAAAATGAAACATCGATTGTTTGTAGAGGAGATGCCTAATTCAGGAGATAAGCAGAGAATTCCTTTCTGTAGCCTAAAGGAGCTAATTAAAAAGTGTGGAGGCAGGACTGCGTGCTCAGAGGTTTCGGATAGGCCCTCCCTGTTCCACGGGCAGATAATTACATGCCCAGCTCTCACTTATGCCAAGTGTTAGACACTTGGTTCAGAACGGCATCTCTGCCTTTCTAGCTCTTACTGCTCAGGGACTCTGGCAGTTCCTTGGGATCCTGCACACTCACAGAGGTGACTAAGACTTCATGCAACCAGCTCAGTGATAAGACAGAGGTCACGTGGTTCACCGGTCATCATTAAAACCCACCCAGCCTCATTTCGGTGCTGTCCCTGTAGCTCTTCGGAGCTGGCCTTCACCCTAACCACTCAGAATTCACTGTGAGCTATTATAAGGGAGCTAAACATAAAACATCATCTGCATAATGAAACACTAATCCTGAAGAGTGTGGCGCCCACGACACATATGAACGCCAGACAGAAGATAACCAAATGTCTAGACTTATTCAAATCTGTTCTAAGCAGTTCAGATTTGTACTAGCTGCTTCCTCAGACACTGGCTTGAAAACACAGACAGACACAGACAGACACACACAGACACACACACACACATACACACACACGGAACAACAACCAGCTAACCCTCTGGGACCTCCTCATCCGGGTCTCTCTGAGTTTATCTGTGAACACACAGTAACAGCTCCGTAAGCCGACATCAACTTTATGAAAATATACGATGTTTGAAGCACCCACGAGAAAAAGCCTTTGCCTTTCCTTTGATTCAACATATTGGTGGGCTGGAATTTTTCTAGTGGATTCCCACTTTCCAGACTTTTCAAATTACATCACCAAGATTGTATTTAAGATCTGTGGATTTGTGTTCATCACCATGGACTAAAAGCATAGCTGTGTGATTCTATAACAGACATCAGTTATAATTAGGCCTCAGGGTCTAAATCTATAGGTGCCCCATCCACACACTAACAAACTGCAAATCAAAATTATTTTGGAAAAAAGATCCAAAATGTTACCCCAAAATCTAAACTTGCATTTGCCATATACTGAGTACCGTGTCAGGTCCACATGGAGTGATGTGCAAACACTGTTAACAGGCATGTTAAGTAGTATACATAGAATACGTGAGACTAGGTGTAGGTTCCATTCAATGAGTGCTTCCATCCTATTTGAGTGACTTAAGCAACCTCTGATTTTGGTATTTACAGGTCGACATAGTCCCCCATCTGAGAATATCAAAAGATAACTGGTCCCCACACCAGGCTTTGCCTAAGGAGCTGTAACATTACCTCATTTAGTTTCTATGACAACTCTCTGACATATCCAGTCGCTAGTAATGAAACCAGCTATGTGCTCTGACACCTTGGCTTCTACAGAAGCTGTGATAAATTTAAAACATAAGGGATTAAACGAGAGGGTAGTATCAATATTATGCCATAAAACAAATGCTGGCTGTGATTTCACCCGTGAGCAACTGGTGGCTTTCTCCAGGCAGGTGGGAGACAAGAGCTTCATAGAAAGCGCAGACGCAATGGGGAAGAGGAGACACAAGTGGGTCCCGGATCCCTCGCCCTCAGCCTTGGGAAAGCATGTGCACGCACGCCTCATGCAACAACTTCACATCCCCGATGCCTGTGTGCTGGAGTAAATCAAGGAACATTTAAAAAAAATTTTAATGGCTAGGGAGCTGGTTATAGCAAAAGCAAATGTCTGACCTCATTTGCTTTGCTGATGCCGGGTCCTTCCTGCTCTATGTGTGATGGATGAGAGAGGTTCTAAAAGCTCACTGCAACTTCTGCTGGAGGCCAAAAGATCTCCAGGCAGGGACACAAAGAGAAAATATTTAATACCTTTTTCTTTCCCTCTTGTTAAAATGGGTGATGGGAAACGCAGGAGGGTAGAGGCAAAGGTCACAGGGAAACTTTCATTTGCCCGTGAGAACTTTTGTCAGCTCTCCTTCAGTGACCTCCTTGCCTGCAGAGTGCCCTGCAACCAACGCTGGTTTTCTGGTTTCCGTAAAATAATGTTGATGAGTTGAAAAAGAAAATAAGTCGATAGTTTATATTGATTTAGTTATAGTGAGGACTTGAAGTCACACAGCTCGGTTTCTGGAAGAACCCCATAGTTTCATGTAAAATGACTTCTTCCTTAAACTGTCTAAACTAGAGATATTTTACTGGCTCAATAATTAATACTGCATCTCACATCTCCTCTCTTCTTTCTTGTCTCCCTGGGGCCCTTTGAAGAAAAAGCCTTGCTGTAGCCATGGAACATGCGATGGGGGAATCTATAAAATATAAGAACAATATGTACTTTATAGGGTTGTGGTAGGGGAAATCTAACAAGACTGTCCAAAAAAAGAAACACTCAGTAGAGCACTGGAATGTGTTCGTTACACATAAATGTCAACTATAATTATTAATCCTCTTAGGTCATGAGCCTGAAGCGATCTCCAACTCAGCTTGCTTGAGTATCCAAGTAACCCTAGCACATAACCCGAGTCTCCCTGATCCCATTCCACTCCACTGTACTTTACCTGGGCATCTTATCTACGTCTCCCTGTAGTCTAACTATGTACACACATGCTGGCATTCCTGTCTTGCCATTTTCATTATTGCTGGATATCCAGTAGGATGTTGCTCACACCCCACACGGTACAGGTTTTTATTAAGTATTTATTGGACCAATACGCCAATACAAGCAATACTTGTATAACTGGTAAGTAAATATATGAGAGAATGCATCCTGGGAGTGTAACAGCTGGGGTATAACAGATGCCTGCCCTACCTGGGGGTGTGTGTGTGTGTGTGTGTGTGTGTGTGTGTGTGCGTGCGCGCGCGCGCGCGCGCGCGCGTGAACATGCTGCCAGCGATCATGGCTAGAGCCTTGCTCATGCCAGACAAGCATTCTATCACTGAGCCACACTCCGAGCTCTTATAACACATGATCATTTGTAACTTTTTCTCAAAAAACTTCCCCCTTCCATGTTAGCATGTCTATTGATGGTGCTGCTGTCCTGGTCTTGTTAGCGCAGCCATTTCTAGGAAAGCCTGCTTCACAGCAGACCTCCTGGTGTTTTAGGTTCTACAATCCTATCACGGGGTGGGGCTTTGACTGCTTGAAGACTCACCCTACTTTCAGTTTGCTCTCTCTTCTTCAGGCTTGCAGTTTAAGGCCGGAGTCCTCGGCCTGCTGCTCTCACCGGCAGCCATTCCTGTAGCTTGCTACCATGCTTCCCCCAGCATCACAGCCTCTCCCTCTGGAACCGTGAGCCTAAATACACTCTTTCTTCCACAGGGTTCTTTGGCCGTAATGTTTTAGAACAGCAACAGAAAAGTAACTACTAATATGGGGTTTCATGTAGCAAGGCTGAGCCTGAACTCACCATGTAGCCGGGGATGACCAAGGACTTCTGATCCTCCTGCCCCCATCTCACCGCACACGTGCTATGACTACAGGCATGTGACACTGTGCCTGGTTTATGCAGTGCTGGGGTTCATGGACCCACTGCCTGATCAACTGAGCTACATCCCCAGCTCCAGAACAACAACTTTCTGAAGCAAAGCAAGGATGCATTTACTGTCTGCTTCACTTAGGAGGTTGATGATGGAAGGGCTGACAAGGTAGTTCAGTGGGTAGAGGAGCTTGCTACCAAGACTGACAATTTGAGTGTCATTCCTAGGATCCACAAATGGATCTCTACAGGCATACCATGGCATTGTGCACTCAAGCGAACCTACACGATACATAAATAAATGTATTTTAATGGGAAAAAAAAGAGGTTGGGGGGGCACAACTCTAAACATTTGCATATTTTCATTAAAAATAGCTCAGCTACTCTCCAATACAGAGTACTCAAAGAAATGACTTGGAAGTGGTGCTGGTATTCTGCTTGGGTCTGCATAGCCTGCACAGAACCAAATTTCCAGAAACAGTCAGGTTCCTCTGCCTAAAATGGATAAAAGTCAGAATCAAACAATCCACATTTCATAGCATCCTGAAGCCAACTCTCATTTGCATTCACTGCAACAAGGCTTTGTTCTCAGATCTGAAGTAATTATTAGAAAGTGAGAAAACAGACATTACTTTGGAGAAACTGGGAGACAGTTTTATAGTTTACGTTGTCCCTAGGTAGACTGGCCCATAAAAAATAACATGGGGACTATTACCCTACAACAGAACATATAAAATCTGTTTCAGTCCCTCTGTCTCTGTCTCTGTCTGTCCCTCTCTCCCCATTCCTCCCTCCCTCATATTTAATCAAATATTTAAGCTGCTAAGAGACAAAAATCCCCTCCAGTTTCACGTGTGATTTCCCCGTGTGACGCTGGCTTCCATGTGATACGTTTACATTCCCTGACTCGTGGCAGGAAACGAACTCTGGTAATGTGTTAGCACTCTCCTCGAGTTACACGTGAAGCCCTAAGGTTACCAGCTGGAACTCAGTAGATGCCAACTGAGGCTCTGCTTTGCCTTGACTAATTAGAGCCCTCCAACTCAAGCTGCCCGGCCTTTCTGTTTGAGGTTTTCCTCTAAGACAGTGAGAGATAGGAGTTTACGCTGAGGCCGTTCAAACTGAAACCAACTGCACTCAACCACCCTGTGTCTCGTTAGCAGGAGCAAGGAGCTGACTGCTTACAGTTGCATCTGTCCCCTTCCACTTTGGACAAATGATGACTAAAATATGTAATTTTTAGATAATGGGTTGCTTCAGTTCTGAGACTGGGAGCTGGAAATAAATGTACTCTGACTTCTTAGGCTTGAGTCTTTCCTGTTCCTCTGAATGGGCGTTTTTTTCCCCCAAAGCATCTTAAATGTAGAATTAAATGCTGGGCTGCCTCTTACTCCACAAAGTTAGACCCAGGCTCAAGGGTGAGGGCATAGGCACAAGGACACAGCTTCGCATTTGTGTGTGGGTTGATGTGAATGGACACACGTGAACGCACACACGTTCACACTTGTGGGAGGAGAGTGCAGTTGGACACAGGTGTACAGAAGGGTGTGTGCATGTATATGCACATGTGTAGTATGAGGACATTATACAAACAAATATATGTATTACATATGCAAACACAGAGAGATGTGCACACACACTAACATTAGGAAAGGGTGTGTATACACATGTGGGCATGAGTGCACACACATGTGTATGGCTTTGAGTATCCTGTACCGTTAGAGCAAGTGTACATTTATAGTATGCATGTGTACAACTGTGTGGGGTGAGTGTACAACATAAAAGCATGCAGGGATGAATATATGCATGTATGCAAGCATGAGAGAATATGCACACATATGCATACATATATGCAATTGTGAATGTATCCTCATGTGTGTGGCTGAGCACGCAGCGCGCACACAACAGGGTTTGAGAACACGTGGGCCTGGGCAGGGATGTGTATACATGCAAATATGGGGACTGAGGCGCTGTGTTCTTACAGAGCGGCTGAATACATACAGACCCATTCCTGAATACTAAGTGGATAGTAATCAGGACAACCTCAATTCTGACAAATGAAAATCAGCCACAGTGAAGTCCCAAACAGATGTTTTTCTGTGGAAGTAGACATAGAAAATGATGCAGATGGGTGGAGGTCAACATTTGGGCCCATTTTATAGTCACTGTATTTTTATCTAACACACCGATCTAGGATCTAGTACCTAATCTGCTAACACCAGTCACAAAGACAGTCCCGAGAAGGATGTTCAACTTCTATCGTAAGTGCGGGTATGAGTTTTGTCTTTGTGCGTTATGGACAGCAGCTGAAGCATCTTTTTTCCCCCTTCTAAGTTAGAGCACAGCAGCCTTGGTGTACTGCTGAGGGCTATCCTTTTGAAGTTCCAGAAATAGTTGGCTAGCCTGCCTCAATAAACACCAGACACTCAGGTAGTTAAGCGACAGACTATGCGAAGGTTTTCACCAGTGCAAGTTTCAGAGAGGCGGGTGATGGAGAGGAACCCAGGGTAAGTGTGGCACTTCCGCTTTTCTGCTCACCATGGTGTCATAGGGACTCCCATCCTCTATCACCTCTGAGGCTTCCAGAGCCTTTGCCTGAAAGGTATGGCCACTTCTGGGACAGCTTTAGCGACATTCAGGTACCTTACTGCCATTTCTCTTGGCCAATTTGTGCTTTCTTGAAGATACTCGGGCACACATAATAAGCCTTCGGGGGCTCACTGGCCCTGGCAATTTTGCAATGGCAAATCCTATCCCCATTTCTGTGGGAACATTTCTCTAAGGGTTTGACTGGCAGCCAGAAGAGGATGTCCCGCCCATGGCTAGGGAACTCGACCACAGCCCTGGAATCCAGCCAGCCAGGCACCTTGTCTCACTACCATAAAGACCCCTTGGCTGGTCCTTCCCCCAGGACAGCCTCATAGCTGGGGAAAGTGTTCCCCTAAACAGACCTGCGGCAGCCAGGGGCTCTACTGTCCACAGATAGATGGCTCTTTGATCTGTATCACCTCTATTTTCCCTCCGACCTGGGCCAATGTGGTCTAATTTTAGGTCCACGCCTTCCCGAGTCAGAAGGCTATGAAGAATGTCGCCACTACTTTTCAGTAAGTTGCTTTAAAAAAAAAATAGAATTGCCCAAAATGGTTGATACGAGTCAGGCAAGTAGTTCTGGAGACAGAATTATAAAATTCATTTGAATAAAAAGTCAATTGGGAAAGTGCTTGCAACCCCTACACTGACGTCTAGAAATTACAGATTTACCCGTCAGCCCCTAATTCTGAAAATTGAAGCGCCGCGTCTGGCCTGGCCCTGCTCAAGTGTGAGCCGAACGGTCTTGAAAACCTTTTCAGTTTGCATCAGGCGACTGCTCACTACTCCAGCGTGCACCACACCATCTATCTCCTACTAAGCAGGCTCTCATCACCTCTCAGTCATAGCACCTGCTGTTCTGAAGACACAAAACGGGATGAATGAAGGTGCGCCGGAGTCCCATCTTTCCCCTTCAGCCACCCCTCTGTACGGCACCCCGACGCTGCGGAAGAACCCGGAGGCTCTCACCAATCAGACAAGCAACTCACCGCTCTGGCCTGGATCTTCAGGACGACCCAGTGCTGTCATGCCAGGGTCTGCTTGTTTCAAACCCCTGGCTACCACGGGCTCTAGAATATGCTAACCTGAGAGAATAGTCGTGTTCCTCCGCCCCCCCCCCCCCCACATAGGGTTTGAGGCACACGTGAGAATGTGCCTTGCTGCATTCCTGGCTGCAATGTTGCTCATCAGAAGAGAGGTGCCTTAGAATGGAGGATGATTTAAGGTGGGTAGGCCGGTCTATAAGCTCTTGGGGGGTCAAAGAGGCAGGTGATGCTTTGTGAGTGTACAGACATTAAAAGTATTCTAAATAAGCACACGGCTTAAGCTGCAACCAGGAAACTGATGGGACCCATCCTCTTTCAAGCATGCTCAAGGTCAGACACTATGATAATATATTGGCGTTTTTATGAATCAATTGTCTTTTGTTTTCTTAAGTATTGGGTACGGAACCGAGGCCCTATCACCAACTACTTCACTCTGATCACAATACCCGACAGACACAACTTGAGTGAGGAGATGTTTGCTTTGGATCACAGTTTCAGAGGGTTTTCCGCCATGGAAGGAAAGGCATAGACAGTCATTCAGCAACAGGAGTGTCTGACAGAGGCTGCTCATATCACAATGGACCAAAGGTAGAAAGTGAGCTAAGCAGCGGAGGAATAGCCTCCCCCACCCCCACCCCACCAAGGACCCACCCCCACTAACCTCTACTTCTTCCTGCTCCATCCCACCTCCTGACATTTCTACAGCTTTCCCAAGCTGAGGACCGAGTGTTCAAAGCATATCCAAAGCACAACTCCACCCACCCTTCCATTTAGAGTGGCGATTAGATAAATATCTCCAGAAGCTTCTTTAGCATAAGCTTTAATATACAGGATCTACTGTGGCCTCTGGATGGATCAGATGCCAAGATGAAGAGAAGAGAGAAGAGCTTTGGAGAAGGGGATGTGCTGCGATCTCTCTGAAGGAGATCCCTGGGATGAGCCTCTAAGAATCTTCAGGAAGGCTCAGAACAACTCTGACCACTGCTAGAAACAGCCCCGTTGCCAGAGCTTCTCCTGAGGACCTTCTGGGTCCATCTGATGCACTAGGCCCGTGTTAGAGACTCTGCAGCATCTTCTAGCCAGGGACCCCTATGGCTAATGGTTTCAGACAGCCTTGCAGACTGTTCTAGAAGGTGCTCATTGCACACATATCTCAGCTAACCCCAGGGGCATTTCCTAGCCGTGTCCTTTTCCCTTCTAAAATGTTATCATATAAGAGGTCTCCAAATTCTTTTAGGAAGCGTTGACTTCAGAGGTCTGTTCAACAGAGTGAACGAAATATTCACAAATGTTTTCTATTTCAAAATCCCTCTGCAAACCCTAATTTCTCGTATGGGGAGAAGGGGTCCTCACTTCATCTTCATATCATAAAGCCAAGATGTTCATTCAGAGTATGAATTGAAAGTATTTTGCAAGAGTCATTTGGAAGGGCTATGGCAGGAATGGAGACCCTCTAGAGCAGTGGTTCTCAGCCTTCCTGATGCTGAGATCCTTTAACACCATTCCTCACGCTGTGGTGACTTTCAACCATAAAAATTTTGTTGCTACTTCTGTTGTTACTGTAATTTTGCTACTGCTATGAATCATCATGTAAATATCTGATATGCAGATGGTCTTAGGTAACCCCTGTGAAAGTGTTGTTCAACCCCCAAAGGGGGTTGGGAATTGATGCTCTGGAGTGTCACTAAGTGGCTGGTACTATGGTTTGTTAATTGACTATGAGACAGTTGCAACTTTCGAGTCACTGATTCATACCTGGAGCAGACGACCCTTTATTGCAACATAGTGTGTGTGTGTGTGTGTGTGTGTGTGTTAGACTCTGTACACTGTATCAGCATAGTGACAGTAGGATTTGACTTCAAAGCAAGCCTGGTATCAGCCCCTATCTGCCACAAGCATATGGTATGAGCCAGGCTGGAGCAGATCATGAGGAAAGGCTCCATGGCATATTTGCCCACAATGCTGCTTCAGACAGGTCTTGGGGAGAGTGCCAGGCAAGGCACTCAGGCACTACTTCACCCTGAAGGGAGGGATCCTTTGTGGGGGCATGGGGTGGGGGCGAGAAATCTGCAGATCTTTTGAAGACAGAAGGAGCCATTACTGCAGAGTGCTGAAGGAGAAACCATTTGAGGAGAAGGCAGTGGATTCTGTCATTCACTCTGACAAGGCTCCTCGGTGGGAAAGGAAAAGGGGGCTGTAGGTAATGGAGCTGTGGGAAGGTTCAGAGGGTGAAGCCAGCTAGGCGCACGAGAACAAAAAAAAAAAAAAAAATCATGCAGACCTTATGGAAGAGCTGCTGGTTAGCTACCCCGGCCAAAGGCAAGTGCTGATTGGATCAGTTTTCTGAGAGAGACAGCTCTTCTCCAGACAGATGGAGGACACATCTCTAGGAGGAGGAGGCTATGTTGTTCATGTGTGAAGTGGTCGTAGCCAAAGATTAACAGTGCCAAGCCATGTATGTAAGCAGACACCACCTGGCATGCATGTGGCTATGGGGTATGTGTGTGTGTGTGTGTGTGTGCGCGCGCGCGCGCGCGCGCCGCGTGCGCGTGTACGCACATGTGCGTTCCTGTGAGTGTTAGAGAGGCATCAGCAGCAAATTCCTGCATTGAAAACTCAAGGCCATTAAATCCTGTGAACCTTCACTTTCACATTGCTAACCCCAGTTGCTGCTGCTTTTCTATTTTTCATCTTCCTCCCCCCTTCCACCCTTTGACCCTTTCCCTGCCTTTTAGAGACATCTTACCCAACAGGAGGCAAAGACGGAGATCAAAGTAAGCAAAAGCAAGGGCTTCAGAGATGGCTGGGTTGGTAAAGTGCTTGCTGAGCTGGCATCCCCCCCCCCCCCCCGGGCACTTGGGTATGGAGGCAGGCACGGCGGACAGTACATGCCTGAAATCCCAGCACTGTGGAGGCAGAGAGGGGAGGACCCCTGGAGCTCGTTGCCCAGACAGTCTAGCTGAGCTTGAGGTTCAGTGTAGAGACCATGTCTCAAAACACAGGGGAGAATGATTGAGGGAGACACTCGATGTGAAACTCTGGCCTCCACACGGATGGATATCACACCCTCACGTGAACAAAAGCTACATGCACGTAGAGGACTAAGCCAGAGCAAGCTCTCCTGGGGTCCGCTAAACCCCTTCTCTGCACACAGCCAACATGAATAAATGAGGGTATGATGGGGTAAAGCAGGAGTTCTGTACAAGTACACTGTTCAGATCCAGAAGGGGAACTGCACAGCCAGAGCTCTCTCCGGCATAGATGTGAATCCCACCACGGATTCTCTTTTTACATCAAGGTAAAGCAAGATTTCAGCCTCCATGTTAGTGACATTTTGAACTGAGCATATCTCTGGGGTGGGGGTGTCCTGTGAATCGAAGATCTTATCAGAATCTGCTCACTAGGCACCGATGTGGTGCTCATTCCCCAGTCACAAGGGAAAAAACAAACAAACAAAAAAACAACCCTCCAGGCACTGCCAAGTGCCCACCGTGGGTGGTGGCAAAATCATAAGCCGTGACATAGAATCAGGCAAGTTGTATACTGGTTGTCTGCTTCCAAATAGAAAAATGTCCCGTGTGTGTTGCATATGCGCACCTATGTTTGTGAAGGCATGCTGCCTTGCAAGTTCTTCATAACCAAGTTGTGGATCAGAAATTAAGTCTCCGACTTATACTCTTAACGCAGCACATTGCAAGTATCAGTGGGCAGCACTGCTGCTTATGGGCTTAACCACAAGACTGTGTTCAGGAGTTTTTCAGAACTGTGGCCCAAGGTAAAGTTTACAGGGAAGAAGAACGTCTAATTCATCCCCACATCCGTTTTGGTTGCCTAATTATGCACAATTCATTCTACGGATGAAGAGCAATTTTAGAGATAAATTTATAACACCAGCATTTCTTCTTCTTGAAAGACATTATCTGTTTATTGATTGATTGATTTACGAAGATAAGGTTTCTCTGTGTGGAGGCTAGAGGCCTGCTTTTGAGTGGCGTTCCGTAGTTGCTGCCCACATTTTTTTGTTTTGAGACAGGGTCTCTCATTGGTCTGGAATCTGCCATGCAGGCCAGCAAGCCCCAAAGTCTTCCTTGTCTCTCCCTCCCCAGCCCTGGGATTACAGGTGCCCTGTGGTGGCCATGTATGCTGAGGATCCAAACTCAGGGCCTCCTTGACAGGCTAAACATCTCCCCAGCTCTTGCCCTCTCGAGTCATGCATGGAAGCCAAACACGTGTTCATACACCATCTGCTCTGCCACCTTCCCCCACACCACACTCCGTTACAGATGCTCAGGGTGACCCTCATTTCTGATTTTTCACACTTACATTCCTGCATTTTGCTGCAAATGCTTCTCAGGTTGGGCAGAAGAACATCAAAGGATCCATAGTCACCGCAATCTATCCTAACTCCAGGGCTTAGGGCTCTAGAGGCTGAACTGAAACTCTCAGGCAGGGGCTCCTGAGAATCAACACGGCACACAGATAATGCCGTAGAGTTGGGCTTTGCTAACCTTTTGCACCCTGAAGAGAAAGCAGACATTGAAAAACTATTGTATTGTATTCCACAGGGCTCCATGGTTTTGCAACACTCTGATTTAGAAACACACGGAAAATTCCTCACAGACTTTCAGCAACTAACTGTGAATAATTTTCCATATCTGGAAAGCAAAAAGACTCAGTGGAAGAGACACCTGAGAAATAAACCTGGAAGTACTGGGGGGGAGGGGAGTAACTGAGGACGGGACAGGTCAGATGAAAGCGGCATGCCTATGCATTTCTGGGCATGTTAGAACTATTAGGGAGAGAGGCTCAGCTGAAACACGGGCTGCCGATGGAAAGGAGAGGGAAGACAGGCTGAGTGCTGGCAGGGGTCCCCTGATGAACACTGTGGTGATCTATGGGCTGAATGTATCTCTTGTCCTGTAGAAATTCAAGTGCTGGGGACCTAACCCCCCAGTTCATATATTAATAGTATTTGCATCTTTGGGAAGTAATTATAAATAGCTAACGTCATGGGAATGGGGGTCCCAAAGTGGCATTAATGGCTTTTGATATGTGTGTGTGTGTGTGTGTGTGTGTGTGTGTGTGTGTACACATACCTGCATGTGGGCATTCATGGAGTCCAGAGGACACTATTGGGTGTCTATCACTCTTCACTACGTCTAGCTTTTTATGCAGATGCTGGGGTTTGAACTCAGGTCTTCCTGCTTGTGCCAGCAGATACTCTTACCCACTAAGCCATCTCCTCAGCCCTAGGTTCCATCTCTATCCTGTTTTTTTGAGACAGCAGAAGGTCTTCCCCTGATGTTGCACAGATGCCGGGCCAGATAACTGTCCTTTTATAAATTACCTGGTAGTTTTGTTTGTTTTGCTATAACAACAGAAGTTGGCCCAGCACACCTGGCTGCCTGATGCTGTGTTTATTCCAGGTGAATAGAGCAATGGCATTTCTGAGGAGCCACAGGCTGAACTGCAGCCATTGAGGACCCCCGACTTCTTCCAAACTCCTTTTCTTTACAGAATGTTGAGACCCTAACATTTCTCACTGGCACTGAAAACGACACAAAGAAAATTGACAGCAGTCAATAACAGGGTGTTTGAGCTGTTTTAATATGGAAAAGAATGGATAGTATCAGAGTTTCTCCAACAATAAATGACAGGAGTGTAGACATCAGAAGGGTGGGAGATAATTAGGTCCCGGATCTGTAAATTCCTAGCTGGAGGCTAATTCTAGAACGTTACAGTTGTAAGCCCATGAGCTCTCAAAGTTTGCTATAGCTGCAAAATCACAAGGAGTCCCATAGGAAGAAAGCAACTCAGTTCACCTGGAATCTTCTTCTTCTTCTTCTTCTTCTTTCTTCTTATTATTATTATTATTATAGTCATGGGTGTTGAAACAGAACAATTAAATACTATAAGGGGAGGTACTTTCTGATAAATTACTGGGACCCAAAAGTCCCTTTCTTTTTGTACACATGTTTGAAGAAAACCATTCATGGTGTGAAGCAGGCAGGACAGGATCTTCCTAGGATGCCTTAAGATGTTAATTATTGAATATGATCTTCCAGATAGCTGAAGTCACTGGAATATTGAGCACTATGGTTATTCCCCAATAACCACAAACAAGAAAGGATATGGACAGAGGGAAGAGGGGCTAGCAGAAGCTCAATTGTTCAAGTAAAAGGCACTGAGTTATAGCCCCAGAACCCATGTAAGTAGACCAGGCATGGTGCCAGTGTTTTGTGTTTTTGGAACCCCAGTGCTGCCCAGGAGGATCTCTGGGTTCACTGGCCAGCTAGCCTAGCCCCAGATCCCAGGCGTCTCATAAAACAAGGTGGATGGCTCGTGAAGAATGAAACCTGAGTTGACCCCTTACGCACTCATGCACACATTCACCAGTAAAGAGGTAAAAAAAAAAAAAAAAAGAAAACACTTTATCATAACCACTACTTCTCATCAGCCCAGCCTGTGGAATACAAGCTGATGGTTATTCGGTGTAATTAGCACAAAGTGGGGTTCTATATACACACTGTCTCCAGATACGATTTTGAACAAGGGCTTTGCCTTTCCCTCCAATAACTTGCCTTGCTGTGTGTTGTTGCTCACACAGATGTTCATAATTTTTCCACACACAGCTCGGCCACACAATATATCTCCCCCATTCCTACTGCCTATGGAAGGGAGAAGGGAAGGTCTGGCCTTTTCATCCTTTCTGGGGTGATACTACGGACAAGAGGGGCTTGTATATGAGCAAAAGACTTCTGCCCCATCTTGCCAAGTGCATTTTATCTAGCTTTCTTTCCTGTGGGATCTGGGGGTAGAACACTCAAGGTTCACGGTGGTTGCTGGGATAACACGCTATCAAAAGCTTCTAAAAGAGTCGGCTATTTACAGAAGGAAAAAAAGAGTGGGAGAAATGGATACAGTCAAGATTGTTTTTTCCCCTTTTATTTTCTGGCAGTCTTTATAACTGAGAACTGCAGAGCCCTCTCCTGGTTCCGTGACCTTCCCAGAGGCAGTTGAGTACAGGGAACAAGCCTTCTCTTCGATTGGCTTTCTGGGGACAGAGGGTCTGTCTGTGATGATGTGGGTGTTTGGGGAAGTGGAATGGAGATGGGGGGCGAGGAGATACCAGAGGGCTGGTGAGACAAACTCCAAGCACGCTGGGCTTTAGAACAGAGAAGCAGCCGGCTGGAGGGACATGGGTAGAGGAGAAGAGCAAAGTAAGAAAAAAAATATATACATCTCTTTTTACTGCATTTTCGCCAATTGGGAGAACATTCTGCTGGGGGGGATGTCTGCCAAGGACTTCTAATTCAGTTTGTTCCACCCATTTTATTTTTAAACCTGAGTGCAGATTTTATTCCTAGGATGTTACAGGACCAGTGTGAGCAAGAATGGGCAGACTGACTTCAGAAGAAGTCTTTACAGGTTGAAAGGGACCCTCTAAAAGTCTCTAAGTGGTTTTCAGGGATGGATCTCATTTCCTTTTCCTTTAGAGGAGTGCTTCCTTGATGGCTGGAGCTTGGGAGGTTCTGCGTGCTATCACACTGCCAGGCGTTAGAGTTGACACACTCCCTCTGTTAACCCTACACTTGAGTTTCGCCTAAGAGGGCAAGCATCAAATCCCTCTTGTTTAATCTTCATAACTACTTAATCATCTTCATTTATGGATGACATAGTGAGGTAGAGGAGAATCATCTCCAGACCTGGGTTCAAATCTAGGTCTTGACAATGCAAAATCCCTCTTAGTCACTAAGCAACTGTTCATGTCCACTGGGTCAGCCACCAGCAATACAACGAACAGTTCATTCAACACAACTTGGCCGCCAGGCTACTATTTGTTGTTATCTATAATATGCTGAGCAAAAGCAGATTCCTTGGCTTGCATTTTTGATGAGTCATCTTAGAGTGACAAGAGTTGTTTAAAAAAAAAAAAAAGGATCAATCTATGGGCAGGAGTTGTGGGGGTGGCATTATGGTATCAAGGTGGTGCTGAAACTGATGATGTACATGTATACGTTGTATGTGTATATGCCTGTATTCACGTGTGTATGCTTGTCCTCAGAAGTCCACACAGCATCTCTTTCACCCTGTGTTTGAGGATAGTGTCTCTCATTGGTCTGGAGCTTGCCTACTGGCTAGACTTGCCAGCAAGTTCCGGGCATCCTCCTGACTCTGCCTCTGGAAAACTGGGATTACAGGTGCGTGTTACTGCACTCTGCTTCTTATGCAGATGCTGGGATCCAGGCTCAGGTCCTCGTGCTTGCACAGCCAGCACTTTGCTGACTGAGCCGTCTTCCTAACCCCAGTGGACACATATCTTACTGTTGCTGTTATCATTCGTGTGCTGGGAATGGAAACTAGAGCCTTGCACACGCTAAACAAGATCTCTCACGGAACTCCACCCTCGGCTCGCTCTGTACGCTTTCACCGGCTTGAGCTGCGTGGAATAACGCTAAAAGGTCCCTCCCTTCCTCCAAAAGTATTTACTTCAAAAATCATTTTCCTCTGCTTCTATGGATTACTACATTTTGCTCGGTGGTTCTGAGGAACCGCACAGAAAATCACCATGCTACACTTGCTAAATTGACCCTGCGGGGCTCTGCCGCTAGGACGCGTATCATCCCGGGAGGGAAGAGCAGCAAGTGTGCCAGGCCCGTGCTGAGAATATCATCATGAAACCAACAAGGATATGTAAATCTGTCTCTCCCATAGTTCATTTGCATGGTGCTTCTTTGGCTTTGTGGATCCTCGATACTAAAATATCAATTCCCTTTTCTTTCCTAAAGCTTATTAGCTTTGTGCGATGTTTACAGCCTGAAGAGCAAACAGGCTTAATAGTTACAACATTTCAGCTAGACAATTAAAAAGCCTGAGAGGGAGAGAAGAAAAAAAAAAAAGGCTCTGATGTAGATCAATCATGCAGATATACTTGGGCTGTTAAAATATGCTTTCCAAGTTTGGAAAGAGGAGAGGGCCCGCGCACGTCTGCACAGGCGCGCACACGCGCCGCCGCAAAATTTGCTTAACCTATTTCTGCTTTCTTTCTTTCTGCCTTCTTCACAATCTAGAAAAAGAAGAGTTGTGCTCATAAAGGATGAGGGGCCTGAACTTAGTCACCGAGTGCACATTTACAATGAAGTCTGAATGGAAGCTCGCTAGTGCCTGGGCTGGCATTCAAACATTCCACAACTTTCGCTGGATTTCGACCTCTCAAAAAGGAATGTTTTTAAACTCACTGGGTCTCTTCTTTGGAGGCACGACACACCTCTCGTTTCAGAGCAGACACACAGCACAACGACAGGCTGCTGGAGAGACGCGTGAAGAGCTCCCTTCACTGTGCGGCACTGAATCTTGTCTCTGGCATGGATAGGATGGATGTATACGATGGGCTTTGTACCAAAATATTTTCCATTGTGTATCAGACTTAAGAACTTGGTAAGAACAGCAGATTGGAAGAAACCTTTTAAAAGTCCATAAACATTGAACTATTGATTGTTTAAGTAGCAGACCATATTAAGGACTTACTTTCTGGAATAAATGTGAATTTGATTTCAGATGACAGCCCAGTACAGTTCCCACCGCAACTAGACATCAAGCCAACAGCTCTGCTAGAGGCAGCTGCCAATCTCCTCCCTCTTTACTAGCACAATGAACAGATATCCCAAATTTACCCAGACCCTAAGAGAAACAACTGTTCCATATTAAATTCCCACAGGGTTGGCTTCAAGGTGTGTGTGAAGTAAAGCAGAGTGCTCTTAGGAGTTTTGGGAGCTGAATAAAAGCCACAACACCACACCTACAGGGAGAGGTATCCCTCCGGGTCAGGCATGTCTTCATTAAGGGTGGAGCAGGCGAAGCTCTGATAAACGGGTATTTGATGGCTTTAAAACAGCTGGGGCTGCAGGCACATCGATGCCTTGATGAAGTCAGTGGTGCAGCCCTGTCTACACAGCCCATTCTCTGTAAAGTCCTTCCTCTGACTGAGGATGGGGCCCAGCAGCATGAATCAAGGTGTGTTTGGTGGCAAGAAACTGGACAAAGGTAAGAGAAGTGCTCAAAATAAAAGCAGAAATGGCGAAGCCAGAGCCAGTCCGCAGAACCAGATCTCCAAGGCTCTACTGAAGATCTCCTGCAGAGCCCTGGTAAGTTGATCGGCTCCATGCCTTCGTTTGCCCATCTGCTAAGTTAGGGTCAGCGTATGACCCCAAGCCTCTGAGCCCAGATGACTTCAAAAAGCACTCATCAAACACAGATGTCAGACTACTACCTCACATTCAGCGTGCCCACCTCAGGTGGAGACCAGTGAAAAGCCCTAAATTAATTTGAAACCATATGCCATGGCTTACAGATTCCAGTAGCCTTCAAACCTTGGGGTGCAACCTTTTCCATGCATAAGAACATGTGCACGCATCAAACAGACCCAGTTAGCTTAATTATTCAGACAGAGATGATCCAATATTCTCATTTTCCCCCACTTTTGCTGATGTCTATTTTATAGCCATCCTGGTGAGTCTTCCATAACTCACAAAGGGGGACGGCATGGAACACAACGTACCCCCTTAATTGTCCTTATTCCATTTACCTGTGCCCCCTCAGCCCTCATAGGAAAGGATTGCCAAGCTTGAGCCAATCCATCCTCACAGGTATATGTAAAATATATATTTATTTGCATTACTGGGAAATAGCATGGATATAAAACATAAATTTGCATTATCGGAAAGTGGTGTGTATCTGGAAAAAAAAAACAAAACTGATTTCATCTCTCTTCACCTTCTAAAACTTTGCTTGCTAAAAAGTAGTTTTTCAAAGATGTTTATTCATTTCAACACGAATTTTTTTTCTTTTAAAATAGGGAATAAATTTCACCTTTTCTTTTTAAAAAAAATACTTCATGTGTGTGGGTGTTTTGCCTGAGTATATGTCTTTGGACCACGTGCGTGTCTGGTGTCCACAGAGGACAGACAAGGGCATCAGATCTCCTGCAACCGAGTTGAAGCTGGTTGTGAGATGCCATGTGGGTGCTGGGAATCAAACCTGGGTCCTCTGGAGCAATCTGTGCCCTTAAGGGCTGAGCCATCTCTCCAATCCCTTCCCTTCCCTTTGATGACTGAGTATAATCTGTAACTATCCACTCATTAGGGTACACTACCACTCAGTACAGTTTTCTATCTGCTTCACAGTTGTTTTTTAAAAAAAAAACAAAATGCTGACTTATTACATGCAAGTCATGGTGCACATGTGGAGTGGAGGTCAGAGGGCAACTTGCTTTCCTTCTACCATGTGGGTGTTGGGAATCGAACTTGGGTTGTCAGGCTTGGCTGCGTCTTTACCCTCTAAACCATCTCACTGGTCCCAGAGTCATTCTTTATTCTCCCTTAGGTCCCAGTCTGCCATCAGACACATTTCATTTAGTTTTCATACTAAATCAAGCACTTATTGGATAGGCAGTGTGTTGGGAGGAGTTCAAGACTGAACGAGGAAAACAAATTGTTCTTCATTCTCAGTGAGCTTCCATTTTAGTTGAGGCAAAACTCTGGGCACAGTTAATTCCACTCCTATGTGTGAGATGTAGTCTAAGGCCCTCAGTGGACGCCTAGCTCCAGCCCCATGTGTACCACGTAATTTTCCTACACATACACATCTGTGATGAAGAGATCAACAGCTCACAATAAAATAGGATAGTTGTTATAATATACTCTAATGTGGTACCATGGTAACGGGTCTAAACCGCGCATGGCTGGTTGAGGGCATTAGCTGCTCCTGTTATCAAAGCGGAAGAAAGCTGCAGGCCCCTCCCCTATGCCTCCATACCCTAGCCAGCTCTGAATGAGTGATTGGCAGATTGGCTACCTGTTTCCCCGCCCCTGCATCCCCCCCCCCCCCATATATTCACTTACGTCCTCGAAATAAAGTGACTTTTGACCATCCCTGAATGGAAGTCCCAGGGTAAAATTTATTATCCTGCCCAGTTCTCAGCACCCCGACCTGATCTCCAGCTGTTCAACCCTACATCCTTGTCCTTTCCCCGTTCCTGCCAGCCACGGGGTGGGAACGAGGGAGCATCCAGACCACTGGACTGACACTATAACAAAAGTTATGTAAATATGGTCTTTTTCTTTCGAAAGAGTCAAGATAAATGTTAGCCTATTTATCTTGCATTTGTCCACAGGTAACCAAAACTATGGAACGTGAACATGGATGACATGGGTCACTACATTCCCTTCTGTTCTGGCCCATGGGATGCTACGGATTCTGTTCACTTCTTGCTGAAGGCATGGCTTGTCTCTGCGCTCAGTACAATTTGCCATAACCCAGGAAGCTGGTGGCAGATGGTATAAGAGGAGTTTCCTGTATGCTGAAACATGCTGTCTACAGACCAGTGCCAACACAAGGGATACTACATAATTATGGCCACACTATTAAGGTCAAATAACCTTTGGTTAGGGACCAGAAGCCTCATGTCTGCCATCTGGATAACAAAGAAAGAAAATAGCAAACCTGTTGGGGAGATGTAAGCAGAAATGAAAAGCCCTGGGGCGGAGAGATGGCTCCAGGTTTAAAAGCACAGACTGCTTTTGCAGAGGACCAGAGATTGAGTCCCAGGACCTATGTCAGGTGGCTCACAACTGCCTGTAACTCCACTTTGAACATCTGATGATGACTCTTAGGTTCCTGTATTCACATGCACATTTACACACAACACACACACATACACGAAAAATTAAAAATAAAAATCTATCTTAAAAAGGAAATAAGAATTCTTATTTGCTTGCTTTCTCTTTTACTTTGCTTTTCTAGGTGCGGCACATAGATGATGCTGATCCCCAGCACAGAACACCACCTGCTGAGCCAGATGTGCTGGCAGCAAGGAGGAAGGTGACGCCCGCTCTCACCTGTGTGGACAGCCACCTCTAGTTAGAAATGCAAAATTCTACAATCCACCTTTGCAATTCCACAGACCAGCAGCAAAACAGCTTCCCTTTCTCACACGGCACACGGAGTTCAATGGCTAGTTTACTTCCTGTTGGTGTTTTATCTAAGAGGGATTCGCTCTTAGAAACCCAGCAAGGTGGGGGTTGGTGAGAAGTGAACAGTGCTTTAAGAAGACTGAAGTTCAGATTCCAGGACCCACACCGGGCAATTCACAAACAACTTTCACCAAAGCTCTAAGGGATCCTATGCGCCTTCTGACATGTACATGTGTACACACACACACACATACACACACACACACACCCCTAACAGAATACATACACAATATAAAAGTGAGTATTGTTTAAAAATCCAGTAAGGATTATCCCAGAGAAATATTTATGAAATAGCTGGCAATTAGATGCTGGTACTTCTTAGGTCAGTGGGCAATCATGGAACTCATAAAATCACAGAGTGAAAAGAACCGAACAAAGAGAGGCTGTTGAACCCCCTACAGCTTTGTACATGGAAGGTACTCAGTTAACATGGCATGAACGTGACTTCGAGGCAGACAGAAGCAGCTCGCGGTTCTAATCTGGAGTCTCACATAGGCTGGGAATCAGGTCTAACAGACATTCACAACACATAGTAAGGAAGGCTTCCCAAGGAGGAGACTAAACTTTCACGGCGGATCCTCTGCAGATCCAAATGTAAACGTCTCAGGAAGCAAGACCTTGTGGCAAAAGGATCATCAATGAATAACCGTCAGCTGTGCATCTGTTGACCCTGTCTTCTGTGGTATGAGCGACCTCAACGATTTTGAAAAGGACGACAGGAAAAGTTGAGAGTTCCCTTTTTGTCTCACCAATGGGAAAAAAAAAACAAAACAAACCAGACCATCAGTGACTACCGGACAACCACACTTCACATCTGCAAGGTCAGTTCTCAGCGTCAGGGACGGCCTTGGAGTCAGGGAACCTGGGGGCTTGGGATGAGAAGAGTGTGGACGTTGGAGCCCTGACTTGTCCAAGCTGCTACAACACACACCAGCGTGACCAGGGCTGCCATTTGGAGCCCACAGTCCAACCCAAACTTGGCCTACATCGTTCTTCCCTCTGTTGTTTTCATCCTGGATTAATTTAGAAAAGAAATCTTTTTTTGTTTTTGGACAGGGTTTCTGTATGGCTGTACGGCCTAGGCTGGCCTGGAACTCCTGGGCCCCACGATCCTCCAATAGCCTCCGGAGCGCTAGAACTATCCGCGTGTGGCGCCGTGCTCAGCTGGAAGTGTTTAAATGGAAAAGCAATGACTAGCAGTTGAGCGCTTTTGTTTTTCAAAGCACAGTGTCCTTTTCCTGTCTTATTTTCCCTAGTAAAATAATTACTAAAAATATATGATTGAAACCAAACCTTTCACATTTGCAAGTGTTTTCACTTGAATTCAGAAGGATGGCATTAAAAAAAAAAAAAATACAGCTTCCCAAACCCTATTAAAAGCTTCAAGCGGGGACTGAGGATGATGGGTGTACCCCGAGCCAAAGGCACAGCGGATTACTCATCTCCCCCGATCTCGACTCTCTTCCTGCCTGCTGAAGACAATAACGGTGACAACACAGAAACCAGGTCACACAAGCAAAAGCTCCATGGATGACGCCGTAACAGAAAGACATGAGTGTGCGACCCAGGACCCAGCAGACAGCAGTGCGTGCAGTGGAACCATCTGTGGCTGCAATCAGGAGGAGACATGAGATCGTGGGGAGGAAAGGAAGCGGGTACCAAAAGGCTTGGGGCCAAAGAGTCCCCAGCAGGCGTCGGTGGTTGGTGAGCGAGTTGATGAGCAATTTTAAAGACGGGTGGCGGCAAACTGGCAAATGACCCGGTGGAATTAATCCATCCAATAGTGTTCAGGTGGACGGCTAGTCTACTTTGTACTTTTTCAAATGTGACGACTGAGGCTAGATCATGTTTAAAGAACATACGTTTATTTATTACAGTTTTTCTAGGAGGTCTAATGTCAAGGGAGCGCCCATCTGGAGAGGAGCAGAAGAGGAGGAGACATAAGGACATTATTAGTTTACTCCCCAATAATCAATAATACTGGGGGTGCCCTAATAATAATAATAATCAATATGCTCCCCCCAAATAACAGCATTGTGATGGTAAATGTTCATCACTAACCTGCCTGGATTTAGAATTCCCTAGAAGACACATCTCTGGGTATCTTTGAGAGGGCATTTGCGGAGAGGTTCACTGAGGGCAGCCCATTCCGAGGCTGACGCTCCAGACTGGCTAAAAAGGAGCAAGCGCACTGAAGACCAGCTCTCCCCTCTCTCTCCTCTGACTGTGGCCCACTGCCTCCCACTTCTGCTACCCGGTCACACTGCCATGATGGACTGGGAGCTGTAGTTAAACCCTCCATTCCTTCAGTTGCTTTGTCTGGTAGTCTGTCATAGAAACAACAAGGCAGCGATACAGCAATGAATCTAGCCACAAGAGTGGAATCTTCCAGAACCAATCACCTCTTAAAGATCTCGCACCTCTCCATGTTGTTGTCCTGGCACCTATGTTTCTGACATATGAACTTTGGGGGACCCATTGATGAAGCCCGCAATAAGTGGCGTGGCGAGCATAAACTCTCAAACCCCACAAAATGAAGCCTCCACCCATAATAAAACTACTCTTCGGAGAGTAGTTTTAGATTTTTATTTTATGTATATTTGTGAGTGCCTACGTGTATGTACGTGTGTCACGTGCATGCCTGATACTCATGGAAACCAGAAGAGGGTGCTGGGTCCATCGGAACTGGAATAACTGATGCTCGAGAGCTGCCATGTGGGTGTGGAAACTGAACTCAGGTCCTCTGCAAGCGCTCTTCACGGCTGAGCCATCCCGGGAGCTCACAGAGAAACTTTAGAGAGGAGAATCAAATAAGGGAGGGGGAGGGGTGGCGGGCAAGTTGAAATGAGGAGAAGCGGAGGAGCGAAGGGAGTGTGGGCCTCACTCCATCTCATGGCAGTAACAAAGCGGCAAGTTGTGGGACCCTGGGGTTGGAAATGGTTTTTCTGGTTCTTTTGCCCCATCCCCTTAAAAAAAAAAAAATACAGGAAAATTCATTTAACTTAAGAATGAATAACAAAATGGGATTGCGGTCAAACGCAGTGCTGTTATTATGAGCAGGGGAAAAAAAAATTCAGGCTAACATTCTCACCGCAAAGTCATGCCCACAGCACAGATGGAAACTTTAATACTTCAAAAGAGCTCCGAGGAACTGGGAAAGTAGAAGATAGGAAGGAGGGGCCAATGGGATGGAGAGGCTCGGAAGTGACCAGAGAAACTCAAGACTTAGATCAAGGGAAGCCAAGCTATTGGCACAGGATTTTAAGTAAAAGACGACGTAGAAATGAAGGTCCAACAAGAGAGAACATGAGACAAAAAGTACCCCAGGGGCATTAGAGAGTGGAAGGGAAGAATGAGTTTTCCAATTGAGAAGAAATGAGGAAGGAGAAAGAAACGTTTAAGAGAGGCCTCTGAGAGGTCAAGGGAACAGAGAAAAACAAAGCAGTGTTACACAGAGAGCCTGGCAGAAGCTGCGAGCTCAGAAAGCAGACAACCAAAGGCCAAGAGAGAAGCCCGGTGTGCCACTGCAGGCCCGTAGTCCCAGCACTTGGCAGGCAGAGGCAGCACAATCAGAAAGTTGAGGTCATTCTCATCTAAGTCATGAGTTCAAGGCCAGCCTGGGCTAAGTGAGGCTCTGTTTTATAACATCAAAGGCAACTAGGATTGTACTAAAAGGACTCAGCTGCTCAGCTGACTCAGTTCCCAATGGCCAGAACTGACACGCTTTCAAGTGCAAGGAGGGTAGTCATGTTAGGGATCCATCTGTGAGTTCGGCAAGAAGAATCTTAAGTCACGGTGACTCAAGAGAACACTATGAACCAGAGGGATGATGGTAAATAGCAGGAAAGCATCAAGAATTTGTACAAAACCTGAAGCACTGACTAAACCACTTTAAACCCCTCTGAAGCCTGTGAATGTGGATCAAGGTCTCAGCGCAAAAGAAGTCACTAATAAGCGTTGCCTCCTGTGGCAAAGACAACGTGCCAGCCGTTAGCAGTCAGACAAAGACAGGCAGAGAGAAGGAAGTCAGGCTCCTAGAACTCTTAGTAGATGCCAAGAGAGGCAGGAACCGTAGGTGCAGGGCTACCAACACCACGGGAATGCAATCACCACAATGCCGATGGAGGGGAACTCACCTAAGAGTCTGGCTTCTCAATAGAAAAAAAAGAAAAAGCAGCACCATAGAAAGATGGAGGTAGTAACAGGAGTGGACAAGGGGCCTAGGAGATGAAAATGACATTTATTTGGATCCTTATTCAAAGAAACACATACATGTGTGTGAGTTATTACTACTTGTGTATGTGTTCATGTGTGTGTGGGTGCATGTGTGGGGAGGATGGAGATGGGAGATTAACCTCAGGTGTCATTCCCTATGCGTGCGTGTGTGGGGGGGTGTCTTCACTGGCCTAAGCAGGTTAGGTTGACTGGTCTCCGCCTCCCCAGCGCTGGGATCACAGAAGCACACCACCATGCCTCGTTTTTATTATGTGGCTTCTGCACACTGAACTCAGGCCCTTGTGATCTGTAAGCACTTTACAAACATAGCATCTCCCCAGCCCCATTCTTACTTTTCTTATTTTTTTTTTTAACATGAAAGAAAATACTGTGGTTTTGTATTTTTAAAAAAAAAAAAAAAAAAAAAAAGAGCTCTAAGTCATTCAAGTACTAAGATATCTATAGACGGGATGATGCTTTAATTTGCTTCAAAATAACCTTGATGTGGGCTGGAGAAGAGGCGACGTTGACTGGGACGAGGTGACTGGGCAGACGAGCCCGTCTCTCCATCTCGCTGCGTTGGGATTTAATTCCCGTGTGCTGTAAACACACTCGCGTTCTTCTGGGGATTCAGTGGTGTTTCTCAAATGTGCATTCCCACAGCTGTCCCTGGGATATTTATTAAAATTCCCATTCCCATTCTCAGCCTGCTTGAGATACTTATTAAAAGTCCGGCCAGTCCGGGTTTCTGAATCAGAATTGCTGGGAATGGAGCCTAGAAAACTCCATTTTATTTTAAACGCGCTCCACAGGTGGGACTTTTTACACAGGCCATTTTGCTTTCTTTGGCACGCAATAAATAATTTCCATTTTTCAAAGGGTTTTTAAAAACTTAACCTCACATGTGTTTCCCCCACAATAGCCTAAAATATTCTTCACACAACATCGCTTCCTTTCAGTAAAATATATAATCCTCACCAGGTTATATATCGGTAACTGTCACACGTATACTATGGGGAGTCTGCGGAGACAGCACCATAATCCCAGATCGATCCACATAGAGAAACCCAGACAAACATTTTATTGTGGGAGTAGGGAATAGAAGCTTGCTTTATGAAGCTTGCTGGATACCTGTCGCTCACAAACTCGAGGCCACCAGTATCTGTATGAAATTAGAGAATGTGGCCCCCGTGTGCAAAGCAAGTCTGGTGACAGAGAAGGAATGCAGGCTCCTGGTTGGTTTGCTTTTCTTTTCTTTTTTTTAAAGCCTCCCATAGTTGGCCTTGAACTGGTTATGCAGCTAAGGAGGACTCTTGACTCTCGATCCTCCTGCCTCCTCTTCCTGTGTCCTGAGATCACAGACACGTCCCCCATCATGCATGGCCCTAGATATGCAAAATCTTGAAAACAATCACTGAGCCTGGGTTCCCCTAGAACATCAGCTCCGTAACTATTCCTAAAGTTGGAAGGATTATTCACAACATATTCCCGCCCCCCCTCCCCCAAATAAAACTTTCATTCTTAAAATGAAGAGTTTTCTGGGGCTAGAGATCTAGCTCAGTTCATTGTGTGCCTGGTTGGCATGTCCTGTCTTCAGCACCACGTAAACCAGGTATGATACATGAAATCCCAGCACTTGCGCAGCAGAGGCAGGAGCAACAGGAGTTCAGGGGTCATCCTCGGCTTTATAGTGAGTTTGAGTCCAGTGTGGGCTACCTGCGGGTAGCCCGAAACGTATATGGGTGGGGGTACTTATTTCTGATGATGGTGTGTATCTTTAGAAGCTAGTGGTTTGTATGTGACTCGGTTTCTCTGGCTAGCAAATCTAACTTATCAGGATGATCGACGACAAGACTGCAGCATCCATAACAGAGCTGCTGCTAGGGAGAGTGGTCAGCAGGAAGGCATGGGTTCGGTGCCCAGTGTGAGCACCACCAAGGTGGGGTTTGCACACTTAGACATTTTACATGTGGGACTTCTAATTTCATCTTTAGGAAAGTGTGCAGCTTCCGCACCTGTTTAAACCCCCAGGAGACCCAGAACATCTGCATTTTGCTTTTAAATTGAATTTTCACTACTGTCATTTCTGAAGTCCCTATTTTCCTCATAGTAGAAAATCGCTTAATACAGAAGTTAGTATATAAAGTTCCTGCCCACGTGTAGAGCGCGGGGGTCAGGATCATCCTTATGATTTTAAGGTCTAAGTCGGGATCAATCTGCGTCCCCTTAAAGCCTTTAACAGCTCCTACTGTGCCTGTGTTCTAAACATCAAGGCCCAGAAGGCGCTGTAGACACTGATGACAACTTTCTAATGTTCCTCCCTGGCTTACTGCCTTTTTTTTTTTTTTTTTTTTTTTAACCTGTGGCGTTTCTGCCAGCACACTGACCCTCATTGGAAGTCTCTTGTTCTCTACTATTCATTAGCTGATGTGTATTAAAGAAGTCCTTCAGAATATCAGCTTCTGTAGCTGCATTGTCACCTGAGAAGTCAATGTTCACTTCCGCGCTGACACCATGGTAACCAGTGACAGCCACGTGGCCCGGTTTGCTCAGATCATAACGCGCCCAAGTCACGGTCTCAGTTGCACACTCCGGACAGCAGTAGCTCTATTCTCATTTCTTCCCCTTTATAAACTCTTAGGTTCATCGGTACAAAACGTCACAAGGGAGCACCCTCCCACAACACCACCATCTCCCGCTCAATCACAGACTGAGGCAGCCCCCTTGCCGGCCGTCAGTGGATCCCCATGCATAAAATATAGCGGCATAAACTGGCACGACTAAATTGAATAGTTGGCATCGGACTGCCAAAGGTACCCTAATGGCAGCCAAGCATCAGCGGAGAGAGTCAAAGTCCAGAATTACACTCCCCGGGCGGCTTGCCGAAACCGTACAGGTGCATCTTTAGCCTGTGAGCCTTTCTTTCTGAAGGCCTTCGTGAGCATCTTATTCGTGTTATAATTTGGACGTTTTCTGCCCCCAAGAAAACTTAGACTACAGCAAGCTATGACATGTTCCCAAAATTGTAGGCTTATCGATTAAAAAGTGAAAGATCTTACATCCTTTTATAGAGTCTTGACTTTTGAGCAACGTCTCCATCCTCTCGTGTTTTAGGTGCATAAGATGTAAGCAAGGCAGAAAACGTCCTGAGACCACAAGGTCACTATTTTAGAAAATCAAAATCCCCTGTTATTATTTGCAACTACCCATTGTCAGGGAAGCAAGATTTTTTTTTTTCCCCTCAAGATTTTGTAACATTTAAAAAAAAAAAAAAAAAAAAAAAAAAACAGCCAAAGGGAAAGAGTTGAAGAGTTGAAGTTAAGAAAGGACCACAGATGCCATCCATAAAACTGATTTCAAATTTCTCTGCCCGACACAAGGCTTCGTTGTTCTCGCCTAAATAAGGAAGTCCGCCTTGCATGTTGACATCTAACGTACATTATGCTAACGAAATTTCCTCCCATCAGTTTTATGTCGAAGTTGCACAGTAGATTGTGCTTGGAAAGGGAGCTGATGCTAAAAATATTTGTAAGTCACAAAGCTAGGCAGCGGGTGATATTTGTACCCATGGGTGATCATTGCTGCAGCGATATAATGTAAAATGAAAAAGGGGCCACAGTGGGTGGCTCACATCTGTCATTCTAACACTTGGGGAGTCGAGGCAGAAGGATGGCTGTGAGTTTCGAGACAGCTTGGGTGACAGAGTGGGTCCCAAGCCAGCTTGGGCTGTGGGGTCAGACCCTGTTTTAGAAAAAGGAAGGAAGAGAGGGAGGAAGGAAAGAAAGAAGGAAGGGAGGAAGGAAGGAAGGGAGGGAGGGAGGGGGGGGGAGGGAGGGAGGGAGGGAAGGGAAGGAAGTTTTGGATACAGACAGTGCATTAATGACTCGGCTGACTCTCTTCTTCTCTTTTTTCCATACGTTTGGGGCCAAGTAGGCAAAGGCCGGTCCTGACATTGAGGTGATAGGCTGCCGGGCTGTGGCAGGACTCTAGGAACAGTTTCGTCCTGTGACGATGAGCCCCTACTTCCTTCCCAGCTACTCTCTGACTTAAAGGCAGAGGAAGGGTCTGTAGCACAGAGAATATGGGTTTACTACTTAGACACAGATGCCCACTGGGCACATTTACCACTAACATGTAACTCAACAAACTCACTTCCATCCCAGCAAGCTCATCTGCTGCACGGAGATGCTAAGCGTTTGTCCAGAGTCCTTACTAGTCCATTAAAAACCCAAAGGTATAAAGCTCACCTAGCACCCCATAATAGATAGGCAATGAATGCCTCACCCTTTTGGGATCCTCTAGATCCCTGGCCACATGGTGGCCAGGCTGTTCCAGCAAGGAGGACCAAACTCCCACCTTGGGGATGGGCTCTGCGCTGATCCCCTTGCTGAGCACCACAAGAAGCAGAGGTTAGTGCCCCCCCTCCCTGTGTTGAAGCATCTGCGAGAAGGCAGCAAAGAAAACGAGTGGCGAGACAAAGGTCTGCAAAAAACCCTAGACTCAGGCCAGGCCTGACCCTCTGGGAAGCAAAACAGGGCTTGAGCTGATTGCAAGTTACACATCATTAGACCTCGAGGAGTTTCCTTTTGTTTGAATCACAGTCCCCCATCTTTTCCAAGCATTAAATGGGGGCACCGTGTTTTCCCATCGTGAAGCAAGCACTTACCACACTTCAGCTGTAGAAATTATATAGGATTGAAAATAGTATAGCTGAAAGGAGGTTTGTAATTAGCGTTCGCCCTCCCCCCTTCCCTGTCTCCACTCCCCCACCCCCACCCCGTTTCCAGGCAAATGGGAACAAGCTGAACTGAAACGTGGTTGTTTAAAAGGTCAAAAGGTTGTCGCTCGTCCCCATCCCCCTCACTGCGTTCTATCTTTAGCCTGGCTGCTCTCCTGAAGACATGGAAGACACAAAGATGGGCTTCCTCTGTGTACAGAGGAGATTCGGTCATTCCTAATGGGGCAGGTCTGTGGCCCGAAGCTCTTAGGCTGAGACAGGGTGATTGCTGGTTCAAGCTCTGCCTGGGCAATAGGGTGACTTCAAGGCAGTCTACTAGGTACTTAGTGAGACACTGTCTCAAACTTGCTCTATTTATCTGTCTGTCTAGAGGCAGCCAGGGGTAGAGCACCTGCCTAGCATGTATTAAGACCCTAGGGTTAATCTCCAATGAATGGGGTAGTGCAGAGATTTAAAAAAAAAAAAAAAAAAAAAAAAGAGTGGGAGGGGACATTCTGGGTAGCACCATTCCGTCTCTGAAGTCTCCGAAGGCATCCCTGGGCCAATCCCTGCAGGAGCACCAAGATTGAGCCACTTAGATCCCCTCCCCCCCTTAACTCACAAGGCTGTAATATGACCAATGAACAAGACAGAAGCTTCCCTAGCAAGCAACATTCAATTACAGCCAGGGAGAGAAGTTTTGGACTTCAGTGGGAAATGAAGAAGCAAGCTTCAGAATCGGGACTGTGTGCCCCCGAGGGCAGGGGTTAGGTTATCTCCTGGTGCTGGTTATATGACTGACATCTAGTAAGTGTCTGGAGTTTTGATAAATGACGGGTATAACTACGTCGTGTCTAGATTGCAGAACAGCCCAGATTCCCTGAGAATTATATCTCATGGGAAAGTAAACCTTTCTCAATCTTGTAGTTAGAGTAAGAATAAATTCAGTAGACTAAAGGGGGCAGATTCCAAAGTCCTATGCCATGTGCCATGATTCTATCTGCGTCTGTTGTCAGAGGACCAGGTGGGAGACTATGGCAGTATAGTCCTTGTGAGACATGCGCAAGGCCTTGGGTTCCATCCCCAGTGCTGTAGGAAACAAACAGTAAGTAAACTACATCATAGACATATGTAGCCTGCATCTGAACCGGAAGTCAAATGAAAGGACGTAAAGAGGAACGACGTTGCTGACACTCCTCCTATCTCCATTAACATAAGATTTAAAAATTTACGACGTGTGTGTGTGTGTGTGTGTGTGTGTGTGTGTGTGTGCACAAGTATGCACATGCACACATGTCAAAATGTGTGGGTGCATGTCTGTGTGTGAAGCCAGATGACAACTCGTGGCATTCTCTTTCCACTATGTAGGTTCTGGTACTCAACTCAGGTCATCTATCTTGTTTGTCTTCACCCACTGAGTCATCTTAATAGGCCCTGGCGCAAGATTTTAAGAACATCTGTTCCCGTCCAAAGGATGGTGTCAGGGTCAGGGAGATGGCTCAGTGGCTAAGAGTGTCTGCTGCACAAGCAGAAGGACCCAATTTAAAGGCCCAGCACCCCTGTAGATACCCAGGCATAGTCGAGTGTACCTGTAACTCCAGGGTGGCACAGGACTCACTGGGGAAAAAAAAAAAAAGTCAATGGAAACAGTAAAAAGATCAGGGTTTAAAGATCGGGAGGGAAGGATAAACAGACAGACCATAGAGGAGTTTTCTAGTAGTAAAACTCCTCTGCATGAGATAGCAACGAAGGAGATAAGCCTTTGAACATCTGTCAAACCCCACGGAGTGTAAAGTGAACAAACTGAGAGGTAAGCTGTGGCTTTCAGTTACTAACAGTAGATCGATACTGCTTCACCTACTACGACAAGCATATGCTGTAGGATGTTAATAAGAGGAAACACCGCAGGTCCTGGGAGAGGGAAGCCGGAGCTGGGGGAACTCCTGGTACTTTCCAATCAGCTTTCCTACAAATCTGAAATCATCCAAAAAAAATTTCAAAGCGTATTAATTAAAAACAGAACAAAAAACCTGCACTGTTAGCTGTTTCGAGTTTTGGTCCTTCCAGCTACAAGATGGAGCCGAGTAGAATTAAGAAAGAGGAGTCCCAGCCAGGTGTAAAGATGAGAGGGGCAGGGCTTACTGGCCAAGCAATGGAAAGAAGCTGGGAGTGTGATTCAGAGACAGGGGCCTGGACAGGTAGCATGCCCCAGGAAGCAGGGTCAGGAAAGCGTAGCTTGACTGAAGACAAAAACCCAAGAACTGGAGGTTCAGGCAGGCATGTATAGGGAAGCTGTGAGCAGGGGTCTAAGCTGCACACTTGAAAGGTGAGTGGGGTCATTCCAGACAACTGGGAAAGTTCGTGAAGGAATCCAAATCATCCAAGCTGCACTGAGGCCAGCCAGCAGAGGTAGTTGCAGTGAGATGTAGAGCCATCGCTACGGACTGGAAGTACAAGGGTACCACGGGGGCAGTGACATTTCTAGGGAAAGGCATGATGGGCCAGGCATGGTGGCACACAGCCTGTAATCTCCTCATTTGGGAGCACACACAGGAGGACCAAGAGCTTATGCTAGCCCTGGCTACATACCGAGTTTGAGATCAGCCTGTGCTACGTAAGACCTGTCACAAACAACGAACAAGATACGGAAACCAGATAGAATACGGCAATTTCTTTAAAGTCATGAGTCTGAAGAAAGAACCAAACTGTTAGGCTATCAGAGAGTCTCGAGGTGTTGTACCATTCAATTTTCTTACTGGGTCACATTTGAGAGGGAATGAATAACAGTACAGCACAGAAAAGTGGGAAAGTGTTGGGGGGCACACATACCACCTCTATATCCAAGCAGTGGAACATGAGCTACCGCTAAGATTTTAGAGGATCTATTTGTCAGCATCGCTGATGACATCTTTCAGTGTGAGGAAAGAAAGCTCAGAGAAGTATATTGAGAAGAATCCCATCTTGGCAAAGTTCTATGCACTCATGGAAAATATTCTGCACTAAGTGCTTTGACCCATACTGGTAATCCCAGCACTCGGGAAGCTGAGGCAGGAGGATCTCCTTAAGCACAAGACCAACCTGGGCTACACAGGGTTCTAGGGTAGTTAGGGCTACCCTAGGTAGTTAGAGCGAGATCCTGTCTGCACAACAAAAAGGAAAGGGGGCGGAAAGGAGGGTGGGAAGGGGAAGGAAAACAGGGAGAAGGATGAGGAGTAGGGAGGAAATAAAGGAAGGAAAGAGAGAAGGAAGGGAAGAAAAAGGAAGGAGGGGAAACAGGGAAGGGAGGGGGAGGAAAAGAGAGGAAGGAGTAGGAAGAAAAGGAAGAGGTGGAGAAAAGGAAGAGAGCGAGAACAGGAAAGGAGGGGTGGAGAGACAAGAGAGACCAAGCAAGGCAGGAGGGACCTTCCAGGGGGGAGGCCACGCACAAGCTAATAGTGATGACTGTTCACTGCAGCGACAACCTGGTGGTCCATTTAGAGTCCTGCTTTGTATTTCTCTAATTCCTCTCCGAGCTATTCCAAAGTCCCCACGTGAAAGGCTGATTTCTTTCCATGAGAATGGTTTCTTTCCATCTCCGTAACTCAAGTTTCCAGTAGCATTCTCCTTGTGAGGGGCAGACCAGCTAGTGCCTGACTTGGGAGCCAAAGCCTGCCTTAGATCAGCACGGTGCAGCCTCTCATTACAGAAATGACTTCAACAGCCACATCCTGATGCATGAGGGAAAAAAGGCATGGAAATTCCGAACAGCTAAAGTCATCTGAAGTAACGGCTGGAACAGAAACAAACAAAACAACCCAACGCAAAGTGTCTTGGGTAGAGAGAACAACCCCCAGTGCACTGCTAGCCCCCACCTACCCTGCTTTCAGGGAGGTTTCTTAGTTAGTCTATTATAAAATAAATAATAATATCCTGGCTACAAATACCATTAAATGCAGATATATACAGGATACCTCATGATCTAAACGGCTCCCAGAGAGGATGACGTAGCATGGATTGGAGTAACTAACTGTCCAGCCGGGACCTATCATCACACTAGGTGGAAGAGTGGTCCCATTATAAATATCATGTTCTAGTGCTTGATTGTATTAATCTGGCCCAAGAGGCACGGTGGTCCTTGGGGCATGAGAAGGCAGGAGGGAAAAGCACAGTATCTATTGGCTTCCCTCTGTGACAACTTCACCTTACAATCTACTTCAGGAAGTACCTTCAACCCAGGGTCATCTGCTTCCAAGTGTCCCTTTTTAGTACCGTGAAGTCCCTTCAGCTATTTACTATAGTTTCTGCAGCACCGCAGTGCTTTCAGTTTTACTGTCTTGCCCGGGATACGAGAAGGCCAAAAGGAACAACTTAAAAGCAGTTAACTTTAAACGCTACTACCTGTTGACAACCCTGTCCAAACCGTTTAGTTGGGGAAGTAGCTGAGCGATCGCCTCAAGAGGGCTAAGAGACTGTCTGAGGAGTCCACTCATCCTGCTTTTCCTTTCTGTATAAAACATGAACGTGCTCTCGGTAAAAGCATTCAGCGTCTGCTTCCGTCAACTGTCCAGTGAATATTCTGCAGGGTTTTTTTTTTTCTCCTTTTAAATATTGGATTATAGCAACACTCATAAGAGGAGCAGTTAAAGTAACAACAAAAGGAATAACAACTTGTCTGTTATTAGCTGTAATAGTAGCAACGCTGGGGTTGCTATAACTCAGCTCAAGTCAGGCCGTTATCTCAGAACAGGGACTTACTATCAACTTGTTATCAGAACGATTGCTGTTTCCAAGGCAGCCAATGCATTGTGGGATTAATGAGCAGTCACCAACCCTGTGACAAAGCATGCTGTCCCTGGGCTATGAGCTTCTAGCAGACCATCAGGTACCCAATTACAAGCCATCACAAAGCGTCCCCCCTCTTCCTAAGAGGGCCCCCCCAGAAGTGGTGCGCTAAGATAACATGTCCACTTACAGAATGGCCATGCCTGGTCGTGGGGACACTGACACACTGAGAGCAATTATGAGACTCCTCAGGGCCAACAGAGAGTGTGTCCCGGCTTGTCACTCTGCTTTGGGACAGAACTCAAGTTCTGACTCGGCAGTGCTTCTTCTGAATGGAAGCCAAAAGAATGAGAGTCGGTCTACACATCTTTTGAGTGTCACCATGCCCAGCTGTCGGGAAGCTTCTCTTCTATCCGTAGGAGCAAAATATGAACACGTGTGATATCTGCAGCCACAGGGAGCGAGCTGCCAGGAACCGGGAAAGAGCAGAGCGTGCATCGAAGATGGGTTGCACTGAGATCACTCACAACACCGTGCTGATGGCTCACAGGTGGCCTCTGTCCCAGAAACATTTGCATTTTAATAGAAAACAAGCTGGAAGATTTTTGCCTTCTATCTGAAGACTGAATGCTGTCAGGAGCTTTTCAGGCAGGAGGTGGGAGGTCTTCAAATAACATTACTAGGTAGAAAGTCTGTCTGTTCTGTCGCTAAAAATGGTGCAAGTCATCTCCCTGCAGCATTTGTGTCTTACAGAAACACAAGACAGAAAGTTGGTGAGGGGTCTCGCACACTCACGTTTGCAGCAATGCTGTTCACAATAACCCAGTGGACGTACCCGGATGTCCGGCTATGGATGCGTGGCCAAGCTGAATTATCTTCATAATGGAATAATGTCCGATCTACTAAAAAAATCTACTACTGATATATTCCACAACGTGGAGGGAGATTGAAGACATCATGCTAAGTGAAACAGACCCGTCACAGAAGGGTAGATATTGTGTGAGTCTAATCACAAGAGGGACTTACAGTGCCCAAAAGGCAGGAAGTGACCGAGAGGGACTTGGAGAGGCAAGGAGGGGAGGTTATGGTTGTAGGATCCTGATTCAAGAAGATTTTGTGATTTTTGTTATTTTGTCTTTTTTTTTTCTTTCTCCAGAGCTGAGGACTGAACCCAGGGCCTGTCCTTGCTAGGCAAGTGCTCTATCACTGAGCTAAATCCCCAACCCCTGATTTTGTGATTTTTAATTATTATTTTATGTGTGTGTGTGTGTGTGTGTGTGTGTGTGTGTGTGTGTGTGTGCGCGCGCGCGCATGCGTGGTACCGCGATGCCTGTGTGAGGGTTAGAGATATCGTGTGGGAGTCAGGTCTCTCTTCCCACCATGTGGATCGCAGGGATTGGACTCAGGCCATCAGACTTGGTGGCAGGCATGTTCACCCACTGAGCCATCTTGATGATCCCAGATTCAATTTTCAGGAAGAAAACAGGTCTGGACTTGGATGGACAGATGGACAGATGGATGGACAAAGGGATGGATGGACAAATGGATGGAAGAAAGGCGCACCATCAATTCCATTGAACCGTAGACTTAAAAACGGCAGAAATGGAAATCTGTTATATGCATTCTGTTGCAACGTAAGACTGAGGGGGGCGTTCGTGGCTAGGAAGGGAAAGGAAGGTGGTGTCCACTGACCAGCACGAGGGATGCCCTGACACCAAATTGATTTACTTCAAAATTTCTCCTACTTCACAGATGACTTCTGGACACGAGCCTGGTTCTGCTTTCTCATCCTACGTCTCTCCCTTCTCTCCGAAAGACTCCTCAGAAGAGAACAGAGACGATAACCTCAAACTTGAAAAGAGGCCTGTCAGAGCAGAAACACATTTTCCACTAAGTAATCCAACCACAACGACACAACTTAATCACAGAAACTAATTTTCAGTTTTCAGTTTCATAAACAGAACAATGTGAATAACTGAAGGCCAAGAAGGAATAAATAATATAGACGACACGGGGTTTGGAGTATCTGTCTGTGCTCAGAGGTTAGGTTTAAAGGAATGAAATGTTGCCAGGCAGGGCAGTGTATTTCATTATCTTAGCACTTGGAAGGTAAAGGCAAGAGAATCAAGAGTTCAGGGTCAGCCTTGGCTACTTAGTGAACTGGAGGCTAGCCTGAGCTATATAAGACTATCTCAAGAAATGAGCAAACAAAAATATCCAGGAAATCTCATTCACTAATGACATAACAGGGAAAAAAGACAAGGAAGGGCTTTGATGTCAAGGTCAAAAACAATTATAGCTCGTAACTGTGCCATTATGCGCAGACTGTAGAACAAGACTAGGAAGCCCACTGAATGCAAATTGTCTTGTTTCCTGGAATAGTCTCATCTCTCTGCAGCCAAGAGGGCTTCAGTAGAACATATCGGGGGTGTGTCTGCAAGTGTGTATGTTTATGTGTGTGTCTGAGAGAAAGGGAGGACTTATAATTGTCATATCCAGAGATTTTGCATTGAAATGGCGAGAGAGCCACGGGACTCCTTTATAAGAAGATAATCTTCCTTTAGAAGACACTCAGAATACTTGACAGGTGTTCAGCAGTCTCACACCATTTGTTGACTTACGATGACTGCCCCGTACACTCATCAAGAAAGCCATCGAGTGTGGCTCTACACAGAGTCTCACTCTTTCAGACTTAAAACATATATGACAGCTTCCAAAGAAGTCAGTGCTGGGAGATACTCAGCAGGGTCACCGTAGTGACAGAAGCACACAGGGAGAGCACGCGAAGAGAACAAGCTAGCAAATAGCGGCTCAGCGTAACAGTACACCGGGGGCAGACTCCATACACCAGCGCCGGCACCCATCTTCCAATAACAAGACTCCATTTCCCTCTGCTAAACTCCACGGCCCCTGGAACAGATTGTCTGGTCATTAATATCATACATAAAATGTCACACAAGGTTACATGCTCGAACAGGAAAAACAAAGGCGTCAGTTTCTCCAGTCCCATACAAAGCCGAGCTCATTCGTTCATCTGGCACCGGTTCCGTACTCTGTGCTGGAAGCCAGAGCGAAGTGAGCATGGCAAATCGTCCCTTCAGTGTTAGAATGCAGTGAGTCACTATGTACGCATCGGCCTGCTATCAAAGCAAATAGGCGGAACCAGGAATCCCAAGCCACGCCATATTTCCCTTTCCAGTTCACTTGAGCGCGAAGCTCGCCCAATTTGGGCACTTGAAATTAGGAGAGGGATTTCCCCCTTATCACATGTTTCTTTATCAGTCCTCCACAAAATAGTTTAACTAAGACTCTGATAAAAATGTCTAAAATGCTTGCTATGTTGCTCAGCAGTAGACGATGCCCATGGGCTGAGACTGCACCCAGGGGCTGTTCAAACCCTGTCATGGATGAGGCATGCCATTCAGCAAGGGGCATGTGGAAGGGCTGAGTCTCCAGCACCCTCACCCCCAGCACGCACAGCAGTACCCATGTTCTCTCTCGCTAGTGACCGCAAGATAAAGATGTCTGCATCTCACGAGGTGCTCTCTCTAAAAGGCTGCTCAAACGAGTGGCCAAACATGTGAATCTGAGCTAGCCACGTGGCCTGCCCCATCCTAGAGGACAATGTCTGGCTGGGCCTTAGGGCTCCTTTGCTTCCTTTAGTCTCTCGATTCCCATTTGGCCTCAGTATTAACTCTGGGAAAATGCCCTTCAAGGTTCCAGAGGGGAGGAACCACAGGGCATTTCCAGGGATCCACATTTCCTGTTTTTAAGTGGGGAAAAATAAAATCAAATCACCAAGAAAACATGGTGAATTACGCTATTGCATGCACGAGTGGAGGCCCTTCCCATTTTTCTCTGTTGCATTTTAAGCACTGAAGTTATTATGCAGAGGGCCGAGAAGTATCTAGCTCCCCCTACCCACGCAGCATCACGCCGGCTTCAGGGCCCCACACTGTACTTATAAGAACCACAGGCTCCTCTCTCTCTCACTTATTTGAATCCAGTGAAATGAAGCACTCATTTCCATCTTCGTTATTTTTTAAGAGCTAACGCTGTAAAGTATGTTATGGGTCATATTTGGAAATAAGTGGGTGACTATTGGTTCAATCCAAGGTTAGGGAGCATTCTGAGCGAGCCCTCTGATCCCCTGGGGCACACTGCCTATTTTAAGGGGAAAGAGAAGGATGGTTGGCTGGCCTGGCCTGTGACATCCATCCCGGCCGTCACAGTGGGGTTGTCTTTGAGCTGGCACGCTCTCGGGTACTGCTGACAATCCATAGTCAACAAGAGTCTGGGACCTTTGACAAGAACTGGTGGCAGGGGCCAAGGCCTTCACCTGTGCTCAGCTCTTCCTCTAGACTCAGAGTGTGGGCAGGTCCTGAGCCTGTGGCGTTCTGCTTTCCCCTGAGAAGCCCCAACCTCTTTTCTGGCCGTAATGTTTCAAAAGTGCTAGTGAGCTCTGCACCATCATCGAGTTGTGCTCGTCCTGTTTCCGCTTAGCCATCCTTGGGGCATCTTTCTGGGAATGATCCTAAGTGCTTTCAGGCTTCGTGTTGCTAGGCATCCTATCAATAATGTCGGCATCCGGCTTAAAAGCTTTCAGCTGCTGTCCTCCTGTCTTTAAAATATCCTTTAAGTGTGATGGCTCAGGCCTGAAGATACAAGCACTTATAAGGCAGAAGCAGGCGAATCACCACGAAATTGGAGGCCAGCCTGGTCTACAGAGTGAATTAGTGAGCTCTGGGCCAGCCAGAGCTACAAAACAAATACATACATACGTGCACATACACACACACACACACACCCCTTCAAATCCCCTTCAAACTCCCAGAACTTCATGAAAAGAGACATTATGATCCCGTACCTTTTGTCATTTCTCACGTGCTCTGGTCTAGCCACCCTGAACCGCTGACATTTTCTAACATGCCACATCCTCTTACAAGGAGCTTTGCACACATTGTCTTTCAAGTGACTAGATTCGCAGGACTCCCCGAGTTGAACCTACTAGGTAGTTTGCTGCTATAAGTGGCCCAAAAGAGATTAACACACGTGCCATGGGCAGAGGCTGAAGGAATGAGTGAGTGAGATTTCCCCCCTCCACTGCTCCTGTGACCCCTGGGAGTGCAGTATAGGGAAGCTCAGTCTTAGCTGAGCATGGTGCCTCACCACCTGCCGTCTCAGCACTTGGGTAGCTGAGGCAGGAGGGTTGCCATGAGTTCCAAGACAGCCTGAGCTACAGACTAAAGACTCTGTCTCAGAAAACAAACAAATGCAAATACACACACAGGGGAGGAACAGAAGAAAAAGAGAGGGAGGAGGGGTGAGGCAGGAACTCTGACTCATTTACCAGAGGATGAGAGGTGTCATGGAGTAGAAATCAGCTCTCCCAGCTGCAGCTCCCTTGTCCCTTGGGGCTGCTAAACTTTCCAACAACCATACTAGTTTGACAAGTCTCAGCCTAGCTAGCACAGACCAGAATTAGCCCAAGTAATCCACGGAATCATAATACAATATGATGTTGTAAGCCACTATGTGTTGGGATCACTTGTTATATGGTATACACTGACTGCTGCACCCTCGTTTTATGGTTGACACCTACTTATCCCTCAGGTCTGAGGGTGAAGGTTTGATCCCAGAGGATGTCACACTGATTCGCACCCACAGGATGCTGTAGGTACCACTGGGAGAACTCTGCTCACGGTATAAAGAGTTGCTTATGTTCTCATCTGTGTCCCCAGTGACAGAAAGTTCCTTAGCTATGATGGATGCCCAGCTTTTGCTAACATTCAGTCAATAATTGCTAGAATAAGAGAGAAGAATGAAGATCTCTTAACGCTTTCTTCTGTCTTCAACGTTGGATCATCAGCTTTAGACATTCTTTTTGTCTATACTACGTATATCTGGTAACTACATCAAATATATCATCGTGTGTTTCTGTTTCATAGTCCCACTCATACCAATAGCCTTTGGGAATCTCCCTACGCTTTACATAGGCAAAAGCTTCACGTCTCCCTAACTTTGCCTTTCAGTTTTACTACTACTAAAAATTCACCTAAAACTCCAAGCTTCCTCAGTTTATACACACAGGTAATTCTGGCAGAGGCTGTCACTCCTGGGCTCCTGAGACCCCTCTGAATCTGATGCTATAGATTTGGTAGTGGTAACTGTCTTTGGAAGGCAAGAAATGAAGCAATGAGAGAGAGCTTGTTCATGGTCTCAAGGAGAGGCGAAGCGGGAAGGGATCTCTAACTACCGACTCATTGCCTGTCATCCTTCCTGCTAGATGGAACCCTGGACGCCCCACCTTCTCAGTTACTTAATTTTTATCTATCCATGTGGTCTATAATGAGGAGTTGAGAAAGAAGAGGCGATAGGTTTATCCTGTGGGGACCTCCACCCACCGCGTATATACATAGGTTGTGAAATGTATGGTGCGCGGTTGGTGAGACATAAGTTGGCTACCGCTGACCTCACCAAATTTAATCTTAAAAAGTAACCATCGGGGCCAGAAAGCTGGCCCAGCAGGAACAGATGTTTGCTGCCACCTTGCATAACCTAATTTTAATCTCTGAGACCCACATGGTAGAAGGAGAGAACGGGTTCCCTCAAGATGTCACTCCTGACTTCTGTGTACGTCGAGAACACACATGGTACATACACACACACACTCACGTGATTTGAAAATAAGAAGCTACCATCAAATCTGGGTATTTTAACCTTCTAATCGAAACATCACTCACATTCATTTCTTCATCACGTCAACACAAGGGACCTGTCTTTATGCTAGTGTGCTGTTAATGAGTACTTAGTGCAAAGTACTCAATTAGGAGCTATAAAACCATCTTTAAAAACTACCCCTTCTATAGCATGAAGGCACACCTAAGAGGTATTACTATTCCAAGTACACGAAGTGTTTTCTACCATGTTAATCATTTATTATGAGCAAGCTGGGCAGACTACACACTGCCTAACACCCTGCTTTACTTGATTCCTCCGGTCCTTGCGTTGAAGCAGGGTCTCGCGTAGCCCAGTCTGGCCTCAAACCTACTATGTAGCCAAGGGTGACCTTGAACTGCAGATCTTCCTGCTCCCACTTCCTAAGTCCTGGGACCATAGGCCGGTGCCACCATGGCCAGTTAAGCAGTGCTGGGGATTGAACTCAGGGATTTTACACACTAAGAAAGCACTCCGCCAATGGAGCTACCTCCCCGCCATGATTTGTTTTTTTTTTTTTTTTTTTTTTTTTTTTTTTTTTGAGACAGGGTTTCCTGTTGTAACTCTGGCTGTTCTGGAACTCACTCTGTAGACCAGGCTGGCCTCGAACTCACAGAGCTCTGCCTGCCTCTGCCTCCTGAGTGCTGGGATTAAAAGTGTGCGACACTACCACCCGGCTATGATTTTATTTCTTCTGAAACATTTAAACAAACGACGAAAGTGCCAACCACGATCCCCAGAGTTCCATGTTCTTTTTAAACAAAAATTATCTCTCGTAATTCAAGTCTCTGGTCTTACTGTGTATCCCTCTTCCTGCTATAGAAAGGACCTGAGTACTCACTGAGTACATGAAGGGTGCTAGCCTTGCTAGGTTAGATGCGCACCGGTGTCCCCAAGGTGAAGTCACACAGGCTTGCCTCAGCTCCACTGCGGCAAGTATTGCAACTAGAGAAACTCTGCGCTGATGAAAAGACAGGTAAGGCTAGGTTTGCCGCATGACGTGTGCATCTCAAACGCTCCAGGACAACCCTCTTCCTCAGGTGCAAGTCTCTTCATTCAGTCTCTCTCATTGTTAAAAAAAAGTACCATGACATCTCCAGGGGAAGATGTCAGGCCAACTCGCCAGCCAGAACTTACACCAAGAAATGGCTCTGGAACTTCACCTGACTCCTCAGGGTTAGGCTTAAAAGATGGTCAAGTCTGGGCTGGAGAAGTGGCTCAGTGGTTGAGAGCACTTGCTGCTCTCCCTGAGGACTCCAGTTCCGTTCTCAGCACGCATGTCAGGGGGATCACAACTGCTTCTAACACCAGCTCTGGGGGATCATGCACCTTCTGCTGACGCCTGTGGGTACTTGCTTGTGCAGGCAGGCAGGCAGGCAAATAGACAGATAACACACACATGCACACACACGATAAATCTTTTTTTTTTTTTTTTAAAGTAAGCAAGGTCAAATAAGGTTATAGACTTTCAGGATTTCTGTATTTGCTTGGTTCCAAGTCAGAGCATGGCAGGAGTCATCTGATGCCAGTTCGTCGTGGTATAATTGGAGGGAGGGAGAATCTGGAGTGCAGAACACAAGGTGAGCAGTGTTCTGCTTCAGGGCTGGCCATGGAGATGGATTACCGGGGCACGGTACAAAAGTCCTCCTTACACTGGGAGCTTTCAGGCCAGACCCGTCAACAGGAAAAGGGGGCAAGATCAGCGGTTTTGGTGTTCCCTTGACTCCTTCTCCACCTCCTGACCTTTGGTCCTTCCCGGCTCACATCCCCAACTCTGAACACTAGTATTGGCTATCAACGAAACATTAACCCAATTCGCACAGAAAACCGGTACTATCAAATGTGCCAAGATCCCAAACATCCCAACCTCGTGTTCCCACACGCTGCCTGCATGATCCTAGTTGGCTTGCCGTCCTCTATGGGAAGGTATCTATGCCAGACCACGTGGTGTGGTGTGTTTCGTCTTCAGTAAGTGACACTCCCGTGATATACCTAGTCAGTGACATCCGCCTCTTGGAGGCTGGCCCAGATGAAGGAAACGGAAAATCCTTACTGTACCAGGTAGCTGCCAGCTCCTCTCTGGTCCCCCTCGAGGCCACCCATGGCCATGGCCAATCCCTTGGTTGTCTTTAGGGACGTGCCAGCCAACGGATTGCTAAGACAACTGGCACCACAGCTGAGGCACAGAAATAGTTCATCAGGAGACCTAGGGGCATGAATACAAACCCAATGATAGCGCCGAGATACCCGTGGCTGGCTACCCTAACCCTTAAAAGGAGCACTGAATAGTGGCAGGGGACTCCCTTCAGATCCAAGATAATGTCTCTAATTCCGAATAATGTGTAGCAGCAGCTAATCAGTAATCCACTGATATCAATACATTTCATTCAGTAGTCTCCTGAGAGTCAAGGGAGGAAAGTACATACGTCCTAAGTACAGGCATGACAGCCAAGGACAGGTAGAGCCACCGAGATGGCTACAGAGGAGAAAAACCTGCTTGCACAAGTGGCAGTGGCTCCTTTTTGAACCACAGCCTTCTTCTCTTACTGCCCCATTCCTTGGAGAAGAAAGAAGAAAAGGCAAGAGAGGCTAGGAAGCTGGGGTTCGCCGTGGTGGAAGACGAGAAGAACCTTTGTGCCTAGCCTTTTGTTCTGCAGGGTGAGTTTTACAAGGCTTACAGAGAGAAGCAATTCACAGAGCCCCGGACACGAAGAATGCCTATCACATACAGTCTTGGAGGAAAAAGACAAAACAGAGAATCAGAAATGAAGAGAACCCAAAGGGAAACTTTAGAAAATAGCAATAGGGTTAAAGTTGGGCAAAATATGGTGTCCTCATGTTGGTAAAAATGATAGACATTCTGACTGAAATAATGACACCCTCTAGCTCAGGGACTTGTGTGCATGGGGGTGTAGTGGGGGGGGTGTCTAACAGCTAATTCTGCTGCATCTCCAGCAAGCTATGTCCAATTGTCAGGTGTTCAAGAATGGAAGAGAGAGAGAGATGGTCTCAGGACTTTGTGCATATATGCTTGAGAAAGAAGTGAAATTTACAGTTTAAATGTGGTTAAAGGGCTGACGAGCCTGAGTGATCGAAACAGAATATTCTAGAAAGCCAAATATGTTGGCACTGTCTATAATTCCAGAGCCTGGCAGGGATAGGTGGGAGGATCAGGAGTTCAAGACCATCCTTGTCTATGTAAGAGTTGGAGGCCAACTTGGGCTACTGAAGACCCTGTATCAATAAGCCAAAAGACTGTGAATAAAGATCACTGTATGACATGCTATTTATATTTCAATTTTGGTGGCCATACTGAAGTAAGTTGTTTCACGAACATAAGCACAAATAAAAATAAAATAAATTTAAAAAAAAGGACTTTGAAAGAGTAGCTTGTTTCAAAATAGACTTCAAAGAGTGTGGTTTGCTACCTCACCTAAACGGGTTCTTTATTTCTGCAAACTGCTTTCACAGAATCATGTAATATATTCATCGGGATGAAAGAAGATAAATCAGTTCTAAGATTCTTCTTAGCGGTAGTCTACTGTACAGTACTGCGTTAGATCCTTGATGCCACAAATCTCCAATGAGAACTGTCTGGCTCTGAGGTATCACATTCCTTGACACAAAACCACCTAATACAAGACTTATGTTCCAGTGTTTCACTCGTCCCTTGCCTTGTCAGGGCACACACGTGTATGGATTCTATTCCCCTGCTGAGAGGTCTAAGTCAGAGGCTCCTGGTTTCCTGCCCATGAGTAATTCTGCCCAGCATCCTTTTGGCACACCCGAGTGCTTTACCATAGACTACACCCAATGGAGCTTTTCTGAGATAACCTCCAGAGGACAGTGACTAGAGATGGCTCAGCCCTGCACCATGGACAGAGAATTTATTCCGGTTCATAACCTTTAAAAAAAAAAAAAAAAAAACCAAGTCGTTTTCTAAACTTCAACAGGATGCACAGACTTTGCCTCAGTGCCATTCAGTTAGAAATCGCCATAATCAGTTAGGCTGCTGTTGGATCCCCACTCCCACCCCACGTAACACAAATATGGCAGAAGTTCATAAACTCTTTTCTGTCCACAGCTTCTCGGGGCGCTGCGTTCTTTCCCTCTGAGAGACTGCTGTGGGTGGCAGGGGCTGCACATTGCCGGAAGAGGGTGCCGAGGAGAGTGTGTGCCTGTGATGGCTAGACTTGGCCGGTCAACTCAGAGAGCAAAGCTGAAGTCTCCTCTCAGGAGTAGTGGCCCATATAAGGGTCTCAAGCAAGGTTCCTTCTTTGGGGTAACACACAAGGACAAGGGCCTGAAACTGAAGAGGCTGCCAGGAAGTGGGGTTTGAGGAAGGCAGAGGAAGAGATTCAAATGAGCAGACCAGGAAACCCAAGTAGAAATCTGTGTGTTCTTGAATGGAAAGTGCTAGTCAGAACCTCCTCACCTCTGTCATGCAAAGGCCAATCTTGTGATTTCAAACAAGGGCTAAACACATTACTTAGTAATTAATAATCTTACTTACTTAATAAATAAACCCCATTATTTAATAATAAAATCCTCCTCTTCCTCCCTTATCTATTTTAGAATGTTTTTTTTATGATCCTGTTATAGAAACTGGTATCACAGATGCAAATCTAAAAGCTCCAACTTGACAGACACGTTGGGAAACCACCTGAGTGCTCTTAGGAGAATGTAAACATGCGGTTCTCTTACTCTGGAGACCAGAAATTCGCATCCCGTGTCCCAGTGCCGTCTGAGCAGGCGGAGTGGTGTTTGTTTTTGTCTGTTTCTTCCTGGGCACACCCTAAGCAGTACTTGAAGCAGTTACTCTGACAAGGGGTCGGAAAAACGCACAAATTTCTGCACACCTTTATTTCTGCCATCCTTAAAAGGCAGGGCATGATGTTGGTTTCTGGTAGTTTCCCCTCAAACACGATGGAGCAGAAGCCGGGCCTCACGTGAACCAGCCCACCATTTCTTTTCTCTAAGTGGTGTGCTGGACTGGAATGCTATGCTGACCTTCTACTTAGCTAGCTTCCGGTGCCATGCAGCACTTCCGGCCCAGCTCCACTCTGGGATAAAACGGAACACAAATGTCAGTGAAATGGAGAGAGAAAAATACCACCATCCATAGACAGCCAGTGTGGGCTGCTCACCAACAACAGACCACAAACCACTCTTGTTGGAAAAGAGGAGGGAATATACAGCGTAGAATTTTGCTTTTCAAGGATCAGATAGTCAAGTTCAGTGATAGTTACTCCATAATATGATGTCCTTAAATGCTTTCTGTACCCACATTTACATCATGCATATCACAGACATTTAGCATCTACTTCTAGAGAAGAGAAGAGAACTGGACTGGGCTGGGCTGGCTCAGTGGGCAAGACTATGATTCTCCATCACCTACATAAAAAGCCAAGCATGGCCATGAGGACATATGTAACCCAATACTGTGGTGGGGGAAAGGAGACAGGGGGACCACTAGGGCTTGTTAGCTGTCAGCATCTGCACTGTCCAGCAGTTCCAGCTGTAGGGAATTCGATGAACTCATGTCCACATACATACACATAATTGAAATTTTTTTTAAATTTTAAAAATTATTACATTTGTGTGTATACATATTAATGTATATGTATATATGTATATGCATGTAATACATATAAAAATACGTATATATTTGGGTATACACATGCCATGGCCAGCACAGGGAGATGAGAGGATGATTTGAAGCGGTTGGTTTTCTCCTTGAATCATGTGGGGCTGGGGGATTGAACACATGTTGCTAGGATTGTCGGTGAGCACCTTTATAGCCTAAGCCGTCCAGACATCGTAAGACTACATTCAGTGTATTAAAAGCACCTGAAAACTAGGTTTCAGCAAATCACTGATCTTTAGGAGTCGCAGGGGGTTCCTGCGGGTCTGATCTGCTGCACAGCCGAGTGACGTTTTGTGTGACACTAGACACAAGCTGGACCTGCGGAGATCATCAATCTCCGTGTCTCATGTTGCCCATCTTGAAGTGGGTCCTCAGGGGTGCTGGGAGTCAGGTTCCACAGCCACCCGTAACACCGAATAAAATGCATGTCTCCCAACTCCTCATTCAGTTTCACTGCCTTCGCCTTCCCATGCAAGGCATGATGCCTCTCCAGGCTCTGAGGGCTGGGTGGAGACACCTTCCTGGGCAAGGACAGACTGTCTGAAAGCAGCTGACAGACGGGAGAGGCTGTTAATGAGACATGCAATTAACGCAATGAATAGTGAAAGTCTGAGGCTGGTCTGCAAGAGCTGCTGAGGCTGGGCCACTCTGCCAGTGCTGCCTTGACTATGCTCACACCTTACAACACCCACACTCATGCCCGTCTCTGTGCAAATACACAGTCCCTGAAAATAACCCACATTCCCCTTTCATGATGACCCTCCATGCCACAGGTACCCAGGATACTAGTACTATGGAAAATAGAAATCGAGGGTCAGAAGGGTGGAGAACGTTAGGAGAGCTTACTGATACCATATCTACTAACAGACAGCCTCCCTCTCATCTCAAGCACTGTTGAAAAAAGAGTTCTGAAGGAGATCTCTGGAATTCCGTATTTCTCCCCCTGCTGTAAACAGACTCACTCTGTTTACAAAGGGATTTTTCGAGGGCCTTAAAGTCAGCTGTGTGTACATTTCAGGGCCATTGAGAACCTCACATGATGGCTGAGGTCTGACATGAGCCCTTCAGAGCAACAGTGTAAAAGGAAACTATGTGCTAGGTGCAAAGCTGGCCTTAATCCCAGGACAGGTCCTCATCTAAATTGAAGCTAGGCCTGAAAGTGACTTTCTGTAAGACACAGGCTTCCCAGCAAAACATCACTGTGCCAGCAAACTACCTGACCAGCACAAAGAGTTTGCAGTGAAACATCGTGAGCATTTATGTCCAATAGGGCCCCAAGTCATTCCATGACAGTGGCAATAACTTTTATGGTGAAAGATTTTCATAAGAAAGTATGTATATAATTATCCTGTCCTTGTGCGAACCCCAAATCAAGGTATTAATAGCTCAGTGAACAAGTAGCATACAGGAACCCACAGATTTATAAAATGCCATTTTCTTTGGTGGTGGTAGTGGGGGGATAGTGACCTGCCTACGGTCATCAAAATAATTGACCTTAATAGTATGACTAAGAACAGAAGTCATGGCCACGGGTGCCAGAGCAAGTTCTACTCCTAGAACACACAGGATCACACTCACAAGTGAAAACACACTAAACAGTGGCACCTTTCACGAATTGTAGTGAGGCCATGGGAGTTTTGAATTTAAAATTTTAAAAGAGTGTGTGTGTGTGTGTTTCATATCTGCAGTTACCCATGGAGTCCAGTAGAGGACACTGGATTGCCCAGAGCTGGAGTCATACCGGGGTTTTGAGTTGCTCTGATGTGGGTGCTGGGAACTGAACTCTTGTCTGGAAGAGCAGCATGTGCTGCTCTTAACCTCTGAGCCAAGTCTCCAGGGAGTTTTGAATTCAACAAGTTCAATTTGACAACACTATCCAACTGTGGAGAAATGGGGATAAACATCTACTTAAAAAAAAATATGTATGCATGTACGTATGTATTTATTTATGTAGATAAGTACTCTATCTGCATGTATACATGCATGCCAGAAGAGGGCATCAGACCCCCATTATAGATGATTGTGAGCCACCATGTGGTTCCTGGGAATTGAACTTAGGACCTCTGGAAGAGTAGCCAGCACTCTTAACTACTGAACCATCTCTCCAGCCCAGGATAAATATCTTAACATAAATGTTTAAAAAGTCATGAGAGAGCCAAGTGGTGGTGGCGCGCACCTTTAATCCCAGCACTCGGGAGGCAGAGGCAGGTGGATCTCTGTGAGTTTGAGGCCAGCCTGGTCTACAGAGTGAGTTCCAGGACAGCCAGAGTTACAACAGAGAAACCCTGTCTCAAAAAACCAACCAAAAAAAAAAAAGTCATGAGATATTTTTAAAAATTCTATTTGACATCAATACCTTTCTCTTTTACATGTGCTGTATCTATCTCACCTCTGTGAAATCGTTTAGACAGTCATAAAGAGCAAGTGATAAAAGACTGAAAAGAACGGTGACTGAGTCATGAAGTTCAGTGGCCCCTGAGCCGGCTCAGTGGGTAAAGGCACTAGGTGCCAAGCCTGATGACTTCAGCTTCCCCCAAACCACACAGAATGAGAACCTACCCCAAAGTTGCCCTCAGACCCCCCCCATGCAACTCCTCACTCAACACACACAACCGATGAGTATAATTATTAAAGACTTAAAACGTTCAAAACGTGTGACATATATGTTACCAAATGTGCAGCTGCATGTAAACCACACTCACAAATTCCAATTGAAGTTGGTTCTTTATATTCTAAAATGTGAAGATACCGTTACTTCTTTTCTCAGAGGCATTCACTGGCCACCCAGGATTTTTCTGTGATTATATCTTTCCTGATTAATGCTCTCCTAAATTCTGTGGAGTGTGAGTGTGTGTGTGGTGTATGTGTGTGTGTGTGTGTGTGTGTGTGTGTGAGAGTGTGTGAGAGTGCGTATGTGAGTGTGTGTGTGTGTAAGTGTATGTGAGTGTGTGTGTGTGAATGTGTGTGTGAATGTGTGTGTGTGAGTATATGTGAGTGTGTGTGAGTGTGTGTGAGTGTGAGTGTATGTGAGTGTGTGAGTGTGTGTGTGAGAGTGTGTGAGTGTGTGTGAGTGTGTGAGTGTGTGTGTGAGAATGTGTGAGTGTGTGTGTGTGTGTGTGTGTGAGAGTGTGTGAGTGTGTGAGAGTGTGTGAGAGTGTGTGTGTGACATAGTTCCCACAAATGGCAGAGCTAAGCAAACCCCCTTCAAGTTTCACAGCAAATGGCCTTCTAGAAGCCAGACACTAATTCCTGTTAATTCCCAGACACTAAAACCTGTTAAGAACCTTCAGCTGACATGAAGCAGAGTTTACTATAATCTCAACATCACAGACTGATAAAAGTCAGTAAATCAGCCAATTCTGAATCAGAGAAGAACCTTAAATAATCATTCTTCCAAACAGGTCTGAGATTTTGAAAGGGGAAAAATAACATTCTGGTTAAACAAAAGAAACCTGAGATAAATAATAATAATATTTATGCGTGGAAATCAAGGCCTTTAATCATCATGCTACTTGTCCTTCAAGAAGAAAGGTCCCCTGTAATTTGATACTATTGGCTATGCAGTAGGGAGGGCTTAGAACTCTTGTATTCCACTTTCAGTCCACAAGCAGACCATCAGCAGTGCTCCATAGAAGCCAAGGAAAGGCAAGCTGGTGGTTAAAACACACAGGACCCCTTCTAAAAACATCCACCGGGCAATCACCCAGGGCTCACCCTAGCAGCCCCTCAGAGCGGGCTCACAGATCTCAAAGGCAAAGAGGCTCAAAGGCAAGCCTCTGAGCCAGAGCTTCACTTACAGCATTCACTGAGCTCTGCTCCCAGGAAGCCTCCCCGAGACTTCACCATGGAAACTTCCCTCAGCAGCTGGGCCACCCAGGCTCTGGTGTTGTCTTTCTTCCTTTCACAGAGAGGTGACAGATACCTGGCGTGGGAACAGCACAGTAGGAAAAGAAATAGTAAGTACGTCTGTCATCCAGGCACTTCTTCCAATAGCCTGGTCATCTGGTCAACCAAAGTGATTAATTTGCTGAAGACCCGTTTCCAGGACCTTTATCTTCATCATTATCATTATCACCACCACCACCATCACCACCACCACCACCATTTGGTTTCATTCCTGACCCAGAGAACTAATTGTGACATAACCATCCTTTTTTAATGTTGCGGTTGTTTTATTTTGCTTTTTCCTTCCCCATGAAGTTGAAGCCAACTTTAGAAAACTTCAAACCCAACCCCGGGTGAGATTCAAACTTGCACAAAAGGAACCACTCTCTGCAGGGGTGCGTGGTGTGTGCCTGTAATACTAGCACTGGGAGGTAGAAGCAGGAGGTCTAAATCAACAAACAAATAAACCAGCAAAGAGAGAGAGGAAGGAAGGGAGAGAGAGAGAGAAAATTGCTAGGGGTAAAGCTCAGAGGTACACTTGCTTCGCACCCATGAGTTCCTGGGTTTAACTCTCAGCACTTGAAAAACAAACATGATCCCAAAATAAGTCACTTGACTTTTCTCTCTGAAAAAGGAAGCGAGGACTACAATCTCTGACCATTTTCATACCTCCCCGTGTGGCCGAGAAGATCAATAAGTGCTCTTGAGAAGCACTCACGGTTCCGCAGAAGACAGGCACTGTGTCACCGGGAGGTGTTATTATTGGTCACAGCCTGCTGCTGAGCGCCGAGCCAGAGTATAAAAGCTGGCTTTGGCTGAGCACCAAACATCAGCTCTCCCCGGGGCACTCAAATGTCTACACGACCCTGTGGGGGCTGTAGTTCAGGAGGGAAGGGGAACAGAATCAGAGACTCCTGGAATCTCCAGGAGAAACTAAAAATAAGAAAGGAAGGCACTTGGGCCGGAAACTAAAGCAGGAAACAGGCAGACTCCAGAGCAGGAGTGCGGTTATTTGGACCACAGCAAAGGGCTCCCTTCTCTGCAGATTTGTGGGGTTTCTTGTGCCCAGTGTCTGCAGGGTTGTGAAATTTTCCAATTACCTCTCTGCCACATCTCTCCAGCGACTGTAACACTCACATACACAAAGGTGGCACCAGGAGACTCTTCCTGAGGACAGAGCCCACTGACTGGTTGCTTTTAACGCAAAGACCTGGTCATTGCCCAAAAGAAAATTCTCTATACCTGGATTTCTTGTTGTTTTTTTGGTTTTCTTTTGTTTTGTTTTTTGTTTTTTTCCCTTTTTTTTTTCTCTTCTTCCTGGCACACTCAGGAACAATCACTTCTAGGCCAGGATCATCAAGCTATTTTAATTTCTGCACTACTGGGGAGCAACAACAGAGGGGTAAGAAGGAACGCACACCAGTGGCTTGGGAGGGTGATGGAGACACGGGGCTGCCAGCTCCAGGCATGTTTTCCCTTTCAAAGTCCTGACAAGCTCGGCACAGGTGGGAGCTGTCTTAGGGCTGTGGATGTGGAAAGAATGATTTCCAAGAGAAGAAAAAGTGGTCCTCTCAAATAATAGTAATAATAATAATATATTAATATATCATATTATATATTTTATATTATAATATATAATTATATATACTAATAATAATAGTAATAATAACAATATAGTGATCATGAGAGCGAATAACATTAAATCTTAGATTTGAAATTGGTCTAACACTGATTAGCACGACTCAAAATTAATTTTTAAAAAGGGAGAGACAAAATTAGTTCAGAAGGGGAGGAAAGAGGTGTCTGCTCGCCTGTAATTAATCACGGCTTTTATAGTGGATCGGGCTTGCTGAGTGCTTTCTTATTAATTAGCTCCTTCAGAGGACAGAATTTCACTTAATGCGCTACACCCGAGCAGGGCCAGAGCGGTGAAGAAGAGAGACAGGTACCCTGCCCTCCTCGCACCAAGAGGGAGAGAACCTTGGGGAATTGTACCCATGTGGAAGACTTGAAACGCAAGTAATCATCATGAAATAATAGCTAACCGTGATTGGGAGCGTGGGCCCAGCAAGGCTTGCAGAGAAAAGGTAGAATTCAGCACCAGTGGGGCTGGGGGTGGAGCTCCACCAGGGCAGAGCCCTGGCTTAGAAACAGGCTTCAGGTTTCAGCCAGAGGAAAGAAACTGAGCATCTGTGGGCCTGATCTGCAGCCGTGCAACTGATTTCTGCTGCTGTTTTGAGGGAGTCCTTTGAGTCTCCTTAATGGAGAAACAAGCTACCTTCAGGGCCTTACGGTTATTCTTCCCTCTGAGTGCTACACCATCTGAGCAGCAAGCACTGGTGATTTCCACCAGTGACATGTAGGTCTTGCACATGATGTGACAGGGAAGAAGATCCTGCTCCCTAAAGTACCCAAAGTCACCCCATCACAGCGGTGAAATGAAAAGCTGTCTCATCACATGGCGGGTCATGGCTGAAGAAAATCCAGTCGAAAGGGAGCTAAAACCTGCAAGATGGTGTCTGCCTGCCGTCGCAGGACTTGGGAGGTTGACAACAGAAGGATCATGAATTTGAGGCTAGCCTGGGCTACATAGTAAGTGTTAGAGTTCCAGGCCAGCCTAGGCCTATAAAGTGAGACGCTGTCTCAGAAACAAAACCAAATCCAAAGTAAAAAAAAAAAAAAAGAAAAACACATGTACAAAAACATGGCCCAATCCAGTTATTACAGGCAATCTTCTGGGGGAGGCGGGGACAACAAAAATCAAAACCAGCCACTTAGTTACCTTGCTTTTAAGTTTCAAATTTCTGGCTTCCCCTTGGCTATAAGAGGAAAAAAATATGTATATTTTGTAAATATATATATATCTATATATAGAGATATATATATATAATTTCCCCCCTCCTGCACTTAAATAGTGTTTATGCCCAGCTTCAACAGTATATAACATATTTCTCTTGATTCTTAAACTGGGACTCAGTTTACCTACCCTAGTGCTCATCTCCACTGCTTTTTTGTTCTTATCATCCCAGATCTGGCTCAACTTAATTCTTCCATTAAACAAAACAGTATTTTGTATTCTTCAGACTGAAGGTATTCCCAGGCAGGCTCACTCATGTTCTCTCTCCATGAATGGAGCCAGTCTGAAACCTTATCTGAAACAAATATGGCCTGCTGAACCCTGAGTCTCTTCCCATTTAAGATAGCCAGCATAAAATGTCACATCCCCCCCGACTAGTTTCTCTCACAAGCAAAACTACCAATAACGTTGTCCCCGAGGGCCTCGGGATAGAGGTCACCGTGACAGTTAAGACAAGCCTTAGCAAATCCAGAAAGAGGGAACGCAAAAGTCAAGACTCCAAGCAGCCCAGTTGCCCAGAACCTTGCCATCCCATCAGACCTGGGGACGTATGCCAGGCTGACAATCTCCTCCTCTATCCACGGGAAGAAGGGATGCCATGCCAGCTTCTCCTTCCCCTGATTGTCCAAAGCACTTACAGTCTCTCCGCACATCTTGACCTGAGGTCATTTTCCAAGTCAGCACTGTTATATTGCCTTTTTATCCTCCATCGGATTTATTGAAGTCTTGGAGGCTCAGAGACTTTATAAGCTTGATGAGTGAGACCTTACCGTGCGTGGCCCTACTTATGCAAGCTCCTAACAGCGTCCAGTGGGAAGAGCTTGAACTGGAAAAGAAGTTATCCAGGGCTTGATCTAAAAGAGCTTAACCCTTACTGCAGAGGGCTCAGTTCTCTGGAGCTACAACTTAACCCCTTCTCTGCAGAGAGCTCTCTCCCGACAATCTCCCCCCCTTCCCCTTCTCTCTCTGTGTAGGTACACTTTACTGTGTGTGTGTGTGTGTGTGTGTGTGTGTGTGTGTGTGTGTAAGCCAGAGGACAACTTTTGGGGTGTCATTTTTGTTTTACGAGGTCTCACACTGGTCTGGAACTCACCAAGTAGGCCAGCCTGGATGGCCATCGGGCCCTAGAGATATTTCTGTCTCAGACTCCCTAGTGCTGGGATTACAAGCTCGGCGTATCTTGTATTTTTGAAACAGTCAGTCTGTGGCCCTGGCTGCGTAGACAACACTAGCCTGAATCCATAGAGATTTCGTCTTCATCTACCCCCTCGCTGCTGGAATTAGAAATGTGCACCACCACGCCTGGTACACTCAGCATTTTATAGTAGACGCCGGGGATTGAACTTGCAACCTCATCCTTGCAAGGCAGGTACTTTACTGAAGGAGCCAGCTCCCCAGCCCTTCCTCACCTTTCTCTGGCATCCAAGGGCTTGGCGCTCCAACGCTTCCCATCCCAACGGAAGCCTCCACAGAACAGAACAGTTACACGTGGCCTTCTCTTTTCTGTTCTTTGAATCCATCCCTTTTAAATTCATTAGCGGCCTCTGAGCAGCTGCTCTTACTCTCTCAATTGTTTACACACACGCTCACCACACACCTTGCCAGCCGGAGCCTATATCTGCAGTTCTCACAGCTTTTTCAAATCCTCTGCTGCCGAAACCCTGCTCCCATGTGGAGTAGACACGTGGAGATCTCTGAAGGAATGGAGCTCAAACTGGAACCCACACCAGACTCAGCTGGAAGCCATCCCTAGAATTGCTGATTGGAATAGTCTGGGTGGGGGCCAGACACTCTGTGATCCCCGAGCACACCCAGGTGAGATTGGTGCTGCTGATGCGGGGGGGGGGGGGCGCTCTGAGAACAGCCCCTCTAAAGGTTTTCCCTTTGCTGACACAGCCAGATGGAAGTAGATGAATCTTATTCAAAGATGGTTACCTTGGAAGGGATGATAAAAGCACGTAGTCCAAAGGGATGCCAAATGACCAAAACAAACCAAATAATCCCTGCACACTGTTAAATGTATATATAAAATCCGGGGAGACATTTTGTGGCCTTCTTCCAGCTGAGCTCTGGATCCATTCTCCTGCCATCTCCAGGCCTTTCTTTCCTTCTCCACTATAAACATTATCCCCAGCCTCTAGGTATATTATTATTTATATGTCCTGAAAGGCATTCACAAGGTCCTGCAAGGTTTCTGAAAGGCTGGCACCTTTTTCCAATTCACCAAGGAACAGGCTAAGACGGAGTGCAAATCTCACGTTGGTGTTTCTGCACCAATATCTTAAAGCCCGGGAGGCTGATTCCCACCACGATTCTTGCAAACTGACTTCTTTTTAAAAGGTCATCATCTCCCTTCTTCCCAGACACAGTGAACTTTCCCAAGTCTTCATCCTAACTCGTTTCTGTTCTAATACCTAGTACAGTTCACTAGGGCTTCCTTCAGTATTCTTTTTGTCGTCTGATAGACTAGCATCTCCCCTCCACTCCTGCCCTCCATTGCCCACCTACCTCTCCCATATTACGCGCCCCTCCATCTTGTACCTCAAGTTAGATTTATTTCTGGAGCTTTCAGTTACAGTTTGACACAGAGGACACTCTACTGCTCCCTGTAATGGGCCTGTCCCTGATGGACCCACACATTTCCTCTTAGTTATTCAATGGGACATCTCTCCAAATCTGGATGCTGTGAAGGTATCTTACATATAATTCAGACCCGATCTACTGAGCTCCAGGTGGGAAAGTAGCTATGTAAATGCTGAGATTCCAATCTTGAGAAACTGGGACAGGCAGAGCTAAAGAAGCCAAAAGATGTGTAACAGACAGAAACTGGCGCGTAAGAAACAGGTTTAAAGTCACCATCCTGTGAGCAAATTGTGTGCAGCAGCAGAAACCAATACACGTGTTACAATACATTATGCTTTTGCATAAGTCACTTCGAGATTTTGCTTTTTTAACTTTTATTTAAATGAGACTGTCTTAAGTAGCACAGCCTGGCCTTGAACTCCTGATCTTCCTTCCTTTACCTCCCAAATGCTATGGCTGTAGGAATGTGCCACCATGCCTAGTGAGTACTTCCATTCTAATCTGTCTACTTCAACCCAAATAAACTAGTTCTTCTGATTGCTCTGAGAGAGCATCGTACTGGGCTCTTTGTTTTGCTTCTCTTTAAAGACAGTCTTGTTATGCAGCCCTGCTTGCCCAGAACCCATTACCTAGCCTAGTCTGGCCTGAAACTCACAGTCATCCTTCTGCCTCAGCCCCTTGAATGTCGGGACTACAGGCATGCACCACCATGCCCAGCTCCCATAGTTTCAAACATTCTGATACTCCTCCTTTTCAGTAATTTTCCCTTCCTGTTGTTCATTCTTATCCCGAGCAATGTACGCTCTCCTCTAGTGACGTTGTCGCTGTTCCCTTGCTGAGAAGAGACACCGTGACCAAGGCAACTCTTGAGAAACAAAGTATTTAACTGGGGGCTGGCTTGGTTTCAGAGATGATCTATTATCATCATGGTGGGGAGCATAGTCACATGCAGGTAGGTGCTGGAGCAGTAACTGAGAACTATGTCCTGATTCATAGGCAGAGAGAAAGAGAGGGGTGGGAAGGAACACACCACCTGGGGACCTGGTGTGGGCTTTTGAAATCTCAAAGCCCACCCCCAGTGACACACTTCCTCCAACAAGGCCACACCTCCTAATCCTTATAATCCTGTCTAGTAGTGCCACTCCCTGGTGACTGAGCATTCAAATATATGAGCCTCTGTGTGTGTGGGGGGAGGGGGTATTTGTATTCAAACCACCACATCTAGCTATAAGTTCATTTCTCTTCCCATCATGCTTTTCTTCTATTCCATTCCGTCCATCAATCTGTGTGCTAGACACCGGCATCTCTCTGAAGCGACTGGACATACTCGGTGCCAATCAATTTTGCTTCGAAACTTTCCACCCCCACCCCCACTCCCACCCCAAAACAGTTCCCGTTAAGTTTCTCATTCATGCCAATGGCATTGTTGTGTTCCCTTTCTCCCACGGTCTACTGACAGTCAATTCCTAACTCTGTGGCCACTCTATTCCCACAGCCGCCATGCTAGTCCTCACTCCTCCTTGCAGTTCACGTCACTCTGATGCCTTCAGTATTCCCTAGCCAAAATGAGTTAGCCCTCGTGGTTTCAAACAGCCTGAAGTAGCCACCAGCCAATGTAGCTTCTCCCTGTCATGTGCCCTGCCTTCATTGGTCCCCAAATCTACCAGAAATCTTCCAAAATCCCTCCATTTGAGGGGCACAGTTTAAGACAGATTCTCACACTCTAGTCCAGTCCGGCCACAGCAATCCACCTGCCTCAGTCTCCTAACCCTAGGAATTCAGCCTCGAGTCACCAAGGCCAGCCCAAATTCTTTATCTGATGTTTAAGGACTTTAAGATGATTTATTTTGTAAGTGCATGTGAATGCTCGGGTGCCCTAGGGCTCATGTTTACGTGTAGGTCAGAGGACAACTCTTGGGTGTTAGTTCTCTTCCACCCGGTGGGTGCCAGGAATGGAACTCTGGAACTGGGCTTGTTGGCAAGGGCCTTTACCAGCTGATCTCCCCCTACACGTGGTGTTTAGGGCTTTTATAAGCTGGCTTGTCCAACTTCGTTTCCTATTTCTCCTCTCGTGTGTGTGTGTGTGTGTGTGTGTGTGTGTGTGTGTATTTTGTTCTTCCTGGTGGTGCTTCGGGATAGGACTTGCACATGCTAGACAAGGCTCTGCCACTGACCAACAGCTACAGTCCAGCTCACACGCTCTGGGTCAGTCACGTGGAGCTTCTGACTTCCTCTCTGAGAGCCCACCATTCTAGTCCACGCATCAGAATGCAAGGCATCCATCCCCCCAACCCCAAGTCCAGCTTTTCCCCATGCCTCCCTTCACCCTCCTATACTATGACTTCCCTACCAGAAGTGCTACATTTCTGCACATGAACTCCTACAGATTTTTATTCCTTTCCCTCAGAGGGTAGTCAACTTTATTCCTTCTCCTAAATTAGTTGACATTTTCCTGTGCGAATTGTAGTAATGCCCATGAACAAGACTCTGTCTGCTTTTAATAAGCCTCTGAATGCCTTTATAAAAAAGGAATTTAATTTTAATTTAATTTAATTATTATTTTAATTTTGTGTGTGGGTATGTGGACATGAGTGCAGTTGCCTGTGCTGGCCAGCAGAGGGCAGCAGATCTCCCAAAGTGGGAGTTAGAGCTGCCATGTCCCAGTGCCAGGAACTGACCCAAGGTCTTCTGTAAGTGTGCACTATTTGCTGCTGAGCCATCTCACAGGCCTCTGGAGGGCTTCTGTAAATAGAAACTCCTTGATAAATTCCTGCTGACTAGCTGGGCATTCTGGCATACATATGTAAAGTCAGCACTCAGGAAACCGAAGCAGGAGGATTGCTGAGAGTTCCAGGCCAGTCTAGTTTACTGGTTGTAAGTGTACTGTTTTACTTCTGCTTTGTCATACCTTCCCATCTCTGCCCTCGGTGGTAATCAAGGGAGAGCACTTTCCCCAGGTGACTTGGAGGAAAAACCCATTACGTAAGCCAGTAAGGAAACTGCCCCGCCAATGAATAAAATGCTCTGTGAGAGTCTCTCCTTCCAATAAGGGACAAAAGCTGACTTCTGAGGAAGAAGCAGCAGCCATAGCTGCCAGGCAACTGAAGGGATGTGAAACAGCTCAGACAGGCAGGCCTGGGTCTGTACCAGCTCACCAAGGCAGGCAAGGAGAACGGGAGAGAGGGCACAGATGGAGCCGTTGAGGTAAATGCTCAAGAAATACTGAGGGGCCAGGTTTATCCACCGGATCACATGCTCCCCACGTAACCAACAGCTGCTAACCTGCATGAATCATCTACTATGAAGCTTCTTCCAGACTGGCTACCCTTGGATATATGTGAACTATTAACTGGTTTGGGGTTGGGGAACTCAGAGCTAAAATTAGTATCTATCCAAACAACATGAAACCAAGAGAAATAAATATGGTAAAAAAAATTCCCCTGATCAAAGATTTAAAACAACCTCCACTCATTTTGAATCATGCCAGTTTCCCCCTGTTAGCGCACCTCATCACATGAAGGTGAGGCTCTGTACGTGTGCATGTGTGTGAATGTATGCATGTGTGCATACATGTCTGGGCTGTCACTCCTTACTGGTGCGACGCAAAGTTTGCTCTGAAATATGATGATACCTCCAGAGGAAACACAGGTCTGCGTGGCAAGAATAAAATGCAAAATAAGACATAAATTCAATGGATGGGTGCAGGGTACCTGGTCAGCTCTCAGATGATATTTGGGGGAATTAAGGACAAGATAGCTTGTGTTTCTTGCTGACATTTTTTTTCCCCTGGGTTTATTTGCTTCACTTTCTGGTCTCATGGGGATTGCTTAAGTAGCACAAAAGGTGGTACCATGGCCCAGGAGACAGTGAATATCGATCCAGAAGTCTGGAGACCACCGTGCGTTCTCTCGTCCCTCGGGTTACACATCCCCTTTCTAGTTGCTAAGAGTCACCACACACCTTCTCCCCAGAGGACAGTTTTATTCACTTGGGCTTTAAAAGGTCAGTGGGGTTTATCATTGTTGTTTTAATTTAAAAGTTTGGGGTCTCGGGTAGTGTAAGCAGACTTGCTCTACTTCTCTGTAGCCCAGGGTGACTTTGAACTCTTGATCCTCTTGCCTCTACTTCCGAGTATCATAGGGCTTAGGGGCATGAGGCACCACGCATGGTTTTATGCACTGCTGAGGATCAAACCCAGGATTTGGTGCCTGTTAGTGAAGGACTCCACAAACTGAGCTCCGAGCCCAGCCCCTTCACCTCTTTTCCAACCGTTCTAGGTGTCTGCCTCCTTGCTTCGGTCTCACTTTCTGATGCAATCAAAAGTAAAGTATTGCGAGACAAAGGGAGCATTCAAAACTCCTTGCCCTTTGGAAGAAGCTTAAGAAAATGATTCTGGCTTCAAGACTGAGATTTCAAGGGGCTTAGCTCTGAACTCCAGGAAACAGGAATGCTACTTGGCATGGAGCCTCAGGATTACCAGTTGAAACACTAAAGGCAAGAGGACTTTGATGTGGGCTCCTCGGTGCCGGGTGAAAGTACTAAGAGATGCACTTATCTTTTCTATGAATGCGGACTTGAAAGCTTGACACCATATTTGGACCAGATACTCATTGCAGAGAGGACTGGAGGGAACACGGGGGAGGGAGCCCTGAGTGTGAGCACACACACCTCATAAACCAGTGTGAGCCCATTTAGGAATCACCATGCAAGTGAAACTCTGTGCCCTACTTGTAGCATTTTAAAACTCAAATAAAGAGAAATTTCAACGACTCTTTTCTGAGTCAAGGACCCTGACAAGATGCATCCGTAACTTGTCTTCGGAGTATGGAAGTCCAATTAAGACATCCGAGAATACTGGCTCTTTAAGAACCCTAAGCAATTTCTTTATACAATGAGCATTCTACAGGTCGCCCGCTCCCCTTTTAAAGTGCATCATGGTGGCGCAGTCCGTAAGTCCTTAAGTGCGGTAGCATTTAGGAGGCGCAGGCATAAGGACCGGGGAGGAGTTCAAGACCATCCTCAGCTAAATCTGAATTTGAGGCCAGCCTAAGTTACATGCGGACCCTATCTCAAAAAAAAAAAAAAAAAAAATCCCAAAAGCAAAATAAATGAAAGTAAGGATTTAAAACCTTCCCAAACAAGGGACATCTGTCTACCAGCTATTTCTAGAACTCATTCTTGAGCAGGGGCATTGCCCCCACTTATGTCAGCAAAGTGACTTAATGGGGGTTCTCCCTCTGTCTTCCATGTTCAGGAGTTTATCCCATTATCAAGGCTCAGGGGATTCTCTCGCTTACAACGCTTGCCGTATCGAGAAAGGAGACAATCTCTCTCCCCCTAATTGTTTTGTCGAAGGAGCTCTCAAAAGTTCATTTTTGTTACCTTTTCCAGGCAAAATAAGAGGCCTTTTACAAAAATTCTATTGCTAAAACAATGGAATTCTCCTGGAATGGCTTCGTTATGGAAACCAAGTGACAGCTCCTTTTATGCAGCCAGGCAGAAAGTGTGCGTTTAGAAAAGACATTCCAAGCGCTCAAGTGTGTGTGGGAGGACAGAAGCTGCTATTTTTAATTCCGATTGCAGCATTTTTCTCTCCTGCGGGTCTTTCAGCATAATCATAATCATAATAAGACTGATCTAAAAAGAAGAAGGAAAAAAAAAAAAAAGATTTCCATTCCTGCTGACCCCAGCAGAAAAAGAGAATGAAAATGAAGAGAATGGTTAATACAGTTTCCTTCTGCTCTGAGCCGGGACTGTGGGCTCACAGATCCACCTTCAAGGCAGTCAGAACTGATGCTCTGCCACCCCGAGTTCAAAGCGCTGAAGTCCCAGTCGTAACACCTCATGCCTTCTCGCACCCATCTACGCTTCCGCACCCGTGACTGTCTCGCCGTATGGAGTTTGCGGCAGGAATCGCATGGGCCTGCTGGGAAGCGATGTGTAAGTCCCTGTATTTGTGCCTAGGAGTTAACATTCGGTCATATGGGTGGAAAGGCCACCAGGGACACCGGACATCGAGTTTCAATAACCAGACACCAAGAGACGCCCAGGCTGACAAACGCAGAATGCTCTAGGTTGCTGACCAGAAAGCGCGGTGGTGAGTGCGAGGAATCCAGGACCAGTATGGATGGCTTTGCAAGTCTGAGCTTAGAAGAAAAAGTGTAGGGAAGGAAGATGGGATCACAAAGGATGACTGATGGAACAAAGGCCCTCCAGTGAAGGGACTGACTTAAGCTCGCGCTGGCAGCATTAATGAAAGAGTAAGAGGCTTTACTTTTTTAATGGAAGTGTGATTAGTATTGACTGTCAACTTGACAGGATCTGGAGTCACCAGCGGAAACAAGCCTCTGGGCATGCCCATGAAGGATTATCTATACTAGGGAAGCCTCTGAACATGTCTGTGAAGGATTATATGGAATACGTTAATTAAGGTAGGAAGACCCAGCCTGAATGCGGGCAGCATGATCCCGTGGGCTGCGGCTCAGACTGAACACAGAGAAGAAGGCAAGCTGAGCACCAGCGTTCCTCTCTCTCTGCTTCCTGACAGTGGACACAGTGTGACCAGCTGCCTCGAGTTCCTGCCATCAAGATGTCGCCACCATGATGGAACTGCGAGCCAAATAAAACTGTCCTTCCTTGGGTTGCTTTCATCGGGGTATTCTGTTACAGCCACAGACAAGTAGCTAATAAAAGAGGGGAAAAAAATCACTCACATAAAATTGGCCATTGTAACCATTTTTAAAGTGTACAGTTCAGTCTTTTTTTTTTCTTTTTTTAGTTCATTTGCAATGTGCTGCAACCATCACCAGTATCTAATTTCCAGAGATTTTGTCATGCCCATGAAAGCCCCAAACCCATGACAGAGTTATTTGCCATTCCCCCTCTTCTCAGATGCTGGCAATGTTGAACCTGATCTCTGGTCTATAGACATAAGTAGAATCAAGCCCTGCAGTGGTTCATCTTGATTGTTCACGTCATGAGATCTGGAATCAAAAAAGAGGTATGCCGCTGGGTGAGTCTGTGAAGGTAAGTACTTCCAGAGAGGATACATCGAGAATGGAGGATACCTCCTCGGAGTGTGTGGCACCTCCCAATGGGTGGCCCAGATGGAAAGAGGTCCAAGACAAAAGCACGGTTGTCTGCTTCTTGCTGAGTGAGTGTGTCTGTTGCTGTGGCTTCCTCCCTTTGCTGACCTCTGACTTCAGCTTCTCCTGACTTCCAACAGGGACTGAAGACCAGAGATGATCCAGGGATCTTCAGGCCTTCAGCACCAGATGATGAGGCATTCATCTACGTTGACTGGACGACTTCCAGTTTTGCAATCTCTCCAGTATGCAGATGGGCCTTATTGAACTCAGACCCTCGTCTGTACGCCAATCTAGTGAATGCGCTTTAGAATATACACACACTCTATTGATTCTGTTTCTCTGAAAAACCCTATCTAATACATATACTATGGTGGCCTTTGGTGACTGGCAGTGTGTGTGTGTGTGTGTGTGTGTGTGTGTGTGTGTGTGTGTGTGTGTGTGTAGAGCTGTCCCATGACAGGCATCTCTGTCTTGGCAAGTGTTTTCAAGGCTCATCTATACTGTACAGTGTAATGGTATCTCACTTTGTTTTTGACTAGATAATATTTTACTGTATGAATATACTATATTTTGAGGGGGTAGAGGATCAGAAGTTCAAGATCACATCAGTTCGACTTTGGGTAGCCATGAATAGTGAACATTCAAATTATGAACATTCAAATATACTTTTTTTGTGACCTGTTTTAAATTATTTGAAGGCATAAAACTTAGGAGCAGACCTCCAGGGTAATGTGATAACTATATATTTAGCTATTTATGGAACTTCAAAAGTGTTAGCCACCCTGGCTATATGATAGTAAACGTACTATCAAGGTTGAAGGTTTGGGCAGACTGAGCATGACAGCTCAGTTAGGGGAGTGCTTGCCTAGCATGCACGAGGCCCTGGGTTTCAATTCCCAGCACCATATAAAGTGAGTGTGGTGGCACATGCTCATAATCAGCGCTTGGAGGTGGTAGAGGTAGGAGGGCCAGAAGTCCAAGATCATCTGCAGCTACTTAGCAAGTTTGAAGCCAAACTGTACTATGTAAGACACCTTAAAAAAAAAAAAAAAAAAGTCTACATCTTTGCCCACATTGCTTCTTACTGTTTTTTTCTTTTCCGTATTGTCACCACCCTAATGAGCGGAAAACTGTGGTTTTGATTTGCACTTCCCCAAATAGTAATGACACCTCGTGGCTTTTCATGTACTTCTGGACCATTTGTATATCCACTTTAACAGGCTGTCTATTGGAGGCCCTTGTCCGTGTTTACATCGGCCTGTTTATTCACTGATTTCTGAGTTGTGGGAGTTTTCCAAACTTGACTTTTATCAAGCACATTGCCTCAGACATATTTTCTTCCAGTCTGTGGGCTGTCTTTTGACTTTGTCCTTTGTATTTATTTTGATGAAGTACAATGTGTCTATTTTTACTTTAGTTCCTTGTGCTCAGCATCCTAAGGATCGAGTGCCAAATCAAAGCTCATAAATTACCTCCGTGCCTCCTTGTAAAGGCCTTTACAGTCTGAAGTCTCACTTTAGATCAACGTCTAGCTGCTTGTATACGGCATGAAGTAAGTTTCTAACGTTCCTTTTGCTGAGCTACACCAGATGTCTTTTCTAAGCATTTCAGCTCCATTTGTTGAGAAAAGGTAAGAGAAATTTTGAGTAGAGAGTGATTGTAGTCCTGGCTCTCGAGAAAAAAACAAACAAATTTTTGTGTGTATTTCGTGTGCATGTGCAGACACATACACAAACATAGATGTGTTTATATACACATACATACAAATAAATACATACGTATGTAAGGGGAATCATATTTAATTAGCTCATATAGTGATGTAGAGTGACTGCTCTCAGCACATGGTGAATGTATAAATAGCTTATCATCTCACATTTGAAGCGCTAGTTCTTTATCCCAAACCATGACCCTCCAGTCGCCAGCTTTCAGAGCAGCCAGCCAGCACTTGGGTGGTCCATTTGCAAGGACCAACTTCCAAAATCAACAAGTATTTGAACTCGCTTTGTTCAAGCAAGTTCCCAGCCTTCAAGTTCCTCTTGCTTCTGTGTTCCCCTTCAGCAAACTCCCACCCCCCCCCCCCCCCCCCCACCCCCCACCCCCCCCCCCCCCCCCCCCCCCCCCCCCCCCCCCCCCCGTCTTGAGACATCTTGAGACCTGCATGCACTTTCTCCTCTGCACTCACCCATTAAAACTGGCTCTTGAGAGAAAACCCAATGGTCACATTCAAGAACAAGAGAAATACAAGATTTTTATATCATGCCTAAGTCTCTGTTTATGAAAAGTAAGTTTAGGTTGCAGAATTCCAGGTTTCACACACGCTCCCAAAGCATCAGTACACAATCTTGGCTGCACGTTGCAGTCAACCTGGAGAGGTTGAGAAAATGGTGCAGCCCAAGCCATGGGATCTTGAAAAAAACTCCAGGTGGGGGGTGGACTCTAATCTACAGCAAGGTAGAGAGTCACCATCCAGAGAAGTCAGTTGCCAGAGCTTGCTATTTCTCTCAATGGTAAGCCCCCTTCTTGCCACCAAACAGCACCTAGCCGGAGACACCATCTTTGCTTTTGTAAGTCTTATAAATTCAGGTGAAAACTCACAAAACTTGAAGTTACCATCTCAGCTCCCATTCAACTTGTCCCCAAACCTTGTGAAAGTAGGCTTGCTATTCTCATGTGACAGGTGAGGAAACACACCGACTACACAACAGCCCAGGCCGTCACATAACTGGAATGTTACACTGCACCGACTCAGGTACAGGCCTTCCTGTGTGTGGTCAGGCAGTCTGCCACCAAGATCCACGAAGACAGCAGCAATGTCACATCACCCACCCAGCATCCATTCTGTGGAACGGGGCTGGGAACGTAAAGATGCTTCTTTGCTTACGATCGTGTTCCATCCTGAACAACCCATGATAAATGGAAAAATACCATAGACTTGGCGAATGCACTGAACCTAGGCTCATTTAGCAAGAGGTAGCCTGTACGATCCTGCCCTTTCCTCTTGTTATCACAGGGCTGACTAGGACTCAGGGATCACTGCTGATGTCCAACACGAGGCTTCAAGGGAATATCTGAATTCAGGAAAACAGAGCACTACTTCCATAGCGTAACACAGGCAGGGCTTTCAGAGACACTGAGGGATGGGGAACCCTTTCTGATACACGATAGATAATACTGAGATTTGGGTCATAAGATATCATGGCAACACTGACGGAAACATCACTACACTTATTTATGAGTCACTCCAGTGCCTACATATCATTATAAAGCTTAACTAGCAGGAATGGCAAGTCTAAATGATACAAAGCACTAAATGATACAAAAATCCCCAGTACTTAAAGACATAGGTTCTAGAACAGGATAAGGCACAACCCCCACTGCATAGCATCTGGCTTTCCAAAGCAAGAGGGGTATCACCAAACCTTTATCCAATACTAAAGCTAGGACTGGCCAAACATCAACTGTAGCATTCGATACGGGGAAGGGAGTCGAGTTACTTGTTCATCTTCGTTCAAACTGGTGAAGTCCAGCACACGTGTAGGTGTACATGCATGCTCTCACACATCAACGGATGTACCCTAAGCTGGGGGAAATCACATCTCCATCCTTCCAGAGGTCCAACCTCTTCCCTCAAACACGGAGTGGAGGCTGTGATGGACCGTGACGTGTCATGGAGTGGAGGGGTGAGATAGAGTGGGGGTGGGGTGGGGGTGACGGAGCAGGGGTGGCAGGGTTGGGGGATGTGAGAGAGTGGAGGGGTGTGCTGGAATGACTGTTGTCTGTGACTCACCGCACAAGGCAATTGGATGGGTTTCTACGCATGAGACTTAGCAGCCAGCCAAGGAGGGAGGGTTGACTGGAGGTTCACTTGACCATTCTCAGAAGCTGGCTGGAGGAGAAAAGTTTCCACACAAGGGAGTTACACCTGTTTGTCTCCTAATTGTAGTGGATCTGTCAGCCTTTCTCCCAGTGTATCAAGACTCTCCTCTCCAAAACCCATTCTCAGTGTGCTCAGAATTGCTGTACTTTTAAGTTAAATACTTCTCAAAGTGCTGTTTAAGAACTGACATCTTCAACCATTTACAGGCTCAGAATGTATCTAACTTTGCGAAGTCTCATTGGTTCCTCAAGAGTGCTACTTAAAAAAAAACCACACTTGACAGCCAATCTCTTGAACATGATTTGTACAGAAATCGTGTTCAAATTACTTTATATCAAGACATTTAAGAGAAAATGTGGCTTTCTTTGTAATAGGCTAAAAATAGAGCCATCCTTTATCTTCAGCTGAACACGTACATATGCTGTCTAAGCTGTTACGCTTAAACAAATTGAAAAACAGTAGGGTTCTGGCTATAGTCCACACAGAAACAAAACTTGCCCAGAATATCATCTGAAATCTTTAAGAAGTACAATTAACTGTTATTTTCCACAAAGTTTCAATACTGCACAAAGAGTTGGAGTTGTCAGCCAAGCCCAAGGCAGCGCCTTATAAAACCTGATGTCTAAAAAGTTGACATGAAAGCCAGAAAGAAATTATTTTAGTCCCGTGTTAAGTAAGGAAAAAATAAAGAGATCGAGGGAAAAATTATATAGTTTATATATCTATACTTCTTTTTGAGTTATAAGGCAATATAATACCGAAATTAGCTCATTTGATAAATTGTTCCTAAATATCCGTAAGTCATATTCCTGTAATGCAATTGCATATTTCTTTGAAGACTTATCATGCAAGGTATTGTGAGACAAAATATAGCCATTGCTTTGAACACAGAATATTGACCCACTGATTGTGTGTGTGTGTGTATGTGTGTGTGTGTGTATGTGTGTGTGTATGTGTGTGTGTATGTGTATGTGTGTGTGTGTATGTGTGTGTGTATGTGTATGTGTGTATGTGTGTATGTGTGTGTGTGTGTGTGTATGTGTGTGTGTGTATGTGTGTGTGTATGTGTATGTGTGTATGTGTGTATGTGTGTGTGTGTGTGTGTGTGTATGTGTGTGTGTATGTGTGTGTGTATGTGTGTGTATGTGTGTGTGTATGTGTGTGTGTATGTATGTGTGTATGTGTGTATATGTGTATGTGTGTGTGTATGTGTGTGTATGTGTATGTGTGTATGTGTGTGTGTATGTGTGTGTGTGTGTAGTGCAAGAACATCTTCATGTGTGTGTATGCATGAGAAGGCCAGAGATCAATGTCAAATGTCTCCCCTCTATTGTACTCCACCTTAGTTTTTGAGACAGAGTCTCTCGCTAAACTTGGAGTTCACCCATCCAGCTAGACCAGTGGTTCTCAACCTGCGGCTGCCACCCCTTCGGGTGGGTGAAAATGACCCTTTCACAGACGTTGCCTAAGACCATCTGCATATCAGATATTTACATTATAATTCGTGGCAGTAACAACATTACAGTTATGAAGTAGCAACACGTGGCGACAGTCCTGTCACAGGGTGACGGTCCCTCAAAGGGTGACGGTCCCTCACATGGTGACGGTCCCTCACAGGGTGATGGTCCCTCACATGGTGATGGTCCCTCACACAGTGACAGTCCCCTTACATGTGCACAGTCTCCTCTAACGTGCCCCCAGACCCATGACGCACAGGCAACAATGGAGAACTGACCACAGCGCAGTCCAGGCTTTGCACCGTGGCGTCCCTCAGCACTTGATCTCTGTCTCTCTTACCTTAAAGAAGTGCCAAGAGAACCCACAACTCTTTATGGCTGGACACTGACTTAATTCAGTATGCTGACTCACGTTCAGCCTGCTCTTCTGGGTGATAATTCTTGCTCCTATGGTTTTCATCGAAACTATGCTCACTGGATAAAATGCTCATCTTGCAAGCACAAGGGCCCGAGTTCCATCCTCAGAACCTACATAATGACAAAAGCTAGGTGTGGTAGCTCCCACTTGTAACGCCTCTCCCAGGGAAGCAGAAACAAGGTGGATGGATCCCTGGGGGCTCCCCGGCTAGCCAGCCTAGTCTACTTGCTAAGTTCTAGGCAGTGAGAGATTCTATCTGAAAAACCAGGTGGAAGACTCCTGAAAAATAACAGACAAGGTTTAACTTTGGCCTCCACATGCTTCTACGTGCGTAAACAAATAAATAAACAGATAAAATTAATCAACTAGAAGATGTGTATGGATAGGTAAGTGACGTAACAAGGCATTTTCCACAAACCCACTGGAAACTTTTATATAAATGCACATAGCACGTACCTTTTAAAATCATGTAAATAAATATATATATATATATATATATATATATATATATATATATATATATAAAATCTAACTTACTATCTTAACTATTTTCACTCATTTACCTTTCGTGTGTGTGTGTGTGTGTGTGCACCATTCTTAGTTGTTGAGACAGGGTCTCTCATGGGACCTGGGCTTGCTGACTTGGCTAGGATAGCTGGCCTAGCTCTGTGTCCCCAGCACTGGGATTACAAGTAGACACCACTGTGCTTGGCTTTATGTGTGTGCTGGGAGTCGAACTCAGGTCCTCCCACTTGTGTGATGAGTGCTTTATGGACTAAGCTGTCTCCCCAGCTTCATCACAACGCTCTGAAGTATGCAGTTCTGTGGCCCTAAGTACATTTGCAGTGTTGCCCAACCATTATCACCATCTAGTCCAGGACTTTCCATTTAGCAAAACCCCAGTTCTTGAACCTACATACATTAACAAGGGTAGTCCTAGTAAATAGCTTAGATTCAGAGTGTGGGGTGACCGGACTCTTTGCTTCCCTCCTGTCCCCACCTGGTGTGTATACTGTGTCTTTCTCCCACACTCCAGACATTCCTTGTTGAGAAATGTAACTGGCCGAAATGTGTGGCCAATGAAACTTGCTCCAGCTTAGTAATTAGCTGGCAGTCTGGGTTACTCAGAGTGAGTTTTCTGTGTTATTTTCCTAAACCCTCACTGATTGCTAGTCTCCTGGAATATCAGAAGTCAGCCTTGACCCCTGGGACTGCTTGAGCTTCCCAGAATGCATTGCCTTTTAAACAGCAAAACCTGTGTAAAATAGTCTGACTGGAATGTGGTTGTTTTCTTCCAAACAAAACATTCCCTCCCAGAGGGAGATAGGAAGCTTGCAAGACCCAGGACTTCGGGAAACTTACAAGATCCTCTCCACGGGGTCAGACGAGCAGTCAACAATCTTGAGTAAGAGGAGACTCCTTGCTGAAGCTGTCTGTGAATTATGTGTCTTAACGGATGCGACCCTGAAGAGTCATTACCTATGCTGGGGTGACATCACTCCTGCCCTGTGGGGAATCCCCAGTGGGCTCACTGGTTCACAAGGCTAGTCTGCTCACCGGTGCCTTTTCTGGAGTGGAGAGACATGCATTCATTTATTCACATTTCCCCATGAAAAGGCACAGAGCAGCTACTTATACTCCACACATAGCTTGTCCGTGAGGCCACACGATTAGCTCATTTTAGCACCGTGGAAGCTAGGGTTCATCTTATATATACATAGAAGAGCAGTAATGTCCACCCCCACGCTAGGAAACTGATCATTAAACCTTCAGTGTATCTTATCATTGGTGGCCCCAGAAATCAAGGATGGCTGGCACGCAGTTTTAAGTTTGCTCATGCTGATCAGGTCTTTAATCTTAATGTGTAGACAAACATAGAGCAAAAAGGGAAAAGGGTCTGAGAAGACCAACCAATTGTTCTGGAGAAAGGAAAGACACAGGTAGAAGGAAGCAGGCGACCTGGCTACCAGCAGTAGGTGTGATAGAGACTGTTCCTCCAAATTTCCCTACTGCCATCATCCATGCTCAAAATTACATAAGGTTAAAAAGAACAAAAAAAAAAATGAAGGCTGGCTGTCCCTGACACCCTTCCTGGAGCGACATGGAACTGCTGTGATTCTGAAACACAGCAGTCCTCAGAGTCAAGAGCTGATGGACATGCTCTTGGCGGGGTGGGGGGTTGCGGGTGGCTCGTTACGCCCTATAGACAGGAAAGCCTACTTCTTCCCGTGTTCAATGATCCTGCTTCAACTTCTGTAACTTTAGTTCTACTTGTATTTCCTGACACAGGTCATCACTTCTTAATTCACAGCAGCGCGTGACACCCTCCGTGAAACCTGGGCCCCTTGAAGAAGGGGTCGGATTTAGCCAGACTCCATTGAACATTCCGGTGCTGAGGAGGTAGCTCAGCTGGTAGAACGCTTGCCTAGCATGTACAAGACCCTGGTTCGATCCCCATCGTTGTGCACGGGAACAATGCATACACGCAAATAGACACACTCACTAAACAAAACAGGGAGGGTGGCCCGTGCCTGTACTCCCAGCACTTGGAGGTAAAGGCAAGATGATCAGAAGTTGGAGATCATCCCCAGTCACATAGGGAATTCAAAGCCAGGTTGGGCTACATGAGACCCTGCCTCAAATAACAGATAAGTAAACAAACTAAAGAGACTTCTGCCGCTCAGCTGGTCACACACAGGACAAAATCACTCAGCCCTTGCCTGTAACAAGTACCACATCTGTAGCCCAAATACCAGTCTTTCCGACTAATCTGAACTAAGCAGCCAGCCGCAGATAGCACTTTTTTAAAAACCAAAAGTAAGCAGCCATTAGCAGAGAGGCTTGGCACGAGTATTATTATTCTTTTTTTTTACAGATTTGGCTTTTATATCAGGTTGTTAATCCAAACCTTAAATAGTTAATATGGGAAGGAAAGCATATAGGCATTATTGAGGAGGTTAAGTACCCCGGCAGCCTGGCAATATTTCCAGAACCGTAAATACAGCAATGCGCTATCTGCTTGCGATAAAGAGGAGGGAATTAAAATGAACATAAGCCAGGCTTTCTGAAAAGGTAGTCTTTGTCCTGAAAAAAAAAAAAAAAGTCACTCCAGCTGATGCTTCGTACAGCATTAATTTCCTGAAATAGTGTGTTGGGAGTGACTCATGGATATTGTCAGGAGGCTCCCACTCAATAGCGTGCTCAAGGAAACCATGTGTAAATAAAGCCAATCAGGCAGAATGGTGGTGGTGCACACCTTTAATCCCAGCACTTGGGAGGCAGAGGCTGGCGGATCTTTGTGAGTTTGAGGACAGTCTGGTCTACAGAGTGAGTTACAACAGAGAAAGAAACCCTGTCTCTAAATTAAATTAAATTAAATAAAAGAATAAATCCAATCAGGGTTGCAGTGATGAGGTGATCAAGAACATAAACATGACCGTTTGCTGTCGTTGCTGTGGCTGCTGTTTTGTTTATCTTTTACATACTATTATTTTTGCAGTACTGGGGATTGAACCAGTACCTTATGCATGCCCAGTAAGCACTCTCCTATTGAGTGATAGACAAGCCAGTCCCATCTATTTTGAGTATGTATGTGTTCCTATATATGCAGGTACACAGGTGTGTGTGTGTGTGTGTGTGTGTGTGTGTGTGTGTGTGTATAAGTTTGAAGCATCAGAGGAAAATTTGGGTGCTGCACCCCTGATACCAACCCACTTGTTTTTCTACAATAGGGTCTCTCTATGGATCGGAACTTGCCAAGTGGGCCACGCTGGCTGGCCAGTGAGTGCTAGGAATCAACCTGTCCTTGCTTCCCTGGTGCTGAGATTCTGAGTGTAGACCTCAACATCTAGTGTCTTTTCACATCAGTTCTGGGGGATCAAACTCAGGTCCTCATGTTTATCAGGGCAGCTCTTCGTAACAGGACCATCTCCTCAGCCCTCATCTGTCTTTTAAATATGCAAGTGATATTTGTATTGCTTCAAATGCCAGACCAAATTGAGTGGTAAGAACCTCTGTATCCTCATACCCAAGGAACGGTGAACAATGGTACGATGAATAGCACGAGGTCCCATTTCCTCCCACAAGTCTCAGTTCTTTCTGTGGTGTCCCATTTCCCTCATCTAGCACCCGTTCATACAGGAGAGGCCCAGGCTGAGTGCATCTTGGCCTCAGCAAGGTACTTGCAGAGAATCTTGGCATGGGGTTTACAAGAAGCCGAGTTACACAGGAATGGAAAACCCTTCATTGGCAGGACCCCAAAATGAGAACTAGTCCTAGGGCAGCATCAGAGATTGGTCTGCTGGTGGCAGCTTGGCTTCTACAAGGCTACAAGCTGTGTGTGACTCCTCACCTGGGTGACACAAAGCAGACAGCATGATCTCAAGCTCATTGTCTTACCACACACCAAACCATATGAAGCCTTTTAAAGAAGATCGCACAGCGGGGAATCTAATGATTTGTCTCTAGTGGGATTCTACTTAATATGCCGTATAAGCAAAGCCGAGACACACTCTCATTTCCCTTTTCCCTCTCACCTCTCAGGCTTGTGCTTGTGCAGTATGTACATCACTGACAGGGATTTCTCCCAGGCCCTGGTCTCCTTCCTTATTGGGAGCAACAAGAGTCTGGGAATACTCTAAGATATTACTAAACTTTGGAAAAATTTTTCTTAGGGATGGAAGGGTTTAGGTAATAGAACAAATCACTTCTGTTCATAGTCATACAGGGTGATCAGGGTACCTTGCAGAATGGATAAAGGAACAGGCACAGTGCCTTGGAAGAAAAGTTCTCTCAATAGCATCAAACAGACCCAAAGTGCACTTTACCTCCAACAGTGCAGATGGGCATCAAGAAGATATGCTCTGGAATGTGGTTTAGTAGACCCTCAAAGTGGTTCAAAAGATGAGAAAGAGTTTGGCTTTATAGATAAAGAATTCTACAATTCCCAGAAAGGAAGATCTCCTTGCTCAGGTTCAGCCACCACACGGTAGTTCAGAAAAGGATTACTTTCGCTTTAATTCATGGTTCCACTCCCCATTTACTCATAGTCCAGACATTTCAATTCCCTGGAAAACACACACTCCATTTATGCGATGAGTTCAAAGATATTAATGTCGTTTTTCAGAAGTGTTAGGCGAATGGATCAGTTCATGGTGGTAAATCACTTTGGGATTCCCAGGTCAAAGATGTGAGACGGGCATTATGTCATCATCATCCGTTTCTGTAGGGACGCCTTGAAGAACCGTGATTTAGTGAGTCTGATTAGGACTCAAAGCTTTGAACATCTTCATAGAGGAGGGAAATCTGTCACGCTTTTCTCTTACCTAGTTCTCAATCGTCCAGGAGAACCAGCCTCAGTTACTGTAATCACGTTGGAAGGCTTCACTGCAGTCAGGCACTTACTTCTCTCTCCCAAGACAGGTTCATTTGCTAATATACACGTGGATCAAATACAAGGTAACATGTTTTTTATTTCCCACTTGCAACCATCATAAAAGACTGCATCTCCTTAATGTTTTCAGACCTTGTAAAGATTATCATCTGATTGCTTGCTCTCTTAAGCACTCTGTTTTGACCAGCATCATACTGTTTATGGAAAGTATATTACCTTGAGACCATTTCCATTAGCTTTCAACATATTTATAAAAGTCACCTAGCAGCTCTGCTTATTTTTCTTTAAGAAAGAAACTAAGTTTACCTAGTAATTATTGCTCAGAGTATGACTTTCACAGTCACAAGAACTGGATGTCACTATAAATAAAAATGTATTTTTAAGAGACTGCTTTCAAAAGCAATTCAATCAGTGGTTAAGTTACACGATGCATGAAAATATACTCAACCTAGGCATTGTGAAAAAAGTTTCTTAGTTTTAGAGTTATATTATATATATTTAGAGTTACGTTATAGAGAGACCCCTTCACTGACCAGGTCTTCTGGAATTCATGTTTACACTGACTGTAGGCGGTAGTAACAACTCAGGGATAAATAAAGGAACAGGCACGGTGCCTTGGAAGAAACGTTCTCTTAATAGCATCAAACAGACCCAAAGTGCACTTTACCTCCAACAACTCAGATAGGCTCAAGATGATATGCTCTGGGACGTGGTTTAGATGACCTTCACAGTGGTTCAAAAGATGAAAAGGCTTGGCTTTATTAAATAAAGGACACAATCAAAGTACTTCGTATGAAAATAAAACAGAGGGGTATTTCTAAAATGAACAATATGGTTTCAAACATGTATGTGCGATTAAGTAGTTTAAGTACGAAACTGATTATTTAATCTATTATTTTTCCTGTGTGTCCATGTGCATGCCATGTCTGAGAGTATGTGCGCATGAAGGCACGTGCCTGTGGAGGCCAGAGAGGGCACCAGATCCCTGGGAGCTGGGGTTACAGGCGACTGTGAGTTGCCCGAGGTTGGTACAAGGTACTCTGCAAGAGCGGCATGTGCTCTTCACTGCTGGGCCATCTCTCCAGCCCCATCTGCTATTGTTCTTTGAAAGAGAATCTCTTACTAGCCAGGAGTTTACCAAGCAGGTTACTCTGGCTGGCCACCAAGCTCTAGGGATCCACCTGTCTCTGCCTCCCCAATGCTGTAATCTAAGCTTGCACCACCCCGCCCGCATTGTCTACATAGGTCCTGGGGGCTCAACTGAAGTCCCCATACTTACAACAACAAACACTTCATGGACTGAGTTAGCAACATGGCCACAGCATGACACATGCCATGCTGCAACGCAGATAAGTAACTAAGGGCAGATATGGAGAAGCCCAAAAGTCCACAGAGGGCACCATAGAGAGCTGGCCGCTAGAGGATATTAACTCGTGAATAAAATGATCTTGCCCTCCATAATTCAAACAGAAGACATCATGCACGTGAGGGTAAAGGTTAGCCACCTCATGTTCTCACCCTGTCATATTCACACTGGGGACTCACAACTAAAATATGAACAAATATCTATCTATCTATCTATCTATCTATATATATATATACATATATACTTATACATATTGTTAGACATTAGACATATTTATTAGACATTTCAGGGGGAACCTCACACTGTGGTATACGCAAGACTAGGGATTGACATGGAACAATTCCTTCAGCGTTCTCAGTTCTGATCATCCAGATGTCTGCAACCGCTACTATCCTTCCTCCCTCAGCCTCAAGCTAAAAACAAGAAGACCGAAGCTTTTACAACCTCCTCCAGATGGCCTGCTAGTGTTCTCCTACATTCAAATAGATGGTGCATCTGGCATGCGAAGGATATTCCCCTCAGGAAGCAGGAGAAAGGGAATCCAGGTTGGGAAGGACTAGGAACAGGATTTAGGTCCGAGGAGATGCGGTACAAAAAGACTGTGCTCAGTTCGAAGTCACAGCATTCCTTTAGTGGTTGGTTGCCTTGGCAACCAGGTGACTTGCCAGGTAGCTTGGCTTCCTCTGTACCTAAGCAGATGACAGCGAGGCTCTGATCCCGTCCTGCCCACATATTTTCCCTTACGCAGCCTCCTAATCTTTGTAATTTCTGGGGTTTAGTGATGAGGTAGGGACACTCTTAGGTAGCCAGGTGCCAAGCTGGCTACCCTCACCTTAGCCTCTCCATGGAGATCTTCAGAGCCAAATCCCCCATCAAACATCTCTGAGGGGCTGTAAGTAACTCTGTCAGAAGACTTGCCTCCATAATTTGGAGCTACAGAGTTTGCCATAATCACTGAAATAGATGTGAAAACAGACATCTTCGATCACTCCTCAACTCAAAGACAGTAACGTATTTCAAACGAAAAGCAAAGTCATTGTGCTGTTTCCAGCACACACTCTGCCAACCAGGAACCTACGCTCCTAAGGCAATGTCAGCATACCAATTTTTCAAATACTAAACGAAAAACAAGCAGAACAGGTGTTTCCAAGTTCTAAACATTCAGGAGATTCTCTGAAGATTTTGGAATGTGAGCCTCTTATTCTTCCAATCCACCAGAAAGCAAAAAGAATCAGAGTGGGTAGTGGGTACTGTGTAACCTGCCTTCTGGTCTGGTGTTGCAAAGAGCTCAACCTACAGATCTGGATGCATTTTGAGACCCTGAGAGCAATAGGCAGTTGTTCATTTCCTGCCTCCTGGATGAGAGGAGGCGTCAGAAGCAACACACTATACTTTAAAAGACAACGGGGAGGATGGAACTAAACACTCCGTCTACCATCTTCACCCTCCGATCAGAATCGGACACACAGCAATCCCTAGGAATTTGTGAGAGTCTGGGGTGACATGGTCTTCTTGCATTCAAGTTTCTTCTGACCAGGGATTACATGGGAAGAAGTGAGTGAACCACCCCGGGACTCATTGTCGAAGCCAAAGGCTTTCTAACGGAAATAGCTGTTGGTTTCTGTTCTTTTTAGAACAGGTACTCCAAAGTTTGGTCAATGGCTGGGAAAACATTTAGGGCATGCAGAACTTCTTCACTCATGACTCCTTTAGCTCCTGAATTGAGAAGACACGTAAAATGCCCAGTAACACGTTTATCCTCATCACACGGGGGGTGTTGCCGCAAACAAAATCTGCCAGGACAGAGATGTGTGTTCATGATAATGCGAACTGATCAACCTCCCCACCTCATCCCCCTGTGATTCTTTGGTTAACGTACTCCAAAGCCTAACCCAGCTTTTGTTTCCAGGCAAAGTACATCAAAAGGGTATTGCTGTCACTGGAGATCCGAAATGTTTAAAGCCTCTAGTACTAGCGAGAGCCTATAGGGAGAGGGGAAGGGAGCGTTAAAGCCGACTTCCGCCTCTTCCCTTCGACACAATACATAACAATCTATAAATAGTTTCGCCTGTCTGTTCAAATATACACCTCCTCCGGGAACGATAGAGGCCTCTGAACATCCTGCTGTTTCAAAGGAATTTTACACACACACACACACACACACACACACACACACACACACACACACCAGTCAAGTGGTTTTAAGGGTATGTGAGAGGGGCTGAAATGACCAATGATGCCACTTGCCTTCCACATCATATGCTTTGCTGTGCTTGAAGAAGAAACAGAGCCTTCATAGATACCAGCAGGCAGGGTAAGCACGGTGGCCTGGCCAGCGAGGGCACAGAGGGCATTAGAGGGCCGGGGGTGAAGACCTCACAGCCTTCCTCTCTCTTCCAGTTGTCCCGAGATGCCTCCTTCACACCCCGTGGAGGAAGAGAGGGAAGGCAGCATGTAAGGATGGGTCTTTCCAGTCCTTCCTCTCATATCCTTTCCTGGACTCACGTTAGACACACACACATTTAGAATCCCGGGGAATCCAGGCGCTGGCTTTGACTCCTCGCACCTTGTTTGTGATGCGTACACCATCAGCCTCCCTGATTAGACTGCCTTTTGCCGCAGGAAAGAAGCGTCTACAGAAGTGGCATCACTACTCAAGCTTCAGAGAGAACATTGAGAATGTAATAGCCATCCCCTTCTTACCCACCAAACACAGTATCCTTTCTCCTTTCTCTCTGATCAGAACCAGTTCCATCTTGTCGAACCAAAAAGGCTGCTGTGTGCAATGCCTTCTGGAGGCAAAGGGGAAAAACACAACTCCAGCTTGTAAGGTTTTTAACCACGAGTAGGACATTGTCACTCACTCCACAGAGCCATAGGGAGGTCACAGCTGATAAGAGGCCACATGGTAGGATGGATCTCCTAGTGGTGGACAGAGAGCCCTCCCACCAGTGTCCAGACTCAGCAACATCATTTGGGGGTTTAATTCCTCATCCCCATCATCCACATATGATGATTGAAGCCATCATATCTCTACTAGATGGCCAGGATGGAGCTGGACCTTTAGACGATTCTGCCGCGGGCTTAAAATCTGACTTTAAGACTGAGGAGATGTAAAGGGCTCAACTGGTAAAGTGCTTGCTATGTAAGCGTGAGAATTCTCATCACCCACAGTGTGTGTCTGTAACCCCAGTGCTAGGGAAGTGGGGGGACAGGAGGATGGACTCCCGGGGCTTGTTGGCCATTCCAGTCTAGCCAAACCAGGAAGTTCCAAGTTCAGTGAGAGACCGTGTCCCCCTAAATAAGGTGGAGAGCAATCGGAAAGGATGCCGACTTAGAGCTTTGGTCTTCTAGACAGATATTGATGTACATATTACATGCACATGCATGCACATGCACATAGACACACACACACACACACACACATGATTTGATCTTAAGCCTTGGGACATTTAGAAGGAAGGCCTAAATGAAAACTCCAAGGTTATCTCCAGATTCTTCTAGAATAGCCTCAACTACAAGTGACACTGTTAATAAAATAATCTCAACAACAACAGCAACAGCAACAACCTAACTATGATGCATACCTCCAACTGTCAGGCAGGCTCAAAAAAACATGGTTCCCTCCCATTCCTAGCTTTCCCTTGTTCTTTGCGTCTAAACAGCTACTCCATTGGGTCAACTCTTCCCTTGTTCTTTTCTCCACAGCAGTTTTCAATGTGTGTGTTGTCAGCTGACAGCAGTCTTCTCAGAAGGACTGTTTCTTGTCTTGCTACCGTCTCAAGTTCCAGGGCTTACTGAGACACAGTTGGTTATATCACCAACCTGCTAACAAGTCTCCCATTGCTGTGGATTTCCAAGTCAGGACTCTCCTTACTGTATTTCCTGGTCACCCTCAAACAGCGGGAGGCAGAATAGGCACATAGCCTCTCTATTACCAGTTCCCACAGAGCAAAAGTGAACAAGGAAGATTTCCTAGTCTCAAGATGTCGGGGGGGGGGGGGAACCTCAGATCCCAAGACTACCGTCTACTTCCTACTTCATGCTCCAATCGCAGGCCATAGACTGGTTCACTCCTGCTATTGGCCATCCAGCCACTATTTGGGTGCCTGCACCGTCTCCTTGCCTTTGATGAATTTGATAGACTGGCTCATAGAATCTGAAGGAATAATTATCTAGTTTAATCACCTTTTTTCTCCTGTATTTGTGTGCTGTGTGTGTACATACACATATATGCATGTGGGTATGCACGTATGTGAGTGTACTTGTGTGTTTGTGTGTGGAGGTTGATGTTAGGGTCAACCTACCACCACTTAGGATCAATCACTTACCATTTTATTCAATAATACAAGGGCTCTTGCTTGAGTTCATAGATATAGCCAGTGTACTTGGCTTGCTTGCTCAGAGGATCTACTGTCTCAGCCTTCTGAGCGCTAGAATTATAGGTGGACCACCATACCCACGTGACACTGACATGGGTTCTGGGGATCTGTGTTCTGGTCCTCATACTTGTACATCAATCACTTGAACCACTGAGCCATCTCCTAAATCTCTATCTGTCTATCTATCTATCTATCTATCTATCTATCTATCTATCTATCTATCTTAAATGAAGGCTATTACAAAGGGCCAGATAAAGGCATGCAAACACAGGTATGGGAGAGGGTGGCAGAGCTTCCAGGCCCATGGTGTGCAATGCAATGTCTCCCTTTCCCTTCTTTTCCTCTCTGCTTTTCTATGTTCAGTCACAGCACTGCTCTGCACAAATGTGAGCCCTTCCAGAAGGTTCTTCCTGAGGATCCAGAGCTTACCACTGCCTACCTCCGGGACCCCAGGATGCATGTGTGGAAAGATGGTACAGGATGAATGGAATCGTGAGAACATTCTGGACAACTCAGCCTCATTAAGTTTCTGAAATGAGGATGACATATACCTCATTCAGAAGGCACAAGGCTGGAAAGAGAAGGAGGGCCCACATAACACAAGGAGTTGAGCCCTGGACTGTTTAGACATTGATGTGACCATATAGGGAGTGTAGGAAGCTAGTCCTTTATCCAGAGCTCAGCTTCCAACTAACTTGGGTTTAATTTTCCCATGTTCTTATGATCCACTGGTCACTGTGGCTAATTAACCAATGTTAGCCACACAATTTATATCAGTGCCTTTAATTTTGCTAAACATCTTGAGCCAGGCTTCATTTTTACCAAGTCTACAACTGCTATTATTCTTCCAGAAATGAGTGCCAGTTCACTCTTACATGTCCATTCTGTCACCCTACACGTACTTCTTGAGTATCTGCTGTGTACCAAGGGATAGATTTGAGAGACAGCGGGCTATCTCATTATCAAAATCCGATGCTCGGAACACAGCAGCTGACAAGCGAAGCTTCCATGCTCTAGCTTTGAAGCATTTAATGGTGTAAGCAATTCTCTTGTTTTCTTCCCTTTCTGCGATCATGAAGGTGTCCTGTAGATGGTCAGAAGAAAAATTATGGAGCTATGCCGAGAGGAAAATCAACTAGGAGACACACCACTTAAGAGACACGTAACGAGTGAGGAATAAACTTTTATTTTGCGGGAGCCACCGGGAGTTTAGGGTTGACTGTTTCTGACACAAAACTGTATCCTTTCCTGACTAATACAATAGCTCCCTTTTGCTCTATTATCACCCGTTTGGCAATGAATCCGTGAATAATACCCAGTGACACTCATGCAATCGACTGCCTTTTATTTCTTTTCATTTCTTTGATATCACCTGTAATCATGCCTTGCCTTTTCAACTAGTCTAAGAAGGTGTCTTGAAGGCTGTGACCTTGGCTTTGACTTCCAGTGTTCTTCTCTTTACCTTCTAACACTTTTCCTTCCTTTTCCTTATCTTCTCCCCAAGTTCAGGAGAGCGCTTCTCACAAAACAACCGCCTGTTGTGTACTTGGCAGTTACAAATACTGAGATACGGTAGCCAACGAGACGGACGAGGCTCCTGTGTTTACAGAGCAGAGGAGACTAAGCAGTCCCCCTGAGCAAGCATAGTTAACACAAGAACTAGGAGACTGGGAGAAGGTGGTAGGCTCCAGCTGGGAGGATGGTCTGCCTGGACTGGCACGCAGAGGGTTAAATGTGCACAGACCAGAAACATGGCCCCACCCCTGTTTCCTAAACTTCCCCAGCCCTGTGCTCTACCCTTTCCTTCTCCAAGGATGGGAAGTGAGCTCTCTGGCTGGGGCTGGAACCAAATGTGGTCTCAGTCGTCTCTAGATGAAAAGCAGATTCCACTGGGTAGGAGCAATCATTGCAAACTTTGACCTCTTTCTCCTTCCCGCAGATAGGGCTCTGTAGATTCAAAATGGTTCCAATGATGAATCCTAAGAGTTCCACTAAGGAACAGAGGACCAGGGAGGTGGTAAGTCCCTTTAGCGCTCACTCTATAACATCTTTATGAACTGCTATCAGTAGCATAAAAATCCTGGCTTCCACCTGCCTTCTTCTGCCTTTTGTCTAATTTCGGTTGGCTCAGAACTAGGAAAGAGAACTGTAGAAGTTTATTTTTAGTTATGTATAAAATGATAGTTTTATGCACTGCTGAATGAGGGTCTGCCTAGGTCTTGGCATTTTGTATTGTCTGCAAGTGTTGGGTTTCGGGGGGTGGTGTGTGTTTGATTGCTTTTGATCTGTACCCGAAGAGTTCTGAATCAACAGAAACACCTGCGCTCAGACACTCGGGGTTTCACTGTCGGGATGGCACTCCCATGACGGTGGTTCCCTCTGCTGAAGTCTGGCAGGGCTTGCACCTATAAAAAATGCTTCCCTGTCTCCTTGGCGAGCCCCCACAGTGGTCTTACTATTACAGAGAACTCTTTTAAGATAAAAGTTTTCATAGGAAAACCATCTCCTTCCCCAGTGGACCTCAAAACTACATTAGGAACCACTATCCTCATCTATCAGACCTGTCAGTTTAATGAAAACCCCTTCAAATCTCTGACTTAATGGATCCAAAGACAACTTTGAGACTGAGAAGTTTGACAGTGAGTATTGGGGGTGGGGTGGGAAAAAAAAAGCTTATCTTTGTGCCACGTTCGGGTTCATGGTCAATATCCACAATGGGAAGAAAGTGAAGTGAGGTCTTTAGAAAACCCGAATTTGTGACTTTATAGCTACATTTAAAAATATACACCAGGAGTTTCTGACATGTACCTTTTCTTTTAAAAAATGGAAAAGACTACTTGAATATATTTACACACGTACATTGCAATCCTTGGGAGGCGGGATGAGAATATGACATCATCACAAACAAATGATATGGCACGAGAACTACCCAGGAGACTCAGCTCTGGGCACTAGAGAAATTTACAGCGAAAGCCCATAGAGGCGGGGGAGGAAGGGATATACTGATTCTAATGCTTTGTGGCTTCCTTTCTGCCCAGACAGATGCTCAGACCTCCCCCCAAAGAAATACTGATCAAAAGAAGAAATGCAAGTTAGATGTCAAGTGAATGACAAAGATTTTTAAAAATGCTTCCAGAGGTTAGGTATGATGGCACACACCTGTAGCCCTAGCATTTGGGAGGCTGGCACAGGACATCCTCAAGTTTGAGGTCACCTGTGATGGTGTTAGTTGTCAACCACATGGAATCTAGAGTCCCCCTTTGGTTACGTGTGCAGGGGATTGTCTTGATTATATTAGTTGATGTGGGAAGACCCGTCTTGACTGTGGACAGAACCAGTGCCTCGGCAGGGGATCCTGCACTGTATAAAGTTGGACGAAGCCGGCTGAGCATCAGAATGCATGCATGCATTGGCCTCTCTTTCAGATTGCAGATGCAATTCGATCAGCTTCCTCGAGCGCAGGATACCTCGACTTCCCTGCCACGATGGATTGTATTTGGAACTGTGAGCTAAAATAAACCCCTTTCTTCCTCAGGCTGCTTTTGTCAGAGTATTGTATCACTGCAATAAGAAGAGAACCTGGGACAGTCACACAGTAAATCTCAGGCCAGCCTGGGCTATAGTCGGAGACCCTGTTGCTTCTAGAGTACAGAGGGGAAAATAGCCAATGCAGAGTGTTTGGCTTCCAACGGATGTAAAAGATGGAGGGTATCAGAGACACACAAAAGCTCCAAGGGCGGAGCAGTGGTGCAACTGCAGTTCGGATCTGTACCCCGGGCAGAAGCTTCTGCGGGGAGAGAGATGGGTACCATCTTTCTTTGTGTAGCCCTACTGCGCCTGTCACACAGATCCATATAGCATATAGCATGTGACGTGAGCTCTCTGGTCTCTGCACCTCACAAGCTCCTCGCTGCTACCTACCATCCAGCCAGGAGGAGCTGGCTATAATAGTCCGGAATTTCGGACCTCGCCGTGGCATTATGACAGAGCTCTTCAGCCACAGAGGGGAGGCAGAGCACAAATTCCCTACTTGCTCTCAAGTGCTAAGGGAGGGAGGTGCTCAGCTCTGCTGAAGAATGATATCATGGGTATCGCCTTCCTCCTTACCCAGTCCCAGGCTGGCTAAGGACACAGGCAGGCGCTAATAGCGGAGGTAGATAACAAGGATGAGGAAGTGCAGACTCCCCACACTATCAAAGCCCCCCCCAGAAGGGAAAGGGGCAGAGGGAAAAGGCAGGAAAGTGAAGGAGGCATTATGGCAATCCTGGGTCTGCCCAGGATACATTAGCTGCTGCAAGTTTTACTATTTTTATTATTATTTTTCTTTCTGGCTGCACAGACAGGTTGCTATGGAACCAATACGTGCCACTGCCATTTGGCCTCTAGCAAATAAAATCTCAGTGCTGGCGAGAGCACTCCACTGGATTTCCCTTAAAGGGATACCATCCATGGTAAGTGCCATTATAAATTGAGTGCACCGTTGCTCCAGGATCCCAGCCCTCTGCACAGCAAGACAAAAAACCCAGCCACTCATGTTTTACAAGCTGAAGGTACAAGTGGGACCAATTCCTAATCCACTTTGGATCGTGACCTTTTAGGTTTGCGGTTGGGTAGATCGCAGAGCTTTATTCCACGTGCCCAGTCACACTATGCTCCTGACCGACTCCACAGCCTCGTGCTTCTTCTTAGGCTACAAATTACCCCAAACTCCCACAAAACCCTCATGGCTTAGGTTTGAATTTACTTTGCATCAAATTGGCAAAACAAACAAACAAGCAGCTTATGATATTTTACATAATTAATTCCTCCTGAATGGAGGATCAAACTATGGATGACTCTGGCACAGGACCAAGTCACTATAACAGTACTGCATGCCCAGGCAGTACATGCCCAAGGAGCACATGAGCTCGGGGGTCCTGCTTGTCTCTTTCTATGGTAGTTTGGTTTTGGCCTCAGACCCTTGTCTAAAATTTCATTCTTTATCCAAAGAATAATACAGTGTATTTATAGAGTTTGCCATTTCCCCTCTTGGTTGTCTCTTTCAGTTCAGGCTAGTCAAAAATCCAGATTCTACAAAGACCTTTGGATCTTTCAGAGGACAACACACCTGCATGTCCATATTTTAGTATGGGTGTGTGTTTGGAAAGAGCACAAAGAAAAATACGCAATTGTGTAGCTATTTAGTCTGAGTTGAAATAGCCCCCTCCCCAAAGAGGAGGGAGACTCAAGTGACTCAGGAAGCTCCCTAAGCTTACAGGACTCACAGACCCCTTCATGAGATTACATAAGCAGTAAACGACTGCTAGGTGATGGGAGACCTTTTGGACAGCTCTATGCTGCCTTCAAGCTGGGCAGGGAGCGCCATGGATGAAGCTTTTGTGTTGTCACCCATGCTGGGGTAGCTTTTTGGTGACGTAGCTGCTGGAATCACCCACGTTCCTCTAAGTGCCTCCTTCCCTACCTTTCTCTAATCCAGCAAACTCATTGGTCCACTAAGCTGGATTTGTATGGAAATTCATTTCTTGGCTATGTCACTGCTGCCCTCTCCAAGCTGAACAGATATTTGTCCGCATAGCGTCGGGAAGTCATGCAACATATCCACATGCTTCCGAGGTCCACATCAGATGGTTTCTGGGCACACCTACCAACTAGGAAGCCAAACAGCACTACTTTTGCATTCACCTGAGGGCAACAGGCCATTATCATTACCTCATGACTGCTTTATTTAAATTGAATTGTATAAACAAATCCATGCCCCCCCCCTTAGAAATAAGCTGTGGGTTAAAAGCAGCCATCTCTGTACAGGACCACTCAGCTAAGAGTCACGTGTCATTCTTCCCCTCCTAGCTCTGCTACTGTCTATGTCGTCACAGGTCTCTTGGAGCCCACCGGGCCTCCAGCTAACTGCACACAGAGGCTTTTCCAGATAGCCTGGGAGGTCCCATTGGCTGCTCATAACCGATTGCTCTTTCTCACGGCTCTCCCGAGGTGCAGCCATGTGAACCAGACAGAGAGTCTCTGCCCACTGCCTTATCTCTGTGCACCAGTCACTGAAGGAAAGGAGCTTTCCCTGTTGGGTCTCTCTGTGAGTTGGACAAGGTGACAGCACCCAGGAGGGAGCTCGTGAGAGAAAATGTCAGGACCGCAAGAGCAGCAGGAGGAGAGCTCTGAGCAAAGCCATCGACAAGCGAGTTGGAGGACCGAAAGAGCACTTTGACTCCGAGCTTGAGAGGACGTCCTGAGCCTGCCTGTTATCAGATGCTGGGTCTTGGAACATCATGAAACAAACACCATTTTGACACGGGCAAAAATAGATGGTGTAGTTATAGGCTCACTCACCCTCTGCCAACAGCAGGTTGGTTTCTTCTCAAGGAGAAAGTTTTGGTCTAATTTCTTTGGAAAACTGAAAGAGAGAGAAAAAAAAAAGATTCAGAAAACAACTGGGAGACCATTTACTGAGTCAGTACAGAGAAGCAGGCCTGGGGAGGGCAGGGACTTCAGCGGCTAGTAGATACACATGGCGGCATGCGGCCGACGACACGAATTTTAAAATAACTTTCAACAGTCAATATAAAGAAAATCATGACATACATGGCTTACCTAGCACAAGTTATATGACCCTTATGACAGGTGCGTACATTGTGGTGTATGGGAAGTATTTTTAGGTGTGTCTGTTAAAGTCCACCACCCTTCTCATTCGCTGGACTTTGTTCTTTCCCCCAACTGCCACACCCTCAAGCTTTGACCCACAGCCATCTGTGACTAGGCTTCACGGGAACACAGAGTTGACAGGAAGTGATGGAGGTCTCCTATCAAGCCCACTGAGAAACATTATGGAGAGGCCACAATGTCTCAAGCACTGACTGATCCAATCAGCTGCGGGAAAGAACCTAGGTGATGCGAGTGTTTGGCCAGAGGAAGGCTGAATGATGGAGGCAGATGAGCAGCAGAAAGGGCAGAAGAGGTCCGGCTCCATCGCAGTTCAAGATGGGAGTTGTGAAGGTCCCCGGAGACTTTGAAAGGACCTCTGTAGTCTGGAGGAGAGATTCAAATCAAAGCTATGGCAGCAGGTTCATACCATCCCCAACTCTCTGGAGTCCATGAGGCCATGAGGCTATGTGGAGTTTTTGCTGAGGATGCCCCATCAGCCTAAAGGTAGGTTTTCAGACTTGGAGAGGCCTGCCTAGGCGTGCCTGAGAGAAGTCTGTGCGTGCACAGGTGACACCCATGGTGCTGTCAGACACCCATGGTACTGTCCCAGGCCAGGCCATCTACGATGGGATCCTGCTTGCTGAGAAGAACAAGGCCTAACTACAAAGATGGCAGGAGACAGAACAAACAGTAGACCTCAGTACACATGGGTAACACCTCTGACAAGGTCTTTAAAAGCAACACTTTAGAATTCACTTGCATACAAAGAGTCCTTTTACTCTCAAGACAGACTAGATGTCTCCAGGAAGAACGATAAGGACCTCCGGAGCGAAGTTCAGGGTCAGCCCAAGTATGCATCTCACTCAGCTCTGCTACCCAGGCTGAGCGATTCCAGCCATGGGAGCCCTCTGAGTTTTCCTCATTTGCATAATGGCAATGATTGCACCAGCTGCTGCATGCTTCTCTCTGAGTCTTACTGCAGCATAGGCGTGCAGGAGAGACAATAAAGAGAACAGCCTGGATTAGCCTTCAGCTCTACGCATTCATGTGTCTGTAACAAGAGGGCAGCTGTAGAGGTTTGTAGAATCTGTCTGAATGTGAAGCATTGACCTTCGCCCTACCTACCCCCAATCTGATTCGACAAATGAAAACGAGCTATAACCGTTTACTGTAGAACATTTAGGTGATATACATGGGGGAGGGGCAGGTAACAGAAATCAGAAAATGTCCTACTAAGAACCAGCATAATATTTTAACTTACACGCTAGCTTCCTTCCTATGACCATGGAAACACACACACATTTGAAATAGAAAAATAAACCCATACATACACATATAATTTAGTTTAACATGTCTTTAGGGTATTCATATCATTTTGATGACTGGTGTTTTATAGCTGATATGCTAAAATCCTCTTTTAACCTCAATGGATTTATCAACATTATAATTTTTTGAAACAGGGTATCAGGTAGCCCAGGCTAGCTTTGAACTTTGTATGTAGACAAGAATAACTTTGAATTTAGAATCCTCCTGTCTCCCCTTCCAGAGTGATGGAATTACAGACCACCACACTCAGGTTATTTAGTACTAGGGATCAAACCCAGGCCTCATGTATGCTAAACAAGAACTCCACCAAGTGAAATACATCCCCAGCCTTATATCAAAAAATTTTAAAGGACTGTAAGAATATTGCTTTGAAAGAATGAGGCAATAAATATTTATCTGTTGAACATTCAGAACCTAAGTATCCATATTTATGAGAAACAACTGCACACCATGGCTGGGCTGCATGCGTCCTCTCTCTCTCTCTCTCTCTCTCTCTCTCTCTCGCTCTCGCTCTTGCTCTCTCGCTCTCTCCTCTGTTTTCAAGATTGAGAAAGGCAGATTGCTTAAATATAGTAAGTTTTAACAGCAAAAAATTTGTTTGGGTTTGAGTGGGTGAGCTCAGAAGAATACAAACTGGCACATATACCATGGGGAAAGAAATCACAGTTCACAATTTCCAGTGAGCCGCCAGAAGATGTTGAAAGGAGACTAGAGATGACAGGCGATGGAAATGCTCAGGTAGGAAATCGTAAGTTGAACATTAGGCAAATGTCTCTGTTTTTCGCCCAAGACTATAGAGTGACTTCATGACATCAGAGAGCAGCAAATTGAATCCTGCAGAGTTCTGAGTGGTCCTAGAAATTAATCCACATTATTTGGAATTCAATGCCTAAGAAAAGGACACTGGAAGATGCCACGCTAAGGTATCGAAAGTGGGACTATTTGTTTAATGCCAGTACTTCCAGCCTAACTTCTTCCTCAAAGAGAACAGCTGATTTGATAAGACATATATGAGATGGCTGCATAAGTCACAGGCTGCGTGACTGCCTCCTGTTGTCAAGATGGTACCACGTCTGTAACAACGACCAGCAACATTTCAAAAAAAGGCCATTTTTGAGAGGCTGAGGGAGTGAATATACATCCAATTGCCCAAGGGTGTGGAGACATTTCCTCCTTCAGTCATAAATACAGTCAGTCTTTTCAAAGTATTCCAGACACTATTACTACCAGTAGGCAAGAACTGGGGGGTGAGGGCCTATTGGGGGGAGCAGAGAAAGATAAGGTACACAGAGACACTGAAAACTCTGGAGAAGCACACAAATGCAGAATAAAGTTTTCTTTGTAAAACGGGACTCCACAGGAGAGGACAAGGGAGAGCCAACAGCACGAATCCCTCCAAAAGATGTATGACGATGGATCATACTGTCTACTGGATAGGACGAAGAAACACCAAGTGTGAACTTTTTATAATGTTCCTGTGAGCGCAATTCCAGGAAGGGTTAACTGGGGGAGAAGATCCACCCTGAATGTGGGTAGCGACATCCCATGAGCTGGGATCCTGGGTTGAATAAAAAGGGAAGAAAAGCCAACTGAGCACCCAAGTTCTCCTTTCTCTGCTTCCTGATCCATATGGATGTGAGCAGGCAGCCCCACATTCCTGTGGCCACATCTAAGAGCCCTCCCCCTTCCATGCCTTCCCTTCTACGATGGCTCTACCCTCTAACTATGAGCCGATATGAGCCCCTCTTCCCTCAAGTTGCTTCTGTCAGGTATTCGATCACAGCAAAGAGAAAAGTGACTCATAGAAGGCATTCTTCAATAGTTCATCCCTGTTTCAGTTTATGAGCAACGATTTGTGGTGGCAGATCCTTCTCTCAGAAGAGAGCTCTGATATTATATTTGGACCATGTGAAAAAAGAGTCCATATGAAGAAATAAGTGCACATATATTGAATTGTGTACGGGACAGGACACCCAATGATCTCATTTTGACAACGTACACAAGGACTTACTGTATCATGGAAGATGATCTAAAATTGTTTGCCGCTAATCTTAGATGAGTATGATATGACTCTAGTAGTTAACTTCCCATAGCATGGAGTTTTGTTTCGCCCAATTTACTCTCTCAAGGAGCTAGGAGTGGATGGTCAGGTCCTGTTGTATGTTGTACAGTGACACTTTGGTACACCCAAAGTTGAATTATATACACTCTTAAGTTTGCCTTCAGAGCGTCCGTCTTTAAAAGGTCCACAGGATGGGTCATAACACTCTGTCTTTGCAAATCCAGCCAAATGAAGCTGTGATTTGGAGCCCAAGGTGCTCACTCAGTTGATCTGTCTCTGACCTCATAAGGGAATGGCTGGTGTGATGGGTTCCACAGCTGGAGTGAGTTTGGGGGCTGCTGACCTTGGGAAGACTATCCTATTGTACCCTGGACCTCGAATGTCCTCTAGGGGCCTGTGGGTTGGAGGGTCGATCCCAGAGTGATGCTCCTGGGAAGTAATAGAAACTTAAGAGACAGGGATTAGAAAAAAGTCCTTAGGTCAGTGGTGCATACCCAAGAAGAGGACGCAGGGACCCTCCCCTTCCTTTTCCCTTCTTTGCTTCCTGGCTATGACGTGAGCAGATCAGCTCAGCCATGTGCTCCTACCATTATGTTTTGAGTTGCCACTGGCCCAAAAAAAAAGGGAGTGATCAATCATGGATTGAAACCTCCAAAGTTACGAGCCAGCCTAAGGCTTTCCTCTGTGTAAGCTGATTATCTCAGACGTGTGATACAGGGACGGAATATCTCATATTGACATATTATCTGATTAAACATCGCTCGCCTTACTATTGGCCATTACCATTTAACGAGAAGCTGGTTTGTGATGGCAAAGTTTTTCTGTCCTTTCTAGCCCAAAGTCTATCCACTAGGAAGTTCTATTAGCCCCATTGTACAGAGGGGCAAAACAAGGCCCAAAAAAAGTGACCTATCTGGACACTATAACCCATATGGATATATATGTATATATGTGTATATGTGTATATTTGTATATGTATATATGTATGTATGTATGTATGTATGTATATGTGTGTGTGTATGTGTGTATATATATGTATGTAATTACCCATATGGACTTATAGCCCATAAATGACAAAGAAAAGTTGATGACCAAAGGGGAAAGCTGATCTCCCTGGTTCCCTGCATATGGATTTTTAATTTTTTTTTTTTAAATCTAGTCAAGTCTCCACACACTAGCATTGAGCCAGACACAGAGAGCCAGCTGTCACTAAGTCGGCAGACAGTCCTTTCTCAGGTAAGTTTTCTCAAGCGTAAGCAAACCAGAGTGGCAGGAGTGAACTTATCCCTGGTACTCAGCGAAGAGTCTTGCCTTAGCAGCCCAGTGGGTGCTAGGCAAGCTCTCTTCAGGCAGAGCAACGGGGCCTAAAGTGCTGACAGTTGCATCAACACAAAATGTAGCCCTGGCAAGTGAGTGTAACAATTACTGTGTATCACTCTGATTATGAGCCACAAGCATGCAATCAGCAGTGGAGAGACAGTCCTAAATGATCCCCATCAGCATTTTACTTCAGTTATCAAAGCGTGGCGAATGAGCACACTTTCATCTGACCTAAGCGCAATGCTAATAACCCAAGCGCGCAGAATCCGTAAGAACAATGACGGTTCGAGAACACTGGCCATGGCGGGGGCCACCAGGTAGAATGGCTGGATTTCAGTTCACTCATTTCTTTCTTTCATTTATTACACGGAGTAAACAAATATTATTTATGTGTTTCTCATCTAATAAACTCATGCATAGAGGCAACCCGATTTAAACTGAGTAAAGATTTAAGTCAGTTTCACAGATCCTAGACTTCATGACATGCATGTTCCTATGATTTGGATATCCCATGCTAAATTTTTTGTGACTCTTCCATTAAATTAGGGTCCAGCTCTGATAGTCCAAGGTTTATAGTATGTATTTCTATATTCTCATTTCCTAGCCACTCGGTGCCTGGCTTTTATGGTAGATACTGAACAATTTGCAGGAAGGAATGCATCTCTATAGCATGGTAGATAAAAAGGTGCACGTTTCCTGGATCCAAAGATGACTTCAAGTAGGAGAAGGTGCTAGCATCTCACAGGGTGGCTTCCAAATTATGAAACTTGTCTAAAGCAGAAAGGTGGGAGACCTGTTTTCAGGGAAGTTTCTCTCTCTCTGTCTCCCCTCCTTCTCTCTCTCTCTCTCTCTCTCTCTCTCTCACACACACACACACACACACACACACACGCATACCCTAAGATACAATTGGTGTCATAAAATGTTCTGTGGTAAAATGTAGTTGTTCAAAAGCTACCATTTACAATTTAAGCTGGAAATGGTATTTGGGGAACATTTTTTAAAGAAAGTAATTAAAAAGTCACTATACATTGTCTAGCCAGACCTGGAAGAGAAAAACTGATTAACTTTTGCCTGAAGTCAAGCATGGATTCTCCACTCAAAAAGTTTTCTAAGTTGGTACGTTGGGAATATAAGGTTACTGGTACCGAAGCTGTGTTGATCGACGACACACATTTTGGGGACAGAGGCCTTAGTCAGGGTGTCATGTAGCCCAGACTGGTCTTAAAGTCACTATGTGACAGAGGCTGGCCTTGAACTCCTGATTCTCCTGCTCTTGCCTCCCTAATTTTGAGACTGCAGGTGTGCACCACCACCAAGAATGTATGCATGTGTACACATACGTGGATACACATGATCTTATTCTGTATTTTCACTTAACATAAATGACACACTCATTTCTCTCTTTAACCCATTTAACAAATAACTTCTCCTTATTTCCTTATTTATTTTGGTGACCCTGTGAATGGTGTTTTCTTTTTTTTGTTGTTGTTGTTTTGGTGTGTGTGTGTCTGTGTGTGTGTGTGTTGTTTTTCACTTGTGAGGTAGTGTCACATTCTATAGTGCGGGCTGTCCTGAAACTATTACATAGCTCAGGCTGTCTAGAACTTATTACATAGCCCAGGCTGTCCTGGAACTTACTACGTAGCCCAGGCTAATCTCATACTTGCACCAGTGCTTTGACTTTAGTCTGAGGATGCTGAGCTTACAGGCAGGAGCCACCACCCAGACACCTTTGTATTTATTTACTTACGCATTTGTTTTCATTTGTTTTGTTTTTCAAAACACGGTCTTACTGAGCAGTCCTCACTGGCCGAGAGCTGACTATGTAAATGGGGCTCTGTTCTTCCTGCCCCTGATGCTGAGTGCTGAGGTCACAGAAATGTGCCATCATGGCTAGCTGGGTCTTTTTAGTTTTTAATGCAAAGATGTTTCTTGAGCTAGGAGCCAATTAGACAATACAGGAAAAGCATGTCTCTTCTGCTTTTGGTGTCCGGTTGTTATTATTTTTTTATAGATAATATTTTACAGTTCAGGTCTAGGGCTGGAGATATAGCTTACTGGTAGAGCACTCACTTGGTATGTAGAAGGTGCCAGGCTCGATCCCCTGTACCACAAAACAAAGACCAAATCTATTGAAGGCATCCTAAGTGTGTGCCATCCTCGGGTTTAGATGCTTGACAAATTCATTAGCACTCCCAAATGCTAAAGCTGTCTTGAGTGTTTCCTTGCTATTCAACCGGGCAAATTATTGGCCTTGCCAACTGCCAGAGGATACAAGTGTTGAATTCTGCCGATGTGATGCCATCCAGGGTGACAGCCAACTCAGCTTGCCTTCAGCCAAGGGCTCCAGTGCAGGAGGGATTGTATATTAGAGTGATTTCCTAACCAGAGTGCAATTATGAAACAGTCAAAAATCATACTTGTGATATAAAGAGTAAAAAATATATATATTCTTATTAGCATTTGCCAATAATACCAAATGCTAAAACTCGGATTGCAGTCTACAGTCCAAATTTCTTACCTATCCCTTTCCCTCTACTGTGGCACACTTTACCTGCCGCCCACTGGAAGTCTGTCCCTTGAAGCCTTCCACCTCTTCTGGCAAGGATGAGGCCAGGTCTGGGCAGCAGGGTGCTGTCAGAGAGTCCAGAGACTTTTCTCACAGCAGCAGTGTTGATGTAGACTAAATGAACAGCTCACCGGGCCTTCCAAGGCTCCTTCTGAACAAGGGGTTTCATAGTCACATTCTTATCTCCTTGCTTACCTTGTGGTAAGCATCTTTTCATTTTTAGCTCTGACCAGGAGGAAGGAAAGAGGGAGGAAGAGAGGGAAGGAGGGAGACAGGGAAAGAGGGAGAGAGAGAGAGGGAAGGTGGGAAAGAGAGAGGGAGAAAGGAAGAAAGAATGGAAGGAAGGAAGGAAGGAAGGAAGGAAGGAAAGAAAGAAAGAAAGAAAGAAAGAAAGAAAGAAAGAAAGAAAGAAAGAAAGAAAGAAAGAAAGAAAGAAAGGAAGAAAGATCACAGGAAAGCAGCCCACTAGCTCCAAGGTCCAAGTATTTCACTCTGAACTCTATACTGACAATATTATAGACAGTCATGGCAATTTAGAGGAAAATTGGAATCTAATGAGAGAGGATAAGAGAGGAGCACAGATCAAGGGACTCCTGAAAATCAGCCCCACATAGTGCCACCAAGACCTAGGGGTTCTCTGAGCTTATTAATACAAACTACCTCCCATCCTAGGGGCAAGTGAAGTGATCATGGGCTCATTTCTTTAAAACTGTTAGTCACCCTCACACCAAGATTTACCTCTCAACAAGGGCATTCTGTAACCAGGGACCCATCTATATGGTTCTGTCACCTGATAGGCCTCAAGGTCAGCCACTTGAGTAACCTGATGAGAATGACCTCACTCACCCACTATAGCACAGTGGTGTCACCAATCAATACAGGAGCTTGGCATAACGTCCACAGAGCCTTCTCCAGGGAGCACTCAACCCCTCCCCCCGACAACAGATCAGAAACAAATTATACCCTTAAAGGCAGATGACCCACCAAGACAGAAGGATACTCTCTGCAAAGTGAATCCTTTGTTCTGCGTTCCGTTCCAACCCAACTCAGGAAAAGGAAGGGGTTTGATCCTCAGCACCCCACAAGCCAGGTGTGGTGGGGTACACTCCTGCAATCCTAGCACATAGGGGGTGAAGACAGGATGCCTGGAAGTTCTAGACTCCCAGCAGACTCCAGCTGCCCAGTAAGTTTGAGGCCAGCCTGGGATACACAAGACTCTGTCTCAGGAAAAGAGAAAGATAATATAAAGCATATACACACATGACTGCTGTGCTGATCATGGAGAAAGAGGCTCCTGTTTTAAAACTTGCCTCACAGCATCGACCTCCATTATAAAGCAAGAAAAAGGGTCAGCAACAACAATGCATAATGTACAGGGCTTCCCATACGGTACTCTATTGTATTAACAAACACGAGTTGGCTTAGCCTTCCCAGTACTTTAGGGAAACAGATTCCTTTTGTAGTGTCCATTGAGCAGACGGGAACACCGAAGCAGAGAGGGTTAAATAAGACACACCGGATGGAGGATCATGGAAGAGGGGTTGCAATTGTTTTCAAATCCGAGAGTCTAGACACACGATATTAAACTGTCTATTAACAGCAGCTGCGACCACACTGGAACCTTGATGGGGGTACTCACAGCTTTCAAAACTACACTTTATATATCAGTTTGAGATAACCAGTCTGCGTGTGCAATCTCTCTCAATGGAGGCTTCTGCAGAGATCCGTGTGTGTGTGTGTGTGTGTGTGTGTGTGTGTGTGTGTGTGTGTGTAAGGAATGATTGGACAAGAGGCTGCCTCTAATTCATCCTTAAGTCATCCCAAAAGACTGGGAGCCCCCATCAGCCTGGTTTCCAGATAAAGGAGATGAGGAAATCACATGACTCATCCAAGGTCGTGTTGCTTCGCACACAAACTCTCCCACTACATACCTGTGGTTTTCAAAAATGCAAAACCCATGGCATTTAAAAAAAAAAATCCATTATATAACTGTGAGAGCCAAATAAGAAGCTATTCCCATAGACAGCTGGAAAGAGTCTGAAGCCTTGGGCTTTATGGGGTAGGGAAAGGATTTGTATAAAGTCATACGGAACTGGTAACAGCATCTAGATACCCCCAGGACCCTCCCCCTTACCCACAGCAATGAGAAATAGCAGAGTGGCCTTTGCCCTAAATCCCCTGGAACTAGGAGGTGGGGGTGAACCTGCTACTGCCCTCATGCCCCACTGATCTACACCTCTGACCCTGGGTAGATGGGCAACAGCTCTCTGGTCTGGCTCATGCATCTGTGGCAACTGCTTTTAACCTCCAGCACGTCTGTCTCAAAGGATCTAGTCTGACTGTTCCTTTTCTAGCCCTGAGGAATTTTTCTATTGACCTCCAGAAACCCACGACCTTTGGTGACTTGAACTTTCAGCAACAGCTGAGGCAGAGGTCAGGGTGTGATCAGAGGTTTCACACGTTTGTTTCCAAAGATGGGACACTTTAAAGCAAAACTGAGCTCTTTACAGGGGATGATGGGAAAGCAGACTAGGAAGAGGGGACAGTTCTATAAAGTGGATCTATGCCTGAGGCTGCTGAATCCCAGCAGACACAAAGCCACGGAGGTTACAGAACATCAGAGAGGTGGGGACTCACCCTGAGAGTATTCAGCCAGGCTCACTTAAAGAAGGAAATTGCGCGCACCCAGGAAAAGTGCCTTGGCCAAAGTTGCATGCTGGCGTGGCTGACACTAAAGGTTTCTGATATCTTACCAGTGAGCATCAAAAACTCCAAGAAGAATGATAGTGTGAACCACAGGGTGAACCAAGGAAGGTTCTGGTGATGTCAAATGATGTGAGACAGTCAAATAATCCGAAACTGAAGTCATGTGTGCTTCTATGTAAAACCAGCTCTTAAGGGTCTCTGGGGGAAAATCCATCACCTGGAATTACTTGAAGGCTTGTCAAGTGCTTTAGGGCTCTATAAGGAGAGGTGTAATATTGAGAGACAGGAAAAAAGGGCTAACCTTTCCCCACAGCCTGAGTCTGAGTTGCTTTCAGATGTCTAGTGGGTGAAGGAGGGGGGAGAGGAGAGCGTCTTCTGGAAGGGAGGCCCTGTGCGTGCTCATTAGCATACGCTATCTGCATTCACTCCAGATGAGATTCCATCACAGAGACCTATTTATGTATTCCTTAATATAAGTCTAAATTGCTCTCTTCAAATAGCAGAGAGAGCTCAGCTTCAGCAAGGGGAAGTGATGGCATTAAGAGCCAGGCTGCCATTTTCTCCTTGTCTTCCATCGCATCACTCCGGCTTGACAGCCTTCATTTTCACACCTCACTGAGCAGTCCCAGGACTCAGGGTAAACAGGGGTTCTCTAGAGGGGACACTGAGGAGTGCTCAGTGCTCTGGACCACTAGGGGCCATTAGTAAGTCTTGTGCTAGGTGTGCCCTTGTGTACTCCCAGCAGATGGATACAACTTAGGACAGCTCGGTTGGTAAGTGGAGTGCCCTGCAAGTACGAGGGAGGTCCTGGGTTCAATCTCCTAGAACACATGATTCAGAAACAGCTAGGTAGGGTGGCATGTGCTTGTAATGGCAGCATTGGGGAGGCATGGCAGGAGAATTCCTGGGGCTCAGCCTAACCACTCAGAGTTTCAGGCCAGTGAGAATCCATAGTCTCAAAAAATAAGATGGGTGGTACCCTGAGAAACAACACCAGAGGGTACCCTGAAACTGTTCTCTGAACACCACATCCATGTGCATACACACACACACACACACACACACACACACACACACACACACACATACTTCATTCAAAGAAAGATACCAACAATGAAGTATGTTGGTTCCTGGAACCTGGAATGGTTCACCAGGAGCTGTAACATGCTTCCCAGAAATGACACATTTAAACTTGGCACACTCCCAGAGGATTTTGGGAATGCAAAGGCGGGGAGTTAGAAATATGAGGCAAGCCGGGTGGTGGTGGTGCATGCCTTTAATAGGATTAAAAAAATAAGATGGGTGGTCCTCTGGGGAGGCAGAGGCAGGCGGATCTCTGTGAGTTGAGCCAGCCTGGTCTCCAGAGTGAGTTCCACGTCAGCCAGAGTTACAACAGAGAAACCCTTCTTTGAAAAAAATAAATAAATAAATAAATAAATAAATAAATAAATAAATAAATAAGAAAGAAAGGAAAGAAGGAAGGAAATCAACTGTGAGGCAAGCAGCGCACACGGAGTGGAGCTATGGCTTCAGCTCTGCTCGTTTCTTCCAATGTCCCCAGGCTGCCACATCATTCTGTGGGGGAGGGGAGAGCAGGAGCTCGCTGTGGCTCAGTGCCTATTTCCTGATGGACAGTAATTTACGGTGCCTTTCCCCACCTATGGGAAAACAGCAGTACTGTAACCTAAGTTCATGTGCAAAAGCAATGTTTCAATTCTCTACATTTGGAGTAAGACATGCCAACCCCCAAATATCCAATATCATATCCTAAAACAAGGTCCTGTGCGACTCCACAGGACAGCATGCCAGGAGAGAAAAAACCATCGGTTACCCATGTATTAACCTTCTAAACGAGCCTTGAACCAGAGTCTTGTGGCAGATTCTACCTAGGCATGGTGATCGTATCATCACTATTTCAACTACTAGTTTTCAGATTTTTATTTTATATTTATGAGTATTTGTCCACATGGATGAATGTGTAACACACGCACACAGCATCTGAGGAGGTCATTAGAGGGCGCTGTGGAGGCCGAGGCAGCAGGATCTGAAGATCAAAGCCATCCTGTATTATAGAGTCACAGAATTACAGAATCATAGGCTCGTGTGTTTGAACACGGGTCTGAAGCTGGTGGTGGCATCTTGGAATGCTGTGGAGCTTTTAAGAGACTGATCCTCGCTGAAGGAAGCCCATCATTTTGGGAGCAGACTTTGAGATTTTAGAGCCCAGTTCCATTTCTGGTCTGCTCTCTGCTTCCTGATTACAGACACATCTGACCAACTGCCATGCCCCTACTGCCATGCCTTCCCTGCCATGATGGTCTATAGTCCTTCCTAAACTCCTTCTGTAAGTTGATTCTGTCAGGTATTTCATCACAGCCACAAGACAAGCAATCCATGGAAACCCTGTTCAGGCAGAGGTGAGGTGCAGGACAGGACAACCATACCAACGATTTCTTTTTTCATTATCAAGTCTAGCATACTGAAAATGGTCAGGGGCATATAGAGCATTGGGGGCTTTCAACCTTGATACGCCCTGCTGAATGAGTCACAGACCAGCTTTGAGCCTTGGCTCCAACTCAGAGAAATCAGGAGTCCACGGCTTGCAACCCCTTTGCCTTCTGAGCACAGCCTCTATCCAGGCCCTCCGTTCCTCATCTTTCCTTTGCCAGCAGGGATCTGGTGTGTGAAGAAGTCTGTGATTTTGAGCTCTGAGGAATCTGACAATGGCCTTCCTCACATTGTTCCCACAGTAACCAGAGCCAGCTGTCCAGGCCAGCCAGCCAAGTTGCGGCTCAGGATCATACACAACAGGACCTCTGCTCAGAGAACTTCAGCTCCAGGCTCCTCTTTCCTTGGGCCTTTGTCTGCAGGTTGGCACTCTCCTGGCAACCCAAGAGTTGAGGAGTCTGTGATCCGGAGGCTTCTGGTCTGGAGTATAGCTACAGTCACTTGATAGTTCCTCACTAAGAATGGCTGGGAGGATCCAGGTACTTTAAGATCTCTGAACCTGTGCACATAGCTCTGGGGAGTCACGAGGGCCCCCATAACATACAGACCATCAGGTATTCCCAAGCATTTTAGTACCACGTGATACCACGAAAAAGGTAACAGGTCTTGGATGAGGGTGACCATCTCAGAGCAGTGACTGGAGACTTGTAAAGGCGCAGCTCTGAGCAGGCAGGGTGATGAAGCTTTCCCTTTCGTCAGCAGCTTGACTATGCGACCCTAATAAGGGAGGCAGGCTCCTTGGAAAGCACTGCTTGTATTTTTAGCTTTTCTAAGGGAGGAAGGAGTTGTTGAATGGACAAAATGGAAAGGAATGCAGGGCAGGGTGTGGGAGCGGGGTGGGGGCACTGGTGGAAAGGGGCGGGAAGATCAGGAAGAAGTCAGACCTCAGGGACAGATAAGCAGTTTCCTCCTTTCTTGACAGATGAGCGCAGCTGGGCTTCCCAACTGGTGTGACTCAATGCTAAGGTCTTCAGGTCCAGACACCAAGTGAAAAAGGAAATACTTTCTCTGAGAACACGGCCAGTGTACACCTCATTATGTGAGGTTTTTGAACATTCTTTTTGGGGAAGGGTTTGGCTGTGTAGCCCAGGTTAGCCTTGAACTCATTACCTAGCCCAAGATGGCCTCAGACTCCAGCCTCAGAATCTTGAGTGCTGGGCCTACTTGTGTGAGCCACCACACCCAGCTCTCAAGTTCTATTCCTGAGACAACAAAAGAAGACAGGCACAGAAAGAGCTTGACAACCAAGGTTGATGTGAATGCAGCTCTAATTTCCATATTCTCAAAGAAACACCCTGTCTAGACTTACAGACATCAGAAATCAATACCAGATGAATGGATTCCTCCTAAGTGACCTTATTTTGTTCCTAGCAAAGTGAAGATGCCAATCTAGGAAAAAAAAAAAAAACAACAACAAAAAACCAAAAGCAACGACAACAACAAAACCTTAATGAGTTGAAGAATCCAATGAGTATATTCTTTAGCTCACGGGGACTGCTAATTGCTGGAACTCTGAGTTCAGATGCCACCGAGTCTGTAAAGACCCTTCTAAAACACAAAAGCAAACCACACCACGCTGGATTTTAAAGCAAGACTGCAAACTATGCAAGCCAACAGCCTTGTGGTGTGGTTGACACAGACCTACAGCTGACAAGGGACCACAACAGTGAGTTTCCCAGCTCCAAAACAGGACCAAAGGACTTCACGCGCTAGGAGAAGAGTCACTGTGTTTTGTTTAATGGAACTAAATTTGTGCCCATTTAAATTGTGAGCAGGTGGCACTGGGTAGCAAAGAATGGCCTGAAAATATTCCTATTTAGTGAATGCAGTTGTATGTATAATTAGCTGAGATTTATTTTAAAGTACTCTCTTGTACTCTTTTGTGTGATTCAGACTGCCGAGGACCAGGGAGAGGCTTTTGAACTTATTATAAAAATACAGCCATCCATCCTATTATCTGCTCCTAAATAAAAATGAGGGAAGGTATTGGAGACCTCTTGGCACGTATTTATTAGGCTCAGACCGAAGGCAAGGGCTCCGTTTCTTTCAGAGGAATGAGTCAGTTGCCTTTAGGGAGAAAGGGCTCTGAGCAACAGAGTCAAGCCGGGGAGATAGGGGAAGAACCAGAGGTGCTTTTGAGAAACCTAACATTTGTTCATGTGAAACTTCCAACATGAACCAAGCCTCACAACGGAATGCCGAATCTTCCTTACCCAGCAGCAGGCAAGTGCTGACTCATGGCTGACTCTACTCCAGGCCCATCACCGAACTCCTCGGCACGTCCATACGAAGCACACAATTTTAGACTCATTCAGCATCCTGAGGTCTAGTTCAGGGGAGTCTAGGCTGAAGCCCGGCTGAGTCCAGGTCTTCTTGGGGACCTGTGTGAACTCTTCCAAGGACACCACGTTCTCTTTCAGCCGCTTCTCCTGTCTCTTCTCGCTTTGGCCTTTCCCCTGATCTTTGGACTAGAACCATGGTCCTCAGTATGAGCTCGGGAAATACACATCACGGAGGTTGGAAATCCTCAACTTCGATCCTGCCTTTGTCACTTTCTCTTTCCCCTCAAGGCTTCAATGTCTCTCCTGTTAAACAAGGACACGAGCTTCCCACCACAGGACACAATTCTTTGTGACATAGTTATAAAAACAGTTGACTTTCAACTTCTAGTAGATTTTCAAATGTGTATTTATGGACTTTACAAAAAAGTTCTTAGGACCCAAAAAGAAAAGAGAGAGAGAGAGAGAGAGAGAGAAAATGAGACACTTTCTGTGAGGTGATTTGCCTGTGTTAATGAGTTGGGGGCATGCATAATTACATAACTTTTCTCTGATAACTTTGCATGACAAGTTTCTTCTCCCCCCCCCCTCGTCCCTCCCTCCTTCCCTTCCTTCCTTCCTTCCTTCCTTTCTTTTTCTGGCTTTTTGAAACAGGGTTTCTTTGTTGTAACTCTGGCTGACGGGGAACTCACTCTGTAAACCAGGCTGGTCTCAAACTCACAGAGATCCGCCTGCCTCTGGCTCTCTTGCTGGGATTAAAGGTGTGTGCCACCACCCAGCTAGACAAATTTATTTTTCACATATAAATTAGAACCAACTCTTTCAACATGTTGACCTGGAAGCGTCTTTTAAAAAAAAACAGAAAAAAAACAAAAAGAAAACTCAAATATTTCATATAACAAAAATTAACATTCCCCAAAGAGAAGGGAGGCAAGCTCTCCCCCTGGACAGGTCCTTAGCATCCTTCATAGGAAGAACATGAAAACTCCAAAGAAAGCACAAAGTGAAAAGAAAATGTCTTCTTTTACCACAGGCTTGCCAAGCACCCCCCCCACACACACACAAAAGCCGGCTTACAATAATAGATGCTTAAATCTCAAGAAGTGTCCAAGCCTGCAGAGAGAATCAAAAAATGAAGGGCATTGAGTCAGCGATTTTTACAAGTGTGCTGCTCAATTGCATATACTCCTTTCATTCCGCAAACACCCAAAGGTGTGGTCTTAGGGGAAAGGATGGAGCCAGGTGATTATAACACAAAGAAGCCTGGCTCCAAATCAACACCAGGGCTTGAGATTAGACTTTAATGCATTCTTTCAGAAGCCAAACCACAGGAAGTACCGTCTCTTGTAGCGTACACTGCCAACACCTGCACACCATGTGCAGGCTTCGCCCATAAAGCCCAAATCCTGGCCCACGAGTTGAAGGGACAAAGTTGTATACAGAAAACAGACAGCCCACATGAGCTGATTTCTGGGCTCACAATCAAGGGCCACCAACTAGGTGGTTTCGACAGTGGAAATGTATTGTCTAGTTGTCTTGGGAAATGGAAATTCAGAATGAGGTGTCAGCAAATCTGTTCACCATGCACTTCCCGAGAGAGGGGAGGACTTGGAGGTAGACTCTGTCCCATGCCTCTTCCCATGCTTCTGTGGTCTTCTTGCCATCTTCAATGTACTGAGACTCAGGACCTCACGAAACCTTCCTTCATATAGCATTGTCTCTGAGCGGCTTTCTCTGCGACCAAATTTTCTCTTTTCATAAGGACACTGCTCAGACCACAGAGGCCTCAATTTGACTTGGTCAGATGAAAGCACTCTACTTCCCAACAAGACCTCGTACATGGCACTAGGGGGACAAGGGGTGCTGGGGTTTGTAATCTAACATCTTTGGGGAATATAGTTTACCAAGTGTCACCAGTTCATTCGAACTTCATTCAGGAATGGAAAGTGAGGAAAAGCCAAGCCAGCTCCCCCATGGAGGTGAATGTTGTCTCACGGAGCATGCCGCCAGTGTCCCAGTCATCCGGCCAACCTCAGTGGTCGATCTTGAGAACAGGCATGCCACATGCAGGGATGTACCCTAGTGCATGCTTGCGTGGCTTTATCATGACCTCAAGATTCATTTATACTGTGTCCCTCCTGTATCCCTCCTCAATGTTGGCAACATGTAACTGACACATCAACATGGTTCCTTCTAAACACAGTCACCCGCAGGTTGCACAGCCTCGTCTATTCTGTCCATTTTGGTTCCTCTTTCTTTTGTAACCTATGCGCTTAGGGCAAGGGGAGGGGGCAGGGGAGTCAAAAGCTCTTTTAGAAAGAAGAATCAAAACATATTTTGACTTACGTCTATGTCTGGTACGATTATTAGTCCACAGAGGAAACCACAGTGGCTATTACAAGCATGTACATTTGTAATATTTTATAGACAGAGTCTCATGTAGCCCAGGCTAGCCTTGATGTAGCTGAGAGTAACCTTGAACTCCAATGCTCCTACCTCCATCTCCTGTGTGCTAGATTACAGGCATAGCCCACCATGCTCAGTTCATGAGGTGCTGGGAATCAACCCTAGGGCCTTGTGCGTGCTAAGTAAGCACTCTACCATGCTAAGTAAGCACTCCACCAGCTAAGTAAGCACTCTACCATGCTAAGCTTCAGTTGTGGTTTTAAATTTTTCAAGAATAACAACTGCAGACTAGGAGTACTCACCTAGCCAAACAAGTAACAACATCACTGTTCTCAGTTCTTTGGAGAGGATACAGAAGCTCAAAAGGGTTAGCTAAGTCAGACATGGCCCCGCAGCTGCTGGCTCCAGACACGCCGTACAGAGCTGTGCTTTGGACAACCAGCTTTATACATTGTTCTGGTTTTGTGACAGAGTATCACTATGTAGCCCAGGCTAACCTGGAATTCATGATCCTCTTGCCTCGGTCTTCTGGGTTTTGGGATTATGGATATACACCACCATGCCTGACTCAAGGTCTCTGTTTTTAAAAAACTACAACAGGAGGGATGGAAAAAAGAAAACCTACGACAAGACACAACTGGGCTGGGGTAGAAGACTCAGCTAATAGGACACAATCTGTCAGATCAACAAGAAGGACTAGAAGTATTTTTTTTCTTAACTATAATCAACATAGCAGTAACAACGAAACCTTATGTTTCTGTTTTACACTTAAACATATTTTTTCAAAATGTCTTAAGTCTAGGTTTTATTTATTCCTATAAAAACAGGGTGAGTTTTTCCCAGCCCCATTTTCTGGATGATAAATTAGAAGGGAAGTTCTGTAACTTTCTTAAATAAACCGCTGAGTTGACAGTAGGGTTGGAGAACAAACTACCCTATATTAATTCTAAAACCGGCATAGCTTTTCAGAGAGGATAACCCAATACCGTATCCTCGGAGACAAATAAAACCCGAAAGAAAGTAACGACAGTCAAGGATGAAAAGAAGAAAACTGGGTAAGTTCCTGCATACTTTACTGCAGGAAAAGACAGTAACAGACATATTCGTCATGTCTGCTGTGGAGCTGAGCCCTGCACTGGGCGGGGAGCAGTCAAGATGGCCTCCACTGTCACTGAGAACAGGTAAAAGGCTGTTCTAGGAAGCACTCAAGACTTGTGACTTGTGAAGGCACTTAATATATTTTCTACGTCATTACAGGCCCCTGCATTCTTTCTGGTATCCCGTAACCCAAGTTCAGATAAAAGGCTTCCAGAAGGAAGTAGAGTCTGAACTACTGCTTGAGAGGAGACATAACAAATGTACCTGTTTCCAAATGGTTTGGAGAGCAGGGTGGCTATAGGAGATGATGTGGGAAAGCAAGCAGAGGTTGTGTACAGAGGCTATCTATCAAGTGTTTCTGAAGGCAGAGGAGTGGACTTATTCCAGGTGTACTATGTCCAGTGATAGGCAAACCCCCCACTTCCCTCAACAGGCCACTGCCTTGTCTAGATCTGAATTCCCTTTCCAAGACTCATCTGTTTCTTAGACGCCTGCTAGGCATCTCTACATGGTAATCCTGCTGTGGCATTTTCGGTGGGGTTAAATCAGAGTTTTATTGTCTCTTCAAGATCTGGCTGTGATTCAATAAAATGTTATAACTCTGGAAATTTCACAGTTCTTTGTGGGAGAAAACGAAGTCTGAAACCATACAAGGAATTGATAAACAATATTCCAGAGGCAGAGCTAAATGAGCAGTATCTTTGATTTGAAAAATAAAGCAAACAAACAAACAGCAAAACCAGATCTACGCCAATCATCCCTTTCTAGTTGTGCCCAGGACTTTCAAGTCTACAGTGTATCTCTGCGTGTCTAATAAGCTGCACGTGAGCATGTGCTGGGAAACCTGGGAGTTACCGCTAAACCAGCCTTCAAGGACATGTGCTCTCACTGGCAACTAGAATGGCTTTGTACCACTCAAAGCTGTTACTTTGCACAGAGTGGGTTGGGGGTAGAGAGAAAGTGCGTGAGAGCGCCAGGCTGGTCTTAAAGTTGCTATGAAGACAGTCTTGAACTTCTGATGATCTTGTCTCCTCCACTTCCTCAGTGCTGGGATTATAGGCATAGACCACCGTACTAGGATTGTGTGGTGCTAAGGATTGAAGCTGGGTAAGTACCCTCTCTATCAGCTGAGCCACCGTGTCAGCCCATTATGTGCGTCGGTTTTAAGCAGCATAATATGTATCTAACAAGACTGTCTGGCTGCATTGTCATGGGGTTATGTAGTGGGGGAGTATCTGGGCCCCTACACAGCAGAAGATCCACCAAGATGCTCACATACCGAGAGTAAATGTGTTTTGGGAGGGGCTGTGTGGCACCTGCTGTGAGAACCTGAGGGCTGGAGTTCAGACCCACAGCATCTGCAGTGTTAGGTGGGATGGCAGTCTGCCTCTAATCCTAGCCCTCGGATCAAGTAGACAGGCTGAACTAGACCTGTAGGTTCAAAGGTGAGAGACCATGCTTCAGCATGTATGGTGGAAAACAGCCCAGACTTTCTCCTGTCTTTCATGGACAAAACCTTTGCTGTGGTTTGGGTATGTCTTGTCCCCTAAGGGTTGATGTGTTGGGAGATAAAGTCCTTAAGTGTGGCAGTATGGAGGGTGATGGGACCTTTAGGAGGTTCAATCTGATGAGAGGTGGAAAGACCTGTCTCCCACAGTCTTTGACTTCCTGCTGTCCTGATGCTATCTGCAACAGGCGACCCCTTCAAAGGAACCCTTACATCAGAGCCAGCACTACACTGGTTTCTGCTGATGCTCTCAACTGTCCCCTAAAGGGTCCCACCTGTGCTCAGTTTCTATTTGTCCTCATGCCGAATTCTCGTCAAGAACGACTTAGCCTGGGCTTGTCGAAGAATGTGGTTGCTTCACACACTCCAGATGACAGATGGAACCCCAGAGAGCCAAAAGCCTGTGTAGAAAGCTGAGAGGACATCTTTTTGGAGATGCTGCATAGTTTTTGTTCTCTCGTAGCTCACAGTCCTGCAGGATGCGAAGATGCCAGGTCAACAACAGTTTGGGTCTAAAATGACTACTGACACCCAGGTGTATATTCCAAGGTATAGATGACGCGAAGGCTATTTTGACAACTTAACAAAAATGTACAACAATCCCTTTTCCTTCGGATTAGAGCATTATGTCTTTTGTGTCATTTTTAGCCCTCCCCCCCAAACTGTCTAACATAGGTCTGCTTCTGGTCTTGTTCAGGAAACTGCAGGGTCATGGCAGCCTTACCTGGCCTCCAAAGTGAGGGTTAGGTGTCTCTCTAGATGTTCCCATCATCCTTCACTCCCCTCCTGAATGACCTAGCTCAATGCACTGCAACTGGTTAGCTGTGTTCTATCTTGTAGACTACAGTAACTGAACAGTGCATGTGGGCCAGCCAGATGGCTCAGTAGATAAAGGCACTTGTTGCCAAGCCTGATGACCTGAGTTTCATCCCCAGGACTCAGATGGTAGAAGGAGAGATCCCAACTCCCACAAGTTGTCTTCTGACCTCTATACACACTCTGCGGTATACCCCATGACATACAACACAGTAACAATACGAAAACAAACAAATATAATTTTAAAATGAGCAGCACGTTTGGATTGGGATCACTTTTTAAAATTCTATTTACCGCAGTCTGTAGTACTCTGCCTGCCATACAGTGGGCTCTCAAAAATATCCTCTGAATGTCTGAAAATGGATTCATGCTTTCAAGCTACTGCTTATCACTGTCCGGTCCATGATGAGCACGGTGGTCTGCTAACCCATCTGACGCTCACTCATATTTGAGGGATCTCACTTGGCCCTTGATAGCCTTTGGCCAGAGCTACTGACTCTGGCCATCCTAGTTAGGTCTGCATCATCATCCCTAAATGATTCTTTCTCTGCTGGGAGGTGGTCAGAGCTAAAAGCTTTTAGAGCTTTCAGAGCCAGGAGGCTTGAAGGAGCCATTAAGAAGAAAAAAAATTCCGAAATGTAGGTAGGTCCTCAAGCATTTGAGGCTGGAGAGAGTGATTTTCCGTGATTTCTACACATAAGAAGTCACCTTGGATACCAAGGCAGTCTTGTGAGGCTGGAGTTTCCAGATATGCAGGGCTCCAATTTCCAAGAGCTTTTGGAAGATAAAAAAAGCCTTGCACAGTAAGCGATGCGTAGTTTACAGTAGGCTTATGCCACGCCTGTGCTCATTACACGCCTGTACCATAATCGAGTGAAAGGCCAAGGGTCATAAACTCCACACACAAGAGGGACCCGTTAATGGCAAAGGCAAGGGGATCATTGAAGAGATAGTTACGGCAGAACAATAATTCTTGTCCAAGTCCATCAAGGATTTGTTGATTTTTCTGAAAGCCTGGTATGTACGCAACACTCCATATTTGGGGGCCAGGGGGGAATCCAGAAGACGTCGATACCCTTGGTTGAAGCTCATTTTTCCTAACAAGCCCATAAGCACACACCCCACTTTGTCACATATCCAAAATGTGAACCTAATTGTCCTTTCATTCTTACAGACTTTAATGGCTTTCCTCCATCCTACCCCGGCTTCAACAGCGATACCAGGCTTACTCAATCCCACACAGGCCGAACTCTCCTGTATTAAACACAAAAACTCTACCATATACCGGTGTCAGCCATACGTCAGCACTTCCAACCTGGGGTGGTTAATCTCCACCGTCAACTTGGCAGGATTTAGAATTGCCTCTGAGACAAACCCCTGTGTAAGCCTGTGAGGGCATCCCCAACAGGTTTAACCTAGGAAGACTCACCCTATCCCATAGGCTGGCATCCTAGCCTGAAGGAGGAGGTGAACTGTGCATCAACCAGCATCCCCTCTTTCTGCTTCCTGATTGTCGATGCTGTTTGACCATCGCTTCACGCTCCTGTGGCCATGCTGCCCCCACCATGATCGACTGTACCCTCAAACCGGGAGCCAAAATAAGCCCTCCCTCTCACAGCACTGAGACAGGTAAGTAATAGGCTGGGGTTTGAAAAATTCCTTCAAGCTCAGGCCGTTGGAAATGTCACCCCTTTCTGCTTAGATGCTCTTCTTTAGAGTATCTTGCTTGCTCTTCATGACCTGTTTCAAGCATCTCACCAAATCCGATTTCCTATGGCCACTCCTCCATCTTTGGTGCTGACTAGATCCTCTTCTCACGAGCACATCACTAAGGTACGTGACCCATGGAATTCTTCCTCCCACTCCCTGCCCTCGCTTCTTCTTGCCCATCTCTGAACACTTCCTGGGCCTCTCAGAGGCTCCGAGTCAGATACGTTGTCTACAACATCTCTAAGAAGTGCCTGTGGCAAGCGTGGCTCACAGACAATACTTGCAGATGAGGAACTAGGCTCTGGGAACTTAGGTACTTTGGTCAAGTTCACACATCCAGCAAGTGGCGGAGCCAGCAAATGGCAGAGCTAGCTGCTCCTGGCTCCGATGCCTCCAGGTTTTCCTCTTGTGTTGCTGACTTCTCTAGGATCAAATGCTTGGAAACAGGAACCTAAGAAAGAACGCTTTATAACGGTTCCTAGTTTGAAAGTCCTGGCCATCATGTTGGCTGGCAGGAGGGTGGGACGAGCTGGTCACACTGCATTCGCAATCAGGAAGCAGAGAGGAGTGCTAATGCTCACCTTTTTTATTCATCCCAGGAACCCTCTGTATCGATGGCACAGCCCATTCAGGATGGGTTTTCCCTCTTCAGGGAAACCTTTCTGGAAACGTCATGAACACACCCAGGTGCATTTCCATGATAATTCTAATCTACCCAAATTGACAGTGAAGTCTCATCACACCACACTCCTCAATACACCTGCTAATGTCGATATCGGATACTAAACTCAACTTTCAGGAAGATGCTCCCAGTATACCCTCCTAGAACTCAGTGGTCCCTGGTCCCTGCAGTGTGAAAAGAAACGTGTAAGCAAGTTTTAATACCAGGTGGTGAGGGTGCAGTGAGAGAGGTCTGGGCCACAGTCACCCAGTCCGTTGCTTTCCGGGGACTCTCCTTATTTAGTCTGTCATTTGGGTGATTATTAGTAGTTACCAGACACCTTTTATCAATGTCTCTAATTTACAGAGTCAGCCTAAACACCTTTTGTTTTTAACTCCAACAGAGCAGAGCTTTATGCTAGACGTCTCAGACAAGCATCAAAGCCTCCGTTGAGTCTGTCTCTCCTTTCATTCTCCAGTTTTGCTAATGCAGGGACGGCCTGTCCTAGTAATTATTACTAGGCTAATGTCAGGTTCTGCTTAGCACGTAAAATACCTCTTCAGTGTAGCTTTCTTTGCAAGAGACCAAAACAGCTTTTTTTTTTTAAATGGCAACATCAAACAGAATCAACATGTAAACATGTTTCAATAAGAATTCTTTCCCCTCTAGTGGTTTCTCAATATTTGGAGCTCTTTATTAATTTCCTTTGCTCCCAAATGGTAACATAACACATTATTTTCTCCTTACCCTCTTCTGAGGATCTTTATCATATTTACTGGCCGTGGGTGTTTTGTGCTATTTTTTTTTTTTTTCTTTTTGGGAATATTCTAGAACTGCTTTGCTTGGTCACGTGGCTTGGCCTTGGAGGTTCGGAAGGTTAGGAAGGTGTATGTTTTTAATATCGCACTGTTTTGTCTCGCTGCCCCTCCTTTTCTCCTGTTTTCCCTTTGCAAAAGCTTTCCTTAACGCCGAGACACTCCCCATTCCTGTTGTTTCCTAGTCTTTTCACTTGATTGGCAAAATAAAAAATGGCATGAGATTAAAAGGCAATCGCTGGCTCTTCCTTCGTAGCGCGGGCATCCCATCCACACACTCCTGACCAAGAAAGTAAGAAAATCTCACGAAACCAGCGAAGCATGTTTTAACTGTTTGCAAACAATTCCACCAGATCTGGCATTTCTAAGATGTTCTCTATCTGTTAGTAGCCCCATGAAAGCCAAAAGGACAGGAAATGTACTGGGCCCCAAAGGCAGCCTCCTTGTGAATGCAGGAACATTCCATGAAAGTCGGGAGCAACACAAGCATGCCTGCCCCAAATACTTTTATTTAACACTCTTCTGATGGAGTTGGCCAACTTAATTACATACATGAAAGAAGAAAAGGATATTTAAAAAACAAACAAACAAACAAACTGGGGAGATGAGCAGCAACGTTAACCAGTTATCTATAAATATCTATAAATGACTAAAATCTGAGCAAGTCAGATGAGCACGTCTAGCTGAGAATTCCACAGGGGAACTGAGCAAAGGTAATATGAGAAAAATCAATAACTTTTGTACATAGTCGTCAGTAAGGCGATATATCCCATTTTAAATAATATTAAAATACAAAATACCTAGGGGATACACTTAAAGAGAAATAAGTAAGAATCTATGTTTTTCTTCATAGAAGTTTTTTTTTCTTTCATTCTTTTATTATTTATTTATTTTTAATAGAAAAAAAATTTAAACACGGTTGATAAACAGAGAAGACAGAAACAACTACAGATAGAAGCTCTGTCCTAGAATTGGATGTCAGCATCCGAAGAACAACTCTTCCTAAATTAACCTGCAAACTTGATACAATGTTTAAAATACCTATAAGGAAGCTAATCCTTGAAGTTCCTAAAAGACCAACAGGAAAGAAGAGTCTTAAGCATGATGTAAAAAGAAATAACGAAAGATTAGCTTACTAGACCTTGAAAGATACCGTGCTCCTGAAAGTAAAACAGAATGCGCGCCTGCCCGGGGCTAGCAGAATCAACACAAACCAAGCAGCTCCCCAAACAGTCTGGAATTCAGTCCATCATAATGAAGTTGGTATTGCACGTTATTGGTGAAAGGGCTTCTTTCCAATAACAAAACATGGCCACTTTGAAAAAAAAATAGTGAGATGCCTAATTCACATCCCACATCAAAATAAGAGCCAGGGTACCCCTGAAGATTTCCAGTGAAAAACTGTCAGCAGAAAAGCTCGAGGAAGAGCCCTGAAAGTTTTATGCAAAGTGGGAAAAGCCAGCCGCAGGAGAGGTGACACCTGTGTCTGAATCATCTAGAGCAGGCAGAGCCTCAGAGATGGAGAGCAGATGTGTGCTTGCAACAGCCTGGAGGAGGGGGAAATGGGGAGTGACTGCTTAATGGGTACAAGGTTTCTTTGGGGGACGATGAAAATGGTCTGCCATTAGATTGTGGTAATGGTTGTATAACTAGGAGGAAAAAAAAAAAAAAGAAACCACTAAGTCAGACTAAAGAGTGAGTTACATCCCAACAAGGCTATCATTTTAAAAGCACTAATAAGATGAGACAATTTAAAAGAATATAATTATCTAGTGGAGAGGGCCTAAATATGTTAAACATTGTAGAGCCAAAAAGAATCTGACAACATAATTTTTAAAGAAAATCCCCCATAAAAGCAACATGAAATGTCAAGTGAAAAAAAAAAAAAATCGTAAGCCAAACATTCTTATTTTCTGAGTTGCTAAGTGCTCCTCGGGACCGCAGGCAGAGGGAACCCGATTCCCAGCGGCGAAACGGACAACGAACCCGCATGCGTCATTCCTCAGAGGAAGAAACCGAAATACTCCGCTAACATGCGAAGCAGTATCCAGCGTGCGCCCTCATCAGCGGAGCCCATAGTAAAACTACAAGGAGTGAGTGGTTTTCACCTCTCAACCTGGCGAGGATCATGGCGCTTAACAGCCCCATCTACGGAGGACAGGCGCACTCAAGCAGAGCTAGCAGGAGCCTGGCTAGCAGGCCTGCCAAACTGGAGGCCGATTTGGCAAAGCTCGCCAAGATGAAAACTGCATATTCCTTTTGATCCAACAATATCCCTGGAGTAAATTTCTCCTCCAGGGAGGCTTGCTGACACAGAGTGCTATTTTTAAGGAGTTATTCACTTGGAGCATTGTTCATAGTAGCAAACGGCTTCAGACAATTAAAAACAAGTCCGCTAATGCGGGGATGAATTCATTATGACAAAGCCTATGCGGAAATATTATTTACACACTAAAAAGAGCAAAGCTGCCGCCGCCTGCATTCTGACTAAGCAAGTTTGATACACTGTGAAAGTAACAGAGGAGAAGGAAAGGACTCTGTGTAAGGGACATTAGAGAAATTACATTTCTTTTAAAAGTGAGAATTAAAAAGAACTGTTAAGGGGTGTGTGTGTGTATGTTTTCTGCTGGAGTTAGTTCTCTGCTTCCACATGCGGGCCCCAGGAACTGAACTTGGATCTTCAAAGGCTTAACAGCAAGTGCCTTCACCCGTTTTATCTCATCAACCCCAAATCCAGAATTATTGATTACATAGTTATAAAATAACATCCAATAGTGCTTGCCTCTTAAGTAAGGACAGAAACAACAGGGGCATTTCTTTTTTTTTTGGCAGAAATCTCATGTGCTTTTGCATTTTTACTGACTCAAGGCAAAATTGCTTCAAAAAGAAAGAAAGCAAAGACACATAAAAGACAGCGGGACAACGTGGAACGAGGGGCCCAATTTTGGATACTCTGTTGCTTTTAACATAAGTCTATCTTAAAATGTTTGTAGCTTTTACTTTCAGGGCCTCACTTTTGTTTTTGAGACAGGATCTTAGTCTGTAGCCCAGGCTGGCTTGGAATTCACTGCTGTAACCCAGAATACTAGCCCCAAACTCATGGAAATCCTCCTGCCTCAGCCTCCTGGGTGACTGGGGTTAGAGGCATGCACTACCTGGCTGGGTGAGCCCAGCTAGGCTGAACTCACTATGTGAGTCAGGCTGGTTTGAACTTCCAACAATCCTCCTGTCTCTGTCTCCTATGTGCTAGGATTATAGTGTCCAACAATAATTTTTCTCAAGCCGCCACGGAGACTGACTTGCTGAATAGACATGCCTTTGGCTGGCATTCTTGCCCATAAGGCTTTGGGAAGGGCATGCCTCTGCTAGGCATACACTGGGGCTGCCTCCAAGCCTGTGGGATAATTTCAGCTTCCTAGTTCATCCAAATGTCACTCCCTCTGCAGCTGGAGCTGTGTTTCCCATTTAGATCCAGTCAGCCTCAGCCTCAGGACCCAAAGAGAAAGAGCTTTTCTGCCCATTTCTATTTACCTGGATTCTCATGTCTGCCACTCACTATTGGTTAGCAGTAGAGTCTAACAGCTCTAAGACATCCTGGAAAACCCTTTGGCAAACTTAGCCAACATTTCTTTAGTAGGTTTGCTCTGTGTATTATTGTTCTTGTAAAAATAAATGTCCTTCAGACCCTAAGTCTAGCTGTAGATGATCAACACAAAATTAACTCAATGGCATTTTTAAAGGTTTCTTGTCTCATAATTCTTTGTCTGGGCATTTTTTTTTTTAATCTTTCCATCCTTTTCTTTTCTGTCCTTCATTTCTTGTTTTCGTTATAGATCTTTTGCCTATGCATCATGTTTTCTGGTGTGGTGGTTTTATGGAATTTCTGCCTGTGTGATACGTATGTCTCTGTGTCTGTATGTGGTTCTTGAGCTGTTTCTTTGGCTCTTTTCCTCTGGATGGTTTGCTTGTTTCATCCTACTCTGGTTTGTTTTTATTTTATTTTATTATTATTTTTTAGATACCTCTTTGTGTTCTCATGAGAGAGAGAAAGGAAGGGTGTAAATTTGGCTGGGTGGGGAGTGGAGAGGCTAGAGGAGTTGGGGGAGGGGTAATCAGAACTGTATTGCATTTTTAAAAGAGTCTATTTTTAATAAGAAGTAAATGCCCTTTACTATATTGATGTAAAATAAAGATTTAGTATACTTATGCTCAAAATTAAGTTCTGAAGAGAAGAAAGCAGAATCACGTCTGTCACCCCAGACTGTTGTTATCTCCACAACTTTTGGAGAATTAATCTTCTCTAGGGATGAGCTCTAATTGTTATTTAATACTAAGTAGTCAGCTCTGGCAGCATATATGAATAAGCAACACTGAGTGGACTCAGAAAAAAATAATATATATAATATATAATTATATATATTATAATATTATGTATATTTATATATAATTTTATATACAATATAAAATTATATATTATTATATAATATATATTTATATATTATAATATGTAATATATTATATAATAATATACATTATTATATAATATATATTATAATAATATATATAATAATAATATAAATATATATTATATAATAATATATAATTATATTGAGAGATTGGAAGGAAGAACAGGGAGGGGGAAATAACAGTTATCTTTTAAATTAAAAAATAAATAAAATAAGAATAAAAAGCCTTTTCACTTTATACATTAGTTATCCCTGGAATTCATTACAGCACTGGAAAGCTGAGACAGGGGGTAATTACACATTGTTCCACACGGGGAAGATAGACTCTAATGCTGCTCTAGAACAGTGCTTCTCAACCTATGGGTCGTGACTTCTTTGGAGGTCAAATGACCCTTTCACGGGGGTCATCTAAGACCATCTGCATTATTAGATACTTACACTATGATTCATAACAATAGCAAAATCATAGTTATGAAGTAGCAATGGACATAATTTTATGGTTGGAAATCACCACAACATGGGGACCTGTATTAAAGGGTCACAGCATTAGGAAGGTTGAGAAGCATTTCTCTAGAAGACTCTAAACATATCAGAAATGCAGAGGTGGGAAGCAGGAAGAGTCTCAGAAGCAAAGGAAATGAAAGGAACTATGCTCAATGGAAGGCTGGGGAGCCAGTGGTATGAGGGGTCACAGATAGTTATATGCTGCTGGAACACAGGCTAAGATGAGCAACATTAGGGAAGACTTGCATCAACCCTCCATACAGCTGCAGTGCCCAGAAGCCAGCAAGAGGAGAGGAGATTACTCATACTGAGCTCAGTGTGCTTTCCAGGGCAACTAGGAAAGGGACAAGAAAAGACCCCGACAGGGAAGGAGGTAAGAGGCAGAGATAAATGAACACAGAGGCAGGCAAAGATGCTTTCAAAAATCTCAGAGTCACCAATAGCACAGTCCAGGAAGCCAGGGGGAATGCTCACCAGGGGCTCATGGACTGGCCCAGTCATGAGCCAGTGCAGACAGTAGGGAGACAAGTTCCCAGAGTTTAGGATAAAGATCACAGCTCCTTGGACTGTATGTTGAGACTCATGTGGGGTGGTACATATGGATGCGGGGGAACGGACAGGTGTAAAGGGTTTCTGAACACATTAAAAAAAAAATCAAAAGCAATGTCTTGATAAACCCAAAGTGTTTCATTCTGTCCTCACCAGTGTGTCCTTGGACTTCACTGCAGCCTTGGTTCTGAACACACAGTGTGTACGTTTTGCACAGCACACACTGTGACAATACCTCAGCTTAGGTAGGAGACCGTTGCATGTTGTGAATTGCCATGTCTTACTATGCATCCAAAACTCTCAGCTCTTCTTTTTTTTCTTAAAGATTTATTTATTTTATTTATGAGTTTTCTACCTGCATGTATACCTGCATACCAAAAGAGACCATCAGGTCCCATTATAGATGGTTGTGAGCCACCATGTGACCACAGGGTGAGAATTGACCTCAGGACTTCTGGAAGAGCAGTTAGCGCTCTTAACCGCTAAGCCATCTCCCGGGGCCCCAACTGTCTCCGCTTATAGAAACTTAATAGTTTCATTATGGAAAACAAAGACCTCTCATGACTTTCCTGCTGTCATGCCTGAGTATGTAAATATGAAATTAGTTTATCTTGGGTTGTACTGCCTGTGATACTTGATTTTAAAACTGCTGTTTGAATTGCTGACTCAAGTTTCGTAAGAAAATCACTCAATGGTTATTTGCTTGGGACTAGATCAGAACATTTAACAACTTCTGAAATGGCTGTACACATACTTCTGCCATCTGGGGTGTATATTTATGCTAAGCTGAGCTCTGAGCATCGACAGTTCACAAACTTACAGTAGGGATCAACTCTGAAAACCGTGGAGATATTCTACACTCTGAAGGCTCAAATATTCAGGCAATATTTTATTCTTTACACGACAATGATCAAGCACATCGATCTCGTTAGCATGCACATTTGTTTTTCTCTTTAGTAGATGGTAGAAGCACATGTGCACCAAAGAATTATTCCCAAATAAAATTTTATGGTTTATCATCAATGAGTTTTTGATTTGTATACACCTTTTATATACGTATATGCTCAGGCCCACTCTCGCAAATGAAAGTAGTCATACCTGGAAAATGTTTAAGAAGATCTGGAGGATTTGGTGATCCAGGCCTCAGAAGTAATACTAATATAGGATAATGGGAAGAGGGGGGGGGGGGGAGAGAGAGAGAAAGGTGTGATTTCAGAACAATTAGAGTTTAAGGAAAAAAATAGAGCAATGGACATGGTTTAGGGATAAGGAGTTTAAAGCAAGTTGGCCATCGCATTTCAGAAGGAGGCCAGTGGGCGTTCTAAGAGACTGAAGAGAAAATTGAGGTTAACAGGAAGATAATGAAAAGCCAACAGGAAGCGAGAAAGATAATAGAGATGGCACAGGTACAGAGAAGACAGAGGCCGGCAGTCAGGGACACCGGGGCAATGGGCCTGCGAAAGGGAGATGCTCTTGCTCCCCTGAGCCCAGTGAACAGGGAGTGGACACACGGACATCTAAGACTTGAGCGACGGCCGCAGCGCTGAGAAGAGAGGTGAAGGGCTTCTCTCAGAATTCCCAGGGACTGTCAGGAAGCAAGAGGAACAATGTCCCTCTCCAGACAGCAGGGTGAGAGGGAGCAAGTCTGGAAGAGACTAGCTCTGGACTTGACCCCGTGGGAAATGTGACTGACATCACAGGGAAGAGCGGATAAGACTGTTGGGGCGCTGCAGATTTGGTGGCGGAAAGGCTTGCATGACTCTGAGTTATTAGACAAGAACAGACACTTCACTCCCGTGAGGTCTGCACTGGCAGGGAGACAGCATGCCCAAGGGGGCTAGACAGAATGACTAAGGAGTAGGGGGGCATGACAACACCGGGAGAGCAACTCGTGGGTCACCGTGGGTTCCACAGAAAAAGGGAAAAAGGCCCACTTTATATTTTGTCAGTTATTACAAAATAGGAATGCAAAGGTACCAAAACTATGACAGCCACTTACTTACCCTCGTTTGTCCAGCACTGTTTGTATACATGTATCGAAATGTCATACACCCCATAACTACAGTTACTATATCTCTTTGTTCTGTTCGGTTTTGTTTTTGAGACATTGTATGCAGTCCATGCTGGCCTTAAACTTGATTTATAACTGAGGATGACCTTGAACCTGCCTCTACCTCTCAAGAGCTGTGAATAGAGTTTGTACCACCATGCCTGGTGTATTGGCACTGGCACCAAAACAGGGCTTTGTTTGCTATGAAAGCACTCTACTGACTGAGTTACATCCCATCTTCCAGGTTTTACATGTTAATCAGATATTTTAAAAATGTTCTGGGGATGGGTGGGCGCTCAGTAGTTAAGATTACTCGCTGCTCTTGCAGAGGACCTGGATTTGATTCCCAGCACTCACATCGGGCAGTTCGCTGCCTGTGACTTTCAGTTTCAGGGGATCTGATGTCATCTTCTGACCTCCACAGGCACTGCAGGGTACACACGCTGCCCATAGAGGCAAGCAGTTACACATGTCGATTCATATAAATAAAAGTAAGTAGAACTTAAAATGTTTCAGGACATGGAGATATTAACCACCTTCATTTGATTCCTTAGGCATTGGGTACACTGTATATATAGCAAATTATTACATTGCAGTCCAGACGTCTGTATAAAATATAAATATATTCTATTTATAATATAAATGTATAAAATAAATATATTTTTATAATTTATATTTTATATATTACATTAGATTATTGTATATTATATATAATATATATTATATTATTATATAAATATATATATATATATATATAAATAAAAAAAGTACAAAATAATAATCCATACTGAGAAAAAAAAAGTAGTGACAGACAAGAGGAGCTGCAGATTTTGAAAGTTCTAAGGGGTGTTGACACCCAGATCCTGCTTGTGGTGGTGTCCATACACGCCACTAAGAAGGCTCATGATGTGGAGACTGAGGGAGCATAGGACAGAAGGAAGAATCCGGACAAACCCCACCCTAGCCAGGTGATCTCCCTTACTCAAACAGAGGGAACTGTCTTGCCATCATTTCATCAAAGAGGGAGAAGCACAGGTGCATGCTCCAAGTCTCTTTCGTCAAGTTCAGGTCATTTATGGATAGGAGAAGATTCTCCGAGAGGTGAACAGGCACGTGGCCTGGAATCGTGTGATTCCTTGAGTAGCAGCAGAGACCTCAGACCTTGCTGAGCACAGGGAACGTGGGTCCCAGTCGCAGTCATCCCATCCGACTCATAAAGTGGCCCGAGGCTTTCCCTAGCCTCTCTGAGCCTCACCCTCATCTGAAGAGTGAGGGCCTGCCGAGAAACTCCAGCGTAGCTGTTCAGTGCTTAGTGGAGCATCTGGTGCTTAGTAAAAGTTAGAGGAGGCTATCACTCTTCGACAACCACAGAAAATCATTTGGGGGGACACAGGAAAGGCAAGGAGCAGCAGCTGTGGAGCAGATATTTGTGTAAAATTGGGGGGCAGGGAGCTTTTGCTATCTTAATTTATAACTGCTTAAAAGTAGGCTACCCAAAGGAATGGAAATATGTCTAGATTAGAGATTAGTCCAAGGGGACTGGAGAGATGACTCGGTGGCTAAGAGCAGTGGTTGCTCTTGCAGAGAGCCTGTTGCTCCTTTCCCAGCACCCACGTGATGGCTCATAATCACCTATAACACTAGGTCTGGGAGACGCAACACACACATGAGCACATACATACCTGCAGGCAAAACACTCATACCCATAAAATAAATGACTCTAAACATAAATTAAAGAAAGTAACCCATGAATACTCCCACAGAAGAGTTAAGAAGTAGAGACGCTGAAATGCCCATCACATAATATTCAGCTGTAACCAAGAAGGGAGAAGTAACGTACTCTACAAGGCGGATTCACCTTGAGAACATCACGCTAAGGAGAAAGAAGGTAGTCGCAGGAGTCCATGGAGCCCAGGATTCTATTTGTGTGAAATGACTGCAATAGGCAAATGTATATATAGCAAAATCAGATTCCTGGTTGCCAGGAGCTGAAAGCGGTAGACTGGGGGAAAATGAGAAGGGGCAGCTAATGGGTATAGGGTTTCCTTTAGGGGTGACGATTTACAATGAGAGTTGCACTGCATTTAGCTTTTTTTTTTTTTTCTTAAATGAGCCTGACTGCCCCCACCTATTCCTACCACTATCTCCTAAAGGAAGAACATTCCTCTTCCCTGAGAGAGGAGATACACGGTATGGGATTCCAGCACTCAGGAACATCAGAAGCCATGGCTCATCGTCCAATGGAGACATTCTCAAGGTGGATGCCCGGGAGTACTTCTTCCTCTTTCCCCATACGAGCCCGGCAGTGAAGTCAATCTCTGTTTGACAATGGTAAACAAGTACCTGTAGTGGATGAGTCTTTCCTTCCCAGTTTACAGCTGGGACCACTGAGGGGAGTCTCTGAAGCATTGGATTTTCATTTAGCCATCTAGCATGAAGACAGGATTCCTGGAGGCCAAACTTAACCTAACAGACGATGTCATTGTCCTTAGAGAACAAATTACAAGGAGAATATTGAAAAGCCATTTCTTACGCTCCACCAGGGGTTTGATTTATTCGAGAAACATGCCAATAATTGCATACAAAGTACCTCTAACATGCTATTATCTGTTGAGTTCCAGGAAATCAAACTTCTTCATTAAAACCAGCAGTGTCTTTATGGGAATGCTGACTTAAAAAGTAAAAAAAAGGCTGCCAGTTTATTCATTTGCAAAAATAATCACAATCACAAGCGTCACAAGATTAGCAATTCCTACATGAACTGATAGCTTTTGACCAGAAGGAATAGGAAGATCAATAAAAGACCTGCCTTTGTGATTGGAACTTTCCTGAAATTAAATATGAAAACATTCCTCAAAGAATGTCTAGGTAAAGCATTTTACTATGCAGGACTCATAAGGGTTCTTTGGACATTAAAGTCTCTTCATAAAGTGCTCAGCACCAGAGATCCCGAAACAGATGATAAAGCATCATGTTTTATAGCAGTTTATGCTGCTGGTCAGCAGAGTGTCCACGATAAAACAGAAACTCCAGCAGAGGCGAAGCACATTCAGAAGCCATAAAGGAACCTACTGGGTCCAATTACCATCAAGAGGGTCTACTCCATTTGATGGGTGTCATCTGCCAGTAAATCTGAGCAACACTACAACTAATAGCCATGTGCTTTAGAAAGTGGGGAGGGAAGGCTTCTGAAAGAGAAATGAGAGTTTCTAAGGCCCGGGAAGTCAGGGTTCTATATAGCTCTAGAAGTTATTAGTGGCCTTGGGCTAGAGATACGGCTCTGTGGTTAAGGAGCACTTGCTGTTCTTGGAGAGGACCTGGGTTTGACTCCAGCACCTGCATGGTGGCTCACAGCTCTGTAACTGCAGTCCCAAGGGATTTGACTGCCTCTTCTGGTCTCCCTAGTTACCAGGCATGCATGTGTTACATGGACGGATACACATGCTGGAAAAGCACTCACACACATAAAATAGTTAAACTGAAAAAAATTTTAAAAGAAAAAATGGCCCAGAAATTTGTAAACCTGAGTTTGTTATAAAATATTGATCCACGAAGCTTAATGATTTGTATATTATTCTTTTGTTTTGTTTTTGTTTTTGTTTTTTTTGGCTTTTGTTTTTTTCAAGACAGGGTCTCTCTGTTGTAACTCTGGCTGTTCTGGAACTCACGCCATAGACCAGGCTGACCTGGAACTCACAGTTATCCACCTGCCCCTGTTTCCCAAATGCTAGGATTAAAGGTGTGTACCACCACCACCCGGCTTATATGTTATTCTTAATATTTCATGTTTATTTACACTCAAATATCAAATACAATGTCTTTTCAGTTTGTGTTTGAGAAGAGTTAAAAAAAATGCATGTGGTTTTGAAGTGATGGCTTTTTTTTTCTTTTGAATTATGTGTGTGCGGTGAATATGCACATATATGCAGGTATGTGTACCCAGCATGAGCAAGAAGGCCAAAGGAGGACCCAGGTGTGCTGCTCTATCATCGTTTCCCCTTGAGACACGCCCACTAACTCAGAGCAAGGCCGCCAACCAGCAAGCTCCAGCAATCTTGTCTCTGCCCAACCTGCAGCACTGAGGTTACAACAACCATGATGTCATCCTGCTTTTCACACAGTGCTTGAGATTTGCTTATGTAGAAAGCATTCATACCCACTGAGCCATCTCCTGCTCTCCTAGAGTTCCCCCTTAATCAGTGAGTTGTGTTGGCGTTTTATAATTTCAGATCACACCAGTACGCTGAGGTTTCTTCTAGCAGCTCTGAAACCTTACAGTCAGTGTCGTTAGGAGAATATATAAGCTGTCTTGTCTATGGTTTAGCAACCAATGCTCAGGATAGCATAAGACTATTTTATCACAATACCTCCTTTTTAAACAGTGGTGCTCCTCACCTCATAAAGTTGCTTTCGGTTCATGCTCATGTAAATGTATGCTTCTTTGTATTAAGCTGTGTACCTTCGCAATTCAATTTCTGCAAAACGCTTTGCAGAGGTATTTGCCAATTAATGAACATTAAACACAAAGGTGACTGGGAATCTAATGAAGACAGTGCCAGGGGAGATGGTCGCTGAGTGAGGATGGAAGAAAGCTGTTGACACTGAGGTTATTCTCACAGTTCTGACAGTAGCAACGAACCATCAAAAGATACAACAGAACACATCAAATCAGATGCCTCTTGCACAAACTTGCAGTATTGCTTTAAATACAGAAGGGAAAGGCCATTAAATGCGATAACTAGTCACTAGATTTTAACTACAGTGGCTCTACAGTCTGAAACTGCCAGTGCAAGCCAGAATAACAGGAGGAATAAATGTTTCTTGCCGCTGCAGGGGTGCAGGAGGAGGGTGGAAACAAAGTCCTCTTTGCAATGTGGAAGCGCATCTCTCTGACGGCCTTGCTCTCTGATGAGTTTGCATCATCCTTCGAATTCTATTTCTACCTCTTGCCAGAAACACATCAGCACCAGAGTGATCAGACTCTGTCAGCCGCTCTGCTAACAATGAGAAATTTTGATTTGTACTCGGGGAGGAAGTTTCCTAAGGGGAACATTCTCGGAACCGAGGTTCAACACCACATTATTTTACAGAAGAGCACGGGCAGGAGCACTTCTCGGGACGGATTATGCATGCTCAAGGATCAGAAGTAAACAAGGTCGGTAATCTGGATGTTGGGCTCCCACAGACTCATGAGATGTGTAAAAACCAAGGGAAAAGCTCTGTGGATTATGTCTGTGAGTCAACAAACTACAGAATGCTCAGAAATTTTATGTTAGTTAGCTATTTTGCTTTGATGGTTCGGGCTTTCCCCTTCTACAGGTAGAACACACACACATGTGTGTGTAGATGCATCCACATGCACACATACAGAATTACAAACTTCAGAGTTCTGTAACCTTTACAAGGCAGCAGAGCAATCTATTACCTTGCAAGATACCCAGCAGTACTAGAACCAGTGCCCCCTTTTCTTCTCTCCTTTTTTTCCCCCAATAGTATGTCATTTTTCTACAGTTTCTCTTTTGCCTGCGTATGAAAGCTGCTCTTAGCCGCAAGTCCTACTAGAGATAAATTGCAAGATAAAATGAAATCACTATTCCGATTCATGAGAGCATTTGAAGGCCCTCCAAAAGGGAATGTTTCTCCAAACAGAAAGAAGACTATTAAATTTTAAAAGCGAGGCTATCATCAAAAGGAGGGCAGAGAAAAGTACACATACGTCAGGTTGACAAGCCCGTGTTGATAAAGCACAGATAAATGCTATCTCTGAGTAACATGCCTGGGACAGGCCGTCCTTGATTTATGAATGGGTCGTGCACAGAAAGTTCATTTGTGAATCAGTTACTTGGAGCTCCAAACTCATTTTGCAGGGAAACCATGCTGTAACTAGTGCGTCTTTTTATGGAGAGGTGATCAAGAGATAGTGAGTGCATACACAGGTGCACTCCTAGACTAACACTCAGGCCTGCTGCTCCTGTGCTGATGAGGGAACTCCAGCAAGTAGCCCTTTGCTGGACATCTAGCGGTCTCTCCCTGCTTCTTACATGATCTAAATGATTCCTCCCAGCCATATTTTGTTTAAAAAGTATGACAATAATCTTATACAGCGAGCCTTCAGCCCCTCTTCTCCAGGTCTACTTCCTATGTTCAGTTGCCTGGCAATGAAAGGCTAGTCGAGCGTTTACATCAGGAAAGGCTTCCTGCTGCTGTTTTGGTGGCAGATACATGCATGCTTTTGAGAGTAGACTGGAGACGCGCCCAATCTTAAAGAACAGGATATAAACAACGACACATCGTAGATGGTCAGAACTGGGATAGCGGAAGGAATTCTGTTGGGATATAGTGAAGGTGACAGAGAAAAGGACTCAGCTCTTAGGAAGAAGAGGAAAAAGAAGAAAGAGGAGGAAGAGGATGAAGAAGAGGAGAATGAAGAGGGAGAGAAAATGAGGAAGAGAAAGGAAAAGGAAGAGAGGAAGAAGAGGAACAGGGAGATTCCTGATCGATCAGAGTCGTAGATAATAGTCAAGTTCCCCCTCCAAGGCCACCGTGGTCGTGGGGGCGGGGCATTTTCAGTGGCAGCATTTGGAAAGCTCCTTGTCTCTGGATGTGGGGCCATCAGTAACTGCTTGCCCTTCCCTCCTCACAGATATCACTGAGGAACGGAAGCTCAGCTCTAGATGGCTTCACATCCCTGGAATAGAATTGTGACGTTCTGAAAATACCAGAGTATCAATGGCCATGGCCACTGGGTGTGAAGGATGCTGAGTCAGGAGATTATCTAGTCTTGCTAGACGTTGGTGAGCTGTCCAACAATCCAACAATTGTCCAACAATCCCGGCTTTCTTTGATATACAGCTGGCATTTCTTAGCTTCCTATGGCTAGATACATCCATGTGGCCAATTTCTGCCCATTCCATTAACAAACCTCCAACAAGTCCATTCCTTCCTCCAGCTTCAAAATATGCTCCAGGTCTCCCAAAACCTAGGGAATGGGTGAACAGAGCCACGAGAGGAAATATCCTGGGTCTGGAAATTACTACCTTATACATGCAACTCACTCTGGCTGGAGAATACGAATAACCCCAGTTAACTGCAACATGACCCAAAAGAAACCTTTGTCATCGCATCGTCAAGAGCTAGGTGGCTTATTGCTGCAAAAGTCCTGTTCTCCCCACTGTCACCCCAGGAAACCATCCTTTGTGTTGGTCAGTTACTTTGAACAACAGCCCTACACTGCTGAGATTTTATAGCTCTGCTTTGTTTTTGTTGTTGCATATTTGTAAATGTTCCTGTGTGTGCGCTGTGTGGGAGTGGATGTCCACACATGTTTACATTCATAGAAAGGCCAGAGATAAATGTCACCTATCTTCGTCAATGGCCCATTGCCTTATTTTTTGAGACAGGATCTCTCACTGAGCCTGGGCCTCACTGATCAACTAGGTGAACTGGCCAGTGAAGCCCATTGGTCCTTCTACCTCAGCACCCTTGCCTAGGATTACAAGTGTATACCGCAGCACCAACTGGATGCCAGGGATGCAAACTCAGGTTCTCATGATTGAATAACAAGCCCTTTACGGGGTCACAGTTCCCCAGGCCTTGTTATTCCTGTGTCTTGAGACAAAGTCTCATTCTCATATAGCCCAAGCTGGCCAAAAACTAAGGTAGCTAAGGTTGGTCTTGAACTCCGGATCATCCTGCCTCCCCGTCCCATGGGGCTGGGATGGCAGGTACGTATGCACCACCACGCCTGGACACCGCTGCTAGTTTTTGATATGCGTCCTCCTTCTCTCTCTATGGCTGCTATATGTAATGCTAGAGAACCCTCCCAATGTCTTTAACTAGCTGGAGATTGGAAAATAATGCTTGCTAAATCATCAGCCTCCCTGTAGCATCCTAAGCCAGTAGGGCTTTCGGTATCTCAGAGCTCTGAAGGAAAATACAGGACTTTTTTTTTGTTGTTGCTAAAGGTCATTTATCTCATGGTCATTTTCTCCCTTCCTGAAAAGACATTTTCCTATTATTTTCAGAATCCATGAATAGATTCAAGACACAGAAATATGTGGTCTCTGAAGAAAGTGAGGTTATTTATTTATTTATTTATTTAGAGACAGGGTTTCTCTGTTGTAACTCTGGCTGTCCTGGAACCCGCTCTGTAGACTTGGCTGGCCTTGAACTCACAGAGATCTGCCTGCATCTGTCTCCCAAAGTGTTGAGATTAAAGGCACATACCATCACCGCCTGGCATGAGGTCATATCTTATTTGTGTGTGGAGGAGGGAGAGGGAGAGACTAAATACACAGATGTGACATCCCATGAACTTGAATGAAAGTAGCTTGTTTGCTCCAGTAATTTACGATGTTGGTTTACTTATTTAGAGACAAGGTTGAGTCATCCATCCCTCACTGGCCTCAGACTTGCAGCAATTCTGCCTCTGCTCTGCACTTGAATGGAAGGCACATACCTGGATTTGTATACTTTCGAGAGAAGCAGAGAGAGACCCAAGAGGCAAAGATGAGAGCAAAGAAGGGGACCCGGAAGCTGTCCCCAGGTCGTAGTCTGTAAATACCCTGCCTATATCAGTACTGAAATTGTCAGAGGGCGCAGTGAACACTGAATTAAAATGCAATCTTAAATGGATTTAGGGTAAATTCAAAGGCAGCTTCTGATACTTCCTGCTGCAGTTTCTGGTGTTCCCTGCCCTCGTTTCATTGTTAATCTCTAGGAAAACCGAGAGGACAGAAGCACCTTAAGGACATCCTCTGGTGGCCAGGTGCTACCTCTTTGTCAAAGGATGGCTCAGAGGCTTCCTGGTCCTTACAAGCTGGATGAAGATTCCACAGTGAGGCGTCTCTGACCTCTAACTAGCAACGTCTACGGCAGTAACTCCAAACTGCTTCACTGAATTTTTAGCAGGTGCCTTCTATTTCAGCCTCCTCTCCCGAAGTACCCCTAAAGTAAACAAGACACTCAGTGTGATGAATGCACTGTATTTATAAGGCACTGAGACAGAAGGGAAACTGACAGCCTTCAGGGAACTGTGGGAGAAAAAAATAAAAGAAACCTTAGACAGTCTTTTCTATAGAAATTTTACAGAGAACCACCGACTGCTATTACAGTTCGAAAATATGTTCCCTATGAAAAAATACTGAGCTCAATACATTAGTTTAAAAGCACATAAAGGAGTCTCTATTCTTCGTGCTTTCCATATATCTGCTCCCACAGGAAGCCTGAAGGCCACTTCACTGGCTTGTTTTGCAATTGTCAGTGTCCACTCCACAAAAGATGTGAATCCTCTTTTACATCGCTCACAAAACACCGATTCATATTGTATCGCACAATGCCGACGCGGCCAAGCTTTATGCACACCACAGTCAGTTTGCAGCCCACGGAAACTTCTCATCATTAAAAGGGTGTTAGGTGTTGAAATTTGCATGTTGCAAAGGTTGTACTCGATGTTCAAAGCCTGGGCAATATCAGAACCTCTCTAGCTCCTTCTATGCTCATGACACCCTGAGGGAAGCTGATCTTGAAAGCTAAGTAATGTCAGGACAGGTTAGCAGGAAAAATCCCAGAATTTCATTTAAAAAAAAAAAAAAAGAGAGAGATTTATTTTTGGCTTTTTAAAATTATGCATACACATAAGTGGTTGTGTGCCGTTATCCACGAGAGTGTAGCTGCCCATGGAGGCCATACGAGGGTGTTGGATCCTCAGGAGCCGGAGTCTGGACTGTCTGACTGTGAGTGTTGGAAACCGAACTCAAGTCTTCTGCAAGAGCAGTAGCTGAGTTCTCTCTCCAGTCTCCCTTCCTCCACTCCATATTTTTAAGACTATGGGGCAATTTCCAGTTAGCGTTAACTATAGAAGCGGTTACTGTTCTGTTTCAGTTGTCTATTGTCTATAAAATGTTTATTGAGCGTAATGACTAATTGGAATCAAGCCAGGCAAAAAGAATTCAATTGTCAAGACACCATATGATGTTGGGAACAGAGCAGAGAGTCTCAGAATGCAAATTCAGGACTGCGACCAGAGTCAAGGTGTTCACGAGGTCAACACGCCCCTGCCCGATGACCTGATGCCATCCACAGTGCCCAGGCATTTGTCCTCCAAACTAACTCTAATTGTGTTCAATAACTTCCGCTGGAGCTGCTTCTAGCTTGTCACAGAGATTAAAAAATAACAATCATATTGTCACCCTTGAGCTTGCAGTGGAAACTCATATTACCGCTGACAAAAAGCAAGAGGTCAAAGCTATGGGGAGCCTTCCTTAATAACACGGGGTGAGAGACGTGTCCGAGTGATCAGAGAGTGACACAGTCCCACCCTGCGCACCATAAGTTAGGAGCTTACTTCTAAGGAGACAATTATATAAAAGAAGCTGAAGAATCACCCCAGTGCTTAAAGACGGGAAGCTTCAAACTTAAGCGCATACATGCTCACGAATTGTCTTATTTCTTCTATCTCAAACGCTTTGGTTAGGGCGCTTTAACGTTCCGATTTGGTACGCTTAGGGTTCTGGGACCGACACTGGTGTGTTAGGGGAGCATGAGTGCGCTTTTTCCTAGTAGAACGGCAATTGCACTGTTTCTGTGTCTGCTTTACAAACGTGTGGAGAGCCCGAGAGTAGGCCTGTCGACCCAATCAGGGGGCAAGAAGTGTCAACTTGAAAGATAGTCTAATACTGTTCGTGGCTGCCATTAGAAGGAAAACACAGCAATGTCCTCCCTGGCCTTTTATCTGGGAGGCAGGGACCCTGCAGGTCTACCTCACTGTCCATCCAGCCTGAACCATAATCTTCCTGATTCATTTTTTATTGGACACTGAACATATACCCCTTTTAATTTCCTATCATCGCCTACACTATTCATCAGGGCTGGCACTCACATACCTGCTGAACGAATTAGCCTAGCCACTGACACGATTTTCAAGACCCAGGAATCATCTTCGATACCTCTCTCTTCATCCTTCAAACCCGCCAGTCATAAAGTTCCACGTGTCCACTCCTTTCAAACGTTTTGCAGCACGTTGCCCCTTCTGCCTTTCTCGGTCCCTCCTCTGAATGAACAGGCTTCCATGAGCTCTTCTTAACTCCCAACTCACTCACACCAACTCTACCCCAGCTTTGCCCAGGAGCTGAGGCTCCTGCGGCTCCTATGATGCCTTGCAATCCCGAAAGGAATACATATGCTGCAGTAACAATCCATATGCCACAGTATGCCATGTTAATAACCTAAGATGTTCCATCGATTTAGGTGGATTAAATGACTCATGAAGGTTTCCACCTGCCTGTGGGCTTATTGGGAAGTAGCCCCCTGTAAAGCGCAGACCTGAGTCAGTACCATCTCACCACACCACTTCCCTAAATAAGAACCCATAACACCGTACTTCCTGTCCACAAATGGTGAGCTCTTCTACCAGGTCATCTAAAAATAATTAGACTTACTCACTTTTATTCTAAACGCGAGTACTTTGTCTGCATATATACATGTACACTACCACATGCATGCTTGTGGCCCACAAAGGTCGGAATTTCTTGAAACTAGAATTATGGATGGTTGTGAACCACCAAGTGGGTGCTGGGAGTTGAACCCAGGTCCTATTCAAGAACAAGTACCCTTAACTGCTAAGTCATCTCTCCAGCCCCCTTCTGTCAGGTATTAATGATCTGTGTTCAGAGAACAGAGGATCTCCTTTCCTACTGACCTGCAGCAAAACAATCCTTCAGCTGACATCTCTAATACATCCAGCAATGGCCATCTCCCCCACCCCCACCCCCACCCCCACCTCTTCACTAACCTTTTGTCCCTCCAGCCACTGCCCCAGCAATGAGAATTTGCTCCGTCCACAAACTCTACACCTCCCTTCAAGGTGAGCAAGGGGTTTTGCAAAGGGTTTCTCACAGGAAAATGGTGCAGGACACTTCTGTCTCTGCAGTTTCCTACTGTTTCTCATTCTTCAGCTGCATCTGAAAGCTGTTCTGGTCCCTGCCAGGACTCTGGCATATATTGTTACAGACTGGTCTAGCATTATTTCTTAGGAATTCATTTTGGCCTTTCAAAATTATTTCTCAAAACAGACAAAGGAGGGCCACACCAAGATGCAAAATTAGCCGAGCCCCTTTAGGCCTGCCTCTTAGACTCCCCATGTGTTAACATCAACGGCATAGAGAGGGGATCAAAACTAGAAAGCTATCCGCAGTTGGTACCACACTAACTATATTGTAGAGGTCACTAGGACATCATCAGCCCTTTCACAAGACAGTGTTTTCTCATAAAAACCCACCCCGGGATACCCTAGACTGCACCACGTTATCATGTCCTTTGTCTTCCTCCTATTGGGGGCAGTTATTCACTTCTTCCTTTAAAAACATTGTGTGTATGGGTGTATCGCATGCATGTATGTGTGTGCATCACCCATGTACAGTGTAACCAAGGCCAAAAAGAGGGCGTTGGATCCCCTGGAACTGGAGCCATGATTGTGAGCTACCGTGTAGATGCTAGGGATCACACTTAGTTCCTCTGGAAGAGCAACCAAGGTTCTTAACCTCTGAGTCATCTCTCTAGCCTCTCTTCATTATTTTTAAAGACTCTGGTACTCTGGGACATGAGTTGTCAGTTATTTTCTAGAACATCCTTCCATTTGGTTTTGTCTCTATCTCCTCCCTCCCTCCCCACCTCTCTCCCACCTCCTCCCCCTCCTCCCTATCTTTCGCTCAAATAGGGTCACATATATCTCAAGTTGGTCTTGAACTCACTGCGTAGTCAAGGATGATCTTGAATTGCTGATTCCCCCCGCTCCTGTCTCTCAGTTATTGAGATTTTAGGTAGGTGCTACAGTGCCCAGTTTATACAGCGCTGATAATCGAACTCAACCCGGGGCTTCCTTTATGCTAGGTAAGCACTTCGCCAATGGATCCACAATCTCAGCCTCGTCTGGTATTTTCTCTTGATTCCACATTACAGATGAGGATATGGTGGTGGCTGTACATAGGTCCTTCTCTATGCTTCATGTCAAGAGTTCATTGCGTGTTTCCCTAGCAATCTATCTTATCCCAGAAGACCCAGTCCAGGCACTGTCTGTCAGGATACTCCATGGGGAAGTGGTACAATTCTCTTAGCACTGACTTTGTGTTTGGGGCAGAGATGACTTGAAACTGTTCGAGAGTGCTTCTGATCTATCTAATCCACACGAACCCATCTAACTCGCCCTCACTAGAACTTTCCTGTGGGACTTACAACCACCACAGATTTGAGGGATGCTTTTCTGGCTCCTTCATTCCGTTTTCAGAAACTGGAATTGTTTTTGTAAGGAACAGTTGCTCTATTTTCCTGACTTTTAAATTTGGTTTTTTTTTTTTTTTTAAAGTTGTAGTTGTAGCAGTATGGGCTTTATGGACTTTTATTATCTTCTCTTTGTTATAATCTAACATGTATTTCCTGACAGGCTGTTCTGAGCCTCAGATCGGTTACTGGCCCCTTGAGAGCACGTGTTATGTGTCTCTATATTGTCCCTTTTTGTCTCTGACAATGATAGGTTCATTCATTCATTTATTTCTTGACTAAATCATGTTCATGTCCTTGCCCAAGGTGTTAATAGTCAACACCACAAATGAAGTAATTCCTACCCTCATGTGGATGGAGCCTAGTTCGTAGGCACTCTCATGTATGCACACAACTGTTTGCTAAAAGCCTTTGGAACATTTAGTGATGGTCCAAATGGAAACAGAGTCAACTCTACCCAGAGAAAAGTGCAGGAACACTGAGCGAAACTTTCTGAAGACCAAGCAATGTTCTGCTCTGCTCTCTTTCCTCTATTGCTCACTAGATAAAATAAGTGAGCGTATAAAAAAATTGGAGAGAAATTAATCATATATCTAGGAATGAATGCTAATGCAGGTGCATGCCACTCTTGCAACTTAAAGAACTAAGCATTCAAGTCAAATGCTGAGGGTATACTTTTAAAGATGGGTTTAATTGTAATAAACAGATTCTTTACATAGTACTAAGAAAATTGCAAACAGCTAAGGTCAAAAAAATCTGAGAAGCCATTTGTCTTAATTCTTTTTTTTTTTTTTTTTTAATTTTCAGATCCAATTTCCTAGTTTATTTCTTCACTAGCAATAATGGAGATCAGGTAAGAAGTACCATCCGTCAGAGACGGACTCTCCGGGTGTCTTTTTTCTTAATTCAATTTTCCTTGTACTGTTTTCTACTGTAATTTCCAAACACAGCTGTTCTCTTCTGAGTGCGATAGCTCAGCCCGACAAACATCCCTGGGAATAATAAACAAACAACCAGAGCACATTCTCTGCCACAAATTACGCCCTGCAACATTCTTTATCCCCAAACACTCTGAACTGCAAGCAAACAGGGCACATCAGAAACTCACAGCCTTCCTGCGCTGGAGTACGCACATCCGGACATGGGAGTGTGTTCGTGTAGAACTCCTACCACCGCTCCCACGAACGCACAAGCAGTCTCTCTCCCCTGCACAAAGTTATGTGGCCCTTACAATCACAGGCAATCCTGAAAGTGTCTCTGCTGTCACCGCTCCTATCACGCCTCCCAATTAGCGTCAACGTGTCCTTTCCATGGTAATGAGAACACAACGCGACAATGGGTGCTCACACACATACACACATGTTCATGACTGCATCCCCAAATATGCGCCTGTGCGCACAGCTCCATCTCCGTATTAGCATCCATTTATAAATAGAATTCGTTCCACCTGCCCATGCATGCAAATACGCACAAGCAGCATACAATCCAGTTGACTTCCTTGCCTTAAATTTTCCAGGGGATTAAGATGAAAAGCTCAGGAAAACAAAACACAAGTAGACACTTGGCGGAGTCTGTGATTAAGAGACGGACTGACTGGGGCACAAGGGGAACGTGAAGGCGGCAGCCCGTACTCGGGGATGGTGCTCCTAGCTTCACTCTCTGCCTTCCTGCAGGGCTCAGAGTCTTACTGGGAGTACTCTTGTTCTTAGTTCCCCCTCTGCCGGCTCTTCCTTCGCAAGTTAGGGTTACTAAAGGATGGAAGACACCCGTTCTTTCTCTTTAGTCTGTTAATGGCGGTGTGCTCCCAGGCAGTGTTTACTATCAAGTCGTGTTGTCTAAAGCTCAGTGGAGGGTGGACAACCGACTACGCAGCTTGCCAGAGCGCTTCCCAAGAACTCTATGACCCTACAATTTCTGGGCCAGGAAAACGAGGAGCAGAAAGAGGAAGTCAATTTGTGCATATTTTGTAATTAATATACAATAGGTTCTTTCTTCTGTGTGGATGACTCTCCACGTTAGCCGTGTATGTAAACACTGCCCAAAAGCCTTACTCCACATCGTAAAATCACGGCAGGTTTATAGAACTACCACAAGCACAGGCCTCTTCAATTCACAAAATGTAACTGAATACTTTATGTTGCTTACTCATCTCAACATCCCTGAAATAGATATAATAATTACATCTATTTTAAGGTCAATAAAAGAAAAAAAAAAAAACCCTTGGATTTTAATTGACTATCCTAAGGTCACAGGGCTAACAAATTACAGAACTAAAAGTATTAGTATTAGTATTAGTATTAGTATTAGTATTAGTATTAGTATTAGTATTAGTATTAGTATTAGTATTTTGCTGGTGCTAGGGATTGAATCTAAGGGCCTAATGCATTCAAGGCAAGCACTCTCCCACCAAGCTACAGCCCCAGGCCCTAGATCTGAAATTCAAAGCCAGAATCTCCGATGCCAAGTGGCAGGTATTCCTATTACATGCATTTTCTTCCATTTTTTTTCTTGAATTCAGTTTGTTTCCATTTTATTATAGAACCATATTCACAAGTTCGTGTCAACCTTGCTCACTACCTAAAGATGTGCTTCTAAAGGACATGAACCCTCCTGTCCCTAAATTTCTTTCTAATGTTCCCTTTTCTGGTAAACAAACACACCCACATGCAGTGTTTGTGAACACTGTTTGCTGGAATCTCCCCTTGAGAGAATGTGGAGCCTACCTCTGATGGTCTGATTTCTTACTCTCTCTCTCCCTCTCTTTCCTTCTTCCTCCCTGCCTCTCTCTCCTTCATCCTCCTTCTCTCACTGTTGTGCTTAACATTCAGTTCTTTCTCCTTTAATCCACAATGTCTCTGTTCCTGTTCCGGTTTCCACCACAACCAGCATATCCATTGCAGAAACTAACAGGCTCTAACTTTTGCATAACTACAGGTACTTGACTGCAGCTGTACAGTGCAGCTTTTTTTTTCCTGCAGGGCTGCAGAACTAGAGGATTGGACACAGGGCCTCATATGTTAAGCAAGGGCAATACTACTGAGCATCACTCTAAGTCATGGGGTATCTTTCTGGAATTTTCTTTCCCTGTTTCTGTTACTATCAAGATCCTCAGGTTCAGATAAGGAATTCCGTCCCTGCAGAGCCAACCCCAACATGCTACCTTAAGCTTACTGCATTTTGGATCTATAAATGTAAGTATGACATTCTCCTGTACAGGGGCAAAAGGGGAAGAGGTGATTTGTCTCACAAGTGTGAGAACCTGAGTTCGGATCCCCAGGACCCACATAACACCTGGTGCGGTGCACACCTGGAATCCCAGCGCTCTTGTAGTAAAATGGGAGGCAGAAACAGGAGAATCCACAGAAGCTCACAGACCACCTTGCCCGGTGTAGACAATGGCAAAAAGTAAGACGTCCTGTCTCGACAAGGTAGAAGGTAAGGGATGGCACTGTCTTCCAATCTCTACCCACAATCGGTGGCATGAATGCGCTCACGCTCAGAAACATACATGTATACATGGGCACATGGACACAAACATGCACACGACACATGCACGTTTAACAAAGCAGATCGATGGGTGCGCAACAGAGCCTGGTAATCAAGCCACTGGGAAAAAAGAAAGAGAGGAAAGCCCGAGACGGGAGCTCAGCAAGACAGCAGAGGAGCCCCTGCTCAGGATGTGTTGGGATTCTCTGGGGCTGTTCTAGCCATAACACGTGTTGGCACTTATGTGAGTGTAGGGGGGAGGGTCAAGTCTGCTTCGCATCAGCAGCAGAGTCAGGCTCTGGGGCCGGTCCTCTTGCCTTCTCGTTGCCCAACTGCGCTCTGCCTGCTGTTTTAATTGGATTATTTTGAAATCTGCTATTTCTGTCTCACTCCTTTTCCCCAAACTGTCATAGCAGCCCTGCAGTTTGACTATGACACAGCTGCCAAATCTCACTCCAGAGATGGCTTCCTCTCAATGCCAAGCAAAGGATTGGTCCCTCCTCCGCTCTCACTGGAGACCAGCTGAAGGGGTTAAGCATCTGGAAGGGGCTCGCCTCTGTGTCTGAACTGACTGTTTCCTTCCCTTTGATGTTATTTTACCATCCTCTCCAGAGGAGCAAGGAGGTCATTAGCTCCACCTGAGCACAAAAGAGGACACAAACCCAAAAAACCACTAAAATGCACCAGGATTGGATAAACAGAGACTGTGGCTTTTCATAGATACTTTCTACAGAGACTTCAAAGTCTCCAAGCACCAAAGATTGGAGGTGACATTTTTTTTAGAAGTAGAGGAAGCTTCAGAGAGCAGCCCACACATGTTCCAGATGGGAACTCCGGAGGCACAGCATCACTGAGCACCCTGTTAGAAGCCTTCTTGGTTCTCGAGTCCAAGGGCATTCCACTGGAACGTGGGTTCCTCTGCAGGCACAAACAGAGGGAGATCACATCTCTTCCAGTGAGGCCAAATTTAGCTTCAGCTTCTACAGCACAGGATACCAGCAAATGAGGACGGTGTTTCCTTCACTCACGTTGACTTGTTTTAGATACTCAAGCTAATTACCACTGGGAAAAAGAAGTATAAAGTGAAAGGAAAAAAAGGGGGCACAGCAAAAGTAGTAGCGGCCAGTTGTTTAAGGGGCATTAGCCTTGTGCCGGGCTAGCTAGGACTGTGATCTGAAGTCTGCTAAGTATGCAGTGACCTGTTTCCTCCATTGTGGAGAGAAGGGAGAGGCGTGGCAGAAAACAAGGAGTATTTCTGAGAGGATAAAGTGACAGAGTACAAAGTCACAAAACCTCAAGTTTTAACAAACTATTTACTGGAACCTAAATAAATATCAGTGCTATACGTCTCACTGAACCCAAGGAGACAATGCAATGTATGGTTCAGACTTTCTTCTTGTTAAATTCAAACAATACTTTATGCACACATATCCCTATTATTTTTTAATTTCAGGGTTTTTTGGTTTTTTTTTTTTTAATTGAGACAGAGTCTCATAGCCTAGCCCAGGACCATTCAGGTTCACTGTTATCCAGGTTGACCTCAAACTCCTGTTAATCCTCCTGCCTCATCCTCCCAAGTGCTGATATGCCATCACACTGCGCCCTGCGATGCTTTTTACATTAGTTCTAAATCTCATGCAAGTTTCAAAACATGAACACTTCATACAGGACATAATGATACTGGCGGAGCAGGTCCTGAGTTCAGAAGAGAAGGGTTTGATCTGTACGTCCCCTCCCATCTCAAGTGGCGCACCAAAAATTAGAACCTTTCCTTTTCTAGAACTTAGAAAGTATGTTTAAACGTTTCACTTCGCTTGATGACCTCTAAGAGAAAGAGTAGACATTAAGTTGAAAAGGTTATAAGCCTTTACTGATGGTGTTTGCTTGCTCTTGGAATAGGCCGTTTTCCAATGTCCAAAGTATCACAGGTGGACCTGGGTGAAACCTTGAGAGCATTAGGATCCCCGTATGGACACACACAAGGCTGAGCCTTGGACTCAAACGTCTCATACTGTGTTTCCTCCATCAGATACCAGAAGACTCTGCTGTACTTTCTCTAAGCTCTTACAAGTCGCAATATTTATAAAACTTATAATAAAACGCTTCATACAGAAAGCCAGGGAATCATTCCTAAAACTCTGATGTGCTCCAAAACAGCCTTAAAACACCATGCAGACAGATAAGACACTGTGTACTCTTGAGTCTCTGACCATACATGTTTTTTCCTTTTGCCACAGAAAACATCATTAAGTGTCTCAAAATGCTGCCTTCTCCCCAACGGGGTATGAATTATGGATGCTACCTCCAGATTAAAGGGAATGAAGTCAAAAGGGAGAGAACATATTTATGATGAAGGATAACATTGAGGGAGATCTCTATTTTAAATATTTAATAGGTATCAAAATGGTCTCCTTTGCCAACGAAATGTGCATTATAATTCTTAATGGAAAACGGGCCTGTGTCCCAGAATGCATTGTGCACACATGTGTGTGTGTGTACATGCACACCCATACACGTGCGTGATGAGTGGGTCCAGTATTGGAACAGACAGCTAGACTGGGTTTCTCAAAGAGAGAACAGACATGGGAGTCCATATTTATTGCTGAATGCTTACACCCGGTTGGAGACCAGTTGTTGGAAAAGTGACTGTCAATGATAGTAAACCCCAAACCCAATATGTAACATTTTCTGAATGTTCGTTAAAGGCTGAAGGAGAAGAAGATTTGAGTGGTTGTAATTGTGTAAAAGACCACATCTAGAGATGTGGGGAAGTGGGGAGAAGAACCCCAAACCCATAAATAGCACTGAGGAGGACACCAAGATATGACAACTCGCTTTGATCTGGAAACTTCAATGTTAAAAGTATATGTATATGTATATATGTATATATGTATGTGTATATGTATATATGTATGTGTATATATATACACACACATATAAGCAGATATATATAATATATGTGGTAGAATGAATCAAATGATTTATCCCACTCTTTAAGGTAGATTACAATGGATAAAGTATGAAAGAGTGAGGGCTAGGGAAACAGCTCAGTCAGTAAAGCATTTGCTGAGCCATGAGGCCCTGAGTGTGGTCCATGTGGACCCAGTGCCCACATGGAATCCAGGTGTGCTTGTGTACCTCTGCAGTCCCAGAGCCGGGGAGGTGAGGGCAGATAGAACCATGGCCAGCCAGCTCCTTGGCCAGCTTGCCTGACTGAACTGATGAACTCCACATTCAGGGAGTGGGAGACGCTGTCTCAAAACATAAGGTGAAGAGTGATCAAGGAAGACAATGGGCAGCAAACATTAGCCTCTACCCACTGTCTCTCTGTCTCTCTCCCATGTGCACACATACCACGCACAAACAGCTTTAGCTCCTAAGAGAAGAAGATAAATGTATCTTGGTGAAACAATCAATTCTTCATTATTAAAGAAAGACATTAAAGCAGTCCCCAACTATTTACAGGTTTATTTCCCATGGTTTTAGTTACCCAGGTTATCACTGTTCTAAAAATACTAAACAGAAAATTCTAGAAACACACAATTGACAAATTCTGAAAAGCATTCTGAAATCTCAAGCCATCTCACTCGTTCCTGCCGGAGCCATGAATCATCCCTTTGTCTTGTGTGTACCCATGGTATTTGCTACCCTCCTGTTAGTTATCTTGGCTTTCAGATTCCACTGCCGTGGCTTTGCAGTTACTTATGTTCAAGAACCTTACTTTACTTAATCATGGCCCCAAAGCACCAATGTTCGTTACAACATACTGTTACAACTTACATTTTCAGTATTATTGTGCATAAGATAACTTTTATCGTTTGTGTGCGTGTATAGGAGAAAATGCAGCATTCATTAGCTTCAGAACTATTTGCACTTTCTGTCGGATAGGTACCTTGAGGCCCCTTTCCTGAGGATGAGGAAAGACAGTACTAGCACACACCAAGACAGATGCAGGGTGGCGTCTACGCTTTTAACATGTTGCATACTCGTAGAAACCAGAAGACTCACTGCCCAGTTTCTAAGTGACACACGTTGGGACAGACGTGCTGCTTAAATCATGTCCAGGGAGGGGCAGATAAGCACACATCACTGATGGCCCAGACAGGGTCCCCTGGAGGGAAGTTTCACAGTACCATCCTGTCCCTGTCTTCATCATTTCCCAGCCTGCTGTTGCCAAGGCCACTCCATCTCCAGTCCCCATCTGTGCTTTGCTTCTTTCTGCTTCCTGCCTTCCTTCCTCACCCACGGATCTTTCTTCGATTTCTCCAGTGTCTCATTCCGAGACCCCCTTCTCAACAGTCCAGCTTGGCTCCCTGAGCGCCTTAGCACTGGTGGTGCTTTTGCGAACCCCATTAGGGCCAGCCAGGTCTACCTTGGTCTCTTCAGTGTCTACAAGGCCTAACACCATATGCACAAATCATCTGTCAAATAAATGTACGTGTGATGAAATGACCGAATGAGACTCCAATAGAAAGCTGTGGTCTTTATTTCTCCCAATCCCAAAGCCATTGCTTTGTTCTCTACGGTGGTCCACAACCTAGGGTACCCTAAGTTCCGTAGGGAACTCTGAGGATCAACTTTTCAGCAATGCTCTGTTGATTTTAAAGACGCTCTTCTAAGTGGCTATGGGGAGAAAATGGTTTACATAACCAAACCTAAGGAACAGAGAACAGGAAAAAAAAAAAAACCCTGCAGGATGTCAGCTCCCAGTTACCACACCATTAGATAGACCAAAATAACACTGCCTGCTCTCCTGCCTCCCTGGGGGCCTTTATTCTGGTAAGCTTTGGATAGCTACCATGCCTGCATTTCTGCACAGCAGCCTGGGAGTCACAGCTAAAAAGCTCCTTTCTTCCTCCCTGTTTGAGTCTCTATTGATTGTGTCATTGAGGAGACTAAGTGCCATCCAAACACCATACGCCCCATATGGCGGTAGCAATACCATCCAGGAAGCAGCTTCTCGCAGTCTTCCCACCTACCCGCATGGGGTACCTCATCCATGTCTGGCCGAGCACAGGAAATGTTACATGATGGATATTTGTCAACCCACAAATTATCTTTGTTCTCTCTCCCATGAATTTCGTAATTCCTTTCAGCCAACATATATACTTGCCTAAAATACTTGTCCTGTTTCCTTATGCAGTCTCCTCATTACCTAAGGGAGATTCACTTATGACCATTAAACAGGCAGTCTTCAGCTAAAATGCTTTAATTAGGAATTCAGATATTTCTCTCCTGCTAAGTACGGAGCTGCCTGAAAAACACTGGAGATTAAAGCCCCTGGGAAAACCATGCAGACATACATAGGCCAGCTGTAAAAGACCCAGTGAAAAGCAGTTGCTGAAGCCATCCACATAGGCCTGGGTTTGATTCATTGATGAAATAAAAAAAATCACTTGTTGGCCTCATTCCTCGCACATTTCACTCTTAATATGTGGCCAAAGGGCAGAATGATTTAGAACCCAGCTTCCCCTACTTTTTAATTTGAGAATTGATGTATTTTTATTGTATGTGTATGGGTGTTTTGCCTGTGTGTGCACCAAGTGCATGCAGTGCCCGAGGAGGCCAGAAGAGGGCGTCAGATCTCGTGGGATTGGAGTTAAATAGTATCATGAGCCACCATGTAGGTGCTGGGAATTGAACCCGGATCCTCTGAAGAGCAGCCAGTGCTCTTAACAGCTGAGCCATCTCTCCAGCTCATCTAGCTCTCCCCTTTGCATCTACAAGGCTCCAGCACATGTTGTCAAGAACTGAGGAGGAGGACGTTCTTTACCCCTACCTCTTCAATCATTCATTTCATGAAATAAAGCCTGTTCAGTGATAGCAGAAGGACTAGAGCCAAGTGGATGAGTTAACACATTGCTCCAGGATGTTGGGAACTCTTGACATGTGGCTCACAAGAGATTGAAGCCTTCCTGGCCTGCGTCACTTTCTGTACCGTAGCAAGGCAGCCTGAGTAGAAATGAGAATCCATTGCATAGGAATGATTCAAGGCAACCTGGCAGGATTGATGCTTGGTGCCCAAACCAGCAGTTAGAGCAATGATTTTAAGCCCTGTGGGGGGTAAAAATTGGATCTCTTCTTTGAAGACATCCCGTGGACAGTCTCTCCTGGACAGCTCTGACCCAGTGCATGCTAACAGAGTCATGAAATTTCTTCGGACACCAAAGGATGAGCCAGAAAAAGAAGAGGAAGAAGGGAAGAATACTTTCGCAGAGTGCCACTGTGGTTAGCGGCATACTTTATATTTGTTTGCTTCCATCACAATCATTTTCTCTTTTTAAGGACTTTTTGTGTGTTGGTTTGTTTATCTGGGTGTCTGAGTACAGGTGGGTGCTGGTAAATGTGGGTATGTGCCCACGTAGGCCAGTAGAGGGCGCCAGGCGTCCTCCGTCACTCTCCATCGGTTCCTCGGAGACAGGGTCTCTCCCTGAACCTAGGGTTTGCATCTTCCTGACTAGGCTGGCATCCTGTCTCAACGCCCCCTCGGAGCTGATACCGCAGGCAGAAGGCCTGGAGTAATAAAAACAGAAATGCCTGGCTTACAGCAAGGATGCTAGGATCTGAACTTGGGTCCTCATGATGGTGGAACAAACCCTCTTAATTGCTGAGCCGACCTCCCCGGTCCCCATTTTCTCTTTTGTGGTTGTTTTTGTGTCTTGCTTTCTTGAGCTACGGTCTCATGCAATGCAACCAGTCCTTGAATTCCTGACCCTCCTGCTCCTGGGTGCCGGGATCACAGGTGTGTACTACCATACCTGGCTCATAGTTGATCATTTCCTAGTATCCATAGACATCCCACCCACTCAGGCCTTTAATGGGAATAAACTTACCACACACAATCACAGGAGGCGTCACCTTGTGCAATGGGTACTGTTTGTATCTACAGTTTACAAATGTAAACTTAAAATATCACCCCACAAAAAAAAGAGCAGGAATGTTGTCTGAGCTGCAGTAGTGACCCAAGGAATCAGTAATGTCCTACTATGTCCTATAAGGCAGCCAACTTTCTGATATTAGCCACAGCATATACACACATGCTAGACAGTCATACACACACATACACACACACACACACACACACACACACACACACACACACACACTCTTAATGACGAGACGTACAACTTCAGATTGCTTCTCCTGGGGGCCGTTTAAGAAATATCTCCTTATTCTTTAAGTGGTAAAAAAAAAAAAAAACAACTTCACTTTTCACTGGAAAATGCTGGCTACTCGGTGATTTCACAATTGTCTAAAAATACTTGGCTGGAAAGAAAGAGCTCACAATTCCCCAGGGCTCTTACACTCCTCCTTGATTTAGTATTATTTCTCAAATGTCAAAATCTGGCAAGTTTCAAGTGTGCTACTGTCTACAGCAGGCACGTTCTAGAGAGTAGTGTGATCTGCAAGCAGCTCCCCTCCTCGGCGTGCACACGCATCCTCTCACACAGAGGCACACAAAGGTCATTTCTCATTGGCGATTGGCGAGCATCCTCTCTGTTTCCAGAGCTCTTGGCATCCATGACTTCGAGGAGCGAGACCCACTTCCGTGTCTCTTCTGGAACCTGCTACCATTTGAGTGATAATTTAGAAACACGTATCGAAACCCTTCAAGTCTGAAAGCTCTCCCACCTAGCAGTTCACGGATAGATGATTGTCAAAAGGAAGTCATTAGTAGTGGGAACTACTATAGTTACAAAAACTTTCTGATCATATGAGAGTTAAAAAAAGTGATAAATAGTTCAAATCCAGCCAAAGAGGAGCAAGTCAATGAAATTTCAATGGGCCTGCTTGTTAGAAAATTGTGTCATCAGGGAAAGTTACATTGTAAAAACTACATTGCTATGGAATGATGTTGACTGTCAAGAGAAACAAGCAATGGAAGGCATCATACATCATACTGTAATTACTCTAGTCTGATGGTTGTCTTTACAGCTGAATAACAGCGTCAGAGTTATCCCTTACTTAACACTGTCTTGTCACACATCTTACCGGCCACCTCGAAGCAAGTAAAAAAAAAAAATCTACTAAAAAACAAAAAGAGAGAGAGAGAGAGAGACTTGAGAGAGCAGATGGCTCAGTGGATAAAGCATGTTTTGTGTAAGAATAAAGAGCCAGATTTCGGATCCCTGAACCTGCGTACAAGGCAGGTGGCACGGTAACCCACTTGTAATTCCAACTGCAGGCAGAGACAGAGCTTCCCCTGAGCAAGCTGGTTGGTTACACTGGTCATATTAACAAGGTCTAGGTTCAGTTGAGAGACTGTGCCTCAAAATAAAAGTAGAGAATGACTGAGGGAGTCATCCAAAAGCAAGCTCTGGGCTCTACATGCATACACATACATGTACACTGCACAAACATGAGCTCACATACATGTGAGCATGCATACACACAAGCACGCACATCATATATATATATATATATATATGAAAGCAATAGTTCCCTTTCATAAAAAGACTCCGGAAAAGTAAGTAGAGGGATAATGTGTGGATATATAGATATACTGTTTATGTGTGTGTGCATGTGTTCATGTGTATGTGTGTGTGTGTGTGTGTGTGTGTGTGTGTGTGTGTGTGCACGCACATGCATGTGTATCTTCATGGAGAGCTATTGATGTGTACTCACTACTGTCTTGGGATTTCAGGGCTGAATGACAACAACTTTGGCTACAGGCTTGGACCTACTCACCTGTACCATTTGCCTTCATCACAGTGCAAAGCCACAAGCAGCCGCTTCCTTCCCAGCAGATCTTTCCTTGAAGGGTTTGCTTGGGTACCAAGGGTGGCAGTAGAGAAATTCAGAGTAAGAGGCCTGAACCTGTGATTATAAAACAACAAGACTGATGGTTAGACAAATTCGTGGCTCTAATTAACACAATCTGAAGTCACCAGAAAGAGAAATCCTGCTGAACACACACACACACACACACACACACACACACACACACACACGGAGGGAGGGAGGGAGGGGGGAGTTTTTTTAAATAATAGGATTTTTAAATTTAAAAGTATATAGTAAACAAATAGATAAATCCTCCTCTCCTGTCTCTTGATTCTGATATTTCAGGGAAATATAAGGTTGTTAGCTCACTCTCAGGAGCAGTCAGGAATGGGCTGAACTGGAGCATTTTGATTAAAATTCTTTTTCTTTTAAAGATGTATTGATTTTTATTTTTTGTACTCTTGTTTTGCCGGCACATATGTTATGTGCATTGCCTGTGTGTCTGGTATCTGTAGAGGCCAGAAGAGGGCGCTGGATACACTGACACTGGAGCAATAGAGTGTTGTGACCTGGCATGCTGGGTAGGTGTGGGGAACCAACCCAAGCTCCCTTCAGATCCTGGTTTGCATTTCAGGCAGGTAGCACCCCTGCCCTGGCTTCTGTCTCCCATTCTATTGTAACTCTCACCTCCACAGGCCCTGAGTTCTCACATACTCACCTTGACCTTTTCAAGATTCAAGTGTTGAGGCTGTGAGAATCTGCCTGACTGTGTACCTGTGACATCATTGCACACGTTCCAACTCCTGCCTCACTCGCTCCAAAGGCCACATGTTGCTCAAAAAAGAACAGTGGGCTGCCAAGGAAAAAGCTTTTCATAATAACGCCTTTGGCAAATGACCCACCGCAGAAGCATTAGTCACTGCTGGGACAATAAATACAGATTTTCTGAGAGGTCACGGAGCCTGCTCTGGTGGACTTTCTTCCCTCCACACTGCAAGAGTTTCCAGGCTTTAAGTAGGAGCGGAGGCGCTACTGCCATCCTGTGCAACCCACCCCACCGAGCTCCTGGGGTCAGCCACTCCCTAGCATCTCTACCCAGCAATGAACCCAGGGACTTCGCAGTGGAACCACAGCTTCTAACCACTCCTGTGTGAGCTCCAGACACGGCGCCTACAGACAGAAACGCGGAGGGCTTGGTTGCCAAAGTGCTTGCTGTGCAATTGCAGGAGACTTAAGTTCCACCCTCAGAAACAACATTAAAACCAAAACAAAACAGATATGGCACATGATTATGATCCCAGTGCTTGGGGGTACTGGTGAGGAGGAGGCCAGCAGAACTCAGGGCTTGGTGGCCAACTAGCCTAGCCTACTTGGCTGGTGCTAAACTACCAAGAGACCTGCTATGCTCCACAGACACGTGTGTGTACACCCAAATATACACATAGGTACATACATGTATACACACACATACACAAGGGACTATCATATGTACTAGGCAGAAAGTGGGAACAAAAACAATGTGACCTATGCTACAGCTTTAACAGCACTTGCACTGTACAAAATTCGATGCCTGCAAAGCAACGTCTCTAACGCATAAGTCATCTCTGAAGCCCAGCACTGAAGACCGCCAGGGACCTTACCACCCTACCCGCAGGCACATCCCACCTATCGCTCCTTCCCTGGGGTGCCCTACTGCTTTCTCTCCCAAAGTACACTGCTCCTTCGCTTTTTATTCATTGTTCCCTACGAGGTGCATGCAATCTTAAGTTTACATTTTTCCTTAAAAATGTAAAGACGGGTTTTCACGTAGCCCAAGCTGATCCCAAACTTACTATATAGCTAAGGACATCTCTGTACTTATCATCCTCCTGACTCTACATCCTGAGTTCTGCGATGGCTGGTATGCATCAGCACATCTGGATCGTATGCCGCTGGGGATTAAATCCAGGGCTTTATGCATGCTAAGCAAAGAACTCTACCAACAGAGGGACACTCTCAGCCTGTGCATTTTATTAAGTAATCCTATCATACTGTATATATGCATGCATATATATATATGTATGTGTGCATATATATGCATGTGTATATATATGCATATATATATATATATATATATATATATATATATATATATATATATATCATACTACTATCTATGCATACAGTCTCTTGTAACTAGATCCCCACAATATTGCTGTTACGATTTACCAAGTTTGTTTTAGGTGACTCGAGTTTGCTCATTTTCACTACATAATATTCCATTGTGTTGTTCAACAGAATCAGTTTGGATTAAATTTTGCTTTGCAGTTGGGTAGTAAAGTCTGGCCCAACAAAGCCTTTGCACATGGTACAACTGTACCCTAACTTGATATATAAACAAATGATAACATAATCTAAGAGTAGAGTATGGGCTTATAACCAAGCAACTAAGTCTCAGCCAATCACAAGAGTCGAGGTTTAGCCAATCACAGGCTACCAACGGATCGGACCATGTCTACAGAAGGCCAGTGGTAACCACAGCCAATCAGCTCCTGTCTGCATGTCACTTCCTTTTCTTGGGCTATAAATATAACCTGTAAATGTGGTGGGGTGCAGCATTCCAAACCATCTTTGTTCTGGAATGCTGCCCGGTTCTAGAACCTTTTTTTCTTGCTTAAGTAAACTTTGTTAAATTTAACTCATGTCAGTTTTTCTTTTAACAGTTTTATAGTGTGAAAATATATGTGTGTGTGTGTGTGTGTGTGTGTGTGTGTGTGTGTGTATATATATATATATATATATATATATATATATATATATATATATTCCCTTCTATTGATGGACTTTCACATTTTTCCAGCTTCCACTTTTTTTCCTGTTAGAAATATGCTGTGTCTATTAGAAGCCATACACATAAGCACACTTTTCCCTGGGGTTCAGCCTAGGAGTGGGTATATGAATATACACTATTCTACAATAGCAGCAGACTGGTTTCCAAAATGAATATATCCATCTATATTCCTGCTGGCAAGAAGCCCCATATGTTTTCAAACTGACCAGTCATTTTAGAATCAAGAAGACGAACACCATCTGAAGCTGGTGTATTTGTTTTGCAGAGTCAAGTTTTGAATACATACTACATCTTTTTTTTTTTTTTTCTCACATTAGTGAGTTTACATTTCATTCACCACTAACGAATGAGTTACTTGCCAGGATGGATTTACTTTACCACTTTGAAAAGTGACATTAACTAATGACTTGGATTGGAAAGAGAGTGAAAAATTTGAAGGTCCCACGTGGCTTTATTTCTCAATCATTTAATTCTTAAGGTGCTGCCAAAGAATATTCTAATAAGCCATGCACGGAGGTACGGGTGCGGAATCCCAGCACCCAGAAGGTAGAGGCAGGAAGACCAGGAGTTTAAGGATATCTTAAGTCACATCACAGATTCCAAGCCAGCCTGGGCTGTCTTCAGATGCTTTCTTAAAAACCCCCAAACTAAACCGAAACAAGTAGACAAATACAAAAAATAAAAAAAAAAAACAAAAAGAATTTCCAAAGGCATAGGAAACAGCACTGTCCACTGGGAATGGGAAAATAAATAAAATCTAAATAAACTGACAGGCTGGAAAACGGAGGCACTTCTTCATGGTTTTCTTATTAGAAAGGAGCAGTACAGGGAGGCGGGTTAGGTAAGAAAAACACTTCAGCTTTTATTTTAGAAAAGCAAAATGAAAGGCCTTCAGATTATCTTTCACTAGGCATAGGCTTTGTGGGAAAATCTTCCCTCCGCATGAGACCAAGGTCAGAATATAAGGCTCCTAAGCCTTTGATAACCCTGGTTTAGAGAGCAACCCACCCACCTTACCCCCACCCGAGTGGGCTACTTTTACAGGGTTCCTCTGGGTGTGTTGTGGACCTAGCTGGGTCAGAGGACAGAGGTAGCAGATAAACGGCTTATGGATATAAGATGTAATGATGGTCACAAACCACGGTCAAGAGTCGCTGAAGCTCACTCAGCAGGAGTATCCAACTCATAGCGAGGTGTGGCCGGGAAATCTGCTCAGCACGGACCAATGTCATTTTCAATCACTGAACTTTCCTTCTCCTCCTGCGTTTATACCATCATAATGTTAAGCGGCCTTCCTTGTGGTTCTGAGTGGCTTTTTCCATCCTGCTCTCTTTTTGACTGGGAGCCCTAACCTGGCAGGGAGATGAATGAGAAGCATATGGTAGGGGAGAAGTGGGTAATCAAAAATTTTGCAGGAGCAGGGAACTATTTCTAGACAATTTAAGGCCAAGAGAAAACACGAAAATCAAGTTATATTACTGAACACTTGTAAGACGCCTGTTTGGGACTTCCTGGTGGTTATCAGTGAGGCTGCCTCTGTGTAGGCTTTCACGCTGGATTGCACTAAGAAAGGTCTTAATTTTGTTGTTGTTGAAATTTTTATTTATTTATTTATCTTGTGTGCCTATGTGTGGAGTTCAGAGGACAGTTTGCAATGGTCAGTTCTCTCTTTCCACCGCGTAGGTTTCTGGAATCGAACTTAGGTAGCCAGGCTTGGCGGAAGACATCCTCGCCTGCTGAGCCATCTTGCTGGACCATGATCCTTTGTTTTGTTCACACTTCATAGCCTAGTGAGCGGGAGCCCAGGCAGGCATTATCAGGTGAGCTCTTCCTTCCTGACAAGGGAAGCTTTAATTGCCTTGTTTATTTTCTATTAAAAATGTGATTTTAAAAAGCCACCCTGGGGTGGAGGATGTAACTCATTTGGCAGAGTGCTTGATGAGCTTATACAAAGCCCTGGATTTCTCCAGCACCTCACAAACCAGGCACACTGGTGCATATGCCTGTTTTCCCAGCACCTGGGAGGTGGAGGCAGGAGGATGAGAAGATCAAGATCATTCACGACTACACCGTAAGTTAGATGCCACCCCGGGATACATGAGACCCTGTCTTTAAAAAAAAAAAAGAAAGAAAAAAAAGAAAGAAATCTCTTATCTGAGATTGAGTGTCTGCCACCTGTACATGCAAGTATGTTGAAGAAATAGGGGTCTGTGACTTCAGGTGACAAGCTAACTGCAAAAGGTAGCTTTTGTGGCCAGTAACAACATTAAAATCACCATACTGTAAAGAAGCCTTCTAACTCTGGCCTATAAAGATCCCATTCAAATACACTTCTTCTCCACAAGTACAAAAGTTCCTTGACAAGTGACTCTGCTGTCCAATGTGATGTTAAAGTATGTTTGGCTTTTTAATCCAGCGACTAGACTGTCTTTTGGAGAATTATGAGGGTCCACTGAAGTGCTTAATGAGTGGCTAATTCATCTTCTTCCCTCCCCATCTTAAACTCAGGGAAAATGAGGTCAGAACCCACTCCCTACCCAAAGCACTGTTTGGAGACTGCATCCAGTCCATCAGCAGCCTTTGTAACAGCGGACCCCTTGGCAAAGACAATACAGGTCTAGGAATTCTTCATCAAGGGCTCTGCCTTCCACAGACCAACCCTCCTCACCCAGAAGCTAAACATTTATCACTAGCTCTAGCAAGGGAGCTGTTGAAACAAGCTGGGCCACCCACCCAAATCTCAATGACATCAGACTGCCTGTTCCCTAATTGGCTGCCTTACCTTCACTCATCTGCAGGGGCTAGGTGACAGAGGAGCGGATCCTCTGACATCCCACCTCCTACCCTATCAGCTTTGCCCATGGCAGAAGAGTGCAGCCACTCGGGACAGCAGCCTGACAGGTGCCTGAACTCAGGCTCTTCTCTGTTAGAGGCAGGGGGAGCACATGGAGGCTTATAAGCTCGTCCAAAGGAAGGAAGGGAAGTTCGTCAGCCACGAGTGTGTCCAAGGAGTAAGACACACCCACATTCACGCCTGTCCTTAAGACTTGCCGAGCATCCACAGACCATTCCTTTTCCTAGGCTTTGCGGCAGCAATGCCCATCCAGGAAAACATCACCTCACATGCTCTAAGAAATGCCCCCACCTTTGAGAACATGGCAGGTTTCCAACGAGTTGCAGAGAGCTGTTTCCCACCCGAGGAGAAGCCTGTCCCTGAATGCTACCAGTAGAGTCACGAAACCCGAGGTGGGAGAGAAGGCTGTGTGGGAACTGTTTAGGCTCCCAACACGGGTTCAAGTTTGACTAAGTGGGGAGGCGCAGGTCTCTGGCCAGGGAGAACGAACAGAAGCTGCTGAGGTCTGAGCTGTTCTGGAAGTAGAAGGGAGCAGGAGAGGGCTGAATTAAAGCAGCTGAGCCAGGAAGGACCGCTCATGCATGCCATGGAGCTCAGCACCGGTGTTGTGGGGACAGGTGGTCACCGTGGCGTATTTACAAGACCCCTGCCTTCCAGTGACTCAGGCTACCTGAAACACCACCCTTAGGTGCTGTCATTCTGTTTCAGGATTCTCCCCCACCGCCTCTCCCCTCCCTTCTTTGCATCCCTTCCTCCTTTTTTTCTCCTTTCTCTCTTGATCTTCCTCTCTCAACATTGCCCCTTCCGTTCGTCAGAATGGAACACTCAAATATCAAAAACGAATGCATGCATTCTTTTAAGGGAGATAGCTGCTTGCTGGTTGGAGTCTCAGGTTTATTAGCTATAAAATGAGACATGGATGCCCACCGAGAAGGTTAGTATTGAACTGGGTTCAATTATATAAACAAGAGTACACTGCCCGGAGTACTTGTCTCGCATGCAAGAAATCCCGTGTGTTCTATCCCCGGGACCATCTAAACTGTGCAAGGTGCCACACGGCAAGAATCCACACCTGGGAAGTTCAGGGTTATCTTTTGGCGACACAGCCTGTCCTAGAGATCCTGTCTCAAAATAAAATAAGAAAATAAAACAAAACAAGCATGCGTGGCCAGCCCTGCTCTCCACTAGCCACCCAGACATTGGTTCCCCCTCCCTTTCCACGAAGCAGATCTGAAAAGGACAACAGGTGAAAGCAAAACAAAGTCAATGGCTTCCTGAAAGGCCAGCAAAACGGGGCCCTGCGAGAGCATCTGTTCACAAACAGGGAAGGGTGAGCTCTGGCTGAATGCCAATATTTCACGGCAAGGTTATCCTGCAGAGAAACTGGCCTCTACTCCAGAGCCATCCCTCCCTTCTCCCTGTTGCTTGCTGTCCAGCTGAGGAGGGGAAGAGGAGGTATCCAGGTGTGTTAGCACAGCTGTGGCAGAGCTGTACCACGGGGACCACTGCAGAGGAGGGGAGCAGGCAAAGCTCTGACTAGCAGGTGACTGGCGGCCGGCCGGAAGTCCGGTAGAAGGCAATGATGATGACATTGCCAGGCACCCATGCCCAATCAGAAGCCACAGATCCAGAGGTGTCTACCCACCGAACAAGATCGACCCTATCATACCCAACCTTGAAGCCAAAGATCTGGAAGACATTAACACTGCCACACGTCTCGCCTTTGCTTCTCGACAGCCAGTCATCATTGCCACTGTCAAGGCTCTAAGCAGGCGATCTCACCAGTCAGCAGGAGGGTCCACTGGGAGGAGGAAACCAGGCAGGAGTGACAGGTCCCTTGGTTAGTTGATACAGGAATGTGTTCTTATACTCAGGAGACTCCTGAATCAGGAAGGCTTCTGTTTGAAGCTCCCATGGCCGTCTGTTATGTTAAAAACAAGCTGAGGGTCTAGAGAGCTTGCTCGGTTGGTAAAGGCTTGCTGGACGATCATGAGGACCTGAGTTTGATGTCTAGAGCCCTTGTAAAAAGCTAGGCATGGCAGCACACGTGTGCTGGGTAGCAGAGAAGGACAGATCTGAGGGCTCACTGCCAACCAGGCTGTCCTAATCAGCAAGCCCCAGGAACCAATAAGACTCCGTCTCAAAAACAAGTTGTACAGCTCCTGAGAAGCGACGCCTGAGGTTCACTTTGGCCCCCATATATGTACATACCCACGCACACAAAGAAGCTTAATTTGATAAAGGACAGCGGATGTGTTTTAATAAGCAGAAACAACTGTCACAATAAAAGATGGCATTATTTAGAAATATTAGCGTGTCCAACCCCCATTCCCAGAGGTAATGCACTTCAGGGATCACGAAACTGACCATGTCCGTCGCTAAATGTCACTGGAGTGGGAAATATACGGATTTGCTTTTAGGAAACTTCAGTGGAGCATGGTAGCACATACCTTCCTGTAATCCCAGCACTCAGAAAGCTGAGGCAGGAGGATCACTGAGAATTTGAGGGCACTTGGAGATGCATTTTAAGACCCTATCTCTAAAACAAAACAACTTTCAAAATAAATAAGGTGTCATCCATGGAAATCTTGAATGCAATGGTAGGATTGGTCTCTTTTCCTATGAAACTGCAGTAAATTAATCACCCTTGTTTTCTACCAATAATCAAGATTAATAGGACTGGGGAGACAGCTCAGTTTATAAAACATTTGCCTTCAAGCATGAGGGTCTGAGGTCCATCTCCAGAGCCCACACTTTAAAAGATGTTTTTAGAGCCAGGTGTGGTGTTGATCTTGTCACCCCAACGCTGGGGTGGCTTGAAGGTTAGCCAGTCTAGACTAATCAAAGCTTGAAGGTTAGCCAGCCTGGTCTAATTGGCAAGTTTCCAGGTCACATGGAGACAGTCTCAAAAAATAAAGTGGACAGTGTCCTGAGGAATGCTACCTGAAGTTGACCTCTGGCCTCCACATACATGCACACATGCATACACGCGCATACATACTAACAACATACACACACAAACCATCAATAACCTTGAGATGACTCATGTGTGTTATCGGCGATAAACTTTAGAACGTCAGCTGACGCTACCTATCCTGTCTACTTGTCTACCTTCTGCCTATGTGAAACTGTGCCCACAAAGAATGCAAGGTAATTTTAATAATATCTAAGCAAACACACACACACACACACACACACACACACACACACACACACACACACACAAACACATCAAAAGCTTCATACAATGCTCCCTAAAAGTCAAAGGAAATGATCCTAGCATATACACACCACTGATTACGGTACATTAACACAGATAATTAAAAGTTGCCTGTCTAATAATATTAAGCAGCAGACACAACTTCTAGAAAATTTCTCCCTGGTATTAGCTATGCAAAAATCCCCCAAGTGAATGTTCCTCTCTAATCAACTCCATCTCCTCTCAGGAGTGGGTATAATAAATGGGTAGCCTAAAAGGAATGCTTTGAACAGAATGTCTCACTATTGTCTGATTATTCTAAATTTAAAACTCCAACAAAGGCAGGGATTATTCTCCTAGAGGTTCAAGATTCATGAGAGTTTGCTAATGAAGTTCCTTTAGGAGCACAAATCAAAAAATTGCTATCTGCAAGCTGCCAGGGTTTTATGCTTCGGTGGTGTTTTTAAATCAAAGTCACCATTCATTCAACAACAAATGTTTGTCTGGAATAAATGAATGAGCGTAATGGCCTTGAAGCACTTCACAAGCTTAATCACCTCTGAGCTATGAATCAGGAAACAACTTCCACCGAGCCCTAGTGCGCACGCCAATCAGAGCAAAATGTCAGCCATCCGCAGTTCTGAGGACAGAGGCTTGGAGACTGAAGTCATACCTTTTGATGCTTATGAAATGACCCATCTTGCCCCCCGACATTTGCCTTTCTCTGTGGTCTCCATACAATTTGGAAAACTGAAAAATCCAGGCCGGATGAGGTAAGATCAAAGTGTTACGACATAGCCAGGCTTGTTTATGAAATTATGCAGGGAGTCCAAAGAGGGGCAAAACCCCCTCCACCATGCCTAGTCAAAAGGCACAGACTGAAAATGAAATATCCTTAATATTTAAGTGGAATGTTAGTATTTCAACTTAAAGAGGAACAGAGAGTGAATGACTCACCCCAGAATCCTTATGACACCAGCAGTTAAGAAAGACATGTGCCTGCAGGACACAGGACGGGTGGGAGGCAGGGTTCCTTGAGTCTTCCAGCTTATTCCTAGTCTTCTAAGAACCATCGCCAACCTTTCCCCCCCTCACCCCCCTTATAACAGGAAAGCTGGCCAGTTACTTAACATCTGCCTGTAAGGGAAATGCAAGTAGAAAATGGTTTGGTTTTGTTTGCAGGCAGACTCTATTCAGTGAGTGACAAATCCTTATGCATTTTAGGATTTTCAAATGGTAAGTCTTACAGCTTTCCTTAATCCATGCCGAGGCAGTTAAGGCACTGTTACCCCCATAGCGAAAACACCTTGTGTGTGTTCAGCATTGGCTAAGTACAGCATGCCTCCCACATCTCTATTTGGGCCCTACTGGATGGATGGGTCCCCCTCTGTCTTTTGCAGACTAATAGGAAAGTAAAGTTTACCTAGAGGTGCTTCCCCCTTTCCCTTAAGCCCCAGAGGTCTCTGTTTCCTAATTCCTCCCCACTCCTCCCATCTTCCCATGCCATTAACAGTCCTGAAACATCCCATTGTTTCCTAAGGAATATACTTAACTCCTTGTTTTGCCTCTTTACAAAGGAAAAAAAAAGCTACTTTAAACCTTTTAATTTTTAAAGTAAAGCATCAAAAGCTTTACTTTCCTTTAACTTCTGGCAGCAGGCAGCAGTGGATGTTCTGAATGGGTAAACAGGGAAAGCGGTGGCTAAGTTCACAGAGCCTGTTTCTGGTGCGTGTTAAAGCCTGCCAGAAGGGCGGAAATGCTTTGAAATCACCGACCCGGTTCGGTTCGTGTTCCAGACAGCGCTCGAGCTGCGTTACTCACTTACAAACGAGAAGAGATGTGGCTGTGCCGTGATGCGGTTGAAGCACTCGTGAGATGATGACACAGCCTGGCCAGCCACGTGATCGTAAAGACTGCTCTCAGACCCAAGAGTCCAGGTCTGGGGAATCAGAAGTAAGAGTAAGAAAAGGAGCAGCAGAGGAACAGAAGAAAGGGAACAGGAGCTGGAGTAGGAGTGGGGAGAGGGAGAAGAGCAAAGAAGGAGAATAGAGGAGAAAGAAACAGCAGAAGGAACAGAGAGAGAAGTTTGGCCCATCCATGAGAGGTTTGGTTTTATTCTTATTATTTTCACCAGCTCTGCCCGTCCTTCCTGGGTTGCTGAACCCTTGCCGGAGCTGGCCGCTGCCGGTAATGTAGCAGCCCAGGGCATGATGAGCTGACCATTTCTGCTAAGGGCCTGCTCCCCCAGAATCAAATCTCTCTCATTAGAGACAACCCCATTATAGCAGCTCCTGAATGCTTGAGGTCTTGGGCCCACCCCAGAGCCAGGTGCCCCATACAGACAGCTCTGGGTATTGCTCTCTTGCTAAATGCTCTTGGGCACTGGTGTTACCTCCAAGTCTAACTCTGCTGCCATTCCCCTCCTGCTTCTCTTCCCCGCCCCTTGCCTGAGGATGGCTCAACACTGGAGACACAGTGCCACCCATTCATCGGAGTACCTACTTTGAGCCAGCTACAAATTTTAAAGTAGGAACTGCCAGCGATCCCATGGTAGAGTATACAAAGCCTTAATTAACGCTGACTGCCAGAAGGTGGTGGAAAACACTTTCCTGGATCGTGGCATCGCCCCTGCCAGGTAAGCAAGGGAAGAGCAGTACATAAGCAATTCAAGTGAACAGGTAACTAAGAAGGGAGAGGAGCACACAGCTCCATCAACCCCCACCATAAGAGGGGTAGTTTGCAAAAACGTAGTGCTGGCCCAGGCTTCATTCACAGGTTAAATTTTTAAAACCAGATATAAACCTGTCGAGAGCTGTGGCTCACATCCGTAACCTGAGCACTCTGGAAGCTGAAGTGGGAGGAGGATCGCTGTGAGTTCGGGGCTACCTGGACCACAGAGTGAGTTTTAAGTAAGCCTGGGCTAGAATGGTCCCTCTCCTCTAAAAATCAAATATATGTGTTGTGGCTAAAGTTTAGACAGGCATGGGGAAGTTTAAAGAGGTAGGAGAGGGTGTGGCTAGGAACATCAAGTCAGGGGGTAGAATGATGTAGAGTAACCCAAGAGGCAGCTTGGTAGGGACCTAGAGGCAAGAGTCACCAAAGGCCGGGCTGCAGAGACGGCTCAATGGGTAAGAGTACTGATGGATGACCTGAATTCGATCACCTGGAACCCACGGAGTAGAAGGAGAGAACCAATTTCCCCAAGTTCCCCTGATCTCCACATGCGCCCTGTGCCCTGTGCTTCTTTGATCATACAGAAAATAAATGAATGTTAGGTTTTTAGAAAAGGATTCCCAGAGGGCGTTGCTTCCACCACCCCAAGAGCCTCTCAGCAGGAGGTAGCATGAGGGACAGAACATCCAGTCCTACAATTCCTATGCCTCTGCCAGGGTTTTCCAGGTTGACACCAGGAGTACAATCTGACCAGGAAAAGCAGAAGCATGGTGGGATAGGATATGGAAACTCAGCCTCCTGGGCTTGGTAATGTCCCTTCCCCAAGTCTGAGCATGGGGAGGCAGCAGGGGGGACCAGAAGCAAGCTGTTCCCTAAGTCCCTTCCAAAGGTGTGTGTTTCAGTGGTAAAACACTTGCAAGACCTAGGCTTAGATGCCCCTCCCTGAAAACGGAGCAGAGCACTTCCTGGAGAGAGAAAACACTAAAAATAGGAGAAAAACTTCGCTCCTGTGCGGTGGACTCAGGACACTGCTGTGCCGTGTGTAAGCTACATCACATGCAGACATGTGTAATACACATCAGGGGAAGTAAGAAAAAGATAAACTATGCACATAATCTACAGATTCAGAAAATAACCAAAGCGCAGCAATAAACATGTTGTATGTGTACAAAAGTAACAAAGTATACTCCTTTATACACACTGCTTTCACTAATATCCAACTACCAGGTTGCATGATATCAATGAAGTGTTTCATGAACTGCGTGTCCGATCAACCCGCTCATGTGTCTTATTTTTTATGGCAACAATAAGTTCTAGTTCACATGCTCATGTTTTCTGTCTTATGATTCATGTCGGCGCAGAACCCGGAATGTGCAATGGACCTTAGGGGGATTTGTCACTCTAGACCAGTGGTTCTCAGCCTTCCTAATGCTGTGATTCTTTAACACAGTTCCTCATGCTGTGGTGACCCCCAAACCATAAAGTGATTTTTGTTGTTGCTTCATAACTGTCATTTTGCTACTGTATCTCTGATAGGCAGATGGTCTTAGATGACCCCTGTGAAAGGGTCATCCGACCCTCAAAGGGGTCACGACCCACAGGTTGAGAACCATTGCTCTAGCCTTTTCATGTCACAGCCGGAGAAAGGAGATGGCTTTCCCCCAGCTGCAAGAAGTCTAGTTTGTAACATGGCTAAGAATCTAACACACGTGCCCAGGTGTACATGCACTGCACTACCGCTGTTCTTAAAGGCCACTGAGCCTACCATCCTTTCTCCTCCGTGTTAGATTATTTGCTCCCAATTAAGAAGGGCTCAAGGAGTATGGGGAACAGGTAAGATGGCATGTGGAGTGGTGAATTCAGGGACCAAGCTGCTGGAACTCTTACTTAGACACCTTGCTGAGAATATGTTTAAAACTATAATCTGTTGGGTTGAGGATGCGGCTCAGCCAGCGAAGTGCTTGCCTAGCAAGCATCATTAAGTCCTGGGTTCAATCCCCCAGCAATGTACGCGCTGGGTATGGTGGCAGATGCCTGCAACCTCAGCACTCAGGAGGTGGAGGTAGGGAGGTGAGAAGTTCAAGGTCATCCTCAGAAAACAACAAAGCAAATCAGAACACCTACTCTGTTTTTTCTGTAAAAAGTCTGGTAGAGAGGCCAGGGGGATGCTCAGAGTACATGGCTTGGTACAACCTACACACAGAATTTTTCCAGATCTGTACTCCTTTCATTGTAAGTGCTCATGACAATGATATTTATTCAACAAGCCCTGGAGTCTCTTATGTGACATATCGCAAACGCCTAACACAGCGGACAGGTTCAGTCGCTACTAATGAGCATTTTATGTTTTTCTTTTTAACCTTTACACAGAACCGCCAAGGAAAAAATTGACCTTTGCACCCAAGTGATAAGCACCCAGCAGGTAAAAGTTATTTCTAAGTTTATACGCTACTTCCTGGGCAATCCTCTATTGATGTTGTATGTATGCACAACAGCAAAGCAGTATCAGTGCTGAAGCGTAACCGGAGTTGGAGGAGCCTCTCCTCTTTCCACCCAGCATTTCAAACACCTGCCAGTGTCCCCTCCTGCCTCAGCAACCATGCTCACCGGCCAGAAGCCAACTCTTGCTGTCCACTGAATGTCCAGTCAGGAACAGGGGCGCCTTCAGACAAGAGTACTTCCAAACCATGCCTTTCTTTTTCTAATGAGGACTCTCGCATTCCGCCCATCTAATCTCCAAATATTAGATCACAGGTGTGCTCCTGGTTAGCCACAGGCTGTCAGCTCATAGCGGCTGTTTCTGGACCACCCGTGCCTTGGTCCGAGACGCTCACAGCCTTAAAGGCCAGGCACCACGTGGTCTATAGACAATAGCCCCTCAACCCGTGGAGTGCTGTTGATACCTATGTCTGTCATGCTACCACGGTGCTTTTTCAGGATATAATGCTGCCTGTCGATGGGACGTTGCTACGGAAAAGATGTCAACAGTGGGTGGTGGCGTTTTTTATTTTTATTTCACTGTTTTTATTTTGGTTCTCTGAGACGGGGTCTTATACAGTCCTGACTCGTCTCAATCTTGCTCCTATATCTGCAAATAAACTGGACTCCTGGTTCTCCTTCCGCCACCTCCCAAGTGCTGGGGTTACAGGAGTGCCTCCCCACTCCTGGCTAGGAAGTGTCTACATCACAACACAAGAGAGTAACATTTGGAACCACTCTGTGCAGACTAAGAGCTACTGACTTCACCTACCAATGAGCATCTGTCCTGGGCTGTTCTACACAACCCTGGCTACCCTGCCTCTGATCTCCAACAGTCTTGACTTTCCAGTAAGCACTCCAGTCAGTGGTCCCTCCACGTAGACAGACATACAATGAACATCACTCGAGCCCATCTCTTATATGCTACATTTATTGACAGTAACAACCTCTCATCTAGTGAGAAGGGAGGAAACACGAGACACTGAAGAAGCCTTTACTGGGTTCATTAAGCCTGTGATCCTCCCACCTCCTGAACACACTTGACCTCTGTCTTGTTTTGTCTTTTGACTGCATTGTGTTCAGATGTGGAGAGAGCTGTTTTGTTCACTCTTACTCAAAGACATGTGATACTATTGTTCTTTGTCTCCTTAAAAATATGTTGGCATTCTTGCTGTCCCAGTAAGAGAAGGGCCTGGGAGGTTTGCTGAAGCTTCTGGGCTGAAGCAATTATCTGCTGAACAACCAGAACCCAGCTGCAAAGGCCACCAGGAAAAGTGCAAAGGGTGAATCGGGCCATGCTCTGAATCGTAAACATTATTGCGGGCGGAGCGTTTTGCTGCTGGCTGGTATGCTTTTGTACCTAATTGGGCTGGGTAGCATGACACTCCTGGGGACTATTACAGAGATACAGGTGTGGCTTCTATGCATAAAAGCTGTGTGTCTGACAATCTGGGCATAAGCCTACCTTCTGTAAACTAACTTTGTATACTAAAATGTCCTGAGGGAGTTCATTATTCGAGAGGATTGTATCAACGGTTTTGTGAATTCGTGAGCCTCTTGGCTTGTATTTTATGAACATCTCTCTCTGAGCTTTTGAGTGCAGCCTCCACCAGCACTTCAGAAGCACAAAGATATAAGAGCAGGGGACAGAGTTTTTAACCTGAAGCCGTTTTGCTACATAGCCCAGAAAAATACTCGCAGAACAGGATAGGCCAGGAATGTGACTTGTGATTCTCTATCTCACAAAGGAGAATGACTGCAGAGTAACCCTCATCTGGAAAAGAGGAGGCTGGAGGGGCGGGCCAACTGGGGAACAAGAGGCATTCTGGGTCACCAGTCTTTGGGTGGCTCAAGTTTCAGAATCAAGCATCAATACAGCCAGCCTGGGGCTATCCGGTAGGACTGGGAATGCCTTTTTAGATAGTAAGGCTGTGTGTCAGAGGAATCCATTCCCAGCTCCTCAGGCAACAAGCAGTGAAGCTCTGCTCCGAGAGAAACTGAGAATCAGAAGGCTGTCTTGTGTGGGGATTGCACCATCACAGGACAGAAATCACCCACCACAGAGAAAGAGAGAGGGCGTCCAGTACCCCAGCTTCTTCCTGGGCTCTATGGCCATTGGCTCTTGGATTGGCCTCAGAACCAAGCCTCCAGTTTGAGACTGTAGTCTAATCTTTGTCTGAAGATACAGGGATCACTTGAGAATGGACTCCCTGCCAGGGAAACCCTTCTGTCACTCAGCTGTGAGTCCACCCAAAACGGCAGCATGGGGGGACGTGTAAAGACTCGGAGACAAAAGGAAACTTCCAAGAACTAAAGGAAAGAGGACATTTCACAAAACGTCTTCTCCGTGGAGGATATCATCCCTTTTCTTGAAACTGAAGGAGGGGAGTTCACAACTGAACATAAATGGCAAATGAAGAGACAGAAACAAACTGATCAGGTTACAGAATGAGAGCAGGAAGACAACAAGGGAAAATACAAAAAATGTACATGAAAAGATTTCAAAAGGTGGGATATATATACATATACATATATATACATATATATCATATACATACATATACATATATATGTGTATACGCATGTATATGTAAATGTACACATTTTAATTTTTTTTAGTGAAGGATTTGGTTCGAAGATCAGATGCGAGAAGCGTGCCTGACCCTGACGTGAAAGCCACTGGGAAGGGGAGATGGGCACATGGAAAGTCAGATCAGCAATGTGAGAAACAAGCTTGTAAATATGATTCTAAAGTGCACAGGAGAAAACCAGATAGGTTATAAAGTAGGAGAAGACAGAGCAGGAAGCTAGCGTACAGGTATCTGTGGTCCACGACATAATGAAAGCATATACCAGAGACAGCACTGAAGAAAACTTTCCCGAAGTGAAGGAGCTCCTGACTTCTGTACTTCAAACAAATAAATAAAAACTCTGTCTATATAAGGAAGGATAAGGAAAATGGATATGTATGCATACCTAAGATAATAAATCAATGCGAAGATGACATGGGCTTGTGTCCTGAGAAAACTTAAATCTTGAGCCCAAAGAGAGAACGTTCAGTGAGGAAGCATGAACGTGGCTAAGCCGGCTACTGAGACGGAAGTCAAGCAAGATACTCCCGACAACAGAGGAAACAAATGTGTCTCCTGGTGACACACAGCTGGGCAGAACGGTTATAAATAGTCACATTTCAACTGAGGTATGAGAGCTAAAAAATAAAAATCACAGGTGATCCCAAGCATCTAGAAGACAAAGCACGTCACAAAAAAATTAATTTGAAACGCCTCTCTAATCAAATAAAATTTAATTTAAAATAGAAGAAAATGGGAGTCGTGCTTTAAAATATTTCTAGTATGCAGTGAAGCCATACGCATGAGAAACAATGTAAAAAAGAACTCTGCTTATCTAGACAATGTTCAACAATGTTCATTTTTAACATCGTGAAACTTTTTCTTTGACAATTTCAGGCAAGCATATAAAGTATCTTAATTAGAACCAGTCCCTACTTCCTCCCTCTGTCTCTCTGATGCCCCCAACATATCTCCTTTCTAACTTCAAGCCCTCTTTGTTTCTTTTGTTTGTGTGTTTGTTTTTTGTCTTTAATAACCCACTGAGTTCTTGCTGCCCATATATACATGGGTGTGGTGTCATCCACTGGGACATGGAAACCATACCGGTTGTAACCCCTGCAAACAAACCAATCAACCAAACAAAAAACAAACAAAAAAAACCCGACTCCTTCCCTCAGCAGCCATCAGCCACAGTTGGAATTTTAACTGGCTTTGATTTTGCTCAAAGCGCTGAGAATAAGCAACTGTGCACGCTCAGCCAGAGTCAGGACATCTGTATCTCTCTCTCCCTCTAAGGCTCCGTGATCATCTTGGAAGATGGGGGAGAAAGAGTGTCAGAGCTGGAGGGTGGGAAGAGAGCTGTGAAATGACGTCCCCTAGAAATGCTATGGCCATCATAGTCATGAACTCACAGCGCCTGTGGTTACCCGCACAAGACCTGCTCAAGAGCTAGACAGTTCTTAAAGGAAAAGCTGTATGTCTACGTTTGTCTTTATAGAGAAAGGGAGAGTTCTAGGAAGGAATAAAAATGTGGGAATCTCATTACCCACAAGGAGTGGGTAAGGTCTGCAAGGCCCACAGCATTGCTCACAAAGATGTGGAGGTTACATTTCCTCAAATTAAGACAGCTACAAAAGTAAATTCAATGCACAATGTGACTATTGCTATAGAACAACACACTCACACTCACACACACACACTCACACACACTCACACAAAGTAGAGAAGGATGGAATCATCAAGGAGTCACAGAAGCACAAAGAACGCTAGGCTGCCAGCACAACACGTCTATCAACACTGAAGCGAGGTATTCATTCTCTTTTACAAAGTAAAAGATTCCCAGACGGGGTCATAAATTAACAATGGCCTCGTGGCATCTTTGAGAAACACATAAACATTAAAAGAAGAAAGAGAGATGGAGACAAAGGGATACCAGGAAACTTCACACTGGAAGGTGACAGTTACAATGTTAATTTAAATGCATAATTTAACTTGTAAAGCATCTAACAAGGATGAACTTCTTAAAGACGGAGAGAGCCTTACAAAGAAAAATTAAGATCTGACCTGCCAGGGTTGTGCAGCATGAGCATGTGCCGAGGAAAATGAGCCCCGATTCAGAGACAGGAAGGTCTTTGCCATAAGCTTTTAATCATCAGAAACCTGGTCAGATAAAACGTCAACAAGGTTCTAGACGAGGTGACATGATAAACATGGCCGACGTGCTGGCAGAAGCCTGACCTTTGCAGCACTCAGCTTCTGTGTGGGAGTTCATGCAAGGTCACTGGAAACCATGTGGATGTCTGGGAAGTGTTGCCGCTCCCCGGTATAACATGAGTGGCCCCAGCAGCGTGTAACTCACTGACAACTAGAAATGCTATTAGAATCCATCTGTGGAGTTAAAAAGTCTTCTTTGAAACACATGTATGGTCTAATAGCATATGGTCTAATAAGGTTTATGGTTTGCAGAGCGAGAAAATCAAAACAGTTAGTGTCTTGGTGTGTGTTTGGTGTGTGTGTGTGTGTGTGTGTGTGTATGTTTGTGTCTTAGTTAGAAAAAAACACCTTACTTTTTTTTTTTTCCTAAACAGAGTGACAGAGTTTCTCTGTGTAGCCCTGGCTGTCCTGGAACTCTCTCTGTAGACCAGGCTGGCCTCGAACTCAGACGTCTGCCTGCCTCTGCCTCCTGAGTGCTGGGATTAAAGGCGTGCGCGCCACCACTGCCCGGCTTACCTTACATATTTTTTAATCACTCATAAACATTTAAAGTAAAAGATCAGCTTAAGAAATTAGGAAAGGGACAAGAAATAAAACAGGAACATAAAGAGTGCACAGTATAACACACACACACACACACACACACAAAAGTGTACATAGAAAACATTTCAAAAGGTGGGCCATAAACACATAAGAATAAAATATGACAGGTAGCTTGGCTTATGATTCAAACTAAATTGAAAAAGAATGGGGGGAAAAAACCCCACAAATCTTAAAGATACCCTTTGTTTTAAGAATATGTGGGCTGGCAAGATGGCTTTGTAAGTAAAGGCTCCCGCGGTCTAGCCTAATGGGCCTGATTGGACCCAGGACCCACACAGTAGGAGAGAACCTATAGCCACAAGCTATCCTCTGACCTACACACACATTCGATGGCATGCACATTCTTTACAACCCCCCTTCACCCCCCACACACAGTAAATAAATGTTTTTAAAAAGAATATCCTATGCTTTGATGCCATGTTAAGAAAGCTTAAAATATAGATGACAGATTTTCTAGAAAAACAGAGACATCTTATGCTAAATTAAAAATCTGGATCAGAAAATTTACTACGTGAGAACATTTTAGGGACAGGTACAGTGACCCCTACCTGTACTCTAAGTGCTGTGTAGACTGAAGGAGGAAGACAATGAGTTCAAGGCTCAGCTGGGCTAACTAGTGAAATGCTATCTCCAAAAATGGCGGCGGGGGTGGGGGTGGGGGTGGGGGAGAATCTTGTAGAGATGGCTCAGCCAGTAAAGTGATTGTCCTGTAAGCAGGAAGACCTAAGTTCTGACCCCAGTGGTTACAGGAAGTCAGATACAGGCTGGTCCCCAAGGCTCACTGGCCAGGCAGCCTACCTACTCAGTGAGCTCCAGGCCAGTCAGAGAGCCTGTCTCAAAAACAATAAATGCCACAGTGACTGAAGAACAATACTCAAGTTTGTCCTCCGGCCTCCACAAGTAAGTGTAATCAAGTGCACCTGCAAAGACATGAGCTTGCACATAATACACAAAATGCCTTCCCTAATGCCCACCAATAATAACCTGAAAATAGAAGTTGACAATTAAAACCAGAGGTGTGAAAGTTCTAGGAAAGACTTAATGAAAACCACTCAAACCCTACAAAAATAAACACTGTACGAGAATAAGACTATACATGGCTGGCAGCCACCATGGTGTACGGAAAGACTATAGTTCTCCCCGACGTGACCACGTGATCACTTACCCTTACAGTCTGTTCTTAAGAGATGCTTCAACGTCTGGGAAAATTTGCCTTCCGTTATGCACATACACAAGGAGAAATAGATAGGCTAAAAATAGTTCAGAAAGTTTGGAAAAAATAATGCTCTATGGAAAGACAAACATATGTTAGGAATTGTTAAGAAGTGTTGATCAAAATTGCAGAAACGAGCTGTGAAAAATCAGAGATGGGCATTTATCGGATCCTAGTGAGCCAGAGGGGTTCTAGCAAAAGAGCAGAAGCAGAACCCTAACCTGTATGGGACTACACAAACATGTTAAGTATTTATCAATACAAGACAACATGAATAATATTCACATGAAAATATAAACGGGACGAAAATGCTTGTGAGACTGTTGGGAAGCTGCTATCCCTACAACGAAATAAATTCACACCATTATGAGGAAAAGGCGTTCTTCCTAAGACATGTGTGGCTAAGGACCCGGAGAGCTAATTTACAAAACTGTCAAACAGAGAAACATAAGGGCATTTTCGAACTTCACTCAAAATCACATCAAAAAGAGCAAATTAGAGAAGAAGGTAAATTTGTATGTGTGTGCTCATGCTCTGCTCCATATCCAATGGAGGGGGAGTAGACTCTGGAGCCAATCTGCAAAGTAGGGCAAATTGCTTATCCTCTGTGAACTTGGCCTTACTTATTCTTTACGAAGGCTGAGACAGTCGCTGTGTGGCCATGACTGAATACGTGCACACTGTCATAGAGCATTCAGCACAGTGCCTGGGTCATGGGAAGAGTTCATTAGATACTAGCATGCATTTTTCTTTTTTTTTTTTTGTAGGATCCTGTCTTTCACTACTCTGTGGGGGGAATCTGTTATCCTCTTTGGGCGTGTGTGTGTGTATGTGTGTGTGTGTGTGTGTTCATGTATGTAGAAACATGTGGAGCCCAGACGTCAGTCTTGCACGTGGTTCCCTCAGATGTCAGTTTTGCATGTGTTTCCCTCAGGCACAGCCTGCTTTGAGACAGGGTCTCTCATTGGTCTAGAATTCACCAAGTAGGATAGGCTGGCCGGCCAGTGAGGTCCAGGGATCCTCCTCTCTCCACCTCCCGAGAGATAGGATTATGAGCACATTCCACCACACCTGAGTTTTTCATGTGGGTTCGGGAATCAAACCCAGGCCCTCGTGCTTGCACGGCAAACACTTTACCAATGAGTTATCTCTCCAGCCCTTCCCCAGGAATTCTAGTTTCCTCTTGGGCATTAGCTTCAAGGTACCCAAGATAGAAGATTCTCCTTTCCTGGTGTGCTAGAGTTGAGGGAACAAGAAACTGCAGAAATTGTCAGCAGAGTCAGAGAGTCCCCAGGGAGAGGCCGTGGCCCTGATTCCTATTTATTGATGTCTTATTAATATATGGAACTGATAATGCAAAAACATTAACTATAGGTAGATGCTAGAGATAGATGATAGATAGATAGATAGATAGATGGATAGATAGATGATAGATAGATAGATGATAGATAGATGATAGATAGATAGATAGATAGATAGATAGATAGATGACAGATAGATAGATAGATAGATAGATGATAGATAGATGATAGATAGATAGATAGATAGATAGATAGATAGATAGATAGATAGATGAGATACTATTTTGATTTTAAACTTTTACAGCAGAATGAACTCAAGGCTTATTTCATAGCCAGATGAAAGTGGAAGTCTCCAAAACCTGTAGGTACCAAGTATTACAAAGTATTAAATACAGTGTTTATATCCAACACACACCCATACACACACACACACACCTGCCAAGACGGAGTCTTAAGATTCTAGGATCCTGAGAAGTGTGTGTAGCACAGCCAGGCATGTTTGCTCATGCTTGTCATTCTTGCACTTGTGAGTCTGAGACTTAGAAGTCTGAGGCAGGAGGATTGTCACAGTTTAATGGAAGCCTGGGATATGTAGTGAGTTCAAGGGATACAGAGTGAAGAAAAGCTTTGTAAGCAAACAAAGGAGCCTGGAGTGGTGGCTCAGTGGTTAATAGCACTTGCTGCTCTTCCAAAGGACCCAAGTTTGATTCCCAGCACCCACATGGCACCTCATAACTATCTGTAATTCCAATCCCATGGGGATCTGATACTGCCTTCTGGCGCCCGATGACATTGCAAGCAGGTGGTACCCAGTCATGCAAACAAAACACCCATATGTATAAATAATAGTATAGAAAAAAAAGACAGGAAGAAAGGGGGGTGGGAAGCAGCAGATAACATGAAGACTTTAACTGAGACCCTCTAAATTCTGTAAAGTCATCTCAGATCTGAAGAAGTGACTGGTAAAGAAGTCAGGTAACTTAAGAGAGCCTGGGCTGCTGATAACGAATTGGCTAACGCAGGACCTAAGAAATGGCTTTCAGCATGCAGGGAATAGATGGATTTACAGCTAGGTGAACTAGGTGTACAGGAAGACTAGCTGCACAAGGAGGCTGGGGCCAGGCTGAGGCTAAGTGATGTCATACTTGCCCAGCTTGCGTGAGCCCCTGGGTCTCATCCTCTGCACCAAAACAAAGCAAGCCATGAAAGGGTTTGGTACACCCCGGTTAAAGACCCTCAGCATTTCCCCAGCCCACTGAGAAGGCCTGCACACGTTCCAGCAAGAATCTTCTCAGTGACTCATCCGGACCTGAGGCTCTACTATAAAGGGTGACCGCCTCAGCTCCTAACAATAGTTGTTTTATTTTTAACTTCAAAGCTGGCCCTCGTACCCCAGAACAAACAAAAGAGAATTGCAAGAGTAAATGCTTCATGCATTCCTGTTTCCAGACTTCCAGGAGAGGCCCTGTTGCTTTTCCATGGTCTTTGTTATTTCTGAGTACCTTGCAATGTAGAAACTGACAAATGAGCGTGGGGTCACAAGGCAACACCTGCTCGGACCCAAGGTCATCAGATGCCATTAGAAGCGGCAGGATGCTGAATGCATTGCAGAGATAATGCTACTCCGTGGGTCACCTGGGAATGCTTCCTATGTGAAGCCTGGCCTGCAGCTTTCACATACCACCAGGGCTTCTGAGCCTAGACAATGCCAGGAGCCAGCCCAGCATGAGCTACAGAAGGCTGACATCAGCCCAATCTGAAATGGTGGGGGGGGGGGGAGGTCTTTGCATATGCAAAAGCAAAATGATTCTAAATAGGACATAATTATGTGCTATAAAGGTGAATTCAAGGAATTAAACAAATGATGATTTGATAGTATGAAAAGACAATGCTCTATGCAAAAAAAAAAAAAAAGAAAGAAAGAAAAAAAAAAGCCACACGAGAGCATCAGAATCAGCAGCAAATGACAGCAAAAAGGAGCTATCGGACAAACGGCCGACTTTGGATTCTAGTCCCTACCGCTTCCAATCTAAGTAAATAGGGACACGTTATCTATCACACTGAGCCTCTGTTTTTAAGTCTGTAGAGCATTAATAGAGTATTATCACAAAGAGCGACTGGGTAAATTTAGTTGTCCATACACTCAGTGGATAATTATTGTGCTTTTAGATGTTCAGGGTCTTGTTCCAAACACTGGACAGACACGAGTGAAAGACGAGGTACAGCCTTGCTTACAAAGACTGTTAAGCTTCTCTCAAAGGAATGGAGACAAAGATTACCTGTACATCCAGTAGGGAAATAAACAATGAGTCGAAAGGTTGGCAGATGATGTCCTGTTAAAGCAAGGCAAAGATCCTGGGGCAGGAACAGGCTTCTACTACACGGGCTATTTGTAAAGATCTTATCTCAGGAAGCATGTGCTTCCAGTGAGGGTGGTGCTGGTGTCCTGATGCTGATGGTGGTGATGCTGACTGAGGTGATGTTGATAGGAACGGTGCTGATGATGGTGGTGATGCTGATGGTGGTGGCGGTGATAGTGGTGGTGATGCTGATGGTCGGATGCTGATGGACTCATCTTGATAACCCAACAAACAAACAGTACGAGCGAATGAGAAGAGGCGCAGCCCGTATTAACTAAAGCAGTGAGTGAAATGATCAGTACTGAGCCCAGGAGGTACTGATTAGGACCCTAATTTTCATTTATTGAAGCTTGCGGCTCTATTTTTAGACACAGCCTTCAATCTACCATCATTCAAGAAAAGCTTCTCTCCAAATATTCTATTTCAGGAATGAATGTAATTTTTTTTTTTAAGATAAAAATAATCTGTGTGCATGAGTTCCTTTTTACCCAGCCATCTTTCTGTTGGTTTGCAGCCTGCCAGCAGAGAGCATGTGGTATTTTAGAGACTTACTGTGCAGGGCACTTAGAAATCACATATGAACACTGAAATGGCAGAAATAGCTGGTAGCTTTCATTTCCATAGATACTCTCAAAACAGAGGGATATGAATTTTAATGGAAGTCTCTCTAATCTTCCAGCCTTTTCTTACCTGTGAAAAGTGAGTTGTTTAGTTACACATTTCCATAGCGTAAAAGGGTTTTGTTTTGTTTTTTTTTTTTGGTAACTTATTTCTTTGTGGTTTAATATCAACTTCTTGAGATTTGTCTGAATTGCTAGCTACATATTATTCATTTTTGGTACTGTATAGTATTCTATTATTTGATTATATATCATAATTTGTTTTAATATGTTCCCTTATTATTTTGTATATAGGCTTGTGGATGCGTGCGTGCCACGGCACAGAGGACTACTTGAGGTAACCAGTCCTGTCTTTTTACCGTGTGGGCCCTGGGGACACAATGCACGTCTTCAGCCCTTGCTTGCTGAGCTGTCTTGAAGGCTGCATAATTTGTTTAACTCTGTCTACTCTGCTAAACATTGAGGTGTTTGGGGCCCGAATTTTGAAATCATTAACATAGTTAAGACTGTGATGAACACCCTATGTGGCTTGTAGCACACATGCATAATGATTTTCAAAGGAAAAATCTTTGCTTTTCAAAGGAAAACTATATGAGTAAAATGCATATGTGCACATTTACTTTTTCCTAAATGATTGTACTAATGAATACCTTTCCCAGCAGCAAGGAGACATAAAATGCCCCCCTTTTTTTTAAATTATTGTTTTATGTGTTTGTCTGTTTTGGATTTTTGAGACAGGGTCTCACTATATAGCCTAGGCCTCCTGCCTCTACCTGCCAAATACTGATTACAGGAATGCACAGCACTCTCGTACCACGTCCAGGATCATCCTTCAAATACATATATATGTATGTGTGTGTATGTGTGTGTGTGTGTGTGTGTATATATATAATATATATATACATATATATGTGTATATACCTATATATAGGTATATATGTGTTTGAAAAATGATTCTGGGCATTGTACAGGAGTGGTGTGCATACCTGTAATCATTCATATATATATATATATATATTTACATATATAAATATACATGTGTACACCTATAATATACACATACATACATACACATATATGTGTATGTATATATATATTTTTTTTTTTTTTTTGAGAGTTAAAGATCTCAAATAACTGCCAATTGAGCCAAGAGTTAAGTCAATTCACATAGGAGGCAAGGAGGTTCTTATGCTCAGAGATAAGCACTAGGAGAACCAGAAATGTTAAAACACAGGGCTATTTCTTCAAAGAGAGAGAGAGATGTATAGCCCATTTTCTGTTCAGGAGGCTGGGAATATGTGGTTAATAACTGGTGTCCTCTGTGCTATCTTTATGGAAGATGTCACTTGTACTTTATAAAGAGTTTCAATGCAGTCATATCTTAAGCTTTCTTGTGTGCACACAGGATTGAGTTAATTATTACCAGGAAACATTTTTTTTCCAAATTGTGCTGTGCTCAAATATGCCTAAAATTAACTATTGGAGGTCAGACTCATGAAGTTTGAATCAACACCACCTACTGAGTTGTGTTGAACCGAACTGCCTTCCTGCCTCTCACAGATCAACACTCTGCTGGCCACTGTGTTTACAGGGACTCCTGCAAATTCAAAATTAGTCCTCGAAGATGGGTCCCCAGAGCTCACCAGCCAGGTCAGCCAATCGGTGAGTGCTGGGTTCATTATCAAACGATAGAGAACAACTGACATTAACCTATGGCCTACCCACCACAGGCAGCATAGGTGCATGCACCAATGTGCTCACGTGCGAGCACACACATACTCTACACATGCACAGATGTATCTCTTAGTCACTCTGAACCATAGGAAATTCATTTCTGTTGAATTTCTAGCATATCAGAACAAGTTGCAAACAGACAACTGTAAATCCCAAATCCAATTGAGAATAAGACCACCACAATTGAGCCAAATCTGAAGCAAGCAAGCTTTAATTAAACTAATTAAATACCGGTCAGGAGGATGGCCTCTGACCAGGTCCATTCTGAGGTTCCCACAGAGTGAACCTGTCACTTCCAGAGCTCCCACAGAATGGCACCCAGTCATGTGGCACAGGTGCTTAAAAAGGCAGAACCCATAAGGCCATGTACTTCCCACCAGGTCCAATCAGTGGCAAGCATCTAAACTGATGTACTTCCTGCCTGGGTTATCTCCTGCCTACAAACAACCAAGCATATCCGATGCATTTGGAGCACATCCGGTGCCATAGGGTCAATTTGGGATCTGGCCACTCCCTACCCAACAATCCAAGAGGTTGTGTCCTTGGGCAAGGGAGATTCAGGGGCTATCTCATCTGAACAGCCCCACCCAGGTTATCTGGGTTTTTTTTTTTTTTTTTTTTTTTTTTTTGTGATATCTTAGGCATGGTAAGTAAAATCTAAAGCATAACTTTTGCTCTTACACAACATCATCACAGAAACAAGAAGAAATAATCACATACTGCTGGCTGTAGGGAGGGAGATGAAGCTGCTTCAATGAAAAGAAACATATGAATGAAGCATTGTGGGGCTCCTTGAGTCGACTGGAATAACGTAAACATAGTCCAGGCATTTCCCCAACCTTCCACTCTCATTTATTTCAGAGCACTTTCTCCTAACTGGACTTGCCAGATAATGATCATGTGCACAGGGGATGGGAGGCGGCTCACTGGGTTAGAGTGCTGTTGAGCAAGCATGAGCACTTGAGCTGAAAATCCCCAGCACCCTCACAAAAAGTCAGAGAGGGTCCTCTCGGAGCCTGTAACCCCCGCACGTTAAGAGATCAGTGAGGCTGGTTGGCCACCAGCCTAGATACAGGTTCTGTGAGAAACTATCTGAAGAGAATAAGGTTCAGAATGATGGAGCAGGACACCTGGCATCCTCCTCTAGTTTCTGTGAACTCACATAAACACCTGAGCTTACTTATATCACATGCATGCACACACAGACCACATACACATATACATACACACCCCACATCTCATACACATACACCACGTCTCATTATACACATTCCACACACACACACACACACACACACACACACACACACAGCATTTATGTACACCAACACACCACATACACAAACACCACACGTGTACTGCATATACATATACCACAAATACCATAAACATACCATACATATATACAACATGCACATACACGCACCATGCATACATCACATATATTGAAACATGCATACTCACAGAAAGGGAGCGGGGAGACAGAGAGACAGAGGAGAGGGAAATATAGAGAGAGAAACAGGCAGACAGACACCACATATAACAAATACATTTTTAAGTTTAAATAAAATAGAAACATGTATATTTTTGGAGACTACAGAAAAAGAACTAAGTTTATTTTTAAAATGTACTTTTAGTGGTTTATAAGTTATCGCCTAATAAAACTATCATTAAAAATACGGAAGCTTGCCAGGTGGTGGTGCTGCACACCTTTAATCCCAGCACTCAGGAGGCAGAGGCAGGTGGATCTCTGAGTTCGAGGCCAGCCTGGTCTACAGAGTGAGTTCCAGGACAGCCAGAGTTACAACAGAGAAATCCTGTGTTGGGGGTGGGGGGGGCAGCTGAGAAAAATAAGCTAGTCTAAAACGACAAAACTATTTGATTCACACTAATTTTTTAACATTCATTTATAGTTATTTTCTGTGTGTCCGTGCACAGACACATAGGCCGGAGGAGAGTTTGAGGAGTAGGCTTTTTCCTTCCACCATGTGGATCTCATCCTGATATCAAGAACCTTGATCCTCAGCCATTTCTCAGGCCACTTGATTCACTCTATCAGTGGTTAATATCATAGAGGCAGAAAGTTGAATAGTAGTAGCCAGGGACTGGGCAGGGTGTGGAATACAGAATTGAATCGAAAATATAGCTTGATTATGCAAAAAAAATTGGTTAAATTACTTTCTTTTTCTGTTACTTTTATACAATACCCTGACATAAGCAACTTAAGGGAGAAAGGGTTTATCCTGGCTCACAGTTCAAGGTACAACCCATCATGGCTGGGGATTTCTGACAGCAGGAGCTTGAGGTAGCTGGTCATATCAGATCCACAGTCAGGAGCAGAGGTCAATGAAAGCTTGTGTTCAATGCACTGTCTCTTTGTATACATCTAAGTTCCCAGTCTAGGGAATGGTGCCACCCATAGTGGAAGGATCTTCCCTTTTTGATTAACCTAATGAAGATAATGCAGAATGAGGCCCATCTCCCATGTGAGTCTAGATCTCATCGAGTTGAGATATGGGATCAGCCATTCGTGGTTCTGGAGATGATGGTGGTAGCGATGGCTGCACAGCAGTCTGGATGTCTTTATATTACTGAACAGTTTAAAGATAGACACAAAATGGCATTTACATATAATCCGAAAGCAGAAGTCACTGTTTTGTGTTAGTATGAAGTCACAGGCAGGCAAAGACCTTTCTTCACGCCATGCAGATTCTGTACGTTGGCTTCAGCAGGGCAGAGCTTTTATTTTTATAACACTACTGACCCTTGATGCGCACACGCTATCACAGCCTGTGCAGCAGGTGAGGCTACAAAAGTCAGGAAAGCTGAACGTTGCAGCTCACACGGTGACCTTGGCAGAATGACTTTGCAAAAAACAAGGGCTTAAATTTAAGACAGTCTGCCACAGATCCAGAACACGCTACTACAGTATGCCCTAGGGGATTGAGGCGCATCCGCCATTTAACTTCAACTCCTGAATTTTTTGACTCCGGTATATTTAAATTCCCATCACACTGGGACTGCCAACTCCACTTCCGGGGCTGATCACAGAACTCATCTCTTATCATCCTGGCAGAACCACTCCCATGAAACACTTGCTTTTTTGAACAACCCGAGGTGCCGAGGACACTTTTCAAAATGTGAAACAATAAAAACTGTCAACGATTACTGGAAATGGGAAAGCAGCCAGGCTGCCATCTTTTACGCCTGGAACAACCTTCCCACACCCACTCCCACATCCATCACGCAAGCTCCGTGTCTCCTTTCACAGTTCACCTTAAGTCACTCCTCAGTAACTCTAACATGAAGGCCCTTGCAGCGTGAAGGAAACAGAGAGCACTCCCCACCCCACCCTGGGAGCAAGGCTTGAGGGACTACTTATGCCCAGAGCCCCAATTATAATATTCATTCCACATTTTCCTCCAACCTGCTCAATGAGCTAGTAGTGTTTTCCACTGCTCATCTATGTATTACCCCGTGTCTGCTGTTTCCATCCTCACTCTGAGAATCCTCGCGGGTTCAGGGATGACTGGCCTCTCTGAATGGGCTAGGGACTTAGGGACCACACTGCTCAGCCAGGCCAAGTGTGATTCACAGTGCTCCAGCTGAGAAGCCTCTCCTTGAGGGAGGCAAAAGGGTTTGTCACAAAGAAGGAGTCACACTCGCAACCCTTTCCATCAGTACACGTAATTCAGCAAATATTTACCAAAGACCTACTAAATGTCAGGCAGGCGTAATGCCAGACACTGGGGACAAAAATAAGACATGAACCCAAGGAAGAAACAGTCGGGGCTGCCTATAGCAACTGCATTCTCAAGGAGTCATCAGAACACTACTAGAGGGGTAAAAATAGCAGATTTCCCCTAAAAAAAAAAAATTCTTTTTTTTTTTTTTTTTGCAGTGTACACATACGTCAGCCAGCTCTGGAGCAAAGCATTACAAACTGGAAGGACAGATTTGCAAGGAACCTGGTGCCACCTTTGGAGACTTTTCTCTTCAGAACTCTCATTACATCACACACCCAGACACATAAATGTCCCAATATCCCCTAAGAGACAAAGACCAACTCACACTGACTCCCGTAAACCTCCACAGAACATCGAAGTGTAAGCCTCATGGCTCTAATACCACATACCTGGAGCTCACCCACACACTGGGCTCCACGAGTCCAGAAAGAAGCAACTCTCATTTGCAGAGGCAACCCTGGTGCCTAGCACAATGCTTGGCATATAACCAGTAATCAAAAACATTTTCTGCACTAGAATCGTGATTTATCCACCTGTGTACTACAGTCAAATATATGGCTGGAGAGTCTGTTGTATCTCATCAGAAGAGCCAACAATATCCATAATGGACCAATATTTATGGTGACTGCTCAGAGTCACATTCTGGGAACGCAAAGCCCTAACTCCTGATCCTTCAGAACGTGACCATGCAGCCCTCCCTCAGGATCTGGGAAAGACAGGTTCCAGTCCCTTCTTTCATGGAGACTAAAACCATAGGTGTTGGCATCTTTTCTGTAAAAATGACAGAGGATTTGCAAAGAGCCTACATATACCCTCCCATATACTTTAAATTACCTCTAAACGACTTACGACAGCTAATACAGTGTAAATGCCACAGAGATTGCTGTTGTACTGTATCGCTGCAGGAACAGTTGTAAGAAGGAAGCTGGTAGTATTTATGACGGATGTGCATGTGTGGGCCGTGTGTACGCAGTCACATGTGTATGCATGTGTGCATGCATGAGTGTAGAGGCCAATGTGAAAGTCAGCTTATCTTAATTACTCTTCGCCACATACACTGAGGTAGGCTCTCTTGCTGAACCCAGAACCATCTTGCTTGTTCTGACTAAACATTTGGTCAGGAAATTCTTTGCCTTCTCCTCTGTGCCTTGGGATTAGAGGCACGCCGTGTCCATCTGGTTTTCACGTGAGTTCTGAAGATCTCAACTGCAGTCACTGAGCTTACATGACAGGTGCTTTACCTACCAACTCATCTGCCCATCCCACAGATACATTTTTTTTTAAGCAAATATTTTTAACCTCTAGACTAGAGAGATCGCTCAGTGGTTAAGAGGCCTCCCTGCTCTCTCAGAGGACTCAGGTTCCGTTCTTGGCACCCACATGGCAGATTACAACTGTCTGAAACTCTAGAGGTCCAGAGGATCTGGCGATTCCTCTGACCTCTGTGGATCCCTGCACACACGGTGCACACACACTCACTCAGACACATGCACATACACATGGAAAATAAATACTGTTTTTTTTTAATGGCAAAATATTTTTAAACCTCGGTTTGTTGAATCAGTATACAACAGAACCAAAAGACACAGAATGACAATCACGTCTTCAGGACTTTTAGAGAGGCTGTTAAGGTAAACTGAGGTCATATGGGTGCTCCCTAACCCAGCAAGACTGGCGACCTTGTATGAAGAGATCAGGACAAAAGCACCCAGGAAGGATGACCTGAGGGCACAAGAAGAATTAAGTCCGCAAGCCAAAAGGAAACATCCCAAAGAACCTGGTCCTGCTGACCTTTGACCTCAGACACCTCACCTACACAATCACAGGAAACAAAGGTCTCTCTTTCTAGCTATCCTCTGGGGCATCATGTTACAGTAGCCCTAGAAAACTGACACAGATGCCACGTCCTCCTTGAGGACTGAGGTCTGGACTTGGAAATAACTCATTTTAGAAAGTCAGAGTGGACCAGAAGCAAAGGGGGTAGAGAGAGATGGAGGAGACATCTGTCCACTTCTGATTCCATTCTGACCTCGTGGTCAAGCCTGCTTTTCACTTCTTTGTACCCGTTTTTCTCCATTACATACAGATGCTTGGATCATAAGAATACCCAGGTCCAGGTGACCTGGAGCATCATATCGTTCTATACAATGAGCTCAAGGCTTCCCTGTGGCATGGCGGTGGGAAACGGCTGCTTTTCTCTGGCTACAATGACTCTCCGAAGGTGGCTCCCCAAACTTCCTGTGAATACCCTCCAACATCGTACCAAAGACAGGATCTTCCATCAGTACCTCTTACCACACGGGCCTATGGCCCACAACTCAACTGCACTGGACCACTGAGGAACCTCACGTTGGGGGCAAGCAAGCTGAAGCGGGGTAAAGAGCAAACAAGAACAAACTGCCAATTGATTCCATGTGCTGTGTGATTTCAGCATCTTCTAACCACAAAAGGACGATTCCTGAGTCCAGCGAACGGAAACGACCACAACCAAATATCAGACGTCTTAATTGATTTTTTTTTTCCTCCAGCAATTTTAGCACTAATGATTATAAAACCCTCAACATCAGCCCAAGTAAAGATAAAATATTCATACACACTTGGTCCAATCTCTATACAGATGCACAGTGAGCAGTGTTCAGCCGTCGTCAGTCTGGAAACTGTCTATGACGGTGGAAGCATTGCATGATCGTGCGACAGAGCCTGCTGAAGTTTGGATCCAGAATGTTATCCGAAAAGCCTTTGTATTGGCTTGGTCATTGGCATAGCCCTTTGGGGGAAGTTACAGAACACTGAAGAGATGGGGACACCTCAGAGTTTCTCAGGCCATTTGAGTCTTCCCCTGGAAGGAGATTGCGGGACTGAGGCCTCCTCTTCTTCCTCAGTGTCTTTGCTAATCACGAGGTGAGCAGACTTTGTTCCACCACATGTTCCTGCCAGGATATGTTGCCTTGATACACAGGCCCAAAAGCAATGGGAACAACTGATTGTAAACCAGAACATCCAAAATGGAGAGCCAACCTTTTCTCTATAGAAGATGATTCATTCTTTCTAGTGGTGAAGAACTGATTAGCACAGGATCCCAGTGCCAGAGGGACTGGACATTTTTAGTTTTGATCTGGGGGATTGTTTGCTTGCTGTGTTATCTGTAACCTGAGGTTCAACTACTCCCTTCTCTAAAATCCATAGACCATCAAGGGGCACTTACCAATATTCCTCAGAAGCTGACTCTAGTGGGATTCGTTGGCTGGCAGTAGAAAAGTACGTATTTGTCAGTAAAACCATATTTCAAAAGCAGAAATGTAATAAGATCGCATGTATTGAATTCAAATATTATTTTAGCTGGGCCTAGTGGCACAGACTTATAATCCCAGCTACCCAAAAGGCTAATGTGGGTCACGAGGTCAAAGCCAAGCCTGTCTACAGAGTCAGTATATTAGGCAACTTAATACGAAACTTTGGATATAGCTCACTGGTGGAATACTCACCCAGCTCTTGGTTCAGTCCCCAGTTTAGCCAGCAAAATGAAACAAAACTTATATAATATTTTGCTTTCCTGTTATTTTTAAATTTGTCTAGTCTATCTGAGTCGATCATATAATCTTTTTACAGAAAGAGCAGTTTTTAGAGATATGTTGATCACTTGTTATACTATAAAAGTTAAGATGACTTTGCAACAGAAGGAGACCATTAAGAGAAACCTACAAACTGAAAATGCAGAGTTGTGGAACCCCATCCCACTGGGTACATCTACAAAACAACTCCCACGCCTAATGCCCACGGAACATTGCGGAGGAGTGGGTGGAAAGATCGTAAGAGCCAGTGGATTGGGGAGTTCGTGGTTAGACCAGGTCTCCTAGGTGTGTCAGAAGCTACATAAAGTCTCACCAACATGACAGCCTAAACATGAGCCCAGGAAGGACAACATCAACAGACATACTAACGTGGGTGGGGAAAGCCCAGGAGGACTCAAAGAAGTACACAAAGAGCTACAGGCAACTAAGAAAGGCTGAGAGTGGGAGAAACAGTCCCTAGAGAAGAACTCACCAATGGGTTATCTACCACCAAATGCAAATAGCCCTGAAAACACAAATACAAGCAATGTTATACAGATCGAGCAGGTTATGTTTAGGAATATATATCATATATATTTATATAGATACACATATATACATGTATGCATGCAATAACAATTAATGAAAAGCGAGGCCATGAATTTGAAAGAGAGCCAAGAGGGACATATGGGAGCGCTTGGAGGAAGAAAAGGGAAGGGAGAAATGTTGCAATTTTATATTCCATATCATTACATAATTATAATCTCAAAAATAAAAGAAATAAAAAAGCCACAATGAGATGGCTTTTTCAAAAAAAGTGTTTTTATGCCCCCTCCCTTTCTGTGTGTTTATGTTTGTATGTCAGTGCCATCTAGGTCATATGTGCACAGACAGGATTGTGGCGCTAGAATGGCTTTTAAAATACACCATCAGGAAAGCATCAACTGCCCTGCAGGGATTCTCTGATGAAAGTCCCCAGGCCTGTCCCCATCCCTGACAAAAGTCCTCAGGCCCCTCTGCCTGTTGTTGACTCTCTTGACAGACATCCGAGCCAAGCAGGAAAGACCTACTCGCACTCCACAGAGAGGATGATATTAACCGTGCTGTGGCTCGCTATGCGTAAGCTACACCTGTAGGCATACACCAGTGGGTCCATTCACCACCAACCCCACTGCCCCCAAACAGTAGAGTCACATCTACTAGGTAGCCCACGGGCCCGAGTGAGCAATGAGCACACGGTGCAGAAGTGCAGACAGGCACGTGCTGACACATTCAGTGGGTGGAATCTCAGGGCGCTAAGAGAAAGTGGCAAAGCTGAGAGAAGTGATCCCTTCTGAGCAAAAGATGGCGGCAGAGCCTGCTGGCCTACAGAACTTGCTTTTGCAAGGTCCATGCAGAACAGATACTGTCTACTCAGCTGTGACTCCACACGGAGGAAATAAGACATGTCTTTCTTCCCCAACCTTGCAAAAAAAAAAAAAAAAAAAAAGAACGATATGTTCTTTAAAAATGAATTTCTTAGGTTGTAAATGAGAAAGTTAAGAAGCCACAAAATCATAAACACTTGACTATGAAGTAAAGAGATAATGATACTTGTCAGCAGATATTAAGACACAGCAATAAAAGGGGCCTGTTCACAGAGAGAATGATTCTCAATACAAAATGGTCAGATTGATGCTTCGAAGGCTGGCTATTCATAGAAAGAATCTTAGAGAGGTTTCATTATGTAAATGGCTCATACGTCTGCCAGAAGGGTAGCCATAATCATTTGTGTTTCTGCTGTAGCAGGAATTTCACGGTATCTTGCATCGGACTGTGAGGGGGTACCGTGGCTTTTATCACACTGTGAGAAGGCTTGCCTCTGCTCCTAGTGGATCATAAAAATAAGTCATTAGATGTTTGCGTGTGCCAGGCATGGTGCTCGCTATTTTCAACACAGCGGTCCTTTGAAGCAGGGTTATTATTCAAATTGTACCACCAAGATCTCAGAGGATGAACTCAACTTGCTCAGGATCTTACAGATCACAAGTATCAGAGGCTGTATTTGAACTCGTGTCTCTTTGACACCAAGTCCATACTTCTGCGCACGGTAGCATTAACCTAGTGGCCTATTACCCAGAACACAATGCTTCAGAGAGTCTATCGTGATCGTATGAGCAGGGATGAGTTTAGGAAAAAGAGCACTTTGAGCCATTCACGAGCACAAATCTTAATACCACATTTGTGCGTGATCCACATTCCCTTGGATATTAAGTGAAACACTTTGATGAGCTCTTAATCTGCTGCAAGGAATTGACATCACACAGGAGCTATGAGTCTAAATCCTATAATCCTCCAGTGATAGATTATGAGTGACTCAATCCATTTGAAGTCTCATGGACATTTAACCTACGTGTATGTGTGTGTGTGTGTATGTGTATGTATGTGTGTGTGTGTATGTATGTGTATGTGTGTGTATGTGTGTGTGTGTGTGTGTGTATGTGTGTGTGTGTATGTGTGTATGTGTGTGTGTGTATGTGTGTGTGTGTGTATGTGTGTGTGTATGTGTGTGTGTGTGTGTGTGCATCACATGTGTGTGACAATGTGTGTACAGGCCAGAGTACAACCTGAGTGTCATTCCCCAGGCTTGCTCACCAGTTTGGAGTGCTCTGAGTAGGCTACTCTGGGTATCCATCCAGCCACAAGCCCTAGAGCTCTGTCTCCACCTCCCCAGAACCAGGGTTAAAAGCATATGCCCTCACACGAGGCTTTTTTGCATGAGTTCTGAGGATGGAACCCGGGTCCTCAGGATAGCAAACACTTTGCTGAGCTACCTCCCCATGGCCCCATTCATCCATTTCATCCAGGATACCTTCCTCACAGCTCCTCTTTCAGGGCTTTGACTTCACTACCCACATTTCTCCAGGACTCTCCTGTCTTCAGAAGTGGTTGAAGTCAGTGTCCCCAAATCCCAAGGTGATTTCAAACCTCTCACCCCAGCCACAGACCATCCCCAGAATGGCTAGCCAATAACCGTTTTGTTTCAGGTTCCCTACATTAGATGACCGATATTTCCTTGAAGGTAATGTATGGTTTGTCCCAGGTAAACTACACGTCAAGCATCTAAAGGACCGTAAGAAAGCAAAGATTGGCTCCTGGTACCAGGCCCATGCTTGAAAAGCACGGGCTTCATTGTATCTACCACGTCATTGATGAATGCTTCCAGAGAGAGTCTCTTCCTTTGATCACTAACTCTTTTTGGTCAATGCAGAATGGCTTATGCACACTGTCTCTACTCCCCATTTATTGTTCTTTTCCCAGAGAAGCTCTTGCCCCTGGTACTGTGTCCCACGTGCTAGGGGACATCGCAGTGGGAGAAGAACTGAAGCAGTATGCTCCTCCCAAGGCTGCCTCCACAGTGGTTCACTGGTAGAACTACACAGCTGCTGAGGCTCATTGGTAGACAGCACTACACAGCAGTCCTAAAGACCACGTATAATAACGTCCGCAAACGTCTGGCAGGTCTGTAACGGCATTGTGTCCTAAGGCTTACAGGCAAAAGGAAAAGACGCATTACTTGCCAATGTTTTCATTTGCATTCACGTGGGCCAGATCTTCCCCAGTGACCAAGAACCTACCTTTTCTTTCAGGGAACGATACAGCCTGGCACAGAGGTAATAGATCATGGGGACCCTTAGAATGGGGGTGGCAGGGTGGCAGAGACAGAAGGGGCTGCCTCTGTACTACAACTACTGTGCTCCCAAAGGCAGAGGGGTACTTTAATAAAGAAAGCAAACAGCAGACGAGAAGACTTTTTACGCCAGCATGGCAAGTCTACAGTTTCATACCTAGCAACCTCTATGGAAACTTTTAGAAAATGAGAAATGGTGTAACAATGTGAACTTTAACAGAAAAGTACATCTTCAGAGTGGAAAAATAGATGATAAATACTCATTTTTGGAATGTGTTACCCATATATAATCTTTTGTATTTTTCCCCAACAGCCACTCAGGAGGCTAACGTAAGAGGATCCTAAGCTCAGGATGTACCTGGGCTACAGGGTGAGATGAAGGCTAGCCTGGGCAATTTAACAAGACCCTATCTCAAGGGGATGGGGAAGTAGCCAGTAGAGGGTTCTAAAACACACAGAAAGACCAGGGTTCAATTGGAGTAGAGAGCAACCAACTAGCAAAACAGCTCCTCATATTTCCAAAGAGAAATTAAGATGCTCATTCTGAAAGGTTCTCATTTGAGAGACTGCAGATCTAAGATGCTGTCATATTCCAAATGAAAGCATTATACACAAAAGAATTAGGGCTGGAGAAATGACTTAGCAATGAAAAGCTCTAGCGGCTCCTGCAGAGAGTTCATGTCTGATTCCCAGCACCCACATGGCAGCTTACAACTGTCTATAACTCCAGTTCCATGGCATCTGACACCCTCTTCTGGCCTCCTCAGGTACTGCATGCATGTGGTGCATAGCCGGACATTCAGGCAAAACACCCATACACATAAAATAAAATGAAAACAAAAAATTAAAAAGAAAATTTAGAGCCAGGCATGGTGGCATACAACTGTGATTGAGCACTCCCATAGCTGGGGCAGGAGGATTGCTGGGAAGTTCTAGACTAGCCTGAGCTATATAGTAAGTCCCAGGCAGCCAGGGCAGCCCGGAGAAATCTCTTCTGGTGTTTTCTTTCTTCTTTTCCTGTTTTGGTTGGGAAAGTCCTTGAAACAAAATCCTACTACCTATACTACTCTTCCTTTTCTAATTTCCACTGAGCACCCACACATCCAGGTCTCTTCCATTTGTATCTACTTCTGGTCCAAGTTGAAGCCTCTTAACGGTTGTCAACCATCTGCCGCTATTGCACATGCGTGCCTGCCAGCATGCACCATTCCCTCTTCCTCTCAGAGGCACCTGCCTTGTGTGTGTGTCCTGTGCTGCCAGTGCAAGAGAGAGTAGGGAAAGGCACATCTCACGAGCTGTCTGGAAGGGCTGGCACCACACACCACCGGTCCTGAGCACTTTCCACCCACTGACTACAGACCAAGTCTCGGGGGCTAATTAACAGGAACCCAAGGGAAGCTGGTGACAGCTCAAAGGAGGGTGTGAAGCTCCTGTCACTCAGGAAAGGTAACCCAAGGAGAAATGGCCTCAGAGCAGGCCACTGATGTGACATTTTATTTACTTTGCAGACTGGGGCATTAAAATGCGTCTTCACACTCTGGTGAGATTTTTTTTTCCCCCTAAGGTTCCAACTTGCTACTAATTACAGCAATGCCTACACTGGAGCTGAGGAATAATTTGTCACTCTTCCTTTTACACCTCCGGGATGTCATCAGAGGCAGGGAGGGTCTAATGGACTCCAGGCTGGCCTTGATCTCCTTGCTTTCAACTCTTGCTGGCTGGGATTACAGGTGTGTGCCACTGTGCCCAATTCACGCTGTGCTTGGGCTAGAGCCCAAGGCCTCATGCATGCTAAACAAGGGCTCTATTAATTGAGCTATAGCCTGCCCTGCTCTTTCTTCTTACAAAAATCACTTCACCCCTTAATCCCATCTAAACCTACTCTATGTAGTTCTGGATTCGACACCATCGGTAGACAGGGTTCTCACTTGGAACCAATGTGGATTTTTCTTAAAGGTAAAACTTAATCCTCATAAGCCTCATGGGCCTCAGTTTCCTCATCTGCACAAGGGAGTGATGGGCTGTCATGAGAATTAGACACCTGGTATGCATTCGTGTGAGAGACACACTGCGCGCACAATACGTATTCAGCACAGCACTCAGATACGCAAGCAGCACACGGAAAATGTCCACTATCAAGAGCTCAGCACAATACCTGGATACATAGCAAGCACTCAATAAAAAATGTCAAGTGCTTTTCCAACCACTGGTATTAACACTACCGGCCTGTCACTTGAGTTTAAATTCCACTGGTTTCCATCACTTATCATTAATCTCTAGAGACACGGGGCTACTTTCACACACTGCCCAGAGAAGGAGGTCAGTGAGAAGGAAGTAGCAACTTGGCTCAGGCTCAGAGAGTTCAACCTCAACCCCTGCAGCTGACAGCAGCCCTCATTCCGATGTACAGGGATCCGGGAAAAACCAATAGAATGTGGCTGATTCTTTAATGCAGGACCTTGGCAAGATAAATGACTACACCCAAATCCATAGGAGAAGTCAACTCAACAGAGCTTCAGAGTAACAGAGACAATTCACTGTGCCCCTGGGCTTCCATCTGAAAGACATGAACAGGTGTGGAGTGGGAAGCAGGAAAACCAGTTAAACGTGGAGGACAGATTCAAAGCCAAGGCTGCCACTCCAGGGAAGGAGTAGGGGTACAGTTGTGGAAAATAGGGCTCATGGGGAAGTGTTTTCAAGATGCAGCCAGTTCAGCAGAACTCAGACTGGTCCTCTCCTGCAAAAGTCACTGCACAGGGTGGGGGGTGGGGGGTGGGGGGGACACCCTGACGCATAGCCTGTGTGGGTTCTTTAAAAAAATGTGTGCGTCTCGGGGGATGTAAGCATGTTTGTATGCATATGTGTGCTCATGCACGTAGAGCCTTCCTCCTTATTTTGGAAGAGGGGTGGCAGGGTCTCTCATGGGGACTCAGAGCTCATCAATTCAGTTAGGCTGTTTGGCCAGCCATCAAGCCCCAGAGCTCCACCTAACTCCATCTCCCCAGAGCTTGGGTTCATGGGCATGTGTCACCACTCCTGGCTTTAAGAGGATGCTGGGAACCAAACCCAGGTCTTCATGCTTGCATGGCAAGCACTCTACCGTCTTATCCATCTCGCCAGCCCCACCTTGGGCTCTAGGTCACCCTCCAACAGCACCACGGCTGTGCTTGCAGCTGCATTTACACCCTGCTTTCATCACCCATGTGAGTCTGCTGCCTCTTCTGCCTGAGACAAAGTGTGCTTTCAGGAAGGGACCCTCCAAGCATGACATGGAGACTGCAGCCTTCCTCTTAAAAGGGAAGAAACAGACTCCAGAGTAATGAGTGACTTTCCCAAGCTCACAATGTTAGAAGCAAAACAGGAACTGAAACCCAGACTGTTAACCAGCTCCTTCCTCCCAAGTAATCAGGTTTCCCACTCTCCACCATCTTCCCTGCTTGTTTCTCTGATTTCCCAACCCTGTGTGACTGCTAAGCCATGGAGATGTGTTCTGTTGCCAAGCAAGCCACTGGGGCAGACCTACCTAGGGTAGACAAAGCATGTGACCAGTTCTCTTGGCAGTCACGCTACTCCCCATCATGCATGGAGACCCGCTACCTATACACACCCTGTCAACCCTCCTCACAGCCACAACACCACACAGGCATGGTTTGTGTGTGTTCGTCACCAGGAAAGGCTTTAGTCCTCTGGGCCTGAGGCTTATAAAGTTAGGTAAGAGTTCTGGATGGAGGAGGTCTTATGGAGCAACAAACTCATCATAAAATCCCTACAGTTAACTAACATGACATTTAATTGGCTGACAAATGGTACTACCGATGTAAAGCCTTTTTATACACAAATATTTGATTCCATCTCTTTAAAAGCAGGTTTATATTTTCAGAGTCTTTTCTTCCCTGGTGTTGTTTCTGCAGGAAATGTCATTTCTTGATTATTGGGTGCATTAAAAAAAAAAAAATCTAAATTAAATTAGCTTTTCTACCAAACAACAGACTAGGAACATTAAAGGAACTCTTTGAAAGGAAAAACAAAAAAAAAAAAAGGAAGAAAACCAGCCGTGCACACTGGAAATCAACAGCTCTTCCACAAACCGGTCACCCATAACAAGAGATTTCCTAGCAAGAAAAACCACATTCGAGTTACCGTGCTGAATGAAAAAAGAGAGCAGCGTCTCGCACAGGAGCGATTAATAGATTTTTCTTGAGGTGGGGTAGGACAAGATCAAGAGCTATCCCGTTCAATTTTGCTCAACTCTGATCGAGAGGAAAGTCAGATTTGGGGGGCGGGGGGATTCCCTGGAAAATGTGAGTCATGATTATGATTCACCAGCTTGGAAACTTTCAGAACACAATCACTATGAGTTAAACACAAACTTCTTATTTGCCTCGGACCTCAGATACATGCCTCCTTGTAAACACCTGGTGGAGGAACCCTCCACTCACGCCTTTCATCTTCTTATTTTGCAAGCTGCCAGGATTTTTTTTTTTTTCCTTTCCTTCTCTTTTTTAAGTTTCACAAACTAGCATGAAAGAAAGTTGAATATATTTAATTAGCATATGCGTGGGCATGGCTTATGCATATTCATCATCAGGGAAGGATTCGGTCTACCATGCCTGAAGCTTATAAACTTAGGCAAGGGGTTGAAGAGTGCTGGGTAGACACAGTCTTTAGAAGCAACAGCTTACACAACTATCAAAAAAAAAAAAAATTAGGCACAGGGTTTCCAAAGGGCCTGTGCAAGGCTTTGGAACTAGAGCAACCCTAGTTTCAAGATTCTGCCTGGCCCATCAGCCATGCAAGAATCTGCGTACATCTCAAGGGTAGAGATATCTGTCAATGGCCAAGATCTACAGATGTCATTACTGTTCCCTTCACTACTGAGTTCTTGTAAATTCATTTTTACACATTTTTGCTAACCTCAAGTGGCCAAAAAGAAATGTGTTTGATGAACATTAATGAATGCCTGTGTGTAGCTTGATTACCTATCAAGAAAACCTGTACCCAGCGCAAAGAACAATTTCTGGAGACCATCTGCAGGTTCCTCGGAGGGTACTTTAGATTAGCACAGCTAAAGTTAGTGGCCATAACCAAAGGCAGAAGTGGTAAGGAGGCACACACAGCAGCCCTGAAATTGGTCAAAGAAGAGGAGAAGGCCCTTTACGACACTGAACTGTTCTGTCCCTGCGGCTGCTCTAACACCTGGAATCCAATCCACTTAGAACATCCTAGTACATTTTGTTCCTGCCGTGATGGGGACCAAACCCAGGACCTTGTGCAACCTTAGCAGGTGCTCTACACTGAGCCATGTTCCTAGCCCTCCGGTACATCTCAGTAGTGACTACGGAGAAGAAAGAAGCCCTCTGAGTACTCCGACTTCAAATCAATCTAGACTACCCTTTTCCCAGACGAAGAGAACAGCATACATGTTAAAGACACTCGGAAAAATCACAGTCTGTGGGTAGTTGAGTTTAAGCTCTGCCTCAGTGTTGCAGAAAGTCATTCCAATCGCATTCACTTTCAGGAGGTAGATGAGACCACCCCCACCCCACTCCACCCCCGGGCTCTTTCTCTCAGGGGCTTTTAGAGCTTCAGCGCAAGGGGAGTGCAGCTTCAACTAGCGACGGACGGCAACCGCTCTCTCTCATGGACACCTGAAAATACACATTCGTTCCGATGCACTGACTCACACTACCTTTAGTTGTGGCTCATAAAAGATGTAAACAGAAGAACAGCGTGCACCTCCACGACAGATGCACTTCTGCTCTAGCAGAGAGGAATACTTCCGCTTTGAGTCACATGTGGAGAAGGTTGTGATTCACCCATGTCCAAAGGTCACATGTCACTGCCCATTTCGGGATAAAGGTAGGTAGACAGCATGATTAGTTAGAGACTCAATGCAAAGGAGAGTAAATGCGTGTCCTGCAGAAGATGGTATCTAAAGAACTCTGAAGACTTTTTAGCAGGCATTACAGAAATGCAAGCCTGCTTGGAGAATACTGCAAAGAATTTAGGTCAAATAGGGGCTAAAAATGAGAGATCAGAGCCAAAGATGAACAGGAAGGAAGATGGAATGAATGCCCCAGCAGAAGCCGTTCGAGCTTTTGCTTGACAAACATTATTTTCTTCAGCTAACTAGAAGAAATGTTGAGGCCCTTTCTCCTCCTAGATTCCAACAGAGCCTCGTTTCTGATAGAGTGAGACTCATAATGTATTACTAATTATTTATACAAGCAAATATTGGTAACAAACGCTCTATAAAATAAAACCACAAAGGCTACATTAAAAACACTGTCTTAAACAAGAGAGCTAAAAACCAGGCATAGTGGTCTATGTTTGTAATCCTAGCACTCAGGAAGCAGAGGCAAGAGAACCTGAGTTCAAGCATAGCCTGGAATATACTGTGAATTTTAGGATTGCTTAGGCTACACAATGTATAGCCTAAATACATAGGAACCAAATACATACAGACAAAATGTTGAATAGAAAAGCCAGGTATGTTGTTGGCACACATCTTTAATCCCAGCCCTCTGGAGGCAGAGGCAGACGGATCTCTGTGAGTTCCAGGCCAGCCTGGTCCAGATATATTGTTTCAACCCAGTCTAGTCTACATAGTCAGATCATGTCTCAAACAAATGAAAGGGGGGGGCAGAGATGTCTTTAGGGTTTAGAGGAGGTCGTGGTCCAGTGAGCACAGTTTTTGTTTGAAATGATGAAAGTCCCAGGAATTTCAGGAATGGATAGAGGATGATCGATGTCTAACACTGGAAATGTATACAATACCACTTAACAACAGTCTGGATAGGGTGTGAGTGTGCCTGTGTGTGCCTGTGTGTGTGTGTGTAGTTGGCTCTCTGTATCCATTGATTTTACCTCCATAGATTTAACTAGCAGCAGATAAAAAATACCTAGGAGGAAAAAAGTTGCAATAATATTTTCTACATAGAGATGTTTTCCTTGTCATTATTTTCTTAACAATCCTAGATAACAACTATTTTCATAAGACTGACATTGTTTTAGCTATTATAAGTAGCCTAGAGATGGATTGAAGCGTATGAAGGTATAGGTATATGCATATAGCATCTGCAGACACTGCTAGTCTATTGTGGACTGGAGCATCTCGGGATTATGACATCTTTGGTGGGGTCCTGGAATCAAAGGATGCAAAATATAATTGCGCCAGTTGAAATATATATACGGGATGGACTTTAGCACAGTGGCAGAGCACTTCCCTAGCATGCATGATGACATGGTGTGGTGTATGGTGACACATGCCTACACCCCCAGCGCTCGGGAGATGGGGGCCGGATGATTGAAGTTCAGATAGACTGAACTTGGCAACATAGCAAGCTCATGTAGACCGGGTTAGATGAGGCCCCACATGAAATAAAAGATGTGTGTATATATGTATACATGCAGAGATAAGACAGACAGACAGACAGACAGAAACTAAAATGATTCAATTAGGGATACTTTGAATGTAGCATGTCTGAAGTGTCAGCTAGGTCCCTAGACAGTGCTGTTGGCTCACTGTCCCTTCCAAGATGACAAGATCAGGCAAGCTCCAGGTAAGGTTAGAGATGACACTAATGTGACTACCCAGCATTAAGGTGGAGGTGGCCGGTGTCCATCCCTGCCAAGTGGGTACAGCTTAGCGTAAGCTAAGCGCCTGTAAAACTATACCCGTATGGTTGCAAGATACTTGCAACTCTCAAATGAAATACACTCCAAGGATTTGGTATTTTAGCAAATTTTACAGCAGGTCGGTGTCATAGTGCAAACAACTCGGAAAAATGTGTCTAGGAGCATATAATAAAAATCTAATAAATATTTAAGTCAAGTATACATAAGAATCCTTTTGCAGCGCCACTGGCCATGGCTTTTGATAACAAAAACATGATCTAAACTTCCTCTTTCATGAATCAGGTAGCCCCGGGAAGCCATCGCCAACTTGCTGTCGGTGCTATGATGAATCTGGAGCCAATCGGACGGAAGAAGCAAAGTGCTTGCCTTAAATATCCAGGGCTCCTGCCAGGCACTCACTCCCCGGTCTATTTACTGTGAAGGGCAAGCTCACTTTTCAGGCTTAGCGTAGGACGCTGGGCTCATACCAATGCCTAATTTGACTGGCTCCAGCAAATGGCCACCCACCAGCAGCATCACTTAGAATGATGCTGGTCCTGAGGACAGTTGGAAACAATTTCTTTCCCATCAACCTCTGCAAAGGTGATCACGTCCTTGCGGGGCTTCAGTGATTTGGAAAGCAAGAGGTTGCCTGCTTAGTGACAAGAACTTAGGGAAGTACCCTGTGGGAACTGAGAACAGGAGGCAGACTAGGGCTCAGGGTTTGAATCTCAGCTTCACCGGCTACACAAGGTCATGCTCTCCAGTCTCGGTGCCCTCTTCCTTATAACAGCGTGTCACTTCGATGTCAAAGTTACATACCTGTCTTTAAGGGGACCTGTCTTTAATGGGGAAGATAGAAGTTGAGACATGCACAAGAGCAACTTAATACTGCAGCTGGGCAGGAAAATGTGCAAAGGGCACTTTCCAAAGCTTTCTTGCGGATGCTCCGGTGGAAGGCTTTTCCTATTTTTAATGTTGCTCTAAGTAGTCACCCATCTACGCTTCCGTAAGAAACCCAAATGAACTCAGTGGTTCACTAAGCTAGACTTCAGTGGAACCATTTCTTTGGGCTGTTGGAGACGTCCTCTCTGGATGAACAGACTTTTTTTCCCCACATCTCCCTAGGAAAAGTCATATAGAGGCTTCGTGCAATCTCTCCCAGTGTCCCCATCACTGCTCAGCCCTCTGTATGTCCGTCCACAGGTCCCTTCATCTTTCCTAGTGGGGCTCACCCACTCCTTTCTCTGAGAGAGTACTGAGCTAAGTTTGAAGGAAGACACTCAGAACAGAGTGAAAATTTGTAACCAACAACACTGTGAAAATGTTAACAAAGAGCACCATATTTGGAAAGCCTTTCATGCCTTAACTCACATAGGTTTTACAGCTCTGGTGGATAAGGTCTTGTTTTCCTGTATTTCCAAGATGGAAAGAACCTGAGGCTCCGAGAGGTTAAGTAGCTTGCTCAATGGGATGCATTAAATACTCTGTACATAGACTGTTCTGTTAATCTTGCCTGACAGCTTGATGGGATCTAGAGCCACCTGGGAGACACGCTTCCAGGCACGGCAGTGAGGGTGTTTCCAGAGAAACTTAAATGAGGTGGGAGCACACACCTCCCCTGAGATCACGGGTGGTACCCTCCCACGGGCTGGGGTCTCCAGCAGAATACAAAGGAGAGAATGAGGGCTGGCAGTCACCCCTGCTATCTGACTGGATACAGTCACACTCCTGTGGCTCAGCTTTGAGTTGCTCCGGCTGCCGGGCCTTATTCCACACGACGGGCTGTGTCCTCAAATCATGAGCCAAAACAAGCCCTTCTGTCCTTAGGCTGATTTTTGCTAGGTACTCTGCCACAGCCTCGAGGACCGTAGTAACTCGTACAGAGATCCTAGTTTACTTCTCTTTCACATCTTCCTTAATGGAAGCTACTACAACAGAAATTTTAGGGAGGGAGGTAACTGGAGATAGAACGCAGGACCATACGCATGGTCAGCGCATGCTCTGTCAGTGGGATGCACCCTCCTGTCCTCACTCACAGATACCTCTGTCTGGGCTAACCAACACCAGGCATCCTTGGATGAGCTGCAGCCACAATGTCACCGTACAGACTGGTCTAGACATTCCGTAGAGGGCGGTTCTGGCTAAGAGCCTACCACACTGGGAAGCAGCCGAAGCTCTAAGGAAAATGGCAGGAGCCTGTTGCCTTCTTGCGCATTAGGATCACCAAACAGTCATGTAAAAAGAGTCAGTATCTCCTCAGAAATGTTGAGCGGTAACAGAAGACCTCACAGCCATTGGGGCGTGCATCAGAGAATAACTGAGAGGTAAACACGCGTCTGAGCTCACTCACCTCAGCCAGGCTGGATTTCCTGAGTCATCTTTGAAACAACTTCAAAGTCCAGATTTTAACTGAATGTAATTGGGGAAAGAAAAGGAAGATGCTTAGGGCTGGTGAGATGGCTCAGCAGGTAAAGGAGCTGCCGTCAAGGCTGATGACCTGAGTTCGAGCCCCAGGATCTACATGGTGGTAGGTGAGAACTAACCCCTGCAGGTTATCCTCTGACCTCAACTCTAGAGCTGTGCCACGCACACACTCACCAAACACATACGCACACGCACACAAAATAAACAAACCATAATACAAATATTGAGGAAAGACAAATAAAACATCAAGTACTTCAACTATGCCAAACAGACAAGCGTCAAATTCTATGAGACACTGCAGAAGGATGTGCTGTTTAACACGTCCAGGTCAATCTGTAGCCAGCACAGGAGGACCGACTCCATAACTGATCCAGGCACAGATCAGCTTTTGTCCTGATTTTATAGGAGAAGAGACTGGAAGTTGCCTGTCATTCATTCGAAAACAAAAATCTGGCAAATTCCAAAGTGAAATTTAATCTTTCCAACTCACTGATGCAAACTAAAAATTAATAGGGAAAAATCTGTTATATATACTATAGAATGGAACAACCCTCCCCCCACCAATATGAAAATATAGCTTAAAAGACATGTCACTGGAGGCTGGAGAGATGGCTCAGTGGCTAAGAACACTTTCTGCTCCTCCAGAGGACTCATGTTCAGTTCCTAGCACCTGTCCTGGGATAGGGGTGGGGTTCACAGTTGTCTGTAACTCTAGCTCCACAGGCAACTCCTCCACACACACTCCTTTTTGCAGGGCTGTGGTGGCTCAGTCCTTTATATCCAGCACTCGGGAGGCCGAGCCAGGTGGATCTCTATGAGTTCAAGGCCAGCCTGGTCTAAAGAGTGAGTTCCTAGCAGACAGAGTTACCGTAAAGAAACCCTGTCTTAAAAAACCAAAATAAATAAATAAATAAATCACCTTAAAAAAAAAAAAAAAAGGACATATAACAGGCCTCACAGACTCACTGCCAAAAAACCACCCCAAATTCCTTGTTTACAACGTAAAAAAGTGAATTTTTTGAGTGGCGTTTTAAAATGGTATATTTAAAAAAAAAAAAATCAGTCCTATTTTCCTTATAAAGGAACTCTTAAAACATAAAAATTAATTTTGGAGATGACCTTTTATTTACTTAAGCCAAGATGTTTTTTTTTTTTCCTTCTCTTTTGGCATTTTAGCCAAATAAAAATTCTTAGAAATGAAAAGAAAAAAAGAAAAAGCGGCAAGCATATTCCTGGAGCGGGGTAGCCTTTCAAGTCTGAAAATGTTACGTCAACCTTTTTAATGTTATCCAGTCTTGACTTTTCCGATTCCCTTTCAAATCCCACATAGTCACGCCACGCTGCCAGCACAGCGAGTTCTGTTACTCTTGATTCCCGATTCGGCGATACCGTCATGTGTGTCACAGAATGGCTAAAGGGACGATCTCTAGTGACCTCACTAAGATAGTTACGAGGGAGCAGAAAGGATTCGAACTGTTGTTAAAATTTCCCATGACCAAAGGTTCAACTTAGGTTGTTGACTTTAATTAATTTAACACTAAATTCAAGCATTTTTGTTTTAATGAAATTGCTTAGTCAGAAACATTTTTGTTTTTTTACAGTTTTTGAGAAACGGTAACAGGGGTGGTGGGGACCTGGCGAGGGGTAGAGAGCTTGCCTAGCCTGTAGAGAGCCCTGGGTTTAATCCTCAGCACTGCATAAAAGCTTGACATAGACAGACTCCTATAATCACAGCGCCTGGGAAACGGGAGCGGGAGGATCCAAAGTTCAGTGTCATCCTTGGCTTCGTACATATCAAGATGGAAGGCAGCCCGGGCTTCACGGACCCCTATCTCAAAAAGCACCAACGGCAACGGAAAAGAAAACTCTTCTTTTGGAAGCTTCCGTAAGAGCCCAGGGAAATGATGCCGAAACCTGAAAGGATTACGAGGGCCAGGGAGTGGAAGAGAGGTGGTGGACTGCAAAAACATCTAACAGGAGGAACTGCACACTGCGAATGGCTGAGAAACAAGGAGAGGACGTGCCCAGCAGCAGAAAGGATTCAAGTCGCCAAATGGACCCTGGATCTCTAAATGAGAAGCCCATGGGAGCAGAGGGGTTAACCTCAACTTCAGATTTAACCTCAAATTCAAGGGGTTGTGTGATTTCTGACTGGAGCCACATGAAGAAGACCTGGAGGTAACTGAGATTAGAATCTGAAGAGATGGAAATGTTAACATTATTCACTGGCACAGAGTGGTGACATACCCCATCAAACCAGAGAGAGAGAGAGAGAGAGAGACAGAGAGAGAGAGAGACAGAGAGAGAGAGAGAGAGAGAAGCATGCGAAGTAACAGGATGTGGCTTTCCCGTTTCTTTCAACGGTATCTGCACAGGCAGCAGTAGTTAAAATTCTAATTTCTTTTGATGCACAGAAAATACCTCCCTTCAAAGCTCTCAAATTGTCACTGAAGAAGAGGACCCATCAAGTCAATCAACACCTGCTTCACTGATGCCTGCTCTAAGAAAATCCATTATGTTTTCTGAACTTGTGTGGTTTTACTCAAAGCTAGACTTAACGACACAGCTCCTCTGGAGGGCTTCTGAAATGAAGGCGCTGTAATAGCATCGGCTAGAAGAGTGGATCCTGACACATCTAACAGAGGGCAGTCTGGGTCCTGCTTTACAGAACACTGGGTTAGGTACATGAGGAGCCAAACTCCTCTAAGCTGGAACACTTCTAGAACTTTCTAAGGACGCCTGCAGTAAGGGCAGTGAGGATACTGGCTCCTGTTTTGTCTTGTTTTGTTATTTGGGGTTTCTTACTCCAAAGCCCACATTGACCTTAAATTCACTATGAAGCTCATGGCAATCCTCCTGCCTTAGCTTCCCAATGCTGGGATTGTAGGCATGTGTGGCCACAGTGGGCCTTTTCCCACATATACCGGCTTTCCCGAAGTAGTACCTAGGATGAGTTCTGCTTTGAAAACAAGGTAACCACAAGGCCGCCTCATGGTAAACGGCACAAGCCACACAGTCGGCTCTTCTTTTGCTCACTTATATAAGGAAATATGGCTTCTAAGAAAGAAATATTCCATGTAATACTAAAGACCTCCAAATCAGAAATGCTAACTAGATGTGGTGGTGCACACCTGTAATTCCATGACCTGGGAGTCAGACACAGATGGTTCACTGCAAATTTGAGGCCAGCATGATCTACATAATGAGTTCCAGGCTACGCATGGCTACACAGCTAGACTTTGTCTCAAATCAAAAATGCTGTCATCTGATACTAGAATAAAATCCCACGTTGTACATTTTCTTTAATTGGTTATTCTTCTACTGGAGAGCCTTTTAACAAAGGCTCAAATACATGTATGCAAATAACTATATATTTCTGTCCTGCAAATGACAACCGGGGTACTTCTCATCTGTGTCATAAAACAGCTCTCACGCCTACTGTCAGACCCACCCATCAAGGCCGCATGCAAACTGCTCGAAAGTTCTGCCAGCAGCACAGATCTCTTTGGAATCAAGCAAAGCCAGGTTGGGTGTCCTGTGGCTCTGGGGTGGGAAGTAGAGCAGGAGGAGGAGGGAAAGAGGAGTCAAAGGTCACGACTGTAGTCTGTTAACACTGGATTCAAACCCAGAGCCTGCCACTGACACCTTGGAGCTGTGATGTGTGGCCGCCAAGGCTTAGCTTTGGCCCCGTCGGTAACGGAATGGCTCTCCGGCCACCCAAACTGACCACTTGTGAGTCCCAACAGCTGGAAGAAATACCACTGAGAATAAACTGCCTAGGGCAGCTGGTGCAGCCTTGGGAGCTGGCTGCTCTTCTGTGGCTCTCCTCCAGCTGCCCAGGACAGAGCGGATGTCCCCTCATACCAGACCTCAGTAGGCTCCTGCCATTACAGGGGACAGAGGAAAGAGACATTAAGGTGTTTCCAAAGAGCCTCCGGCCTGGTGGAGAGGGTGCCATGCGTGTTTAGCTAGACCTGGGTTTCTGAGAGTTCAAAGACAATGCCTATTTCCCAGCACCCGAAGTTGGGGCAGTCAAAAGATAAGTGTGACCCTCACGTGGATCTGCCTAGGTCAGTAAGGGAGCATCTCCTGGGAACCTCCCTTGGACTCAGACCTGCGCCCTTTGCTATGGGCAGGAGGTCAAGGGAAATATTCATAATTTGTCTCTAGATAGCTGTTCTAAATTTCAGTAGGCAAAGAGTTAGGTGGAATGAGCCTTCTGAGCTCCCCAAGCCCCAGAAATGCTGATTCCTTAGGCCTGGTATCACTTCCTGCAACTTTAGCAACCACGGCCTGGTGAATCAGATGCAGGAAGTCCCTTCCAGAGACGAGACCGCCATTGAGAAACAGTGGCCTGTAATGTGGATCCTGTCTTACAGCAGTCTGCAACCCAAATGGGCGGCCAGCATATACACAGCTCTACCTAGTGCCTGAGTGTCAAAGATGTTCTTCAAGAGGGTCTACTTAGCTGCATCCTGAGAACTCAGGGAAGGACTTAGGAGTGAGAGCCTGGCTTTCTGTTGAGCAAACCTTGGCTATAGGGAGTCCCCAGAAAATGTCTTCAGCAGGTTTGTGATTCACCATGGCCCACTGCACACAGTAGACACATGGGGAGAAAGATTTCAGCCAGGACACCTCACCAGACAGGACGGACACTGTCTCCAGGATGGTCATAACCTGGCATCTCCGGATCAGACTGAGTTTGCAGTGTCACTCCACTGGCTGAATTTATGTGGTTTCCTGCACCTCATAATTTAACATTTGTTAGAGAGAGAGAGAGAGAGAGAGACTGTATGAGAGTGAGAGAGAGGCTGTTATGAAACCCAAATAATGTGCTGCTCTGTGGCAGACAGCCAGCTGCTAACAAGGATGACACGTGGCCATCATTTAAACTGCTGTTCAGAGCCCAGCTTCAGGAAGGAGATGCTTAGTAAGAAAGAAAACCAGTACATTCTTCTCAATGGAAAACAAAGCTGGGGGCCCCATGGAGTGACAGAGTTTGCACTCAGCCAGTTATACAGTGACAGCAATCTAGGACCTCAATAGGAAAAAAAAAAAAACAAGAATGAAAATGAAAAAGAACCTAGTCTTGCTTATTTTAATATAAAATTCATGAAACATTCCTTTATTAATGTCACAAGGGAATTAAGTTATTAACCACAGAATCTAAAAGTCCTGCTTCACCGAAAGACAATGAAGATGAGAGTCCCTCGGGGCTTGGACCTTTTCTTCCATTCCGGCTGGTAGAATAACCTCTCTAACTCCTTGCAAATGATTGCTTGCCCTCAGAAGACTATAAATTCCACTGGAGAGAACTGAATACTATGATTATTTCATTAATTGTACTAGAAGGCACTGAGTTTTTAATTTGCAAGAGGCCAGGAAGATCATCCGGGCATATGCCCCTTCACAGGCCAGATGGGGATGAACAGGGTTTGTGTCACAGGATTGTTTCCAGGAAATACCATGAATAAAGCCAAGAAGACATCCTGAGAAAACAACATTATTTTAGTGCATAGTTTGAATTTTTAAAAAAATCATGTATTTAAAGCTTGGAATGTTTGGACTACAACCCTCAGACAAAGTTGTCACTCAGGGGACAAAGACCACTAATAAACAGGACTAAGGTCTACTACATTTTGCAGCCAGGAGAGTACTTCTATTTCCTAACAGCTTATTAAAAATTTTTTAGAGAGAACTGGAAGACAGAACCAAAAGTTTGCCAACATGAAGAACAGACTGGAGGTTATGAAGAAAAATACTAATTATCCTGATTGGACATTATAAACGTACACACTATATACTCCTTTCAAATGGACACATTTGGCCTATTTTTAAAAGTTACTCCATAGCATTTGTTGAACGAGATCTGGAAACTCCAGATGATAACTGCACCTGGCCTGTTCCAATACTGGTTACCGAACAAGAGCATCATCAGATAGCTAGACCTCACTCTATGACTCATTAATCCCTTATGCTTTCAGCTAAAATGGAACCTATGAACCACAGAGACTATTAGTTGTTTGTGTGTACAGTTGTGTGGATTTTGTTTTTGCTGTTGCTAGTATTTCTGTTTTATTGTTCGTTCTGTTTCATTTCCCCTAACCACAAACACCTTCCCCCAAGATCTTATTAGCCTACAAATTTCAGAAATGAACATATTAAGTTAATTTGGCTACTCTCTTGGCTCTTTGTCACCAAAACAACATTTTCAAGAGTATTTTATTGCTTGAGCTAAGGGAAAAATTGGCTATGCACCTTATTCTCTAAAATATCCTGGCATACCAAATAAATACTGCCACATGAAATTAAAAACATGTAAAAGTCAACTCCATGGGACGACTTACCAAAAACCATTCCTGTTTCAAGCTCATTCATGTAGGCTGGGGTCCAGTCTGTTTGCTTGGGGTCTATAGCAACCCTACTTTTGAAGCTTCAACACAGATTCTTTCGTTCTGCTCCAGTATGCTGCATTCTAACAAAACCAAACACCAAGTCAGAGTGGAAAATGCCACTTCAAGCAATTACTGAATATGCAGGGGAAATCCCTGGGTTTTCTCAATGCCTATCTTATAATGTCAAACAAGCATGTCAATTACCCAAATGAAGTGATCACACATCTTATCTACATTCATGCCCTAAAATACTGGAAAGAAAGAAAAACCAAGAAAGAAAGGAAAGAAGGAAGGAGAGAGAGGGAAAGAAGGAAGGAAGGAAGGAAAGAAGGATGAAAGGAGGAAGGAAGGAGAGAGAAGGAAGGAAGGAAGGAAGAGAAGCAAGCAAGCAATACAGGGTAAGACAGTATTTTTCCAATGGAAATGTACTTGTAAAATCTCAAGTTTACCAACCGAATGGAGGAAAGGAAAGCTTCTTTAAGTTTGAAAAACTAAATATAATAACTTCTGGAGGTCAAGAGTAGAAAGTAGAGGAAGCTTTGTTTTAACAAAAATGACTCATTCTGTCCATTAAAGCCTAAGACTGCTGAGTGTGACTTGTAAGCCTGTAATCCCAGCACTGAGGAGGTAGAGGCAGGAGGATCAGGAGTTCGAGGCCAGATTGGGCTACGCAGTGAGAATCTGTATTTAAAAACAAAAGTACCCCGTCTGGTTGTTGAGCAAATATTATTTTCTTTAAACACAGAGTTTCTAGGCTAGAACAAAAAATGATGGTATTCAAGAGAAAGGAAATTTCCACTTTGCACTACAAATGGGTAGTCGATGGGTTTCCCCCACCTGCCTCGTGATCAACCTGATAAACACCACCTCCTCCCAGGGCGGAAAGCGCCAGTTACTGTACACCGCCGTGGGTAAGAAATGAATGGTGAAGGTGTGCACGCCTCTTCACCCCGGAACAGCTGATGACACCTCGGCTAGACCTGCCTGACACGCAGCCATTCTGGACAGTTCGTTTCCTGCCTCCGTTGCATTTCAAGTCCTCTTGTCGCCAGCTCTGGTTCCAGCTTCTGAAACGCGGTTAAACCCCACTGCTCTGTTTCTTTTGACAGTGACCACTTAAGAGTTTGGAGGTCAACTTCCAAAAAGCCTGTACCACCCCCCCTCCCTTTTTTTTTTTTTAATTTTTCATTTTGTAGTAACCGTTCTCTATTTTGAAAGCCTGCTGGAGGGTTGTCACCCAGTGCTGAGGGTGGTGGCTGCTTCGCAGTACTGTGACTGTAATTAATCCCGTTGGAAGAGAGTTCCTGAAGTCAGACACCATGCTTCCCCCTTCAGCTAGCATGACTGACCCCCAACCTTTTCACTTACAGAGTCAGTGTGTTCAGCCAGCACGTAGGCAGGCAACAGAGCTGAACTTGACCTCCAAAGGCTTTCCTTTATGGCATAAAGACCAGGCATATGGCGGTGCAGGGCTGCAGCCCTTGCGATTGAAAGATCACCACAAATTCAAGGCTAGGGTAATCTACATTGCAAGTTGAGGGTGCCTAGGGCTATGTAACAAGAGTCTACCTCAAAATGAGACTAACAACAACAGAAAAAAAGGGGGGGAGGGAGGGGGGAGGATCCCAATGACCCATTTTCTTTGGCTGGAACTTGAATAAAAAAGAACGGTCTCTAACTCAGAATGGAGTTAACCTGGGGCCTAGGTCCCCACCATTGCATCTAAGAACCCCTTAACCCGTTTCAGCTGAATTTACCCACGTTTTGGTCTTTGTGCCATGACAGGCACAGTACGGATAAAATTAGATTATTTCCCCACCGCAGCAGTTGGCCAGAGCGTAAATAGATCTGCCTTCCATTACCAGTTTCCCTTTCAGGAAGCAGAGACAATGCTAAACCCTGTGATTCTCAGAAGGTCCTGGGATGGTCAACAAAGCCACCATATCACGTGAACCACTAATGAGAGTGGTGACCCTTTCACATATCCCTAGGTCACTGGCATAACTATTAATTTTGTTTGTCATCTCAGTACAAGGTCTCAAGTATTCCTTGAGCTTACTATGTAGCTAAAGATGACCTTGAACTTCTGACCCTCTTCGGCCACCTCCCTAGTGCTGGGATTACAGGTGTGGATTATCTTGCTCAATCTATGCTGGGCTGGAGATCAAACCTACGGTTTCTTACATACTAAGCAAGTGCTCCAACACCTGAGCTACATCCCCAGTTCCATAAACTGACTCTCAGAAAGACTTTGAAAGCTCTGGCTTAGTGAAACCATCAACAGGAGCATGGTTAAATTCATGCAGTCAATTCCAGAGGCTAAGCAGCAGAAAAGCGTAGGGTTCTTGGTTAATGTCAAGTGAAGCCGGTTCAGTGCTGTTCAATGCTCAGTCTGGAAGCACCTCTGACAGGAAATGTCCTTTTATTTTCTAGATGACATGGATACCCACAAAAAGTCAGGTTATGTGGGTGTCATTCCTTTTCTGAGCCGTTTTCATGAAATACAACCCTGCCCCCCTTGCAGGTACAGCAGTAGTAGCACAGAGACAGGAATCAAGTTAGCCTGTAAATTCAAAGAAAAAACCACCCTGGCAAAGACAGACTTTGGAGGGAAAAGGCGAGCCTCAGTCTCACAGCCAGTTATTCCCTGGCATCAAACTTTTTTTTTTTTTTCCCTTGAAACTAAAAATAACTCCCTGCTCTTCTCCTAATTGTTACCAGCTTTCTCTTTGGGGCTTTTAGAACTGGATAAGATCTCTGCCCCTTCGTTCAACTTCTACGGTGAATCTGCCCCTCGCCCTGTAGAGGGACATATACATCGTGAAGACGTTGAGGAATGAGTCAGAACTCAGACTCCGGGTTGCACTACTTATGTTAATACTAATTGGCTCTTTTTTCCTCCGTTTTTATTTCATCTTATTTTGGGACACAGTCTTGCCTGATAGTCCATGCTGGCCCCAATCTCCTCATGTAGCCCAATCTGTCTCCCGAGCGCTGGGATTCCAGGCATACAGCACACCGTCACTTCTCTGACTTTTAAAGGATATTAAAGCATCTAATGTAATATAAAGCGGCTTTAAACTGAAAAGGCTCACCAGCAGCCTAACATTTCTACTAATGCGGAGAGCTCAATTTTCAGATTTGCTTTTGTCCTTAACGAAGAAATTCATTTCCGGATTTACATTCCTGTCACCTGTCTAAGAACAAAATCTATTTATGGGGGTGGGGGGAGTGGAGTGGATGGGGACCTCCACATGGCCAAAGCCATGTGTCTGGAGACTGGAGAAGCAGCACTCATTCTATATTGAGTGGAGGAGGGATGGGGGATTCATCCCAGGGGAGGGTAGAGCAATTCCCATTCTTCCTCATCCCCGTGGCCATGAAGTTTAAAACGATTCATTTTGTGATTCCCAGTTGGTGCTCAATTACATACACTGTGAGAAGTAGCAAAAGAAAATCACCAGCTGGACAAGGTGGCACATACCTATAGTCCCAGAAAGCAATGGGGAGGCAGAGGCAGGGGGACTGTTGTGAGTTCTACTTAGTTTCACTTGGAGTTCATAGCAAGCGACAAGGCCAGTTAGGACTGTATAGTAAGACCTTGTATTAAAAAAAAAAAGTCAAAACTCAAAACTACACAAACAAAAAACAACTCTTAAAATTCTGCAATCTCCTTTTAAGCAAAAATTTCATAAGATGGCAGTGAGGTATAGCTCAGTGGTAGAGCGCATGCTTACAGACTGAGCAGGTCCCGGCCTCTATGCCTAGTTCTGTATCTCCAAGAAAGAGATGTTTCTGTGTGGCTGGGGAGAAATCCCCAAGCTTTATGCATGCTAGTGAGTGCTCTACCATGTAGCCACATCCCCAGCGTTAAGGCAAAGGAAATCCAATTTGCTTCCCTTCTTCATCTTGCTCTCCACCAGCAATGTCAACGACAAAACAAGCAGGCTTGAGTTTAACTTCACTGACGACTTGTTCCTGTGTGTGGCTGGTGTCACTGCAAACGCAAACAGAGGGGCTAAACATGAAGTCCAGTTAGATCAGTGCTTCAGCAGCACGCTGGGAGCCCTGGGTCCCATCCCCAGGGATGCAGAAGCTACTATGGCGGTACATGCCTGTCATCCTAGCACTCAGAAGGTAGAGGCAAGAGGATCAGAAGTTCAAGGTTATCTTTGACTACAAAGTGGTTTTGACGCCAATCTGTGATACATGAAACTCTCTCAAGAAAATAAAACGAGCAATGATACAAAACGAAACAAAAAGCAGATATGGCCAGTGTCCCAAGATCGGAGGTGAAGGATGGAGGGGAGAAGCAACGTCAGCAGGATGCTTGAGGATGTACCTACAGGCCATGGATATGTATAGGGAGCTCTAGAATGCTTTCAGAGCCCATAGGCATTTAGGGGATACTTCTCTGGAGGGTCATAACAAGGGATGCTATGTTAATATAAGCCAGACACGATAACCTTGACACTGTGAGACTTGTTTGCCAGCCTTGGGTTTACCCCAGCTAGACGGAGTGTTTTCAACTGAAGTCTCAGCCTGATAAGCAGAATGAGTTCCTAATGTATCAGATGAAATTTTCTGAGATTAAGTGCTATTTATAATTTGAGTCGTTTTGCATATATTTGAATATTCTAATGCCAACACAAGCTCTACAAATACAACCGTATCTTCTGAGCTATTGGGCAATATCTTTACAATGTAACAATTAGACAAAGGCGACATAGGAAGAAACTAATCCAGGGCAGAATCTCTCCTCAGTGGGAAGGGTAGTTCATTCAAGCAATGCTACTTGGGGAAGGGGTAGTTCATTCAAGCAATGCTACTTGGGGAAGGGGTAGTTCATTCAAGCAATGCTACTTGGGGAAGGGGTAGTTCATTCAAGCAATGCTACTTGGGGAAGGGGTAGTTCATTCAAGCAATGCTACTTGGAAAAGCACCTCTTTGTTTGGAAAGAGCAAAAAACTGTATTATATACAGAATAGAAAATAAATTCTAAAGCTGGTACGCTGGCACAAGCCTGTAACCCTAACACTTGGGAAACTGAGGCAAGAGGACAAAGAAGTAGAGGCCGGTGTGGGCTATGCGATGAGACTGTTCCAAAAGATTAAAGTAGGAGGCCAGAGAGCTGGCTCTGCAGTTTGCAAAGGCTCTGCTGTGTGCTCCTAGAGACTTAATATCTTCCTTCATATGTAAAAGTTGTTCTTTAAACTAGACCAGGGGAGCTGAGAGTCGGCCGGGTCTGTAAAGTACCTGACTTGCAAGCAGGAAGGCCTGAGTTCAATCCAATTCCCAGAATCCATTAAAAACAAAATCAAAACAAAGCAAAAGACAGGTGTGGTGATGCACACTTGTAATCCCAGCACTGGGGAGGAAGGCAGGCAGGTCCCCAGGGCCCATGGTCACATGGTCTAGCTTACTTGGCAAGTGGCAGGCCTGTGAAAACCCCCATGTCTCAAAAAGACAAAAAAACTAGCAAGTGCCCAGAGGAGGTTGAGGTTGTTCTGTGGCTTCCACATCCACGGGTACACATGTATATGCACGAGGCCCTCAACGGATGTCTGAAACTGTACACAGCACTAGCACCTATCTGTAGTTCTTATGCATCCTAAGTATCCATGTGTCTTATTTTGTTTACCTGCCGTTGCATTCAATTACGACTACAAGAACAATTTAATAAGAAAAAGGGTTTATTCAGCTCATAGTTCCGGGCGTAGTCCTCCAGCGTGGGAAAGTCAAGGCAACAGAGGCTCAAAGCAGATGGTCACATTGAGGTCCACACTCAGAGGAAGAAAGCCATGAGTTCTCACTGCAGCTCAGTCCCCTCTTCACTATGGACAGTCCAGGATCCCCTGGCTAGGGAATGGTCCTTCCCATAATTAACATGGGTCTTCCCATATTGTCGAACATAATCAAGATAATCCCTCACAAGCATGCTCAGACGCTCCTTCCCCAGGTAATTCTAGTAGACGATTAACTAACCAGCACAGGATGAAAATTTGAATTTAAAAATTAGGTGCAGTAAGAAATTAACAAATAGCTAATAACGCAATAGAACAATACCGTATTAAAGCTTGTTGGAAGCTCTGAGCTATTTACTTCTGGAATTTTCTATTTATTTATCTATCTATTTATTTATTTATTATTTGGAACTCTACTGACTGTGAGTAGCTGAAACTGCAGGAGGCAAAATTGTGACAGGATAGGAGCTGCTGTACTCAGTGGTGAGAAAAAGAACAAATGCTAAGTGAAATGGCCACCATGATTTGTTTGGATTTTCCGGAATAATGAGGGAAAAACAGTCTTCAGTTGGTAATAGGGAGCCAGGGAGGACTCAGACAACATAGTGACACAGGTTCAGTAGAAACTAGGGAGACCAAACTGTTTTTGAAGCCTTTGAATTCTACAGAATACAAAGCCTATTGTCTCTCTAGTTACTGAAATGAATTAAGACATCTCCATTGTTCCTTGACACAGACATATGGGATATGAAAGGGAGAGGAATTATCTCTTGACTTCTGCCTCAATTCAAATCCGGAGTCGTATTATGTCAGAAGGAAAGACTTTCTGGCTTAAAGGAGCATGGTTCCTCCTCTAGGTAGGGTAAAGTCCATCACAAAATAACTAACAACATAGTTTTTATTCCCACTAGCTAAATCAGGCTGACATTTGTAGGGCTGTGTACTCACGGGTTCAGGCAAGAGATGATCAAAAATAGTCAGACAGGATGGGAGGGGGGATAACTCAGTTAGTAAAGAGCTCCCCATGCTAGCATAAGGACCAAGTTTGACACCCAGCACCCATGTAGAAACCTAGGCATGGTGACAGATTCTCATAAGCCCAGAACTGGGGAGGCAGAGACAGGAGGATCACTGGGCCTCTAAGGCCAGCCAGCCTAGCCTAATCAACTAGCCTCAGTTCCAGTAAAAGAGCCTGTATCCACAACAAAGCTGATCTATGGTCTCCATGCACATGTGCACACTCATATATGCACACTTGCATCCACACCCACATGAGCATGTGCACACACACACACACACACACACACATATACACATACACATGCACAAACACACAAATACATACATACATACATACATATACACACACATACACACACACAAACACACACACACACACACACACAATCAGCCAGGGGGAAAAATGCTCTATACTGAAAAATTACAGATTTTTTTTTCCCTGCCACTATCCTTAAACAAAACAGCACAGCAGATTCTGAAGCGTTCACCCTGTGTTAGGCAGTATGAGCAATCTCAAGATGATGTGAAGCACAGGACAGGAACTGAGTGGGTTTATGCAAACGCTGTGCTATTTTATTTATAGGACTTATGCTTTGGGGATTTGGGTATCTCTGAAGGTCTTGGGACTTACCCCTAAGAGCAAATTCACTTTTCTCATGCTTTAAGTATTAGGGTTGCACCCATAGTCAGAAGAAACTAAAATTTGGGGAAAAAAATAAGAATCGTGAAAAAAATGCAACAAAACCTACTGCCATTTATAAATCCTTCTGTAACCAGAAGCGACTAAGCTTTCCAAAGTACGTGATGCCTCGCCAAAGGTACTTTTTTTTTCCATTTAAAAATAACAAACAGTAGCACTAGCTCAGGCAGCAAGGCTGCTACCACTTAACCTGCAATTTGGACAATTTGTATAAGGAGGAAACCACGTTGTCTTCTGACATAAGGAGCAGATGCTGCTAATTAACACACAAAAAATGTCTAAAACATAGTTAGAAAAACATATGAGTTTGGAAACATAAGTAGAAACAGCTTCAGAGAGTAACAGCCAGACAGGGTAATATGATGGGGATAAGGGTTGGATTTTTTTTTTTTTTAAGATAGTCAATCAAGCTGGTAAGCTTACATAAGCCTTCTTGTAAATAAAGTATGGATTTAAAGGAAAGTGTCTGATAAATATTGCTTTTTATGCTTTAAAAACAGGGAGAAGCATGCTCCGTATACGAGCCAGAGTGTTCACTGGGAGGTTATATTCTGTTATGGAAGATTGTTATACTAGAATGAACGGCATTTAAAGGGTTGGAGTAAATTTAGGGAACACCCGTGAGGTGTTGAGCAGAAATTATAAGTCTCACCCCAAGACCGTATTTCTAGATGATATGAAGTTAGATTACTAAGCAGTATCCTGGGCCAAGGCTGCATACGGAGCTCAGCTGACAAAGTGCCTGGCATGCTCAGCGTCATTGGTTTGATCCCCAGCACCACGTGAACCATGCATGGTAGTGTTCGCCTGACACTCCAGAACCAGGGAGGCAGAGGCGGGAGGATAAGTGTATGAGATCGTCCTTGCTACGTAGCAAGTTCTAGGCTAGCCTGGGATATATGAGACTCTGCCCTAATACAAAACAAAACAAAACAAAAAGTAGTGCAGGCAGGTAGTTCTCAAAATCTTTGATTTTTAAGTCTAGTGCTCTCGTCCATATATACGTGTGTGTGTGTGTGTGTGTACATATACATGTGTGGATATGTGTGTGTGTGTGTATATATATGTATATATACATGTGTGTGTGTATGTGTACATGTATGTGTGTGTGTATACATATACATGTGTGGATATGTGTGTGTGTATATATATATATGTATATATACATGTGTGTGTGTGTGTGTATGTGTGCATGTATGTGTGTGTGTATGTGAGATAAAGTCTGGGGGCTTGTGAGTGCACAGTAAGAAGCATGTTGTGGTTGTATTACAGCCCCAGCTCTTGAGACCTTTTCATCTCTTCAAGTTTGTTAAGGACCTCACATGACTTTTGATTAGGTTGATTATATTTAACAGCAATGCATTGAAAATTAAAATAGAATTTTAAACCACTTGGAAATCCCCTTTTGCCTGTGTGTGTGTGTGTGTGTGTGTGTGTGTGTGTGTGTGTGTGTCACATGTGCCCGTGTATATGCACACACTTGCGTTTGTGTGAGCACATTCTGCCAGTACACTGATGCACCTGTGTGTACAGAAGCCGAAGCCGGAGGTTGCCGAAGAGTCTTCCTTGACCACCTTCTGTCTTATTCTTTGAGGCAGAGTCAATCGAATCCAGAGCTCATGGATACAAGTAGCTAAGAATCCTATCTGTGCCTTCTGAGCGGCGGAATGACAGGCAGCCCACTGGGCCCACCCACGGTTTGCATGGATTCTGGGGATCTGAACTCTGCTCCTCACACTTGTACAGAGAGGGCTTTATCCACTGAGCCATCCCCCAGTCTCACCCAAGAGCCACGTTTCCTGGATGTGGTGAAGCTCAACCCTTTGATTCTTCAAAGGTCAAGAGGACAGGATGCTGATAAGGATGTTATGTAAATGCAATCCAGAGCACCCTCAGCCCGCATCCCTGTCTCTCCCTGTGACCCAGCATTTATAAAACAAGGTCAGCAGAAATGTCAGTCACAGCTCAAGCACTGTCTCCAGTGTTTCTAAAGCCTCTGCTCCCTCGGGTCAGTTTGTCCAACATTGTTCACCAATTACCTCAGTCCTCTTCCCACTAACTTCTCTCACCTCAGGCCTTTCCTTGCACTAGCCCAGAGCCATGAGAGATATATTGGACACCTCCTGGATTATTCTTAATTATTATCCAGTGCTCAGTTCCAAACATTTTCTCTCCAGATCTACCCCATCTCTCCCTTTTCCTCTAAAGTGTCTCTAGCAGGGACGCCATCCACGTGTCCTCACCTGTATACCCTCTGTCTGGGTGCCACGTGGCTCCCTCTGTGTGACGCTAGCTTCTCAGCGCTCTTAGCTTTCTGTAGGCTTTCTCAGTTGACAACAGTGCTGAACAAGCGAAAACAAGCTTGCTCCCGTTTTCCCCTAATCGGGTTGATGACTGAGAACGTAGTCATGGTGGGGGCTGGTAGGAGTATTGCTAAGTTACAGAGTATGTGCTCATCATGTGTGAGATTCGGGGTTCAGTGAAGAGAAAGAGGGGGAGGAAGAAGAGACGGAGAAGTCAGAGGAAGAGGAGGAGCCAGAAGAAAAGGTAGGGGAGAAGTCAGAGGAGGAAGAGAAGCCAGAGAGGGACAAACTGGAAGAGGAACCGGAGCAGTCGGGGAGGAAGAAGCAGAGGGGTGGGGAGAGAGAAACGCGGACATACTTTTGAATGTGGATATTTCTCTTTAAACTTCTTCTCCTTCAGTCTTAAGATAAAACAGATAGACAACGTAATTCTTCCAAACGCTTTTGATATTACTAAGGAGACTAGCATTCCCTCCGGTGCAGCCAGCAACATTCTGTGAGATGGTTCATGCCAGCTTTTCTGGAACATTCTCAGAAGGAGAATTAGTTCTTTCCTAACGTGGGCTAACATTAGGAAAAAGTAGGGCAGTGCATTAATGTTTGGCAAAAAGAACCCGAAGCTGGGATGTATCCAGTGATCGACTGCCTATATTGCCCACTTCAAATACTCAGCCATCCTCAGCACTCCAGCAGCGGCAGCAGCCCCACGGCTGTTCAAGCGTTCTGTATATATCTCTGCTTTCCATAAACTGCCACCGACAAGCATGGATCTCTTTAATGAATATTACCATTTGGACCACAGCATATAGGATACAGGGCCAGAAACCTCCTTACTTTTCTTGGCTTCCTAATTATTCTTTGGAAATCGCGCTACACTTTTTTTTTTTTTTTAAACTGGCACAATGTGCATTTAGTGATAACAGTCCTTCCAGGATGCATCACATTCAAGAGGTATTCTGTTCTCCTCCCAAGCCCTCCTTTCTCTTAGAGCAGGTAAGTCGAAAGCTTGTGAACTTGCAATAAAAGCCTGGCCAAGAGCGAGACTATGGAGTCTATCAATTGTCTACGTAGCCACTGAGTGAGGGAAGGCGCTCTAATGGTCCCTTATCTCCTGACCGCCGTAAACTTGCCTACCTGATTGGTGTCTTCCTACCTGGAAGCTCCATCACCCGGTTGGGTGGACAGAGTCACTCACAACGCTTGCCTTCTTCGGAGATCTAACGTCCCACACGAATGCTTCTTTGCATGAATCATTCTCGGGGGAGACGTTCAACCACCACAAAGGTAGGGGAAGGGCGTGGCACAGCTGACCTCTTGGTCCCATTTCCTGACTTTGCCATTTTAGTCTATTTCAAGTATTTACGTATGGCAACATCTAGGTAATTACAGTTTGCAAGGCCCGGTTCTCTTTCCATTTCAGAGGGCTCCCTCGGGGTGCCATACCACAAAAAGACTTTTTCCCAGCCTTTGTCCTTAACCAGAAAAGGGATGCTGGAGTGATTTGGTGAATGCCAAATTCTTCACATTGTTCCCAAAATTCCAAATGAGCCATCTTAGGTCAGTGAGACATACTTACCTGCCGCTCACGGTACCCACGTCGGGACAGGGCTATACTAACTCTGTCCCTTTGCTGGCCAATTTCATACCAGTGCTTTAGGTACCTTGAACTTACTCCTGACCCCCTAGACAATCCAGACCACCCCAAGTCCAGCTGAGGGTGGAGGAGGTTGCTGACTATGATTCCTAACCAAGAATGGGGAAGCTGTGGGGTTCTTAGCAGCGATCTGGCAGCTGGTAAGAGGGGACCCTGGGCAGCATAGCTTCTATTGGCCCAGTCAGCCTGGCCCTGGTACCGTAGCATCACTGAATGATACAACCTAGATACACCACCATCTGCCTTCTCCTGAGTCTTCCAAGTGAGCTGGTGCCAAATCCATTTTCTGGTTTTATTTTTTAATTAAAAAAAAATAATTTATTTTATGTGCATTGGTGTGAGGGGGTTAGATCCCCTAAAACTGGAGCTACAGACAGTTGTGAACTACCATGTGGGTACTGGAAATTGAACTCAGGCCCTCTGGAAGAGCAACCAGTGTGCTTAACCACTTGGGGCACCATCTTGCCAGCCCTCCTGGTTTTATTATTTCTGCCCCTCCAGTACCTTTGTGCCCTTCCTGACACAGGTCTGACCACTCACATGCTCCTCAGTCAACTCTTCACAATCTCATCAAACCCGGCTCTGGAAACGTCTGACCTCTGTGTAACAGTGCCCTCTTACCCCTCGTTTCTATAGTTTCAGTCAGTTGAGGTCAACCCTGCTCAACCAATATTGATGGAAAAATTCCAGGAATAAGCAATTCTTCAGTTTCAGTTTGCACACCAGTCTGAGGAGTGTAATTAAATGTCGTAACCCAGAGAGAAAAGAGCAAAGTGGCAAACGGGGAAACTTAACTTCATCGGGAAAGGAAACCATATGCTAAGGTTGCTCAGATCCGCGGAACGGCAAGAGACCTTGAGAGAGTGAGTCATGCAACATCTTTAAAGGGTTTTATTATAGTGGTTCTATGTTACCAGTAGCTACTGTTGCTAATGCCTTCTAGTGCATAACTTCTAAATTAAACTTCACTGGACAGATGACACCAAAAAAATAAATAAATAAATAAAAAATAAAAAAATAATAAAAAATCAGGATAACGGAAAACTCTCTGCTGTCTCAGGAATCTACTGGAGGTCCTGGAATGTGTCCCTCACCAATAAATATGGGCAACTGTATTCCTCAAACTGAAACCTGTTGATGACAGCGGGATGGTGGGATGCTGTATGAATGATCACCTAAGGAGAAAGGGGTGCATCCCAAATACTAAAAGAAAAATGTCCCACTCAGCATTGCCAAGAGGCAGGGATGTATTTCATGACGGCTTGAAAGGCCACATATTTAAAACAAGACTAAAAGTCAAGCTAAAGAGAATAAAAACGACTTGGAATAGTTTTTAGGCAGTTATGAAAACAGAAACAAATGTTACTTTTAATCTTTGGCTCACTGTAAACCGACGAGATATGAATATGAATTTCATCAACGCGATACTCATCCCGACCACGTGCCGGCAGCTCCACTTCGCGTTCTATTCGGAGGTTACACATGGAACCTATCATCTCCCTCCCAAACTGGCCTCATTAAAGTAAATTTACTGTAGCTGATTCTTGAGGGGATGACATCATGATGACTCACAGAAGTGTAGTAAATAACTCTTCCCCAGTGAGCTGTCAGACGTCCTTGGGAAGTTGTACACATCTCCAAGGACATGAGACGTTGCATGTGTGTTTCTAAGGCGGTGACTGGGACGGTCACTTCACTGACACACAGAGCACAGCTTTGGAGATAAATCCTTCCAGCTATCTGTCCGCGGGTGCTATGAATGGGGTCCTCCGTAAGTCCGTGCTCCATGCAGAAAGCGTGCACACTGTGGGGTGATTTCTTTGCAATTCAGAAAATAAGAGAAACACAGAGGCTGTGGGACAGCTCAGGAGGAAACGTGCATTGGGTAAGAGAGTCCCTACCCCCCAAATTTCTCTATCAAGAAATGGGCCCTAAGAACCACGAGAAGGGAGAATTCTGAACTCTTTCTATCCCCAAAATGAAACTATCGATTTGTTTCTAGAATTTACATTTATTGAGCAACCAGCCTGTGTCTTGATGGTCACAGGTGCTCTTTCTAGGTTCCCAAAGAAACCTATAATGATAGCCTGGTAATGACTGCTCAAAAAGAGACTCAGAGAGTCTATTAATTTGCCCACAGGTCTTTCCTTATTAATGAATAATAGAAAGCCAAAAGTCCCCTTTGTATCAACAAGAGTTAATCACAGAGAGAAGATGACATTGTTGTCGAAGAATCATCAGGAGTCAAAACCATTAGCTTTTAAATGTGAACATGGCGGAGTATAACAAGGCTTTGCATGTCCCCAGACGCAAATCTATAGAAGACAATACCAAGAACAGAAGTATATGTTTATTTGGACTCTAATATCAGCATTATGCAGCTCTGCTTTAAAGCAGGGATTCACGAGCCAGCCAGATGCCTTAGCGGGTAAAGGCGTCAGGAGCCAAGCACGATGACCTAAGTTTGGCTCCTCAGGACCCACGAGGTAGAAGAAGAAAACCAACTCCCACATGTTGTTCTCTGACCTCGGTGCATGCTGTAGCATATCCATACCCCAACCCTACATACACCCCATGCACACACACAATAAATAAATAAATGTGATATATATATGTTTATATATATACTTTTCTACAGCAATATCTCTTGAATCTTATACCAAGCCTTTCATGCTAAATCTATCATGGGTACTCATGGCAAATAAGCTCCTAGAGGCGGTAGTCTGTGTCTAACGTACAAAGTCCCTGCCTCTCGCTGACCAGTTCCCCCAAACCGGCCCCACCCTTGACCTACTTAATGTGGCTTTTGGAGCTCGGGAATCTGACTTTTCAACAAACCACTTCCTCACCCCCAAGTGAGGACTAAACTGTCTGCCCGAGTGTCAGAGTCCGCTGTCTAGTGTGTCTTCCCCTCCTCTTCCTGCCTTCTTCCTTACTGAGATGTTTCTGCTAATTTCAACAACTGCTTTTCATCATCCTCCAAATGTTTTCTGTCACTCTACATTCACGAGATAAAATATTCATCTGAAGCACTAAATAGAGACAGTTTTTTTAAAAGGTGCATTTAAATTTTTCTCAAGTTAGTGAAAAGCAGCACTAGGCAATGGCCACAGATCTTGGGGAGTGGGTAGGTGGACTAATACCCTCCCCCCAAAAAAGACATCCATACCCAAATCTCTAGACCATATAAATGTCTTCCCTGGCACAGATGGTCTTACATTAATGATCATGGGAGGGAGGGGGAGAGGAAGGGGAAGTTCTCCTTGACTACACCTGTGGGACTAAGGTAATCACAAAGGTTTGAAAGGAAGGAGAAAGAGGAAGTGTGGAAGTAGACGTAACTACAGAAGACAGGAACAGCAGAACAGCGGGCTTCAAAGATGGAGGAAGGTGCCATACCGCTTAGAGTACACATGGCCTCCAGGAAACGGAGCAGGTTATGAATTTTTCTCTGGAGCTCTCTATCAACACAGCCCTCCTGACTTCAGCATGCTCAGATCTGCCTTGGCTTTGTATCCTAAAGACTCTTAAGACACAGTGTCATTTGAGGCCACGAGATTTGTGAGAAACTGTTATAGCAGCAACAGAAAACTAACACAAGTGCTTTGAAAAACATAAACACTCAAGCCAGCTCTAGCACACAGGCTATGGCCCACACATCCCCAAATGCATGAAAACAAACTCCAAGATAGCTGGTACACATGGTACATGGCCTATTCTAGCTTGCTTCTCTGCTGCTATGGTTTAAAAAAAAAAAAAAAAAAAAAAAAAGATCTGACCAAAAGCAACCTGGGGAAGAAGCTGTCTATTTGACTGATTAGTTGTCCCTCAGTGGGGAGCATTGTTGAGGCAAGAACTCAGGGAAAGCGTTCGAGGTAGGAACAAGGAGGTAAGAATGGTTGCAGACACCATGGACCAGCATTGCTTACTGGCTTGCTTCTTCCTACCTGTGCTCAGTCAGATTTCTTATATAACCCAGATTCCTAATATCACCACCTGCCCGGAGGTAACACCACCTACAGTGGGCTAGGCCCTTCCACATCAATTAACAATTGAGCAAAATGTCCCCACAGATATTCCCACAAGGCACTCTGATGGAGGCAACTCCTTAATTGAGGTTCCCTTATTCCCAGGTATGTCAAGTTGACGACCAAGATTAACCGTCCCAAGCCCATCCCCTGTCAACTCGACACACAAACAAGTAGCTGTTTAACTGTAACCTTTCCTTTCCTATTTGTCCCCAAGATCTTGTGTCAGTATTATAATATAAAACACGGCGCAACTTTCAAGGTCCAGTAGTCTTTTTTTAAAAAGTTCCAATGATTTAAAAGTCTGAGTTCTCTTTGAAAATCTAAAGTGGGATCCTGTAAAATCATAAACAAATGATACACTTTCTTATTCCAAGACAGAAGAACCAGGGTATAATTACAATCAGATCAAAGCAAACCAAAAACAGGGCCCACGTGGCTCATCTTTCAAACAATGCCGCTCTATCCTGGCCCTGTAGATGATCTTCCACGAAAACAAACTAACTGGTTGCTGCTTTGGAGATGGAAGGGAGAAGGTTGAAGGAGAGTTCTCAGCTCCAGACTTAGTGGCATGTAGGGCCAGATAACTTGGTTGTGGAGGACTATTGGCTGCAATTGGCAGGTGTTCAGAAGCACCCTTGGCTCTCTATCGATTTGGTGCCAGAGTTGATACCACTTGTCCCAAATAGGGACTATCAAAAATATCTATAGATGCCTTTGGTTGAGATCCATGGATCTAAGACATGTGCCAGCTCACCTGGTGGTCTCCTGCTAGGAAAGGAAAGTTTCCACATGGATGTAATGGCTGACCATCCTGTATATGAAATGCTTGGTAAGCCAGGGCTGGGAGTTTTTAAGAGTTAAGAATAACTGAGGGCTAGAGAGATGGCTCAGCGGTTAGGAGCACTGTCTGCTCTTCCCGAGGTCCTGAGTTCAATTCCCAGCAACCACATGGTGGCTCACAACCATCGATATGATAGAGCACTCATACAAAATAAATAAATACATCTTTGAAAAAAAGAATACTTGCATATAAATAAAGTGGATACCTCTTGGATAAGATTTGAGCGTAAAAGCAAAACTCATTTGTGTTTTGTATACAACTTGCACACCTAGCTCAAATCTCATTTTATATTATATTTTAAGTAATTTTCTTCATGAAACAGGCTTTAGTGAGATTTTTCTACCATGACAGGTTGGTGCTCAGAAAGCTTCAAGTTTGGGGCTATTTCAGATTTTCAAAGTAGGCATACATATATACACTCTTACGTTACAGCTGGTCTCATTCAAATGAGTTTCCCAAGAATTCAGGCTGTTTGGCATTTCAAAACAGCTTTAAGTCAAAAATTCAACCACAGAGTATTTTTTTTTAAAGGTCTCACTACATTTACTCCCAGTCACAGGCACCTGAAACACGACCTTTCTGCAGTGACCCTCAGCCAAACCCCTCGAGCTCACCACCCATGCTGTTGACATGGGCAGGAGGTCAGAGGTCAACATTTCCTGAGTGAGTGTTAATGCTACAGCTCTCTATAACTTTCTTACCTTGCTGTCATTAATTAAAAAAAAAAAAAAAAGACAAAAAAAAAAAAACCCTTCAGTCAAAGACTCAGTGCAGTGCGGACCCAGAGGCAGGGGATGCACTGGAAGCCTGGCTCTGGTTACAGACAGATGTCCTGGAATAGAAGCCTCGGAAATGGCTGCTGTCCTGCACTTGGGAAGACAACCCTCCTGAAGAAACAGATAATTTCCCTCGGTAAGTTCTCTCCAGGAAAATGACTAGGAGATGCTAAGAGAGACTGTGTTGAGTAGTTCTGAGTTCTGCCCTGGCTTTCAGTTTCAATTTCAAAATGACAAAGCAGGAAAGAAGATAATGGAAACAGTATCTCCTATTTCTACTTAGAATTTAAGCAAAGCTACAGTTTCCAAGGCTGGACGTGAGGCTCCCAGGCACATGAGTCCAGGGGAGAGCCACAGCTGAAGGGAGTTGAGATGGGTCCTGATGGCGGTGGCTGGGGAGTTAAAAAGATTGGTGGCTGTGCAGAATGTTCTTCCAGGAATGTCTGCCCACATCCTTGGGGATTCGAAATAACCCATGGCCTTTCAACACAGTAACTGAACTCCTTCCTTTGGAGATTAACCCCAAGTCAACTGTGGCCATGTTATCAACGCAAAGATGATAGGCGTGTGTTTCTCAGAGCCTTCTTTCTATCGGCACAAAGTCTCAACAGAATGACCCATGACTCTGAAGAACAAAGGGCCAAGGCCACAAATCAAAGACACTCATTACAGATTCCCTTCCCTTTCTTTCTTTCAGATACTTTACAGTTAAAATGAAAGAAGGATATCTGTGGGAGCCAACTTTTATCACAGGGTGAAAGAGACGAGGAAAGAGCTCCCAAGGAGCTCAAGATGCTGTCTGCCACAATGAATGAGATGGGTCCCCAAGTACTTGCATGATGGAAGGAGAGAATCAACTCACGTGTGTCCTGTGACCTACACACACACACATACACACACACACAATCACATTAACCAAATAAATAAATAAATAAATAAATGTAATAACAAATATTGTCTAAAAGAAAAGCGTTCTCAAGGAAAGATAGGATGAATCTTACAGATTTAAGCTGGGGCACAAGAGAATCCTAGCACAGGGAAAGAAACACGTGCAAGCACCACTAAACCACGTCTCCCAGATGCAAAAGTCCCCGATTCTCAGGTGTTGCATGGTGCCGTGTTAACACGACCAAACCCGTCTCCAACCAGGCTGCCTGTGTTAGCACCGAAATGACGCATTAGCATTACAGAGACAAGCATGGGTGAATGTGCGATTTGGTGACAGAACATGCAAGCTGAGATTCCCAACTGACGTTTATCCAACCTATACTTGCCCCTTGTAGGTGGCAGGTTGAAAAGAATGGGAAAATACCCTTGTATGGAAATGCTGAGCTGCAGGCGTGAAGTCCCCTCCTTGTCGGACTGACGCTATCCTATAGCGTCTAAATTGGAAAGTGACTCGCGTATATGACATTTTTCATAAGGATAACCAGTAAAGTATCACCTTGTTGCAAAACCCACCACTGCCAGCAACTGAAACACAACTCTAGCTGGTTTATGCATAGAACACATGGAACACTTTTTAGCTGCTAGAGAAATTGAGGCATGTTAGATGTTCTTTCATCATTGGCCAATCAGCCACAGAGGACCAGAAGACACATATGAATCACATACGGTCCCTGTGCTTTCTGTCTAGGAGGTACTACATAAATAAGGCCACAGTAGGGTTATGCAAGAGTAAAACCCTGCTCATGGTAAAGTGGATGCCTTTTCTAGAAGAATGCAGTTTCCGAATTGGGTTACCAACTCACAAATTGTTCCTGGCTGTCTGTGGCGACTGAAGAATTTCACTAGGATTGATCCAGGTTGGAAACATCCCCTAGCAGCCTCTCATTACAAAATCAATCTCTGCTCCATAATGTTTCACTGACAAAGGAAGCTCTGGCCACACATTGATAACTGATTTAATCCTATCCCATCCCAAGATGTGGAAGACCACTGTATTCATTTTCCCTCGTGTTCAATGTACTCTTTACAGCATTCTGTGTTCACTTATTATCTGCAGGTTTATGATATTTTAAAACTTTACTTTCACTCACTAGCATTTAAAAAGTTTTTGTTGCTGGTTTTTGAGACAGGGCCTCATTTATACAGACCGATCTCAAACTTGACATATCTTGGAGGATAACCTTGAACTTCTGGTCCTCTTGGCTCTATCTCCCAAGTACTGGGATTAGAGGTAGGCCTGTTTTATGCAGTGCTGGGAATCAAAGCCAGGGCTTTGTACATGCTAGGTAAGCACTTCGCCATTTGAACGATACCCCTTAGCACTCTTGTAATTTTAAATTAAAATTTGAAGTTAGATATGAGGCTATGGGTTAATTTACGGCATTTTTATAAGTGTCTTTATACTTTCTTCTATGAATGACATCTATGGCCACAGAAGGTAAAGCACCATGGGAAAAGGAACAAGAGGCTGCTGTCCCTGACAGCAGTTTCTGGACTTAGTCAGGGAGGCACAAATACACAAACCAAGCCACATGAATCAAGGGCAGTGTGAACTGGCACTGAGGGGTGAAGAGGCAGGAACTCAGCTTACAGGCAGAGAGGTCTCTGGTGGAAAGCAGGCTTCAATTCTCTGTGCTCCCAGGAGACGACCTTTCTGTTTTCACCCCACTTTCTCCAAAATTAGTGCGATCTTAAATCTAGATACCTAGATAAGAGGAGGGAGTATATTAAAAGCTTGACCACAGTATTTTAAACAATTGAATACACAACCACACTGCTTGTTTTAAATTTGCATTTGTCTGTCAGTTAGTCTGCATGAAAGGGGGTGTATGCAGCAGCGAGCAGGCGTGGCAATCCAAGGACAGTTTTGGGGGAGTTTCTCCTTCCACCAAGTGAGTTACAGGGACCGAACTCAGGTCATCAGGTTTGGAGGCAAGCGCCTTCACCCACTGAGCCACCTTGCTGGCCCTCGTGTTAGTTCTTTCGTATGGACCGTATGGTTTCCAGTTCTCAGCTTATGTCTTTTCCGTGTGTTCATCCTTAGGTCCCAAGCTTGTCTTCTCATCATTTCTGTATGAGGAAATGAGGATACCAAATCTCGTTCACTTTGCCTGTGGCGCTTGGGTCTCGCCTCACTCACATGAGCACGGATCGTCCGTGGAGCAGTCTGACGAAGGTCGCCCTTCGTGTAATGCTAGCGTGAGTATTCATCCTCTCAAGCTAGTAGTTCTTTGGATGCAGCTCAATATTCGCCAGCATTTGATGTTCATTAGATGACTGTTAATGTAAGCAAGATACGATTGATGGGATTTAAGGAGAGTTGTTCACAACTTTCTATTGCTTCTCTCTATCCATTCTGTTTACATGACTCACCACACCTGCGTTCTGCGTGTACCATGCACTCACAATGTGCTACGCGCTTTAAAAAATCTTAACTGGTCACCTAAAAAACATTTAGCACACTGGAACGAGATATTTTTCTTTCGTCTTGTGTCAGCGGCTATATGCCCAAAGAAGATCTGCTGCGTTAGCTAAAAATCTTTTGCCCTGAATTCTAACAATGATTTTCAGTGCATCTTACTTTTGCCACTTAGTTTTAACAATAGGGAAAGATGTTTCCTTTACTGACAAGAGTCACTAAATTCGCCAGTCAGAGATGGTTAAAGAAAAGATAATGCTATGGACACCATGGAGGAAAAATGTAGCAGAACTTAGCAGAACGGTGGCCAAGGCACAAGTGCAGCAGAAGCAATCACATTCAGGATTCTGAGCATCAATCAGTCTTCTTCAAGTTCTTGGGATTCTGGTTAATGCGTTTGATCTTGAGGTGGTGCACACGTTTCTATCCATAGGAAATTCTACAGCTAAGATACGGTCCGATGGATGGATAGGATGATGGCAGAATAGGCAGGAAGACCTGAGTTCAGATCCCCAGAACCCAAGCCAGATGCAGCAGTGCACATCTGCAACCCCAGCACTCCTACAGCAGTGCACATCTGCAACCCAGCACTCCTACAGCAGTGCACATCTGCAACCCCAGCACTCCTACAGCAGTGCACATCTGCAACCCCAGCACTCCTACAGCAGTGCACATCTGCAACTCCAGCACTCCTACAGCAGTGCATATCTGCAACCCAACACTCCTACAGCAGTGCACATCTGCAACCCAGCACTCCTACAGCAGTGCACATCTGCAACCCAACACTCCTACAGCAGTGCACATCTGCAACCTAGCACTCCTACAGCAGTGCACATCTGCAACCCCAGCACTCCTACAGCAGTGCACATCTGCAACCCCAGCACTCCTACAGCAGTGCACATCTGCAACCCCAGCACTCCTACAGCAGTGCACATCTGCAACCCCAGCACTCCTACACGGAGATGGGAGCCAGAGAATGGAAACTCCTCAGAAGCTTGTTGACTGGTTACCCAGGTATACACAATAGCAAACAAGAAAGACCCAGTCTCCAACAATGTGGGAGGTGAAGATTCACACTGTAGGTTGGCTCCTGGAAGCTCCACACATGCCCACACCCTCACACACCAACAGGCACACTGCATGCACAAGCACATACAAACAAATACAAAACACAGAGAAATTGGAACCAACTACCGAGTATCTTTTTAGGCAAATCTAATTTCACACACGTTCAACCAAGGCCATGTGTTCTGCTACAACAGTCACTACCATAATTCTATCTTAGACTTCCTTTTAAGACAAACATGCTACTCTCTTCTTTACAGATGGTTGCATGGGCTGTGAGCAGAGAGAAAAAGAGAACCTGGCTGCCTTTGGCTAGTGTTCTTTCCCAGCTCAAAGTGAAGAACAAAGGTAGAGAGCTGTACAGGAGTCTAGACTAAGGAATTCAGACAGACCAAAGAGTACTCTGATTAATTATTTCTATCAAGAGAGCATTATAAACAGCACATCAGCAATTTTCTTATTGGAATTTGAGTCTAAGTAGATCTTACTGCTTTACACACACACACACACACACACACACACACACACACACACACACCTTAGAGGAAGCCAGGTGGTGTCATTCCTGTAATCTTAGCATATGGGAGGCTGAAGCAATAAGATCACAAGTTCAAGACCAGCCTGGTCTACTTATCAAGTTCTAGGCCAACTAGGGCTACATAGTAAGACCTGTCTCAAAATAAATAATAACAAGTGCTGGTGAGGATGTGGGGAAAGAGAAACCCTTGCCTAAGGTTGGTGGGAGGGTAAACTAGTACAGTCACTATGAAGAATGTGGGGGTTTCTCAAGAAACTAAAATTAGGACCTGATGTATGACCCAGCTATGCCACTCTTGGCCTATGCCCAATGGACCCTATATCTTTTTACAGAGATACTTACCATCCATGTTTACTGCTGTTCTTTTCATAATAACATCTATTCATAAAAACCAGCCTAGCTGTCTATCCACAGGTGAATGGGTAAGAAAAGGTAGTTCATATGCACAATGGGACTTTACCCAGCCATAAGGAAAAACGGAATTTATAGGATAATGCACGGAACTGGAAAATATCATATTAAGCGAGGTGACCCAGGCTCGAAAAGACAAATGCCACACATTCTCTCTCATGTGTGTTTCCTGGCATCTAGTCTTTTCTTTGTGGGACTTTATGTGGGCATGCTCGTGGGTGGAGGTCGTGAAACTTGAAAGGGGCCCATGAGAGGGAAAAAGAGGCTTTCAGGTAGGGGTGTGGGGGTAGCACCACAGATATGACAAGAAAATGGAAAAGAATACTGAGGGCCAAAGGTGCAAGCAGGGAGAGGAAAGGGCATGGGGGGAGGGGAAGCGGGGGCGGGGGGAGTCAGACAAATACATATGAAAATACACCAGGAGACTCATTACTTCATGTGCTAGTTGAACATCTAGAAGCAATCTGCCAAAAGGGAATGGAAGGAACCAACAAAGAAAGGAAGATGGACAGATGGAAGAACGGGGCGAAGAAAGAAGACAGTGAGAAAAGAGAAAAAGGGAGAGAGGAAGGAAAATGGGGAAGGGGGGGAGGGAGAAGGGAAGGGGGATGGAGGGAGAGAGAGGAGAGAGAAGGGAAGAGGGAAGGAGAGAAGGGAAGGAAGGAAGGAAAAGGCAGGGGGTCTCTTTTCGTGTAAGAAGTTAGGTTCTAAAGTTTTGAAAGAGTCAAAGATTGTCCGAGTTCACTTTGAAACGCCCTCGGCGTCCCCATAAAGATGGCAAATGCGATTCCGTGTGCTCGCCACAGCAGCTTTCACGCAGGAAAGGCTGAGGACTACTAACCTGCTGGGGAGAGCGGAGAGGGAACTGACCTGTAAATACGCACATGTGCAAGCCTCTCCCTTATTACAATGAAGTGTCGCCCCCCACCCCCACCCCCTATCCCCCCCCCCCCCCCCGCCCCCCACCCCCCCCACCCCCGCTTTCAATCAGGGGAATAAACAAGAAGGCTACAGTGCTATAAACCAGCCGGGTCTACTTGACTCTCTAGCTAACAGTAAGCTGCTTTCCATTTATTTTAATTGATTTACTTTAATGCTGGGGATAGGACCCAGGACCTTGCATGTTCTATATCAACCACTCTTCCCTAGCCCATTAGTCTTAAAAAAAAAAAAAAAAAAGACCTTCAGTGAAGAATAAGTTTATCATTATTATAGTTGAAAGAATCGTATCAGGGGATAGTAGAACGTTAGTGATATGAAGGGGGAAATGGAGGAATATGGGAAGGGAGGTTTAATTGGGGTGGGAGATAGAGAGGGAGATAGATGGGAGGAAAGGGGGTTGGGGAAAGAATAATGCTAAGCATGTTTGAAAATCCATATGGAAACCATTTATAAGCTCTACACACACACACACACACACACACACACACACACACACACACACACACACACAGACAGTTCAATTGGAGTTATCCCCTACACAGGGAGCCACACTCCCTTAAGAAGCCATAGGTTGCCATATAAAAAGCCAGATCTGGTATACCTCCCCTCAAAGTGTTGGCCAAGGGTGTCCCAGAGATCCTGCCCAAACCGTACAGGCTAATGCCATTGCCCTTGGCTGCTCACCAAACTTTGATGGCAAGATCTTATTGCCGAAGGCACCACACATGTTGGTCACAGGACATGAAGAAATCAATTGTTACTGACCAGGAAAGCTTTCTTTCTGTTGGCTATAACTGTCATAGTACTGGAAGGTGCTATTCAGGCAGCTGAGGGGTAAAGGTTATCAATAGTCTTACCCGGATGTGAATCCTGTGAACTCCGATCACTGGCTGGTGTAGCAAGACACACCGATGGGTGTGATAGTGGCACAAATGTTAAGGTGGTGACCAATTATTAACTGATTGGATTTAAGGCCTATTTCCTGGGAGAAAACATAAGCCTGCTACTGAAAAATCAGGCCAGGAGGCTCACAGAGACCTGAGGGTGAACTTACTTCTATTCTTTTGCTAAATGGACATAGTATAAAGCTGCCTACTAACTCACCTCCCTCTCCCCATGGATTAGTACAGCTCTCTGACCTCAAAAGCTAAGTTTCTTCATGCAATGGATGGTAGTTGATGAAGAAACTCACAACTGGTCAAAACTGCAGAAAATAAAAGATTGTGGTGGAGTGATCAGCCATACATGGCGACGTTCACATCCCATCGCTCAGGCTCAGGGACTGTCATGGAAGAGAGAGCAGAACAATTAGAAAAGCCAGAGGTTGGAGAGGACCAGAGTGAAACAGTGTCTTCTAGACATGGCAGGACGGCTGTGCTCATGAGTTCACAGCAGCTGTGGTTGCCTATATAAGATCTGCACGACTTGAGCTACTACTTCAACATCTTCAGCTTCCAGGAATGCCCTTCCCCACAACATCTTCCCTTCTCCCTCTTCCCTCTTTCATCCATGACGTTCCAGGCTCCAAAATAAACCCCCTACCCACTGCACCTCTCGGGCCTCTTCCACTGAAACTTATAGGCTTCTTGGAGGAAAGCCACATAAAGATACAGACATCACCAGGGAAGACACCCACCTTAAAGACACAGACATCATCATAGTCTTCTCTCATCAGCTCCTTCCAAGGAAGAAAAGCTCATGACTGTCAAGAGATGTCAACTAAGATAGTTAGGGACAGGTGACAGACAGGACTGAGAGCTAGTTACTGCCCCATGCTCCAGGGGCTTAAAACCAAAGTACAATAATTGAGAGTAATGAGTGTTAGTCATGGTGATTTCAGAAAACCCAAGCGTTACATGAGTGTGGGACAGGGCATGTGTGCGAAGGGTTTATTTTTCTTCTACAAATGATGATGCATTCCATGAATTCGGAAGTACCACTCATCATTTTTTTCAGCAAAGTTTGGAATTATGAACCAGAGGTTGTAGCTACTAGAAAATGAGCGATTTCAACAACAAAAAATGAGATTTAGAGACCCAGCTGAGGGATGAACAACTGTGGGAGAGGAAAGGTCAAATGGGAGAGATGCAGGACTTGGGGGCTTTCTAACAAGTTCCCAAAGAGGAGCAAGTGTTATTTCCCCTCTTGTCTGGGCAACTACTCTGTGGGGTGAGGGTGGGGGGGCAACTTCTGGATTCCTTTTCTGGATGCTCCCTCCCTATTGCCCACATTGTACCTCTTTGCCTGACAGTTGGAAGGAAAAGCGCTGCTGTGAGTGCAAGAATAAGAATGCCTGTCAATCAACAATGCCCCAAAGGAAGCCAGGCAATCCTACTGGGTCCAGTCTCCACGAGAGTTCCATCTCAAGAATCCAAGACATGGAACAAGACCATGATATAGCAGTTCAGTGTGGGGTGATGAAGAACCACCTCTCCAAACCTGTCCCAGTCAGTATTTATAAGAAAGCGGGACGGGGAGGGGTCATAAGACATGTAAGATGTACATGAAAGAAGGCCAAGAATGAGCTAAGTTGTGCAGTCCTCAGGCACTCCTGTCTCACGTATAGGAAAACAAATCTGTCAACAATCAGCAATACAGCATGGGGTTTGTTCAGTACATCAAAGCCACTCCTGCACACACACACACCCCTCTCTCTCTCTCATTCCCACTAGCTCAGCCTTGTCAGGAGAGAAGGAGCTCAGTGAATCGATTGCCTGTGTTGAACTGTTTGTATATTTTGAAGTCCTGATTAGGCCATTAGTCTCTGAGAAGACTGCTTGGTAAACTAGAGGAACTGCCATTATGTAACTTCCCAAAAACACACAGCAGAGTATTGACACAGAGGTCCTCAGTGCCAGCAAGACACGCAGTGGAGATTGTCAGCAACAAAAGCAACCGATGTATATGGGTGGTGGATGCAGAAGTTGGGGGGGAAAGATCCATGATCGAGTCCAAGCCAGCCAGGGCTATACAGACAAAAACAAAGTATGAATGTCTAGTCTGAACAGAGCAGAACCCTGAAAAACTAAAGGTCCCCCGTGCAACCAGTAGCTATCATAGACCAGCCGTTGACATCACCTTTCTCCTCACTTCAAAGTCTGCAAGAGTCTTGCTAGAAGCCAGAATCCCAAGGTAACAGCACTCAGAAGTAAATCCTGAGCCTTCTGGGGTAGCAGCTGTTCTCTCCCAAGCATACCCCATGCCTGCCAACATCTGCATATCTAAACACAGCTCATGTTGGGTCTGACATGAAAAAGAAAAAAAAATCCTTCCTTTCTGTGACTCTCATTTTTCAGCTCCAAGATCAGGAAAATAATGCGTTATATAGCTGAGGGTTTCCCATGCGAGGTAGTTAAGAACGGTAACAGAATAATTGGATGCCACTGAGACAGTGGGCGGGTAAGACGCACTTTCCACGAAAGTCTGATCATGGAGGTTCAGTTCTTGGACTTCACACAAACTGGGGAGGAAAGAACCAATTCCATGATGCTGTTCTGACTTCCACAGGAATATGCTGTGGCGCACACGCACAACACACCCACATGCACGCGCATGCACACACATACACACACACACACGCACACACACACACGCATACCCCACACATACACATACCACACTCACACCACACACACACACACACACACACATGCACACCCCACACATATACATACCACACGCATACCCCCCCACACATACACACACACCCCCCCCACATACACACACACACGCACACACACGCACACCCCACACACACTCACACCACACTCACACCACACTCACACCACACACACACACACAATAATTATAATAATAATAATTGTTAAAGTTAAAATTTTTTAAAGAACATAAGGATGTTTATTTTCATTTCTTGTGTAAGAACTTTAAGCTCATTCATATACTGCCTATGATAAACAGTGGCACATACGAGGGGTTTTCCCTTTGTTTTGTTTAGGAAAATTTGCGAGGACTCGTTTGAAGCCTCCAGCAGGGAAATGAGGAACTATGGACCACTAGGCGTAGATCAAAGTCGCCCCGTGTATCACGGCACGACTACTACTTTTTGGTCTGCTAATCTTCACTTTCCTACTTCTATTCATATACTTTATATTACTTATTTGTTGAGTTATAGATTTTAGCTGAACTCGAAATGACAGCTATTTTCAGGAGGCTGCCAACCTGGGTCAGAAGAGCCTCAGAAACTTGGCTTACAGCTCCACTGGCACAGGGAACCCGGACAGCCAAAAGCAAGTAGCTGATGAGACCAGCTTCCAAAACACGGAGAGAAAGCATCTTTTTCTTTCTTGACGGAGGAAGAGGAAGGGAGGAAGAAGAGGAAGAGCAAGAGGAGGAGGAGCAGGAGGAGGGGGAGAGGGAGGAGGAAGAGAAGGAGCAGGAAGAAGAGGAGGAGGAAGTAGTTGATATTACTTGCTGAAGAATACTGCCTTTATAACACAACCAGCCACTTCCCTGTATGCTGAGCATACAAATCTAGCCACCTCTGTGCCAGTCAGGCTTCCAGAAAGGTATGAGCTTCTTCACCTTAGACTAGGTCTGGGGATGAAGATAGGAGAGGAGGGAAGGAATAGGCAAGGAGAGGAAGGGAGGGGGAGGGGGAGAGGAGGAGGAGTCAAAGAGACCTCTCCCCTGCATGGGCCAGTACAGGGAAGCATCCCTCACAGCTGCGAGCCTTCAGTCTTTCTCTACTGACTGCCTTCCAAAGCTAATTGTGGCTGGGAGGAGAAAGAGAGCAGTTTCTCCAGCTTTGGTGCCTTTCAGGCTATTTCAACTTTCTACCTCTGTTAAGTTGCCCACAGCAACTTTTGGCTCAGAGCCTTCCTTCGTGTTCACGAGGCAAGATGCTCGGGAGAAAACATGTCTGACTTCCCTTTAAAGAGCTGAAGTCCTGGGAGCCGTCCCGGTCCTCCACATTTTGGAGATGGTAGTGAATGGGCTTGGGAGCCACCTGAGAGCGTTTCCTGACACACAGATGCTTGGATTTAGGCTTGAGGATACATCAGCCTTTCCCACACGAGGTCTAAACACAGGCAGTGCTCTGTCTGGATTTCTGAACCCCATTCTAGTACAAACATGTTTGGCCATCAGTGCCAGAAGGCTCACCAGTGTTCTCTGCTTGGCAGAGCTCTCTGCTGCCCCCCTAGGAGTTACATTACCATGTTCTCACAGCTCTGCTTTCTTCCCCTGCTCCATTCCCCTTGCTCCTGAGATGTTACCTGTGACGGCCAGGCTGAGCATGAGGGTGCCAGGGGTTCTGCCAGGGCGAGCTTCACACTTCGGCCCCTCCTTTGGCTGGTGACAGAATTGCTTGTCTCATCTGTTTTGCATTCAGAGGTAAGCCACAGAGCCAATGGGTCCAGCCACAGCTCACAGCTCACAGCTTGAAGGCGTGAGGATGGAGACAACCCCCCCACCCCCCCAAGTGTGGCAAAGGCTATCTAGCTGCCCCCACAGAAAGAAAGAAAGAGTAAGATCACAAGGTTCATTTCCATTCCTTCCGAACAATCTAGACTTGTCTGACTGGGAACAAGCAGTAGTCTATGAGGGGGGAGGTGTTGCGGAGGGGGCGGGGGAGAGACACCTTGCTAAGCCCCTCCCATTTAAAAGTTTTCCATTTAGAAGACCCATTTCCTTACTCCATTACTTCCTCCCAACCAAGGAAGACTTTCTATAAGAAACTGACGATACAGAAACGCTCTTCACGATGTTCCCAGAAATAAAACTGCCCAAAAGTTTCCTATCAAGAAAAGCACTGAGCATCCTTTATCCCACACTGCAAGCACCTTTATCCCAAATGCTTGGGGACAGCACCTTTATCCCAAATGCTTGGGGACAGGAGCGTCTTGGATTTTGGATTTTTTTTTCTTTCAGATTCTGGAATGCTTTGCACATACACGACGAGGTGTGTTAGAGAGAGAACTCAGGTTTCGTGATGAAATTCATTTGGGTTGCAAGCACATGTCACGTGAACTGCCTAGAGGTCACATGATAAAGTATTTCCAGGGTGCCCGCGCTCCGAGACCTGTGTCATTTATCAGTGGGATGTTCCACTTGTGTCATGCTGGTGCTCAGAAAGTTCCAGATTGTGTAGCATTTCACATGCGGAGATTTGGAATTCAGGGAGGCTCAGTTTATATTGATTTCCAGGTCTATAAGCCCCCCACCCCCACCCCAGATCAAACCTGAGCCGACTCCAGGGAGACCTGTTGGGAGATACGGGGATTCTGAAGCCACAGTTGAGAAACCACTAGTAAAGGCCTACTTCCTTATTTTCCTGGTGCTGTTAGGTTATCTGCCAAAAGCCACAACTGTAGTCCTGTGACTTAGCCCAGCCCTGTGGGTGCCAGCTAGTAAAACCTCTGTTTACTATTTGGGAGGAGAAGAGGGTAACAGAGAGAATCTATTCTTAATAAGTCTGAAATTAATTTTTTTCTGAATTTATTACATCACCTGCACATTTCAGATGAAGCATCTCTTTTCCTGAGTTAAGAGTGGGTATTTTTGTAAAGAATCTTTAAAAATCTTCATTTACTCTCCTGATATTCTAAGAGTGATGGAGATATAATAGGAAACAAATCAGAAACATCAGTGAATAACATTTATTTTAGGAAAACAAAATAAAGGAAATGGCCAATGAAGTAACATATTAATGTCTGCAGACAACACATGTGTATACACACATACATACATACACACACACACATACATACACACACATACACATATACACACATACACACAGACACACACACACACATACACACACACACACAGACACACACACACACAGAGACACACACACATACACACACACACAGACACACATACACACAGACACACACACACATACACACACAGACACACAGACACACACACACATACACACACAGACACACACACATATACACACACACACACATACACACACACACACACACACACACACACACACACTCCTTTGACTTCTGGCCCCAGGATTGCTGGTTCTTATGTGGGAAAGAATGTAATTTGCATTCACTCTTAGGCAAGGCAAATTTGTGGGTACGCTGTCATTTTTTTTCACCTGACTAGTACTCCATTTTGACCATGAATGCTTCATATGCGTTGGTTCGCTCTGCATACTGATAATAAAGTAACACACCTACATGGTGCTGAGTATTTAACATCAAGCTTTCTGCTAAGAAAGCACTGATCTCCCCAGCCCCCACGCCCCACCCGCTGCAGGCTGGGTTTTCCCTTGCTGGAGAGGAACAAGGGGATGAGTGAACTTGTGTGGGCACCTTAGGTGGTTCCCCCACCCACAGACTGTGCGGCATCTTGTACATTTTGAAAGAAATGCACAATATTGCTGGCGGTACCCACGTCTCTCACACTCACACTCACACACACACACACACACACACACACACACACACAAACACACACACACACCCAAAAGAACAATACTCTGAAAGCTTTTCATATATAAAGCCCAATAATATTCCCTGTTACAGTCTGAGTAGAAGATACTATTTACTCTTTTTTTTCCCCTCCTGACACATCGGGAAGACAGCTTTGTTAAACTGAATTTATAGAGCTCACATAAAATGTTTACAGGCCATAAAAAAAAAAATACCTTCTCTACGGTATGAGACCTGAAGAAAAGCACCCATCACTCACTCTTTCAAGGGTAAGCATCGAGATCAAGCAAAACTATAACCCACAAGACGGCGATATTTTATTTCTCATTAAATTAGTTCCAAAGCAGGAAGAATTGGTTTTATTTTTACCATACATGCACTTTCTATCCTCCTTGCAAATACAAACCTTTTGTTTATTTTTAGGATAGATTCTCACCACCCAGCCCTCGTGGGTCTAGAACTTAATATGTTGGAATTCGCCAGATAGATCAGGCTAGCCTGAAACTTTCGGAGATCCATCCGCCTTTGCCTCCTGAGTGCTAGGATTAAAGACACTTGCCACCACACTCGGCTACACAGAGTAGGACATTCCCAGGGACAAAAACGCTAAGTAAAGTGTACGATCAATGTGGTTTCATGTATTTAAAAAAAATTAACAAATGAAATTTTCTCTTTGACAGTTTCGTAAACTTATCTAGGATATTCTGGTTTAGTCCCATTCCCCACAGACTTGTCTCATCTTCCTCCCACTCCTGCCTTCCTCCCTCTTCCCTACAGATGCTATTCTAGAGTTTGCATCCTTTTCTTGTCTTGTAGTATGCCACATTTAATCAGGGCCATCTGTGTGACGATAAATCCATCAGAACTTGGTGGGCTCGCTGGTTTGAATATGATGACGCCCATCTCCCGGTTCACTCAGCAGCCACTCTTGCAGAAGGCCCCCTGGTCCCCACTGCAATCCATGACTGATTATTGACAGGGCCAGTCTTGTGCAAGACCAAAATGTCTTGATGTATAATTTCCTTAATTAAAATATTCATGGTGTTTCAAAGTATTTTTGAGTTTTTTTTTAAAAGGGAAATTGCTCAAATAGTAATTTAATGTTTTAAAAGTCATCTCATAAAATTTCCTAGAACTCAATCATTACTAGCAACTCAACCACGTACTGTGAGATGGAAGCCATGATTGACAGAATTAAGACATACGTGGAGGCCCTCTGCGTTCAATCAGTATGATTGCAATGTGTACACTGTGTTACTGAAAATCAGAACCGATACTCTTTTCTCACTTGATTATGAACTCTTTAAGGGAAGATTTTGTGTTGGACTTTGTTTTTGTTTTGGATTTTTGTTTTATTTGACTTAATTTTTAATGTTTTTAATTGAAATAGAATTACATCACTCCCCCCTTCCTTTCCTTCTTCCAACCCCTCCTGAGTGAGTTTTACTTTAGATGTATGAGTATTTTGCCTGCATGTCTGTATGTGGACCGCACAACATGCCTGACAGCCGTGAAGTCAGGAGAAGGTACTGGATTCTCTAGAACTAAAGCCATTTAGGCAGTTGTGGGCCATTATGTGCATGCTAGGAATTGAACCCTGGCCCTCTGAAAGAGCAACAAGTGCTCTTAACCACCAAGCCATCTCTCCAGTCCTGAAATCTCCATGGTTCAAAAATATCCTCTATATATGCATTTAAATTCACACAAGAAATGAAATTCAAAAATTAATTACGTGAGTCACACTGACTTTCTGTTTCTTTGTGTAGAATCTTTCGGGACATGGTGGCATAGACAGTCACATTTCCAGAAACATCTCATCGCATAGAATACGCATAATCACACTAAGACATATGAGTCTAATCTTTCAGAGCCATTTCAGACTCTGAAACATGCAGGGTGCCTTCTGAGCTGCCTCTGAGGAAGCATGCCCGCCCTCTGAGGGAATGGTTACAGAACGGAGAAAAGCAGCCAGTTTGTATTAGTGGCCCTGCGTGTTCCCATGTGTTTGCATGTGGAGGCCAGACACCAAACTTGGACACTGGTCCTCCAAAGCCTCCCCCTTGCTTTTGGAGACAGGGTCTTTCACTGAACTTGTAGCTCGCCACGTAGTTGGCCCCAGAAATTCTCCTTTCTCTGCCTCCCCAGGCACAGTGATTTTAAGTGTGTACCACACACGTGGCTTTCATATATAGATACAGATATCAGTTCTGGTGATCAAACTCAGGCCCTCATGCTTGCAGGGAACACACTTTTCCAGATGAGCCTTCCCCTGAAGAGCCCATTTCAAATCTGGCAATGTACCACAAATTACCGGGTTACCCTGCAGCGGCTCTCCTGTTAAGACCAGTAAGATAGGCATCCATCCGCTATTCTGACAGACAACCCAGGGTTCTGGTTGTGCAAAGATTCACCTCCGAGGTGTCCCCTTCAACGTGACACAGATATTACAAGGATTATCTTGAAACATGATCCTAACAGAATGAACTATTTAGAACATACCATGTGCTGTTCTCTGACATAAGAGCCACTAAATATTATACTCTAGGCTAGAAACAGAAAAGTTTAGATAATATGTTTGGTTGTGGAGCCAATTTTTCCATCAATAGCAAGCAGGAAGGAAAGGTTGTATTGTTCGGGAGAATTTTTTTTTAATGTCCTACAAATAGTTAAAGACATCACTACAGATATATTTTTTTTAAACACGTGTTTTTTTTTTTTAAAGATATAAATAAAAAAAAATCCCTCAAATAAACAAGAAATAACTACTGAGGACCTCCTCTGTGGCCTGGGTGAGGTTTCTTATTCCCATAAAACTTCTGTATATTTACAAGAGTATTTAACTTTATAAAGTCTTTCAATAAATAATGCAGTCTCCCAAAAATGTCCACGGAGCTGCAATTCCATCTAGTTTCTATGACACTGTAAACCTTGGGTGGGACACAAACTTAATACGAACAGTCAGGTATGCTTCCCTACATGCTGGGAGGATCGGTGAGGGACTCAAGCCCTAAAAAGAGAAGCACCAAGCCACTGGCAACAGAATTACAACCAGGAAGCGATGCTACCTGCCGTTTGAGACGCGTTCAATGAAAACACTACCTCAGTGTACGGTGGCAGGACCAACTTAATAAACCTGTTTTCCTGGCCTCAAAAATTGAACTTTTTATCAAAGAAATTTTGCGAGTGCGTGCGTGTGGGGGGGGGGAATGTGCATTCTCTCTCTAATGCATGGGGGGTACAAGTTTGTGGGCAGGTGCCTGTGGAGGCTAAAAGTTGGCATCACAATTCTTCCTGGATTGCTCTCCACCTTATCCCTCTAGCTAGGAGGAATATTTCCATATTTCCAGTCTAGCTAGCCAGCTTGCTCCAGGGACCCCTTCTCTGTTTTCCGCAGCCCCGCCCCACCCCTTACCCCCTCTAATTTGCTATTTTCAAAATGAGAGAATTTTCACAACTCCGATGACACAGGTGACCCAGTGACAACAAGCGGATCTGGATGCTCTCTGAAAAGCCAGAGCATCTTCTACCATCCGTATACATACATCTAGAACTTACTACTGAAAATATAAATATATTAAGAACCAGAGGAGGAAATGTCTGAGACGTGTAATGACATTACTGACATCCCTTCAAGTTGCCTAGGACAAGTCTGACATTTATTAGCATGAAAAAAGGCAATGAATGTGTAGAAGAGGAACACAAAGGTTTGTCTAGAGAGACTAAATTCAAGGTGGTTATAAAAAATTAACTTAGAAACAGACTGAGAATTTCCCAGGCCAGCAAAAGACAATGGCACTATGAATCAGCATTTTCCTATAGCAGCCTAAAATAAAATTTAAAAAAAAGCATGCAAGCATGTAGATAAACACACATACACACAGAGAGATGCAAACACACTCATACACACACATACACACACAGGCACCATCACCAGTGAAGACAAAATATATACAAGTTAATCTATGTGTTCATATTTAAAACTTAAATGCCTTCTGTGATCTTGCAGTATACTTAATTCTTCCTTACAGAAGTTCCCCGAAGCTCTGTGAAATCACTACTGTTGTCCTAGCAACCAAGATCAAACACACACACACATACACTTCAGAGAGCCTCATCAAACGGAATGCAAGCTGTAGAGAAATCTTAGTCTCATGAGACCACTCTCAACATTATCAGTCTTCTGTCCCAGGGCAAGGTCTGGAGCAGCCCCTGGAAAAAGTCCAAGGGAGCTCCTGGGGCTTATGCATCAGTGAATTCCTGAATTGCCTAAAACTGAGGAGTTGGCACAGGCATTGAGTATTGGGGCATCTTCCAACTCTGGAGAACTGGATATACCGGAAGCGGTGGGTACCCAAAGTCAAAAGGTAAACTGGTGGTAGATATGCTGATGAACTCCCAGAATTCTGAGAGATGCCATCTGGGCTCTCCTTAAAACTTTTCTAATTAAACAGACACACAGACACGAAGGACTGCTACAGTGTTTATCTTGGGATCTACTTCCTGCTACAACTGGCACACACTGCCTGTCAGGAAATAAGGAATAGTGCTGACAGCTCCCAGGTCACAGGAAGAAAATGAGAGGGCCAGTCACATTCAGCTCCAGAGTTCAAGGCTCCTTGTCAAGAGTCTCCAGCCCAGTGGTTCACAAAACTCCTGACTTGGGTCCTTCTCCGTACAGCACTAGCTAAGTTCAGCCGGGTTTGACGCTTTCCATAAGATGTGGCGTCCAGTTGGTGAGATGCAGTCACATAGACATGGCTCAACTCAACTTTGCAAATGATAGAAAGGTGACAGTGAGCCAGGGAATTCTACCCTTCTACAGGGAATTCTGGGTAACAACCTGGGCTGCTTTCCTTCTGCTTACATTTTTAGCGGCGCCACGTAAAAAGCAACAGCATTCCAACACTAGTAGTGAACCGCTGTGCAAAACCAAGTTTCATGATCTACAGATTTCTACACAGAATGTCCCTTAGCAACCATCAAAGGCTGCAGAGATCTGCTCACTAACAATGCTTATGTCTATGTATGTATAGGTGTACATGTTCTTGGACTGCATATCTCATACTTTGTGTATTATGGATGCCTGTGTGGTGTAAATGAGCATTGCAAATTTGTGTTAGGTGGGTACACACATGCACTACATATATGTGTGGACTGGGTAGGTTTTATTTGTATGTATATGTTCTGTGTATACATGTATGCAATGAGAGTGTGGATATCTACTCCATATATGGAACCCTTATGCATTTTTTATTTGTAATGTCTGTAGGGGCTTGTGATGTGTATGTGAATGTATGTTGCATACACAAGTGTTTTTTGTATGCGTGCATGTGCACACGTGCATATTCAGACACATTACCTTTCCCATATACAGCTGGACCTTCTTGTCTGGTCCTAGACCAAGGCAATACTCTTCAAATCAGAGCTGATGGGTCAGGCCATGTATCAGCACTGCAGTGCCTGAATATGTATGCCAGACTCGTAAGGCAAGTAAGTTTAGGGCCTAGGACTTAGTTCACATGACAGTGGGCTTTTAGTCTAAATGTTTGCTTTTCATTGACAAAACGGTATTTACTCACGGGTGTAATGGAACGTGTTGATATTCTGATACACACATACTGTGAAATAATTGTTGTCAAGCTAGTTGACCTATCCATCATGTACTGGCTGTAGGTAGTGAGAACATTGAAAGTCTATTCTCTCAGAAATTTTAAGATATTCATTATTATAAACCATGGTTCCCAATGAATAATAATAATCAAGAAGCTTGAAGGATCTCAAAAACATATTCTCTCCTACTGGGAACTGTAGCCAATCAGAGATGGGTATTGTGAGCAATCTTTTTTTTTTCCCCCCCACAAAACTTCTGCTACTTTTTCCTTTAGTGTTTCACCCACTATAGGGAAGAGAGATCAAACACTTAACCAAACAAAACAGAAGTATTCTGGAGTCTCAAGGGAGCATTAAGGAGATGGGGGTTCCCCATTCTGTTTTTGTTTCTTTCCTTTAAGTATTGTTGGTGCTATGACTGGGTAAACTTTGGAAGAAGACCATTGTCATGAGAATGACAATCTTCAGTCTTCATGTGTGATTCTGCAGCAGGCTGGCCCTCTCTAGTCTATGTGGCCCAATATTATTATCATTCCCCAACTTATAATCTAGATACACGTGAGTCAGGTTTTCATGTGCTGAACAAGCTGATGTCAGAGTTCTCCTGAAGCTTGTACAGTTCCCATGCAACGGTCTCCCGTTCTTCATGGGTAATTAACATCTTGGAGGGCTTAGAACAGCATAGTATTACAGCCCCCAGCCCATTGACAGTGAGTTCTAACCCACAGGGAGAGGATAATTGGAAAATATGTTTCCAGGCTTCCGGGCAAATATATTTCCACTTATTAAAAACAAAAGGCCCCCACACAAGTTTTCAGGAGTATATGAATCAGAGACCCTTAGCCCTGGCAGTGCCCTGTGAGATCACCCTACTTCAACGTCTTTGACGAATACTGAGAAAACGGACGGGGAGAGAGAGGGAGAGTGACTTGCCAAGTCATGATTATTCACCTACCACAATTTCATCAGTGTCCCCAAAATGAGCCCTGCTTACCCACAGAGCATTGCTCTGTGATCCCCTCAGAAATCACACCAGTGTACTTCTGTGCCCTACTGTCATAAGACCATTCTAGAAAAGGATTGGGAAATACTGACTGCACCCTGAAAACTGAGAATGAGATCAAAGAAAACAAGAAGAGTGAACGAGCACCTCATGGTGTTTGCAGCTGCTACCTGGCCTTTCCTTCCATTTATTCAGTTACCTGCTCATCTTCGATTATTTGTTTTGCAGTGCTTGCTGAGTCTTGAACCCAGGACCTCCCTCATGCTAGCCAAGTGTTCTATGGGGAGTTCTAGCTCCAGCCCACCTATACTGCTTTTGAAATGTGTGCAGTAACACTATGCGACCTCCACAAATCCTGTACTATCAAGTGTGGCTTTCCTCTTGGAATTCCATTCTAGATGTCAAGATTTCTTTACCCTTTACAACCAGGTCCCAAACTGTCATTTCCTCCTCTCATTAGTGCCATCCTATGGCAATGGCAGGTTCCCTTCCCTCAAAGGACCTTGCCTTCTTCGTTATGGCTTCTAAACCTGAAGTAACACAGGAAACCATCTACACACATATCTTTCCCAACTTACTTAATATGGTTATACGTACCCAGAGGAGCCCTGAGCACCTTGGTCAGGAGTGCAGGCTTTGGGTCCTGTGGTCCTAGGCCCTTATTTTAGCTTTGCCACTCATGAAGGTATGCCTTAACTTCTGTACCTCAGTGTCCTCGCCCTTAAATACGAAGTCATATGAACTAAAAATTACCAAGACAAAGCATTCTCTGAGCCCAGAGAACACAATGTGTGTTGATAAACTTTACGATACAAAACATACAAAACCCACCTAATCTTGAGTTCAGTGGCCCCTGCCATTTGTGTTATGTGATTTAAGCAAGCGACCCACGCTGTCTGCTTCTCCTCCTTCCCAGGAAAGAAACAGAAAATGATGCATGTGAAAGTGCTCCTGAGACTAAAAAAGGGCCATGCGGAACAGCTGACACAGGAATTACCATCAGTCTCTCTAAGCCAAAGAAGTTTCCTGCATCCATTCTATCTTGTGTGACAACTTAATGTAGAACCTCAGTCCCGATTGAACTCCCTGCAGTAATAGGACAAATGTCCGGTCACTCAGGACTCCATCAGACAGAACACTGTGAACTGTCTCCTCCTGCACAACACCTGGCATGATTGATGTTCATCATGACCCTGAAGCACTCCGAGAGACTCTCAAGTACCTTCAGGGAAATACTAAATTATATTCAGCCTGGTTTATGAAGAAGTCTATTTAATTATACCGAAATTCTTTAAGAACGCATGACCTAGGAAAAGTACAAAGAGGAAGTCACAGGCTGTCTAGAAATCCAAAGCCTCTCCTCCCCAGTCACCTTTGCCAGAGTTAAATGAAAAATACAGCCAACCCTAGAGCAGGAAACATGGGAATCCAATCCGCTAATTATACGAGTCAAAAAGTTAGCTCTGCAGAATCCCCAAAGACCACTCCTGTGGAGAAATAACGAAGTCAAAACAGTGAAAATGTGAAACTGTTAAACAATGCAACATGCCCATGGAAGAGAGCCAGATGCAGAGGTAAACACTGCACATTTTACCTTGTATACAGAATCTAGAGGGAGAGAAAGACTATTGTGCAGAGAACAAGCTCTCAGTCATAAATGGAACATCTATTTCACACATCCTGCCCCCTTCCCCATCTTCAAGCCTCAGGAAACATTGTGGAAGATGGGAGGGAAAGATGGGAAGAGTCAGAGGTCAGGGAGAACCTGAGAAATGTAGTGTCCTCTGAACATAAAAAGACCAGGATATTCATTAGCTCGCTGCAGCTATGGCTGCCTGCACAAGACCTGCACGAGAGCAAGCCAATCAGCATTTGCATGACTCGTCAGCCCTGACCCCTAGCCAATGAACTAATGACAGCCTACAGCTGCTAAGGGGGGGGACAGCCAGTTTCCTTTAGGAGTGTGCTCTCTGGTGTGCGGACGTTGCTCCTGGGGATGGTCTTAGACCCGCATGCAACAGGCATATAACAGGCAATAACTGGACTGAGTGGGTTATTTAAAAAAAAGGGGGTCCTATGAGATTTTCCAGCCGGTAAAAGTGCTTGCCAAACCTGAGGACTTGAGCGGGGACCCCAGCAGTCACATGGTGGAAGGACAGAACAGACTGGAAGAGCGAGAACTGATGAGTTCTGAGCTGCACAGACTCGTTGTAGTGAAGGCACGTATACCACCGATATAACAATAGTAAACAAATGTCAGAACAACAACAGAACATGTAGTCGGGGGACGGGAGGAGGTGGGAGTGATATGATGAACATACACGCAGCCATGTGCAAAATTTCCAAAGAACAAAAAAAAAAAAAAATGGTACTTTAAAAAGTTAGGAATCCTAGGAAACACACGACCAGAGAGTGGAAGAGAGGCTGAGAGAGGAGAATGCGGGATGATTATGACCAAAGTGTGTAATACACAGACATGAAGATGTCATGAGATGCATTATTTAATCCAACCAATACATGTCAATAAGAGGTAAAGATGCCCACATGCTTCAAGCGAGAATTATTTCTTATGCTGATGCCGCAGTTCAGATTTTGAACAAGAAATAACCTAGATACATCACTGAGTTATCTTATTGCTGACACTTGAAAGAATTAAAAACAGAAGCTAATTTTATGATCCTTAGAGTGGGAAGATAACACTAGGCTTACTAGTTTTGTCCCTATTTTCAAGAGTTATGTACATACAGGTAAGAATACAATGTATATCATGTTACACTATGTGAGGGCTGGAAAATTTTGGCTATTTACCTTTGTTTAAGTTATTTCAGAGCTGTTAAATTACCTTAATTAGCTTTTTTGTTTTGTTTTGCTTTGTGTTTTTATTATTTATTTACATATATATATATATATATATGCTTTTTTTCCCCTCCTGAGACAGGGTTTCTCTGTTGTAACTCTGGCTGTCCTGGAACTCACTCTGTAGACCAGACTTTCTCAAACTCACAGAGCTCCATCTGCTTCTGCCTCCGAGTGCTGGGATTAAACGTATGCACCCTCACCACCTGACTATTAGGATTTTTTAATCCCCCCAGGAAGGCACAAGAGGTCAGAGGACAACCTCAGATGTCCATTCTCCCCTTTCCCCTGTCTGAGACAGAATCTCTTGTTCACTACTCTGTACACCAGGCTAGCTGGCCATCCAACCTCTGGGGATTCTTAGGAGAGCTGGGATAACAAACGCAGGCTGCAGTGTCCGGCTTCGGGTCCTGTGGAGTGTTTTACCTACTGAGCCACCTCCCCAGCCCTCTTTATTACATTTCCCAGTTAAAAACTGTGGAGCAACAGGAATCCTAACCAGGACATGCCAGGGTTAGGAGAAATAGGAGTTGCCATCAATGGAGAATTCTCTGCAGCTCACACACCCTTGTAACCAGGCTCCTCCAGCGTTGCTTATGTGTCCTGAGTGACAGCAGTTCCATTAACACACCCGTCAGCTTGCTCAGTTTTGAGACAGTCCTGATTGATAGAATATTTTTCCTCAAGTGAAGTCTTAGCCTAATTATAGTTAGCTTACCTCCTTCTTTCTTAGATGGGTCCTCTGGGATGAGTTTTGTAAATGACTTCATGTCCCACTGGGCCATTTCGTTGGTATCTCTCATTTTATCAGATGACAACCCACTTCCACTCACAGTTTTCACTGTATGTCTCCAAACTACAGTGACCACTCATCAAAGTGACTTCCCCTCCCGCCCCCTGCCATCTGCTGAAGTGGCTCACAGGTGACCTGGCTTTGTGGAGAGTGAAACAGGCTTAGTCCTAAGGTCGTGATGGATACCCACGCGGACTTGTTGGGGCCCAGCTATGAAATACAATTTCTGTGAGATTTATATTCTTAGTTTCAAAGGTCAGACTTAGAATCTTTCTGAGAAGAATCTATTCATAAATCACTCATTTGGAGGAAGGAGGAGTTGCCTTTTTTATGAACATCGAGGTATAATTTATCACTCCGTTTTTCCTCAGTCTTTTGAGCCAAGTGTTTAGCATGTGCATACAAAGCTTCCCAGTTCTTCCTCCTTTGCAGAGATAGCAACCCTGGACTCATTCTGTCCAGATAAGCATCTTGGCTTCTTCCTGGCCCAAGCTGAACAGAAGAGAAATACCACTAACTTCCCAGAGTCATGGGGCTCTGTCTCCCACAAGCGAGCCCACCAGGCATGTAGGGGCAACAGTAGACCCCTAGGCCCAGCTCAGGAATAAGAAGGTTCTGAAACTCCAACTCCCCTAACATCCTTGCTGTGTAAATACCAAAGTCCCACACGTACAATGTTTTATTGGTTGGGCATGGTTAATCAGACAAGCAATCATATTTATTTGTTTTCTCCACTGCCTATTTGGGCTGTTGCTAAATTTAAAAATGCCATGCACACTGACAGCCTTTACTTTGTATATTAGTGTCCTAATTAACCTTGCACGGTTCCTCCTCTAATCTCTCAATCTCTATTCCCTGGGGCATGGCCGTGAAAGCTACAGACACTGTGAAGAGATGAAGAGGATGAGGAACTGGAATGAAGGTGGAGAGGTCAGCCCCAGGATGGTTTTGTAACTTTGATCCTCTGCCTTGATTCCCGTATGTTTACAGACAACAGACAGGTTCCGAGGGGCCCTGCAACCTGCAAGCAGAGGAAGTCGGTATCAAAAGGCGTTAAAAGGATTGAGTTTCTGAGACATGTTGGTTCCAATACATCAGCCTGGCAGAGTCCCAGAGATGGGCGTGGCTGTCCGCGAGGGAAGGTAATGTGCTCTGTTCCCTTTAGAAAAGGGGAAACTGCATTTTACAGCTATGTCTGTCCTAACTTGTTGAGGTTTTTTTTAATCCTCTTTTAATAATATCAGTACTTGTTAACATTTAAATATCCTGAGTAAACGGAGTAGGGTGGAGCAATCCTAGCACTTGCAAGATGGAGGAGGAACATCAGGAGTTCGAGATCAGCCTGGGCTACGACAAAATCTTGTCTCAATAAAATAAGCATGAGTATTCTAGGAACGACATAAGCGTCCAGGCCTGGGATGTATAAGAGTGTTTGTCTCCCTTGTACATGACCCTAGGTTCAATCATCAGGACTGAGGTGGGGGGGGGGAGTAAAAATACCATCCGAAGGCAGTCAATTCCAGATATATTCAGAACTAAATACTGAATGCTTTCCCAGAGGAATTCAGGAGGACAGAAGTGAGTGGTCACTGAAGATCTTTCAAGAACGCAGGCCTGAGCGTAGTTTGCTCCCTGACCTATTGGTCAGGGGTCTGTAAGGCTCTGGTGCACAGAGAGCTGCTTCCTCTGCTTAGAAGACAAAGCTTGCCTTCTCATCTCCAAAGAAAGATAACGAAGGCGGCAAAAACGAAACACAGCAAAAACGAGGCCCATGTTTCACGCCGCACTTTTAAAATCCCTCTCTCGCAAAGACCCTTGCTTTAGGGACCTGACGCTTCCGACAATAACAGTTTAAAGGGGTTCCGTTCACACCTGTGGAGCAGCACACCACCCTCCTACACCCCAATACAGTCATATAAAGAGGAAACACCTGGGTGGAACCATTCACAGTGTGACCTAGAGTTCCTGCAAGGAAGCTGCAGGTGCAGCCATATCCTGCTCCACAAAGGCCTCGACTGCCCGGAGCGCCTCCGATTGTGAAGAGGTTGGAATACGGCAAGTCCAAAGCCAGCTTGTTTCGGGCTATCCCGGTGCCTTTCATAGCCATCTATTGCCCCATCTCTCTGGCAACTTAAGAGCCTATGACTATAAGATAAATCCTTTGGGATATATGAGCAGACCCTCGGTTGTGACTAACGCCAGAGTGAGGAGCGTCATCTGTGAGCATCTCAGGCCCGCAGAAGTCTGTGTTGCTGGAACCTGCCTGCCTTGTGCTTCTGCGAATGCTTTCGAAAGGCTGTCTCTCGATTTGTAACTTTCCCTGTTATTTTACGATAAAAATTTCACAAACTTTGTATCTTCTTGGGGCATAAAATCGGGGGCAACCTCCACCCATGTTCCTCAGCCACAGTCACTTCCCTTGAGGCCAGAGCTGTGTTTTTGACATCGGCCACAGTGTGATTTGCGTTAGTGGAACCAAGACACCTGTTGGTGTGGGTTAAATACACTTCAGCAGCGGCACATCCAGGATGGTGAATTAAAGATGAAAAGAATTCCGTGTACAAGTAAGACTGTCATTACCAACTTCTCATTCCTCGTTGCCCCCCGGCTCACACACCACTTGGTTTGTGTGTGTGAGCGAGGTCTTGCTACATTGTCCAGGGTGGTCTAGATCCTCCTGCCTCGGTTTCTGGAAGGTGGAACAACAGGTGTGAGCTACCGTGTCTATCACAATCTCTATCCCTTTAAATCGCTGCTTACGCTGTCGCCCTGAAATTTATCTAAGATCTTTCTCTGGTCTTCTGTCCCCTTTAAATCTTCATTTCTGAGAAAGCCATGTAGATTGTGATGTTGGGCCGGGGGCATGGGTTAGTGACAGGATACGTGCCTGCTATGTGTGAGGCCTGAGGCTCAACCCTTACTATGGCAGAAGGATACGTAAGTTAGAATGCAGGGCTCGTTCAGCTGCAACAGCACGGTCCCCTCCTTTTTAGTACAAATATAAAAGACAAACAAAAAAAAGAAGCAGCTTTTTCCCATTTTTTCCTTTTCTAAAATTCGTATTTAAGATGTTTTATCTGCCTGTAGTTTCTTTCCTTTCCCCCAAATTTCTCATAAAAGGGACAATACTCTCGCTAGGCCTAATCCTCAAATGTTTTACATTTAATTATTTGGTGTTTTGCTTTTTTAGCTAAATGGCCAACATGACTTCCCAAAAGGACCAAACATGTCTGCCTTCCAAACGCTAATTTAACACTTCTCGAACAGCCAACGATAGATTAAACAGCATTAAATAAGTCTATTTGCAATGTCTAATTACAAATAAATAATAAAGTCCCAGTAACCAAAGGGGAGATGGAGACTGTCCTTACCAATCCAGAGTCACAACACCAGTCTGACCCATTCAAGGGACAGACCCACTCACATACACAAAAGCAAAGCTCCACTCTACCCTAGGGAGCTGAACAGAGGCCCCTCCTGAGACTGCTGGCAGGCCATCCTGTACACACATCTCATCAACCATGGTTTCCAACGGCTGAAAGCACCAGAAGCCCATATGTGTCCATTCCATTCATGCCCTCCAGAGGCACAGTAGGAGACGACAGAGGGAAACAGGGCGCGGGGGCAGGGAGAAGCTTGACAACCAGTTCCGGGAGGACTCCAAGGTCCATTTTTCACCTGCATTGCAAATTAACCATGCTTATTGATTTGAGAGCAGCACCTCAAGATCCTTCGAGTCTAAACACGTCACTCCATCTTTAGCCATGGTGCTGAAGGAGGGCTTCACCGGCATCTAGCTGTCAGCATGGGTAGAGGCTGATGGGAGTTGTCTTGGTGTTGTCTGTAGTACCAAACGCTCCCAGCCCTCTCACTCCCCGTGCCTATCTTCTGATGCCTCATTGTTCGCAGCTCATGCTGAACTTGGCATTGGGCTTTTCACCAACAAATAAACCTGTCTGGGAAGTGGATGGAACATCTCACTAGCTATGGACGTCTGCGGTCACGAAAGACTGCGCGCCATTGATGGGTGCTGTACGTCCCACGGCCGTTGGGTTTAGCTTAGGGATGCTCTGTGCCTTTTGAGACACGAGAAAACTGAAGTGGAAATACTAAGATTTCAAGACGAAATGATCTCTCAAAGAATCCAAATTATTGAAGAAATACTCTAACTGATGCTAACGATGTGTCGGATAAAGAAACATTAAGTTATGGACCCAGAGAGCTGGTGTTGGGCCTCAGCCATCAAATAAGGGGCCTGGTGTGCTATAGGGTTTGTCATTTAACCTCGCTGTGCCTGGGATTTCTCATCTGTAAAAGGAGATTATACCATGGTATCACGGAGTGGTACGGTTCTCAGACCTTAGAAGTGGATAAAGAAGACCTTTGCTCAGTGGCTGTCCGTTAATACAGCCACAAATATACAACTCTGTATTACTGCCATCCCTGCCTACACAGGTCAGGGACCATTGTGGGAAAGCCAGAGATCAGAGAAGACAGGTGTGAAACAATGTCCTCAGGACCTACGCGACAGCTGCTACAGTGAACTGACGGTAGCTGCGCTTGCCTACTCAAGACCTACACAAGATCAAGCCACTCAACATTTCAACATGGAGGGGGTGGGTATTTGGTGTTCCTACCCCTAGGTGAGGAGGTATTTGTGTAGACGCGTATGTCTAGGTATGCCCTTGGAGGCCAGAGGCTTGGATCCCCAGGAGCTGGAATTACACATAGTTTTGTGTTCCTGGGATGGGTGCTGGGAACCAAACGTAGGTCCCCTGAAAGAGCAGCCAGTGCTCTTAATCACTGAGCCGTACCTCCAGGCATCAAGATTCAGTTGTCTTTAACAGATGTGGCCCCTGTTCTCAATCTGGCTCTGCCCAACAATTACGAGTCTACGGGCAGCACGAATCAGATAAGGTAGATTACAAAAATGAAATTCATCAATTAAAACCAGTAGAGGACAGGAAGTTGAGAAGGGGTCAAGCAGTGGGGAACAGATCTGGCAGGAGTTAGAGGTTTGAATGGGGGAATGAATCCAATAAAAATGCAAAGTGTGCATGTAGGAAATGCTCAAAGACTGAACATGACTGTACTAAGAAACTGGAACACTGGGATATTTTAAAAGTGTTTGGACTCTAAAATTCTGATGTTTAGGGTCTTCTGTCTTGCAAAGTCCATAAAATAAGTTGTGTGTAATACTGCAAGTTTTCTCAACTGGCTCATCCTCCAAACAGAAAGCAAGTCGGGCATGTGGCTGTTTGTAACCTCAGCAACCTAGAGGCTTAGGCAAGAGAATGTAGAAAGTTCAAGACCAACCTAGACTACAATGTAAGCCTTTGTCTAAAACAGAGTGAGAGAAAGGGAAAATTTTTAAAAGAAAGAAAGCGAAGGCATAAAACTCTCCAGTGTAAGGAATATGAAGCATTCCATATTCAGGAAAATATAAAAAAAAAGTTCACATGTGTAACAAATAGTGTGTCCAGAAACAAACACGTGATTTTTCAGGAGGGAATAAAGTCTTATCTTTGTTTTCTGTTCTCTTTGTGTTTGGTGTGTCACTAGACAAACCCTACTATGTGCCTGTCGAAGCTCACCTGCGTACGTTGATTTGTTTAGTTCAAGGACTAGCACCTCCGACAGCTATGACTCATTCTTCAACCGCATTTGAAAAACCATCAAAAACAGCTCAGAAAGAGGCAAGTAAACCTTGCCATAAACTGTTACAAAATTCAGGCTAATCTCAGCATCTGTGACCACACCGCCAATGCTTTACAAATCGAGTAATTATTTCCTTGTCTCCTTAGCACCCAAAGAAAGGGGGTGGGGGACGGGGGGGCCAACCAGAAGATAAGCAGGATGCTAAGGCCCTGGAGTGAGCTAGCTAGCTGAGTTTGAAAGAGGAACAAACAGGATCCCGAACTCACAGCCAGGTTCCAAGTGGGCTTCGGGAACAAGGATGGCTGAGGTTGGACAAGCAGGGCTGTCATCCCCCGTTTGTTTATTCATGGTTTTACCTTGGACTCATCAGAGCAAAGTTTGAACGCTGTTTGTGGGTCATAGTAAGAGGGTTCAGAGGCACACTGTGACTCTCAGGGAGACACAGCACACCCCAAGCCGTGAGCTTACAGAGCAGATACTTGAGGTGATAAGAAAAGGCCCACTTGTTTTTAATAACAGAAACCCTCACCAACTTCCGTAGACTTCCCCAAAATGAAATGTCAGCCGTGTGTGAGTTTGAGTAAGAATCGCTTTGCCCCTTAGAAAGAGTAACTTTCAAACCTCAGTACCCATGACTGGTTATTCTTTGAACCAAAGAGATTGTGACTTTCAACATTAAAAAAAGGTGCCTTCCCTAGAAGGGAAGTCTTGAATATAAAATCAGTAATCTGCTAGGGATAAAATAACAGCTTAAAAATGAGGAGAATGACACTTAGGCTGAATGGAAAAGCTATTCCAAGTGGCAAAATAAACTATTATTAAGCTATGGAGCCTCACTCTGTCTCTTGCTCCCTTTTTCAATGACATTTTATAAAACGCATGTGGTAGGCTGTTCATGCTTTTCAAAAGCAGAAAGAAGCGGGGAGAACCTTTCAAATAATGCAATTATCACCCCAAGTGCTTCTGGGACTTGCCTCTCCTTCTGTTCCTTCCTGCTAGTCAGACTGGCAATTTTGGAGGCTGGGGGGGGGGGGGTCCATGCTCAAGCCCTGGATGATTGGCAAAGATATGACTGGCGGTGTGTCCCTGGGAATACAAGAACGCACTGGCTGCTCTGCTTCTGTGGACCTTCTGTTTCTGTTTGGGACACCCTGAGCTGGGCTCTGGGACCCTCACCACCCCCCCACCAGCTTCTAGCTCTGGCTGACAATGTGATTGCAGAAGGAAGGTTAGGAGAGCTACACTTACCAGATGACATGGTCTGGGCCCATGAGATAAGGCAGAATCCTGGCCATTTACAGAGCAGCCCAAACTAGGCTTACTCCTTTCGCTGTTGCAGTTGCCATGGCCAACCCAAACAATATCCCCCCCCATCCTCCCCACCCTGCAGCTTCTCAGCCACCACCCACAGACCTCCTGAAGCTGGCAGGAGTGAAAGCTGCTGCTCCACTGACAGGGATGAAGGAGCTTGGCAGACAGAGAAAGGGGGAACCAGAGGTAAGGTGAGAACAGCCTCTGGGGTGCAGAGTCTAGAGCAGACAGGCTGTGTGTGGCTATGGGTGTCTCGGCTTCTGAGCGTCTGAGTCTTTAGCTTTTTTCTAAGTGGGAAAGGAAAAGAAACCGACTGAGCCCTCACTTGGGGAAAGCGTCAATCCCTTTAAGCCTTGAAAGCATCACTTTAGGCTTGGGTTTTCCTACATTGTGGCAAGCAGATGCAGAGAGGGGGAGAACGGCATACTGAACAGAGCAGCATCTGAGCAGGGGCAGCACTTGGAGGGACCGTCAGTGTGAGAGTCGTGAGCAACAAGCCCAGAAAGGGTCTCAGTGCTGGCACGGTCCTACTTACAAAAACAAAACAAACAAAAAAACTCCTGTTTGAAGACACTGTTTTTTTTTTTTTTCCTAACTCCACATATAAAAAAACTATGCAAAGAAAGAGAAAAATGAGAGATTAGCCTAAAAATAAGCGATCCGTTTTTTTACAATGCATTTTGGAACCACTAACGGACGAGCCCAGTCGAGTGGGACTCCGGAATGGAATGTCTAAAATAGTGGTCTGCGAGGGGCCAATGTCCCCTAGGCAAGCCGCTACTCTTTTCGAAAGGCTGCTGGTTTGGATATAGTGACCTATGTTTAAATTTTCTTACAACTTTAAAGTGCTCACAGTAGCCTATGAATGGCAGTGTAACTTGGTTTGGAGCGAAGCCACATAAATAAGGGAAAGCATTTGGAGACTCCTGTCTTCGCGCTAACAGCGGCTACACTGGTCTGCAGGGTCAAAGGTGCCGTTTCTCTGTCCGTTCCATCGGAATGCAACCTGTAACAAAAAGCCCGTCTGTGTGGTGGTGAAAACAGTGGCGCGGCATCGTTAATACCTAATGACGGCGAAATGCACAAGCAGGACGAGAATGGTTGGAATCGTGACCCTTGTGTTACAGATCTACTGCAGTCAAAGCATTCGATCTATAAAGGCGGTGAGTGGAGGGCCATCCGGACGAGTGTTCCCTAAACATTAAGCTAAAAATATAAAGGCTGGAGTTAGTTTTCATTTGCTATAGACTGTGTGTGTGTGTGTGGCAGGGGGGGCACACATGCATGTCTGTCCATACATGTGGAATGTGGAGGCCCGAGGACAAATTCACCGTCATTCCTAAGGGGATGTCCCTCTGCCTTTTTTTTTTTTTTTTTGTGAGCAAGCAAGTGTCTCCCAATAGCTTGGTACTCACCAAGTAGGCTAGGCTCTAGCCTGCCATCAAGACTCCCAGCATCCACCAGTCTCTGTCTCGCCAGCACTAAGATTGCAGCACACATGTGGGTGCCACCACACCTGGCTTGTTTTACATATGTTCTGATCAAACCTGGATCCTTGTGCCCATATGTCAAGTACTTTTACCTAATGAGTCACCTTCCCAGCCCTGCCATCTACTTTCATTTCGTGTCTAGGACCACCCGAGCACCATTTCCACACCTGTACAGGTCAGAGAGAAACAGGTGAAGCGCTGCCGAAAAGCGCCTCTGAGCCATCTCCACATCTCTCTCCCTCCCTAACACAACTGGCTGTCACTCTATAAAATCAGTAGAGTGCGACCAGTCTCCCAAGCTGCCGGGTGCTACTCTAAGCATCGGTACGGATCAAAACTTCAAGTGTTTACCTGCCTGGGACTGCCATCATTCGAGGTGCTGCATCTTTGAAAGAGTACAAAACAGATGCTCTAAGCTGATGAAAGAACGTGTCCTTAAGATACGTCTCCTTGCAGCACTTGAAACTGTTACTGGGAGGAATACTTCCCACACTGCGTGATTATTTCATCGCTCGCTATTGTTTCTTTAAAGTCATGGTGCCGTGGATTCTCCCCCTGGAACGAAATGATCGAAACCTGACAGTGAGCCTTCAGAGGGCACCCCAAGCAAGAGGTCACCTCCAACTGAAGGTTGACACCCAAGGGCCCAGTGTCCCTGCATCCGAGCAAATGTGTTCGCTTCCTTCTCAACAACCTTGACCTTTGTATGAAATCTCCAAGTTGCAAACACGGACTCGGTCACTTCCAAACCTCTGCACCAACAGACACCCAAGAACATTTGGCCCTGCTTGCTTGGCAAATTGGTGTGGTGAGCCACAGGGAGGGAGGCACAGTGGAAACAGGACCAGATCAGAGCTCAACCAAACTGACCATCAATCTGCATGCCACACGACTTTCCCAGTCTGTTTCTGTCATCTGTGAGAAGAGTTCCAGACCAGGGATCCCAAATTTCTTGCCAACTGGAGCATTCTGGGTGGACATGTGATAGGAAAACAGAAAGAGAGCCAAAACAGGGAGTGAGCTCATTCTGAGACCAGGGAGTAAGGGAAGGCAGATACCAGTAGGTAGGTACTGAAACTAATGGCCATCTGTTTCAGATCTACCTACGATGAGTCAGATCTCCCCCAGTTCACCCAGCCCCACAGGAGCCTCTGGGGAGAGACCTTCACAGAAGTCTGGTTCTTCGGTCAGAAAGCTCAACAGGAAGAGACTTAAAGTGGTTTGTGGAACAGGACAAAACCAAGTGGCCCAGTTCTTTCACTGGACAAAAGAAGTACAGAAACCTGAGATCTAGACCCACAAATAAAGATGAGTGTCAGACCCCCATTCCCCATTTCTGATGAGTTATCTTCCTCCATACCTACTTCCAGGTGGGCATGGTGATCCAAGCCTGTAATTCTGGCCTGAAATCCCAGTGTTTGGGAAGCAAAGGTGGGAGGGTCTGCATCTGTTGGAGGAGACCAGCCTGGTCACCATAGCACGTAGAGAGACCATCTACAGACAATTTTTATTAAATTAAAAATAAATGAACCTGTAATTGTTTCATCCTGCGCGATCAGTCCCGTGGAAGGAGCTCTCATGTTCTCTTTAGCTCATTTTGTCATTGCCCAGGTGTTCCAGTGGCAAGTCGTTCAAAACTAGAGGAAATGAAGCAGTCACATTTCTACACACACACACTCACACACACACACATACATACACACACATACACACATACACACACACACACAGACACACACGTACACACACGCACAGAAACACACACACATACACACACATACACACACACACACACACACACACACACAGTTCTTCCTCCTAGGTCCCAACCTCCAGTCACCTAAGTCACAAATATGGAAGCTACCATCCAATTTTAAAAAATATTATTTACATACTAAGATAAATATACATGCAGGAATACCGAGATTAAAAAAAAAAAAAAGCTAAAATTCTTTCCCGGGGGGAGATGTAGGCAATGTCGACCCCCTCCTCAGAAGGGCCCAACACCAAACCAAGCTGTCACTCCACCACCATCCTAGTTAACTCTAGGGAACCAATGAGTATATTGGGCTTACTTACAGAGCATAGCTAGAGGGTTACTTAAAGGAGTATGGGTGCTCCCCTTCCAAAAGGCTGCACCAGAAAGTCTGCACCAGCAGGGATGATAACTTGCCCATAGCTGCATACCTGAAGCCCTTGCCTATATATATATATATATATATATACTCTCCTCTCCGGGGCCTTGTGCAACTAAGGGAGAGTTGCATATAGCAAGTAGTACAGAGTATTTGGATCCTCAAGTGAGAGTCATGTGACCTTCCTTGCCCCACTATGAGGGGTTTTAAATAGTCAAGAGGCCTAGGTAAAATGTTTTGCAAGTGGGCACAGCTGAACTCCCTAAGATAATGACTGTTTGCTTCGGGGCAGGGGGTGTCCATATACAACAACTATATATTTTACACATTTTATACATACTGGAAACAAAATCCTGGGAGGGGAAAGGGATAAAAAGAAAACCCTGAAATCTAGAGGGAGACAGAACAGGGTTTTAAAAAAAAAAAAAAGCAGAAATTCCATATATTTGCCACTTGTGCTCAGCCCATCACCCCCACTTTCTTTAGAGTTCCAGATCTTTAATTGTTCCTTCTGTTCTTTAACCAGGCCCCTAAAGTCTCTTGAGCTGATGCCACAGGCCACAAGATGGTCTCCCTGACCCCAGCATCACTCCAATCTAGCCAGTCCTTGCCTTTGCCCAAAGAAAGACCTCTCTATGACTTCACAGAAATTGTGTCTGGTTTCGATCAAGGTGCAGAAGACTGTGGCCAATATCCTCAAAGATACCCGTTTACTAAACACAAGTACCCTGGGAAAGTGAGAGGGAACAGGGGCCAAGGTGTCTGCAGGGGACAAAGAGCGGACAGGGCCACGGGTGGGGGTGGGGGTCGGGGCTGGGGAAGGGGCTCGGGGACAGTGACGTTATTGACGAGCCTTATAGAGAGATAAGAAATTGTGTTCCTAGTTAATTTTGTGTTAAGGTTAAGGCAGATACCACAAGAGTAAAATAAAGTGTGTTCTTTTAAAAGTTGCAAAAATTTTAATCTGCTTCAAGGTAGGGAGGAAAGGAGTGAAAAGCCGGAAGAAAAGAAAATCCGACAATAGGAAACATAAATCGAGGCTAGAAAGCCTTAGTAAAGATAATAAGCATATTAGGTGTGAAGTCACTAATCAAATATTCAATTAGCACTAAATTAA